>CAWUPB010000058.1:1200000-2400000 GCA_963924115.1 Dovyalis caffra
AAGGAACGAGCCATAATAAAGCATTATATATCACCGTGAAATGCAAAAATCATATTATTGCTAAGGTATTGATCGATAATGGTTTCGCCCTCAATGTTGTACCATTGCATGTCTTGAATCATCTCCTCATAGATGCATCACACATGAAACCTAGCCATATAATGGCTTGTGCCTATAATGGTAAGCTAAGACAAATGATTGGAGAGATTGATATCGACCTAAACATCCGGCCTCACCAATTTGAAGTCACATTCCAGGTGATAGACATACACCCAACTTATAACATGCTATTGGGCAAGCCTTGGTTACACTTAGTAAGTGTTGTTGCTTCGTCATCTGCATCAAAGGTTGAAAAATGTGGCCAAAGGTTGCTTTGTGATAGTAAAAATAGAAAAAAAAAACCTTAGCCATAGTGAAAAATGTCTTGATATGTTATATTCCAAAGAAACTAAAAGATTTGAGATAGTTCAACGATAAATGAACGGTTATGAACCGATACCCCGGTTCTTTTATTTTTTATTTTTTTTTAATGTTGGGTTAACCAGCAACAAGGCCGAGCTCTCAAGCACCCACGCGCCAAGCCTTGCACGCCGACCGTCCCGCCGTACGACGCTTAGCCTTCCTTTTTTCCTTCTTTTTTTTTCTTTTTCTTCATATATATATTCAAGAAATTAGATATGAAAAATATAAAAAAAATCATTTTTTTTAGTTGTACATACAGTTTGAAAATAATTAAATATATATGATATTTTTTAAGATTTTAGTTTGAACATATATCTCATATTATATTACTCTTATTTTTAAAATTTTAAATTATTTATTTCTTATTAAAATTCTCATCAAATTAATTTTTTCATATAATTTTATTTGTTAATAAATTTGATTTTTTAACATATGAATTTTGGAATAAAATTTTAAAATGTCGATGTTTTATTTTTTAAAAAATATATTACTATAATTTATACAATAAATTATTTTTATGCTTTTCAAATGAGTATTTTATTTTTTAAAATACATTATTATAGTTTATAAATTTTGATTATATATATATATACACACACACAACACACACACACACACACACACACACACACACGAGAGATCGTTATTGTTTTAAATTTTACGTGCGAGTTTGAAGATAATAGATATTTATGATTTTTTTTTAAATTTTAGTTTGAACATATATATATTATATTACTCTTATTGTTTAAAATTTATTTCTTTAATTATTTTTTTCTTATTAAGATTCTAAGCAAATTAATTTTTTGATATAATTTTATTTTTTAGTAAATTTGATTTTTTAATATATGAATTTTGGAATAAAATTTTAGAGCGTCGTTGTTTCACTTTTTAAAGATATATTATTATAATTTATAATAAATTATTTTTATGATTTTTAAATGAGTTTTTTTATTTCTTAAATATATTATTATAATTTATAAATTCCGATTATATGTATCATGAAATTAGGTTTGAAAAATATAAAAACTAAATCATTATTTTTTTTAGCTTTAAGTATAGTTTGAATATAATATATATATATATATATAATGTTTTTTAAAAAAATTCGTTTGAACATATATATCTGATTATATTACTTTTCTTGTTTAAAATTTATTTCTTCAATTATTTGTTTCTTATTAAAATTCTAATAAAATTAATTTTTTTTATTATTTTATTTTTTAATAAATTTGAGTTTTTAATATATGAATTTTGGAATAAAAGTTTGGAATGTCGATGTTTTTTTTAAAAATATATTATTATAATTTATAAATTATGATTATATATATATATGTATGTATGTATGTATGTAGAGAGAGAGAGAGAGAGAGAGAGAGAGAGAGCTAGAGTATATTTTAAATAGTTTGGCTTATTTTTCTAAAAAAAATTTAATAATAATTTAAAAAAGTCATAAGTTTTATTTGCTTGTTTATATATGTTTATTTGAAATTTATCAAAATCAATTTTATTATAGTTTTTAGTTTAATCTATTGCTTCAATATATTTCATACAATTTAGCAAGCCTAGTCTTTTTTTTTTTGTTATTCTTCATATATATATATATATATATATATACATATATATATATATATATATATATATATATTATCAAGAAATTATGTGTGAAAAATATAGAAAATAAATCGTTATTATTATTTTTTTTACGTATAGTTTAAAGATGATAGAATACATGTGATATTTTTTAAAATTTTAGTTTGAATATATATATCGGATTATATTACTCTTATTGTTTAAATTTTATTTCTTATTAAAATTCTCAACAAATTAATTTTTTGATATAATTTTATTTTTTAATAATTTTTTTTTAATATATGAATTTTGAAATAAATTTTAGAACGTTGGTGTTTTATACTTTAAAAATATATCATTATAATTTATAAATTCGATTACATATATTAGCATAAAAATTTGTATTTGAATAATTGAGAAGTTCTTTTAAAACATTATGTAACTTATTTTATTTAAAAAATAAATTTTAGAATATAAAAAATAAATAATAAAGAATTGGTATTATGTATGCGGATATATAGTTAACTTCTAATAAAACTAATGATATATATATATATATATATATATATATATATATATATATAGAGAGAGAGAGAGAGAGAGAGAGAGAGAGAGAGAGAGCTCTCGGTAGAAGTTGGCCTAGAGTGAGAAAGAAAGAAATGCTCTCCTTCAAGGGAGAACTTTCCCTCATGTCCGGTCGGTGCTACTCGCTATGTCTTTCGCTCTTTCAACTTCTATCGATCTCTTTTCTGTGCCTCTCTCTTGTTCCTTGTTATTCATCGTTCATCGCTCTCATCTCTCTCTACCCGATTCCCTTTCTTCTTTATCCTTTCTTTCAGCTTGTTTCATGGCCAAGAAGAAAAAGAAATCTAGTTCCAAAATTGCAAAAGCAAGTGTGAGGAGAGATTTAGATGATCCAGATGTTGGCCCTAGCTGCCCCGTTTAGTCCTCCTTCTCCCCCATCCGGCATGGTTACTCGTTCCTCGATCCGGATTTGCCAAACCGTGGTCGACGGGTCCAAATACCTTGCTAAACCTCGTTCCACTTGACCATGCGGAGGTTGAAGATTGCTCAAGTGATGAAGATTCAGCCTTTGAAGATGTTAGCTTGGAAGGTTCGACTTTGGATGAAAACTATGGCTCACACTTAAAATTTTTCAAGGTTCATTCTCTTGCCCCTAGGGTCGTTGAGGCAAGGAATCAGCCAAGTGTTGAGGAACAAATCGGTGGGAAGATGATTTCAAGGTTGGGTAAGCTCCTAAAAAGTCTAATTTCACAAATGGCAACTCGTTGGCACTTCTTCTCCAAGTCTAAGAGACAATGTTGTTCTAGTTACGAATACTACTCAAACTCGGCCTTCTTCCTCACTTGAATAGTGGGCATATTTCTAATGTTATGACTAAAAATGAATCAAGAAATGCCGCCTCTCCTCCTACCGGAATCGAGAGACGGACCTAGCTTTCAACCTACCGCCAATCCGGGTAATTCCGAGCCCCATTCCGGAAAATGGAGAGATTTATTTACTAATAACCGTAGTGTTGGATCATGTCTAAAGCCGACTCATTTTTCCGCCATTACCGATACTAAAACTTGCATATTTCTTGATGATGACCCGAGATGTGAAGTATGGAAGTATTGTTTGGTTGGGTATATTGTCGAGAAATCTCCGAGATTTAGGGCCCTAAATGGGATTATTGCTAACACATGGAAATATGAGGCTTCATTATCTATTCATGACTCGAGTTAGTTAGTTTATAATTTTACCTCGAAGGAGGATAAATTATCCGTGTTAAATGGAGGTCGTACTTGATCTTTGGTCGGCCTTTACTTTTAAGGCCTATGTCGGAGTTTTTTGATTTTTCGAGCGAGGAGATGTCGATAGTGTCAATTTAGGTAAAGTTTTTAAATCTTCTCCTTAAATGTTGGTCCACTTTCCGTCTCTCAAAAATTGCTAGCTTGCTTGGTAAACCAATTCAGTATGATAGATTGATCGCCTTTATGGATCGGATTTCTTATGCGAGGGTTTTAGTTGAGCTAAACATTATGGAGGAATTGCCGAGAGTGATAAAAATTAGACTACTTAATGGTTTCATTCTTCTTCAGACCTATCGTTTACGAAACTCTACCTACTCATTGCAAGATTTGTCATGTTTTAGGGCACTCTACCGCTTCTTGTGGTAAGCAATTGGCCAATGTGAATCCGAACAATGAAAGGGTCGTAAATGAGGCAAAACATGCGGATCGAGCCGGGGTGAGTGTATTTCATAGGTCGGGAATTGCTACTATCGTTATGAACACCACTATGTCACCTGGTGAATCATTTTGACCCTATGTGTTCGGAGAAAACCGTTGTTTCTAGTGTGTAGGAGACGAGTTAGAGGTAAAGCCAAAGCTAAGTCCTAGTAGAACTACCAAGCTCGAGCATCGGCAGAATACTCCCGCTCAACCTCGACGAACAGTGCACGCTCAAACTTGATAGGAAAATCAAGCAATTATTGGACTCAAATCTAATGCTCGGATAAGGAAAGGTAAAGTTGTTGAAGCCGGTAAAGATAATATAGGGGTTGGCCTAAGCCGTGGTGCTGCTATGATGGCCGTTGGAGAGGATCTAGTTAGCCGTGGTAGGCCTGGATGATCCATGTGCTCGGGACTATCAGCCTAAGTGGCGAAACAATGTTTGTTATGCAGGATAAGAAAATGATGTACTTGGTATCGAAAGTGAAGCTAGGGTGGATATGACAGTCATGGTTACTAGAGTAGAGCAATCGACCAATGGTTTTATTGAAAGCTCTCAAAGGGTGACTACTAAAAGAAGGAGTAGAATTGCTAAAAGGGGTGCTGGGGGGTTCCTATCACCTCAACGACTATATGTTAGTTTTCACTTCGAATGTTAGGGGTCTAAATAGTCCCCTAAAGTAGCATGAGGTTGCTAGCCTCATGAGAAAGAAGAAGATGGATGTTTGTGCTTTTGTTAAAACCAAGCTTAGTCTTCCCAAACTTACACAAATGCACAAGGTTCGATTTAAGCGAGTAGAGGTTTATTTCCAATGGGACCGTGGCCTCTAATGCCCATATTGCTCTTTTTGGAATTCGAATACTCGTTTTGATTGATCTCTTAGATGTTTCAAGTACAAGGGCCGAATGTCAAGATCGTAGCCTTGTCCATCGGATGGGATTTAATGTTACTTTTGTGTATGGTTACAATACAATTATTCAAAGAAGGGAGTTACGGGATGATGTTCATAGATGGAACCCCAATTGTCCTTGGATTGTTCTTGGGGATTTCAACTCGATCCTCTCATAAGATAACGAGCATAATGATGTGACGGTATCTAGCTATGAGACTTCGGACTTTCGTTCATGTTGCTTGGATCTTGGTCTTAACGACCTCAATTATACGGAAAGTCATTTCATATGGAATAGTGGCGGTGTTTGGACTAAGATTGATAGAGTTTTAGCCAACCCTCATTGGTCTACGATACGACGAGTCTATTTTTATCCATTTCAACCCATCATGAGCTTTCTCGGACCATGCTCAAGCATCGGTTCGGTTGGCTAACCGGTTCCCTCCCGGCCATAAATGCTTCAAATTTTTCAATATGTGGGCTAATCATGAGGGCTTTCTCCGGACCGTTGAACGAGCATTGGTATTGTGATTCTAGGGGCGGGAAGTTAAAGACTTTGAATGGGCCTTTGAAAAATCTGAATAAGCTTCATTTCGGCCACATTTTCGAGAGGGTTGCTCGGACAGTTGACGACCTTGAGTGCCACCAGTAGGCTCTTCATAATGATAGGGATAACATCCTCCTTCTAGAGCAAGAAAGGCTATTGAGTCCGAATTTATTTAATCTAAAGTCGACGGAGAAGATGTTCTTTGGAAAAAAAACTAAAATACAAGTATCTTGAGGATAGCGATAAGGGAGGCCGATTCTTTCATACTCTTATGAGCCAAAGCCACAAGGGGAACTTCATTGCAGCCATCCAAGGAAATAATGGGTAGTTTACAACTTCTTTTAATGCCGTGGGGGTATTTTTGTTGACTATTATAGGAATCTGCTTGGTTCATCTAGGGACACTCTTCCTCTTGATATAGAGGTTATTGCTAGTAGGCCTTGTCTTGCTCCTAATGTTTCGATATGTCGCTAGCCATAGTCACCAATGAGCACATCAAGGTGACTCTGTTTGAGATTGATAATGATAAAGCCCTAGTGGCTGGATGAGTATTCTTCGTTGTTTTTCAAGAAAGCTTGGGATATTATTGGTGTTGATTTTTGTGCTCGCGATGAAGGATTTCTTTGCCTCCGGGAGACTCCTCAAACAAGTTAATCATTTTATTATTGCCTTGGTTCCCAAATCGGCTAATGCCTCATCGTCTTCAAACTTTAGATCAATATCCCGTCGCAATGTTGTGTATAAAGTAATTTTCAAGATTCTCTCTTCCAGAGTTAGCTCGGGCTTTATGTGATATTATAAGTCCCATACGTAATGCTTTCTTAGAAGGGAGGAAGATGTCGGATAATATTCACCTGCTCCAGGAGCTTCGCGGTAGTATGGTAGGAAGCGAGCTTCCTCGAGATGCCTTTTGAAGGTTGATTTCAAGAAAGCTTTTGATTTGGTGTAGCGCCCTTCTTGAGAGATCTCCTTTTACAGACTTGGTTTCTCGAATGCCTTTGTACACTTGGTTATGACTTGTGTGGATTCTTCTTCTTACTCCGTTACCGTGAATGGTGACTTTTTTGGTTTCTTTCCAAGCAAAGGGGAATCGAGCGAGGTGACCCCTTTCCTCCTACCTCTTCATAGCTTTGTATGGAATACTTTTTCATATGCTTATGATCACATCTCGCTAGTGCTGATTTCAAGTTTCATCCGAAATGTTGGTTTCAACGGATTAGCCACATTGCTTTTGCGGAGGATGTTATGCTTCTTTACTAAGGAGATAGATCATTAGTTTAGTGTTTGTCTCAATAACCGAGTACTTTTGATAAAACCTATAGGCTTGCTATCAATGCGGCTAAATCTTCTATTTATTTTGGGGGGTTAGAAACGACATGAAGTTATTTCTCTTACAATATACGGGATTCATGAAAGGTACCTTTTTATTTCGATATCTAGGGGCCCCTCTAAGTCCTCACAGTGCTGCTGGCTAGTTAGTTTTTGCCTTTGCGGCGAGTCCGGAATCGGCTGTCCAATCTTAGATAAGGAAGCATCTCTCCTATGCTGATTGATCGGAGCTAATACGATCGATCTTGGCTGGTACGATTCAGCTTTTAGCTTGCTATTTTTCTTATCCCGACTATGGTCATCTCTCGTATCGCTAGTATTTACAAGAATTTCCTTTGGACTCGGAGATGTGAGCAAATGTCATTCATCTTTGGTTGCATGGAAGTAACTCGTTACCCGAAGAAGGAAAGGGGTCTAGGCTTATGTGACTTAAAAACCCTCAATTCTTATTTCCTTGCCAAACAGATTTAGGATATCTATCTCAAAGTCGATTCAATTTTGATTCAATGGGTCCATCACTTCTACTTGCAAGATCAAATGGTGTGGGATGTCCAAGCACATAGGAATGCTTCCCCTTATGGAAAGCGATTATATCCATAAGGGACCAACTTATTGAGAAATTTAAGGATAGAGCTCGGGTGGTTGAAATAATAGAAAATTAGAGCCGAGACGCATTCTCTTGTAATGCTTATGAAAATCTTAGACTCGTGGGTGTGACGATCAATTAGACCGGAGGAGTTTGGGAACCGTGGGCATTATCGAGGCATGTGTTTGTGTTATGGCTAACGGTAAAAGGAAAGCCGAAAACTATTGATCGCCTCGACTTTATCCTAAAAGATACAACCGTGCTCTTTGTAGGCTTGATCTAGAATCACATCATCATTTATTCTTTCGAGTGTACTTGGATAGCTAGTTTGTGGGCTAAGGTTAGATAATGGTTAAGAATTAGAAGAAACATGTCTACATTAACAAGTGCCATTAGGGGCCTCTCTATCCGGAGGAATAATTTGGAATTTATGATGCGAAGAGTCTCTTTGAGAATCATAGTGTACCTTATTTGGGAAGTGAGGAACAAGATAATTTTTTATGGTACCCCCTCTTCATTCGATCGTGTATTCGGGAAGTTCCAGGTTCTCTTCTACATGATCTTTCACTTTCATGAGCAGGATCATACCATCTTGAATGTTGGCTAATGGGCTAAGCTAATGGGGTTTTTTGTTCTAGGATTTAGAGGCTACCGAGTGTTGGGTTTGACGATTTGGCTTCGAAGCTTTGTTGGAGCTAGCCTTCTTAGGGTTTTATGCTCGTGTTTGGTCCGATTGTCATGGTGGATTTGCCATGTTGGGATTGTCTCCCTAATTTTTGATTTTGTGTAGCTTCGTTACCGCCGTTCTCGCCGGTCGTTGCTTCGGCTTTGGTCGGTAGTTGCTTTGTAGTTGTTGGATCATTCTTTATGGTCTCTTCTCAACTAATTTTTATTTGTCGTAAAGCCCTCGTACATGGTTCCAATTAGCTAGAACAATTGTTTCGATTTGTTTTTCTTGGAATCCTTAATGCTAGATTCCTTGAACAACTTGTTGTATCTAGCTTTTTGCTTTTAGTTTCTCAGAGCTCGTTCCTAAATTCATGTATATCTTGTATATGCTACTCATTTAGATCAAAAAAATGATATATATATATCATTTTTTTGATCTAAATGAGTAGCATATACAAGATATACATGAATTTGGGAACGAGCTCCCGAGAAACCAAAAGCAAAAAAGCTAGATACAACAAGTATATATATATAAAGAATCATGAATCCTATAGAAGTACGGAATAAATAAAAAATTTTCCTTCATTTAAGGGTATAAGATTATGCCGTTGAATCTACTAATCATACATACATAAATAATACGCTAAAAGTAAAAGATTACCTTTTGCAGCTAGATCTAAATTCTTTTTCTTAGATTAGCCGTCCAAGTGTCCAAGCATCTATCGATGATCCACGCGAGCCCAAATATCTACAAAAAAGCACTCAAAATTGAGAAGGTGCTAGCTCCACCTTTTCCGATTAAGTATTTTCTTTTTAAATCAATCCCGAGAAACTTTGCGATAACCTTAAAGGAAAAGGTAAGAGTATTTCTTGCTAGGGTTTTAAGAGACAACTATTTTCTCCCTTTTTTCTCTCTTAGCCGTATGCCCTAGATTATTTTAAGTGGCTGACCGAATTTTTCCCTTATATTTTTACTTGGTCAAAAATACTCTTTTTAGGTCATTCTTCCTTTATGCCGCATATCTCCTCCTATTTATAGGGGAGAGTTTCCTTGTCCTTAGAGGACAAAGAGAAGGGCGGCCATGAGTCCATAAAGGACTCTAGGTTATTGCTTCCTTATCCTCCAAGGATGATGAGTTATTTTATATGTGGACTACTTGATTATTATCTTTAAAACATTCAACCTTATCCAATAAGGTTAATGTTTCTTTAAAATATTCATCATTATCCAATAAGGTTGATGTTTATCCTCCCACCAAAATTATCTTAATGCTTTTAATTAAACCTAATGGGCCAAAACTATTTTAGCCTAATTAATGTATTTGGACTATCCAAATAAATATTCTTAGATTATTTTGGCGGGGTCCACATTAGGAAATAATTTCCCAAAATACCCTTTAACCTAAATTACGAAAATCCTTTCCTTTTAGGTTGTTTATTTCCAAATTTAAAATTAACATTCAAATTAGGAAATCAATTTCTAAAATAGGACACTTTTGATTTTAAGAGACATTCCATTTTAGGAAACTTTTCATTTTGGAAACTCTTTCCAAAATAGGAAACTTTCATAATTGGAAACTTTTTCCAATATCTTTGCTTCTCATTTGTAATGTGAATACTTAAACTTATGCGTGTGACTCAATAGGCTCCTAGATATGTTAACAATGTATCAAGAATAAAAGACTCCTCCTTCATCTCTTGATACATAAGTCAAGATTGGCCTTTAGCAATGCATCATGACTACCCAATTCTCTAGTAAGATTAATTAATCCATTATTGCCTTTCATGAGCATGGTTACCATACAATTCAGTCCTCATGTCAACTTATCACAAGTATGATCTTAAACTTAGTTATTAGTCTTGCTTGATTATGATCGCACAAGTTTTCTTTAATTCTTAAATATCTTAGCTCTTAGAGTAAACCAACTATGATCATTAGTGTACTCCTATTATGGCCACATATTTCTTGAGCGGACATTTATCGAAGTCCAATGTGATAACTCTTTTAGTATATAAGGAATAACATGTCCTATCTTAATCATACACCTATCTCCATTGGATTCCTAGTGCACCCTATGAATCGCCCATATGCAACCCATTAATGGATCTATCGAAACGAGTGTCAAAGTGTATAAGTCCTCCAATGAGATAACCATGATGACTTAAAGTATAAGGACCATTTGTACTCATCTCGTATGAGATTCTCATAGACTAAAATCAAATGGGTTCTCACGGCAAGTCAAATCCGAGTGATATGTTCTCTAATATAAATCACCTAAGTGCTTGCTTTGACATCACCATGCCAATAGGTGTGAGATCTCCTATTGCTATCATATAGCATGATCATAGCACTCACAAGTCTATCCGCATATTATCAATATCCATTCTTGACGATGCTACGACTTGGGACATTTAATGATATCATTTATGTGTATTAGTGTTTGTCTCATATCTTTCGATCAATTACTATTGCAAATGCATATCATAAAGACTTCTATATAATTCTACTCGAATTTATCAACATGTAAATATAAGAATTAATAGAATGACTTCTTTATTATTTATTAAAATAAATGATGAATAGCATATTAACATAAGTCCATTCAAACATGGTTGGATCTTGGGCACCAATACTAACATTATATATATATATAATCAAATGATTTCCCTCAATATATAGATTCGATTACATTAATTATCGAAATAAAACTTTTACTCGCAAGTATATCATACAAATCGTTAACGTACGTATGTAATGGGTGCGCGATAGTAATGTAGCATGGGTATCCATCTAGTTAAGACTAAAGGAACTCGGGATGGCAACCTATCTCGCCTTTGATTTAGTTAACATTGACACAAGACGAAGTCGGTGATGAGGTGAAATACAGGAAAAATTATTGGAGTCGCCACTTAATATGATGGTTACTGGGAAACCTTGTGATCGGTCCGTTCAAAGTTTCGGGTAAGAGGTTTATTATGTGTAGGGAAGATCAAAAGTCACCCTACCCTATCTTGCCTAAGGCAAGCTACAACGCATGTAACATTGGTTCGATTTCTGATTTTTCATGAAAATGCCCCATAATCGAGTGATTTGGGACTTGGTCGATCACGGACCTTATCCTCACTTTTTAATGGATGGTTAAAAACAATGAATGCTAAGACAAAATAAACAAAAACAAGCAAGGATCGATAATTTAGGCAAAAATAGGCAACTTAAGCAAATATGAGTAAAAATCGATAATGTAAGCCAAAAATTGATAACTTGACAAAAATAGGCTAAATCGGCAACCTAGTAAAAAATGGACTAAAACCAATAATGTAGGCGAATACGAGCAAAAATTGACAACTAGAGCAAAAAAATAAATAAATAAATAAAAATCGACGGCTTAGGCAAAAATAGGCTAAAATCGGCAACGTAGCAAAAAACGAAGCTAAAATCAACGACCTAGGCAAAAATAGGCTAAAAGCGACGACGAAGCAAAAATCGACAAATTTGGCTAAAATAAGCTAAAGTCGACAACGAAAGCAGAAATCGACGACTTTAGCTAAAATAGGCTAAAATCGATAACGAAAAACAAAAGCGATAGCTTTGGCTAAAATAGGCTAGAATCGACAACAAAAAATAGAAAGCGATGGCTTTGGCTAAAATAAGCTAAAATCGGCAACGAAAAACAAAAAGCGATAGCTTTGGCTAAAATAGGCTAAAATCGACAACTAAAAACGAAAGTGGTAGCTTTGGCTAAAATCGATAACGAAAAAAGAAAAGCGACGACTTTGGCTAAAATAGGATAAAATTAGCAACAAAATAAAAAAATAGACATCTTTGGCTAAAATAGGCTAAAATCAACAACAAAAAATGAAAGTGACAACTTTGGCTAAAGTGCGCTAAAATCGAAACAAAATTACAAATTGACGGTTTTAGATAAAAATAAGCTAAAATCGACAAAAACAAGTACACATAAGCAAAATTTGACGAGAACCGACAATAGGATCGAATTGGAGAAAACACAAAATAAAATCAACGAAATTAATTACTTTAGCATGCATAATCAATCATGTTTGACAACGACAAATTTACACGGCAACAATTCAAACTTGCTTGGTTCAACGTGTGTTTTTTCATATAAAAAATTACCATATAAGACGCGCTTTTGAAATATGCATTTTGAGTAATAACAAATATCCACACGTTCAAACCGACGTAACATTCATCATTGTAAAATCAACAATGCGAGATCATCGTAACTCAAACAAATTACACATAAACAAACAAATCAAATTAATTACAACACATTCATTTAATTAATTACATGACACATATCAATATGAATCAAATTTAATACATGTTGAAATAAAAAATAAAGCAAAATAAAATAAAAAGAAAAAAAATGAAAAAGATTACCGTAAAGAAAATGAGCTAGATCGATTTGTTTGGCGGTCTCGAAGTCGATTTGACCTTTTCAACCTCGATGGAGACTAACACTTAGTCAATCGATGAGGAAAGGTAGTTGTCGGAGGAGCGTAGGAAGGTCCGTCTGCGGGTGGTGGCTGCTGCTGGCGCCGGCGCACTAATGTTGACATGCTCGTTGCTTCGCCGGCATGCTACTAGCTAGGCGCTACTACGCACGGGCCTAGAGTTACGGCGAGGCACGTTGGCTAAGTACCGGCGAAGGGTCTACCGGCCGCGGTTTGTTCGTTGTATGAAGGCATTTATGTGGCGAGGCGAGGGCAAAACAGTGCGGAGGGTCCGTCGCGAGGCCGTCGCTCACATGCACGCCCGATGGCCTAGGCTACGAGCCGCCGTGGGCCGCTTGTGTTGATAGTGAGAGAGAGCGAAAAGCGTTGGCCGGTGTGTGGCGTGAGGCCGAGTGTGGGGCGTGTAAGAGGTGTAGGTGTGAGGGGCTGCCGTGTGTGTGAGGCATGGGCGGTAGGTCGCCGGCATGGTGGAGGAGAAAGGCTGTGTTGGCTGCTGGAGTGGTGGCGAGAGGGAAGAGAAAGCTCGGTGGCTAGGGTTCTTTTTGGTGGGTGAACAGTAGCTACTCCTTTTTGGGGGAGAAAAGGGGACTTTTATACTAGATTTTTAGGGCTTTTTTGGCTAAAAGTCTTTTTGGTCCTTTATTTTACAAACCAACTTTATTTTGTTTCTTTTCTCTTCTTTTCTTCAATTGCACCCTATATATATATATATATATATATATATATATATATATACATATACACATATATATATACATATTTTACTTCCTTTTCTTTCTTCTTTCTTTTTTGTTCTTTTTTTTTTTTTGGAACCCAAAATTGGGTGCTAGCAGTTGCCCCATCTTTATAAAGCTTATGACATGAAGCCACCGAAAATTTGACTTTTCTTTGGCTTTGCATAGTGAGCTTGTAAAGAAAATCATAAAAGGCCACAATCAATTGGCAAAGTCTATTTAAAGGCCTTCTCCAAGCACGAAGTTGACGCGGATGACGATCCTCGTGGCCAAATAGGTGACTTTTCCTTGGCAATGCACCGAGTATGAGCGATGTACCCGAAATATAAAAATTGTTACTCGCCAAAACATACACTTCTCTCCCGATCGTGATCCATCTTCATTGGGCTAGGCTCGTGATTTCTAGGTCATGTCTGCTCTCGTGGATTTTTGTCTACGTAATCGCACGTCTCCCGAATTATTTTTTTTATCGACCAACTCTTTACACATATGATTGACCGTCATTACCAAATGCCTTATTTCTTTCCATTACATATGGATGAGGTGTACTACGAAACGATTGAGGCAGCCTTTGATTATCGTCATCTGCTATTCATCATTTTTTTCACAAAGAGTTAATGAAAAAGCCTTTTCATCTATCAAGGGTGAATAAAATTCCTATCATTCGTATCATTTTTTCTCTTTTGTCTTATCATTTTTTCATAAATAACATTAAACATGAGATTGCACATAAGACTAATAAAAGGTTTTTGTTCATTTTTCGAGACCGATCACCTTGTGAGAGCGCGGGTTATTTTGATAGATAAAGAAAAAGTCGGGAATGGTTTATATGAGGTGGGCAAAAAAGAAAAGAGAATCAAAAGTAAAAAGATTAAACTAGAAATATTCAACATAATTTTAATTATTTCTTTTTTGCAACGAAACAAAGAAGAATTTAGTTTGCTCAAGCATGATATTTCTTTACAATGTCCGAATTTACCGACTTTGGCAAGACCTCACAATCCATCTTCATCAAGAGGAGGGCTCCCCGAAGAATGCTCTTTTCACTACATACGGACCCTCATAATTAGGTGCCACTTACTTCTTTTTGCCCTCGGGATCGGGAGTACTCTTTTTAAGACTAATTCCCCTTCATAAAAAGTTCTTGTGCGGACTTTCTTATCATATGCCCGAGCCATTCTTTTCGATACAACCGTGTATGACAAATAGCCGCTAGCCTTTTCTTACCGATAAAATTCATCCGTTCATATCCGATTTGTGCCCATTTTGACTCATCTAGCTCGTTTCTTGTAACACCCTAAGGGATGGTATCTCTACTTCCATGGGCATCATCGCCTCAATCCCATATACCAACGAGTAAAGAGTTACCCTAGTTGATGTCCTCACTACCATCCTATAAGCAAGTAATGCAAATGGTAACACTTCATGCCGTCTTTGTATATGACTCGCCATTTTCTATATGATCTTCTTTATGTTCTTATTTGTAGGTTCTATGGTCTCATTCATCTTGGGTCTATATGGTGAAGAATTACGATGTTTGATCTTCCACTATTCGTATAATTCCGTAATCATCTTACCATTGAAATTCCGTGCATTATCCATGATCAAGGTCTCTAGAGGCCCATATCGACAAATGATGTCCTTCCGTATGAATCGATAAATAACTCTCTAGGTAACATGTGCAAAGGATGTTGCTTCCACCCATTTGGTGAAGTAATCAATTGCTATTAGGATGAAGCAATGACCATTACTAGCTTTTGGGTTTATCGACTCAATCACGTCCATTCTCCACATTAAGAATGACTAGGGAGACACCATGTTATGGAGGGATGCAGGGAGGAGCATTTATCCGATCTCGCTTAAAAAATTTAGCATTTGTGGCACTTCCGCACATAGTTCAAAAATAAACACATCTCTAGATTTGACTAGCCATCATGTGTCCATTGGCATGGGTTTCACAAATCCCCTCGTGAACCTTTTCAATCACTTTCTTAGCTTAGATGAGTTTAGACATCGTAGCAACATTCCATCCAAACTTCTTTTGTATAACACTTCGCCATCTAAGTAAAAATCCATTACTAACCTTCGAAGTGTCTTCCTATCGATCTTCAAAGCACACAATGAATATTCTCGATATTTTATGAACTCGTTTGATGTCCTCATACCATGGCTTTTCATCAAGCTCGCCTTCAATCAAACAACATGCGTGGGTTGGAGCATTTCTAACTTCAATAGATATGGGGTGGACTTTTCTACCACGTGCTACCTTCGTCATTGCAGCTAGTGTCACCAAGGCATCGACGAAGCAATTCTTGTCTCGACCTAAATGGGTGAACTTTATCTCATCAAAACGATCGGCTAGCTTTGTTAAATACTCCTAATACGGCTTCGACTTTTCATCTTTCGTCCGTTATTCCCCATTGACTCGACGGATTATCGGTAGTGAATCACCATAAACATCTAACTTCTAGATCCCCATCTCTAAGACTACTTATAACCTATGCACGCGCGTCTCATATTCTACTATGTTGTTTGTGCATTCAAACTATAATTTGATAGCCATTGGGAACCGCTTTCCATCCGGTGAGATGAGGACTAATCCAACACCATTTCCATTCACATTGATCGCCTCGTCGAAATACATGGTCCATTTGTCGGCTTTGGACTCGGATTCCTCATCTATGGCCATAATTAACTCATCCGGACGAGTTAAATTTCGGAGGTTCATAGTCATCGGTTGTACCGTCCGTTAGTTGATTAGCCATGACACTTTTTTTACCGCCTTTCTCGTCATATACACCGAGTCATACTCGGACAAGTATAACTTGCCATCGTGCAATACGACCGGATAAGTATCACTTTTCAAAGATATACTCGAGCGGATCCATCTTTGAAATCAACCACGTGGTATAATAAAGCATATACTTGTCTAAGCCTTCTTGCACACCACACTAGGCCATAACACATCTTCTCGAGTGCATTATATCGGGACTCACGGTCGATGAACTTTTTACTCAAGTAGTAGATTGTTTGCTCTTTCCTTCCCGATTCATCACACCGGCCTAAGACGCAACCCACGGCAACTTCGTCATTATTAAGTACGGAATCGGAGGCCTCCCAAGAACCGGTGGTACCAACAATGGTGGATTTTGCGGGTAATGTTATATTTTATCAAAGGCTAGCCGACAATCTTGGTCCCATACATCGAGATTCTTCTTTCATAATAACTAAAAGATTGGTTCATAAGTCATAGATAATTGAGATATGAACCGAGCTATGTAGTTCAAATGACCCAAGAAACTTCTAATCTTCTTTTCGGATGAAGGTGTGGGCATGCTTTAGATCTCCTTAACCTTATCCGGATCAACTTTAATTCCTCCGTGGCATACCATAAACCCCGGTAGTTTTCCCGACTTCACATCAAATGTGTACTTTCTCTGGATTCAACTTCAATATGTACCTTCTCGACTTCTTAAAGAGCTTCCTCAATGTCGAGTATGATCTTCACCTTTCTTTAACTTTACAATCATATCATCTACATACACTTCAATGTCTTTATGCATCATGTCATGGAAGAGTGTGATCATGACCCTCTAATAGGTAGCTTCGACATTCTTCGAGCCAAAGGGCATAACCTTGTAGCGAAGGTCCTCCAAGGTGTGATAAAAATCGTCTTCTCCTTGTCTTCCACAATCATTTTGATATGGTTGTATCCCGAAAAAACCATCCATGAATGAATAAGTTGTATTCTTTGCTCGTGTTATCCATCAAGACGTCAATATGGGGAGCAGGAAATCATCCTTCGGACTAGCTCTATTCAAATCACGAAAGTCCACACACACTCGAATTCGACCATCTTTCTTCCCCACGATGATAACGTTCAACACCCACTAAGGGTACTCAACCACTTCTAAAAATCCGGCATCCACTCGCTTTCTTATCTCATCTTTATCTTTTAGCAGAATATCCGGCCTTGTTCGTCTCAACTTCGTTTCACCGGCTTAATCCTTAGGTTCAAAGATAGCTCGTATTCCACTATGTCGGTGTCTAAACTCGATATATCAGCATACGACCATATAAATACATCCACATATTCTCTTAGCAAGTGCAATCAATCTCTCTTTTTTCTATACTTTTTATTAGGTTGCCTATCTTTAGCTTCCTCCTATTCTTCTTAGTTTCCACATTTATTACTTCCAAATCCTCTTCGTGCGATCGAAGGGACCGTTCTAATTGCTCATCTAACTTAGTGAATTCTCGAATATCATTGTCATCCCATTCTTCTTCGTCCATTACAATTAAGGTTTCATCAAAATTAGGACAAATATTTTTAGGATAATCGTTTTGCTTTTTAAGAAGTGATCATATTGATTATCCCTAAAATGAAAATAAAATGTAAATAAAAAAGAATAGAAGAAAGCAAGGGCTAAAATTTAAACAAACTTTATGCAATCCAATAATTAATATTTTTATGAAAAATAATAACGAGTAGTATACGTTTAGTATACTATAATGTTTTAAAGAACAAAAAATAAAAACGATAAGAAAATTACTTAGTCTTGAAGACCGAATGAGCTTCTTCATCGAACCAATTGTGTAACTCTTCATCTTTGGTGAACTTGTGGATGAGTTGATCTAGATCAAAGGTGTCTCCCAATGTATTGACTCGTGAGTCGAGGCGGAATAGTTGTACTTGCACCGGCTAAGGTCGGCATTGGATAGACCGATCGACCTTCATCATCAATTTCTTCAACTTCTAGAGTGTTTACTACCATATCTTGGAATAGCCGTTCCGGACTCAAATCCTCATCATTCACGTGAGCTATATACGAAGGTCGTGGAAATGTGACACGGATATGAGGAATATCAATCCTTTCATCGTTCGGATCACGCTCTTCGATAGGAGCCATTCTTTTTCTCGCTTCTATTCTACCATCCTATGGTAGTCTTTCCTAGATAGATTAAAACCTAACCCGAAAGGATGGTCTCTATATCTCGACTTCATATGGATCCTTGCCTCCGACGAGTCATCACTCACCTCGGATGAATGTGTCCCACACTTTATCATGCATTTAGTTGGCATTTTCAAAGCTTCGATAGCTTGGGCTTTCTTATCCGTGAATTCTCTAGGACCAACTCTACATTGACCACCTCGAAAGCATGTAAATCCCTATCATGTGCCTCCTCCATCTTAATATATGGGACCGATATATTCCGAACCGAGTGCCATTGCTTCCTTAACCTTTACGAGTAACTAGCCTCTTACCAACTATGTATTTCAATCGTTGGTGTAACGAAGACATAACTACATCGGCAAAATGAATCCAAGGCCTTCCCAACAACATACTATAAGTAGGTTGAATATTGATCACTTACATGGTCATCTAAAACTCGGTGAGGCCCGATGCCAAGATCCACATCTATATCACTAATGACCTATAAAGGCATCATATGCTTGTGCCATCATTTTACTCGACCTCATATGAGAAGGATCAATTAGTAAGCGATCTAACATACATTTGGGTAGCATATTGAGTGTGGATCCGTTGTCAATAAGCACCTTCGCTATTGTGTAGCCCTTACACTTGACGGTAATGTATAGAGCTTTATTATGCCTAGTGCCCTCGTGTCTTAGCTCGTCTTCCGTGAAATTTAGGTAGTTGGTAGCATGTACTCGACCCATTAGATGCTCTATTGACTCGAAGGTGATATCTTGTGGCACATATGCCTTATTCAAAACCTTCGAAGTGTCTTATGATGAGGTTTTGAACCGAGTATTAAAGCTAATAAGGAGATACGAGCGAGGGTCTTGTTTAACCGCTCTACCACACTCGTACTCACTATGTTTCATTAGCTTTAAAAACTCCATCGCTTCTTCTTCGTTTATCGACTTACTTACTATAGCCTTTTGAAGAGCGATCTCTACTCCTTTACCCTTCAATTCCCTCAACTCTTCTAGGGTAAAACATCTCCCTAAGCATGTAACTCCTCCTATGTCAACTATCCCATTAGTAGAGATCTTCATCACGACTTTTGGCCCACCAACTAGAGGAGAATCCCCATAGTTATAAGGGGTGGCTTAGTAATTAACAATCCTAGGAGTAAGGGCCTTCAAGATCGGCTTCATAGGATCGGTCCCATTTACCTCATATATGACCAAATCTAACTTCTTATTTTCGGACCTCGAGGTTAGAGTGTTCACCGTAGGCTCTATCTCTCCCTTTTCTATCCTTAAGGTCCCCAAAGTCAATATGGTTTGAATTTCGTGGTGAAACTCATAACGATCATCAACATCTTACCCCTTTACTTTATGAAATTTACGGAATCACTTGTTATATGTGGTAGCTCGAGACTCGACGAGCTTCTTGTTAAAACCATTAGCCTTCAATATGTCAAATAATCTAGACATAGATATCTTCGAGCTAATCTTCCGTTATCATATTCCACATCTCCTATCGATAGCATGTTTAACCCTTCCATGGTATGATTTAGGAGAGGGTTGGAGTTGGTATTTGGGGCATTTCGGGAATCCTTGAATGCTATCAAGCTTTGATTTATCGAGTTCACACCCTCTTCTTAAACCTCACATAATTCTCAATGTTGTGACCATTAGCATCATTATGATGGTCACGGACTTCATTTGGCTTATGTCAATGGGGGAATGGCGGTTGAAGTATTGGAAGTATCACGAGAGCTATTTAACCAATGATTATGAGGTGCTTGAAAAGATCACCGAGGAATATGGGAAGAGGTGACAATATGTCGTTAAATTACCCCTTGGTAGTGTTTCTTGGAAAGTTTTGATTCGGGGGTCTTGGTTGATTTATAAATTGTTAGGGGTCTTGATAGTGGGTTTAAGGTGGTCGTTGGGGTTGGGCGTGCGTTTGGGCGGTTTGGTAAGGATTATGTAGCATTTGATATGAAGGAAAGGTTGATATTTGGGTTGTCGGTCCAATCACATTAGTTGGAAAGGTGTTTGTAGGGATTCCAAACTAAACATTTAGGTTGGTTATATTATGGGGAGTGTATTGGTTGCCATTCCCCCATGAGTTATTCTATCTCCCTCTATTGTCGGAAGACTCCCCAATCCGGTGCACCTCAAAATCTCTCCTTCGCCAAAGTTACTTTTCTTATGTCCGGATTTTGAAGGGTCGGCTATCCCTCCCGAATTGATAGCTTGTTCGATTTGATCGGCTATAGATACTATTTCATCAAAATTATTTGACTCATTACTCGAGCAAATAATCATAGTATGGAGCCTTGAAAGCGTTAACAAAAAGGGTAACCAACTCTCTTTCCGGAAGGGGCGGATGAATGCGAGAGGCTATTTCTCTTCATCTTTGAGCATACTCCCTAACCGATTATTTCGAACCCTTTTTTCATAGTTTGTAAGCTTGATCTATTGAGGGTTATCTCCAAGTTAAATTTGTATTGCCTCATGAACACATCCACCAAATCCTTCTACTTTTGGATCTTGTTTTGATCCGAGTCAATAAACCAGATTGAAGGCGGACCCATCGAGGCTCTCGGGAAAGAAATGGATCGGTAGTTTTTCATCATATGCCACCTCGGCCATTTTATTCAAATAAATTCTTAAGTGGGTCCTGTGGCATTAGCTCCCGAGTGTACTTGGTAAACTCGGGCACCTTAAACTTCTTAGGAATCATCACATACGATACTAAACACTTATTGATACCGAGGAGTGGATCGTATATATCCGCACCTTTAATAGCTCGCAAACGCTCCTCAATGGCTTTGAGCTTTTTCACCTTCAATCTTAAGGCTATCTTTTCATCGGCCAATTCTTCAAGCAATGAAATCGGGGGTGGCCATCATCGATACTCGACCGACTCGATGCGAGCACCATGGTAGGTCCCAAAGGACAAAAGGTAAAATCATATGCCCCTTCTAGCATCTAATGGTGGGCATGGTTAGCGATACGGAGTTGGCTCCACATGAGGCATGCTAAATGGCATTGTTGGAGCGATGAGTCCATGTGATCGATGATGCCATGGTAGTGAACACTTCGGGGATGCCGATGGCTGGCCGACTTCTCTTCGGACAATGACTTCTTGTATCATACGATTTTATTGATTTTGTTCCACAAGAGCGAGCAAGCCTAACAATCTCTTCCTTCGGCGTCTCCACCTCTCACTCGGTGATTTTGCTCGAGTAGAGCTCTTTCTTCGTTCTCCATTCTTGTTCTTGCCCTAGTGTGGTGAATGCGCAAAGGAAGTATAGTTTTGGCGAGATCGACCTATATTTCTATTCAAGAAAAAGACAACAAACACTAGATATAAATAATAGGTTAAAAAAATAAAATGACACTTGAGACTAGATATGGAATAGCCATCTATGGAGGGTGACAAAAGAACTCGATCGTTGATTCTTCCATCCTCTTAAGTTTAAGGATGAATTCGGATTCATCGGTAACTTTTAGGGATCATGAAATTGGAACTCGTCCGGATACATGGTGGTGTTCATTGCTTGGTCTTTTTAAGTTTAAAGGTGAATTCAAATTCATCGGTAACTTTAGGGATTCCCAAAAGAGGATTGCTTTGACAAATTATGACATTGATTGTTAGTTAGACTCGAATCTCGATGACATCTAACTAGTCTTTCCTTTCGGATTACAATGCTTGCTTTGTTTTAAAAAATGAAAATAGGTAACTTAACGACCTTAATACCAGCAAAATTTAGCCCCTATAATCACTTCCCATTCGAGCCATTAAATTATCTTAACTCTAATTGATGAGGATCAAAGTTTTCATTACAAATGAGTTGTCGTAATTTAAAGAAAGATGCTAAAGCTTTTATTATTCAAAATGGAGAGTGTGAGGGCTTCCATTAGTTTATAATACATCTTTCTTTTACATAACAAAAGGAAGAAGACTCATACAATGGAAAATGAAATAAAACAAGAAAAGCAATTCACTTGGCGGTTCACTCGGACTCCAAAGACCTTTCATCTTCTAGTCATTTCAAATAGCAAATAGTCATATCTCCTCATGTAGTCGGCCATCGCTTCATTATGATTTTTCACCCTACACTCATTGATGGCCGGACGTAGCTCTCGAAGTGTTATAGCTTCCTTGGAGACTTCCTTTGCTTGATTTTCTAACATAGCTAAGTTTTTACCTCGTTCGGTATTGACTCGAGCTAAGTGGTTATGTATGGTAGCCTAATACGAGGATAAACTAATTAACTCCCCCTACAGATGTCGATTCTCCTTTTTGAGTGCCTGTGATTCGACTTTGTGCCTCTCCTACTTGCTCCATTGAATCTTATCGACAATCGCATTCGAGTGTCTAGAGATAATTGCCACTTCTCATTACCTTCTCCGACCCTTCGTATTTCGACCTCAAATTTCTTAACTCCTGTTCAACTCGTCTATCTTATGATTGTAACCTATCCGTCTCGACCCATTTGGCTCTAGTTCTGCTTGAGCCCAATGATAATTTGATTTTCGGTATTCCTCTTCGGTAGCTATGCTTTGCCAAGCCTCCGGATCTTGCTCTAGGTCTATTATCTTTTCTTTCTTTTCCTCTCATTCTTTTTCCTTAGCCGGATCACATGTTAGTTTCGATTCTCAACCGTGAGCCTCTCAATTTATTTGGTGAGGTCCCGATGGTTAGTAGGGACTAATTTTGTGAAGTCCTCCATTCTCATCTTCTTCCTTTTAAACTAGCTAGGCATAACACTCGGATCTTGTGGTGTTACCGGCTCACTCCCTCGACAAGTCTGGTTTGGACGGCCATTTCCCATGGCTTGGTTAGAGTTAGCTAAGTGTTTATAGTCTTTCACCTTGTTTGCTTACCATGTGAGGTATCTCCTAGTCACTTGCTAATTCATGATCAACTGTTCCTCCTCCCACTATTCTTGGAGTTAACCAATCCTGTAGAACCTGTTCAAGGAACTCGAGAGTGGTATCCCTC
The DNA here is from genome assembly GCA_963924115.1 of Dovyalis caffra. Classification (NCBI taxonomy): domain Eukaryota; kingdom Viridiplantae; phylum Streptophyta; class Magnoliopsida; order Malpighiales; family Salicaceae; genus Dovyalis; species Dovyalis caffra. The sequence goes on from CAWUPB010000058.1 coordinate 1,223,432, forward strand.
TCAAGCTTTCCTTTAAACTCGTTTAGGCCCACGAGTTCTAGGTATGGCCTATTCGTAGCCTAATTATCTCGATACCATGGAGGGAGTATAACAAGCATATCTAGTTATTCCTATTAGAGGAACCCAAGGTCGTGCTTCACAATAAGCTATGTATGCCCTTCGATTCATCCAAATTGTCTTTCATAGAAAGCCCTCGGTCGACAAGCTTGAAAATGATGAGAATTACTCTTGTTCGGACTTGTTCTTCCATTTGTCGGCGAAGAACTCTTTCAATGGTTCTTGATCGAGTCCATTAGCATGTCTTGAAAACCGATCTATGGGCTTTAAAATGGCTAATTACCAATATAAAAAGCACATGAACACAACATTTCATACTCTCTTTCCGGACCTTCTACGGTGACTCAATGAGGAGAAGGTTTCGAGCTAGAATGGCGGCGATAGGATTTATGAAGTGTTTCTCTACCTCGATGAAGACATTGACCGTATCTAGACCGATTAAATCGATCGTTGAGGGGAAAAGCACTAACCCAAAGAGCATAAGTGCTAGAATCTTAATCCGTTTAAAGGTAGCTCTTGGGTCCTTCAATTTTTGCTTGAACACATCCAACCGACTCTCAAAATTCCATCCTTCAACATTCCCTTTAGCTTTACCATGAGTCATGCTTATGTCTAGCCAATCCTCCATCCTTTTCTCGGCATTTGATCTCCTTCGATATAGATATATCCGATGTAGAGTGCTCGACATGTTTAAAAGGCGATGATACTCCTCTAAGGTTGGAGTCATGTCTAGTCCTCCTATAGTGAAACATCCGTATAAAGGGTCCCATAGATAGGCTAAGGCCTCGAGAGTGGGCTTCGAACCGGCACCTTCGGCAATACTCGCGAGATTCCCATATTTAGCTTGAAACTTATACTTGGTCATTAGGGCTCGGCATCTTCCAATAATCAAGCGGTTTTGGGTGTCATTGATCACCGATCGGAAGTGTGTGATCTTCTTATGGTTGCATTAAAATTTTAATCTTAGGCAATCTCCCTCCGTTTGTAGTAAAGCCTCGGATTTTTTATTGAATTCGGCCACCAAGTGAGTTTGGATATGAGTTCTTTTGTCAACCATCTTAAAACATCATGACCAGATTGCTTGATCAAGGTTTCAATATATCCGGCTTGCCTAATGAATTTATACAAGAAGGTGGTCTTAGAATTCGATTCTAGCCATTACATGATTAGGTATGATCTATCTAAGTTTTAAAGGGTCCTTTTTGGCACAGGAGAACCGAGGTCGACCAAGTGCGAAGCTAGTAATCGTGGAGACCATCGAATACCTATCGCAACGATGGCGGCTTTCCAAAAGAGTTGAGGTTTCATGAGTATTACCGGGGCGAAACCCATCGAGCACCGATAATTCCTCCACAGATCCTAAGGCGAATGCAAATGTCATAAAATTATGTAATGTGACGTGTGCATAGGCATTATTCCATATCTAGTCTCAAATAAAAATAAAACAAAGGTACAAATAGAAAAATAAAAAAGAATCAAAAATAAGAAGAAAAAAATAGATAAATAGTTAGATAAATGAAATAGAATGGAAAATTCGGGGCAAACAATAAAACAAAAAGGCATGACTTTAAACACAACAAGCAGATTGCGGAAATAGGCTAAACATGCATATAAGAATCGACCACATCATCGAAATCAAACTCAAAATTGCATGCAAAGCCTAACCCTAAGTATGTCCCTAGTGGAGTCGTCATTCCGTCGGAGGGCGGCGTCGACGGTGAGGTGAAATATAGGGAAAATGATTGGAGTTGCCACCTAATATTATGGTTACTAGGAAACCTCATGAGCTGGTACGTTCGGAGCTTCGGATAAGGGGTTTATTACATCTATGAAAGATCAAAAGTCACCCCACCTCGTCTTGCCTAAGGCAAGCTGCATCGCATGTAACATTGGTTCGATTTCTTATTTTTCATAAAAATACCCCTTAGTCGAGTGATTCGGGACTTGGTTGATCGGAGATCTTGTCCTCACTCTTTAATGGATGGTTAAAAAAATTGAATACCAAGATAAAATAAACAAAAACAAGCAAGGATCGGCAATTTAGGCAAAAATAGGCAACTTAAGCAAATATGAGCGAGAAATCGACAATTTAAGCCAAAAATCGATAACTTGACAAAAATATGCTAAATCGACAACCTAGGAAAAAAAATGGGATAAAACCGACGAGTGTAGGTGAATACGAGCAAAAATCGACAGCTAGAGTAAAAAAAAAAAAAAGTGAAAATCGACGGCTTATGCGAAAATGTGCTAAAAGCGACGACGAAGCAAAAATCGACAACTTTGACTAAAATAGGCTAAAATCGACAACGAAAGCGAAATCAACGAGCTTTAGCTAAAATAGGCTAAAATTGACAACGAAACACAAAAGCGACGACTTTGGCTAAAATAGGCTAAAATTGATAACGAAAAACGAAAGCGATAGCTTTGGCTAAAATAGGCTAAAATCAGCAATAAAAAACAAAAAACGACGACTTTGGCTAAAATGGGCTAAAATCGACAACTACATCAAAAGTCGGTAGCTTTTGCTAAAATAGGCTAAAATTGGCAATGAAATCAAAAAATCGACATCTTTGGCTAAAATAGACTAAAATTGACAACGAAAAATGAAAGTGACTTGTTTTGGCTAAAATGGGCTAAAATCGATATAAAAAAATGACAAATTGGCGGCTTTAGGCAAAAATAGGCTAAAATCGGCAAAAACAAGCACACATAGGCAAAAATTGATGAGAACTGACAATAGGACCAAAATTGGAGAAAATGCAAAAAAAAAAAATCAACAAATTTAATTACTTTGGCATGCATAATCAATCATGTGTGACGAAAGCAAATTTACACGACAACAATTCAAACTTGCTTGGTTTGACGTGTGTTTTTCATACAAAATTACCATACAAGATGCGTTTTTGAAATATGCATTCGAGTAACAACAAATATCCACACGTTCAAACCGACACGACATTCATCATCGCAAAATCAAGAATGCACGGCATCGTAACTCAAACAAATTACATATGAACAAACAAATCAAATTAATTACAACACATTCATTTAATTAATTACATGACATATATCAATACAAATCAAATTTAATACATGTTGAAATAAAAAATAAAGCAAAATAAAATAAAAAGAAAAAAAGTGAAAAAGATTACTCGTAAAGAAAATGAGATAGATCGATTCGTTTGGTAGTCTCAAAGTCGGATCCGACCTTTTCAACCCCGATAAAGACTAGCACTTAGTCAACCGGGGAGGAAAGGTGGTTGTCGATGGAGCGTGAGGAGGCTCGCTGTGGGTAGTGGTTCGCTGGTGGCGCGCGGCGGCTGTCTGAGTGCTTGGCACGCCGTTGGCTAAGCATCGTTACGCGCGGACCTGGAGTGCTTGGCGAGGGCCCGCTGGGCCGTGGGCTACTACTACGCGAAGGTGTTGTTGTGACGAGGCGAGGGCGATGCGGGCGCCGGGGGTCCGTTGCTAGGATGTTGCTTGTGCACACGCCCGGTGGCTTCGCTGCAAGGCTGTTGCTTACCCGCGCATCCGGTGGCTCGGGCTATGAGCTGTGTTGGGTTGCTTGTATTGGCGAGTGAGAGAGAGCGAGAGAGGGCGGTCGATGTGTGGGGCGTGTGAGAGGTGCGGGGTGAGGGCTACTTGTGTGTGTGAGGCATGGACGGTAGGGCTGCGGCGTGGTGGAGGAGAAGGGTCTGTGTTGATTGTTGACGTGGTGGCAAAGAGGAAGAGAAGGCTGGCGGCTAGGGTTCTTTTTGGTGGGTGAATGGTAGGCTGTTCCTTTTTTAGGGGAGAAAAGGGGATTTTTATACTAGATTTTTAGGGCTTTTTTGGCTAAAAGTCTTTTTGGTCCTTTCTTTTACAAACTAACTTTATTTTGATTCTTTTCTCTTCTCTTCTTCAATTGCACCCTATATATATATATATATATATATATTTTTACTTCCTTTTTCTTTTCTCTTTTTTTTTTTTTTTTGGAACCCAAAATTAGGTGCTTAACAAACATAGATTTGGTGTATGAGAATTCCATCGAAAGGTTCTTAAACTAACTGAAGCTATATTAATGGCTGCAAAATATGTGGTTCGATATAGATGCTCCTTAATACTTGAATCGATACTAGAAATATCTAGAGGTGTAAGGTAGATTGAGTAGAGATTTGGATTGGGCTATAAGTCCAAGTGGAAGGATTTTTTAAGAATAAAAGAGGGAAAAAAAGAAGAAGGTCTTGAATTGAAAGACACGAGCCACACGATCCTAAGACCAAGATTCTACACATCCAAGTCACATTCCCTTACTCAAGTCATGTCATACATCCAAATGAAGAAGTAATGGGTCCGAACATGTTAGTCTCGGATATGAGCCCGAATGCATTAGTTATTGATGAAATTGAACAAGAAGAGCCATATCTCTAGCTTATAGCCGCACACGTTGATCCATCGATCATAATGTTACCACGAGTTGACCATCAATTCTTTAACGAAAGAGGCTAACGTTGATCAACTCATCGGAAAGTGCAAACTCAAATAATAGCTCAATAATTAGGAGGAAAAAATTCCACCGAGTCTTTAAGGCTAAGTAATTTACTATGATATTCGACTTTTTCGGTATCAAGGGCTCAAGATGTTGAAAATGAAATTCTTTATATTCAAGCTTAGTTTTGTCCAAACTTTGTTAGCATGTGGATGCATGATTTTTATTTTTAAGTACTTATTTGTTTTCTTTTTTCTATCTTTTATTTTATAGATTTTTCCCTTTTAGAGACTTTGAAAATGGTCACCTCTTAAATTTATGAAATGTTTGTGTGGAAAATATTTAGCTAAATGAACCGTTAAATGCCATGGATGAAAATGATGAAGAGGATGGAGAAAGGGTGACCAAAGAGTTCAATAGAATGGTAGAGCACTCTACTAAATCAAGAAGAGTTAACAATAATAAATGTTGGAATCGTAGAACATAGAAAGGAGTTGAAAGTAGGCACTCTAATTGCAAAAGAAGAAAAAGAAAAACTCATCAAGTTGCTTATAAGAGTATTCGGATGTATTTGCATGGTCCTATATAGATATGTTAAGTTTGGACATAGATATCATGGTACACAAGCTTCCATTGTTACTTGAGTGTAAGCTAGTAAAACGAGAGGTCAAAATAATACAGCCGAAATACTATTAAAAGTAAAAGATGAGATAAAAAACGGTTTGATGTGGGCTTTTTATAAGTGATAAAATATCCAACATGGGTGTTCAACGAGCGTGGTAACTAACAAGAAAGATGGAGCAATCAGAATGTGTAGACTTTTATAATCTCAATGATGCAAGCCTAAAGGATGACTTCACCTTGCTATTTATTTATATGTTTGTAGATAATGCTATGAGAAATTCAACTTATTCTTTTATGGATGGATTCTTAAGATACAATCAAGTAAAAATGGTAGAAGAAGATAAAGAGAAAACTACTTTCATTGCATAGTGGGGAACTTATTTCTATAAGGTCATGCCGTTTAGATTAAAGAACGCTAGAGCTACTTACTAGAGAACTATGTTTACCTTATTCTATGATATGATGCATAAAGAGCTAGAGGTATATGTTGATGACATGATAGCTAAGTCCAAGCGAGAAGACAACTATATACAAATTTTACAAAAGTTGTTTCAAAGGTTGCAAAAATATCAATTGAAGCCTAATCTTGCTAAATGTTTCTTTGGAGTGCAATCGGGCTAGCTATTGGGGTTCATAGTGAGTGATAGAGGAATTAAAGCGGATCCTGATAAAATCAAAGTCATTCAAACAATGCTAAAGCCTAAAACTAAGAAAGAAGTATAAAGTTTTTAACAAAGATTGAACTATAGCTAACTCTATATCATAACTAACAACCACATGTAAGCCAATATTTCACTTGCTACATAAGAACCAAAGTGTATAGGATGAAACTTTTTAGAAGGCATTTGATAAAATTAAGTAGTATTTATAGAAGCCACCTATGTTGGTACTGCTTATGTACTGGAAGGCCTCTAATTTTATATTTAACAATGACAAAGATAGCTATGGGTTGTGTTATAAGATAACATTATGATACTAGAAGAAAAGAACAAGCTATATACTATCCGAGCAAGAAGTTTATTGAATGCGAATCTTGGTATGAGACTGTAGAGAAAATTTATTATGGCTTGATTTGGAGTGCTTGATGTTTCAAGAAATACATACTTTGCCATACTATGTAGTTGATTTCTAAAATGGATCCCATTAAGTGTATATCATTGAGAAGCTTTATGTGTCTAATAGAATTACAAGGTGGAAGATGTTATTAGCTGAATACGACATCATTCATATAACCCAAAAAGTGATTAAGGGGAGTGCCATAGCAGATCACTTGATAGTAATATAATAAATGATTACGAGCCTTTGAATTTTGAATTTTTGGATGAAGACGTCATAATAGTCAAAAAGGGAGAAGAGACAAGAGATGATATATGGACCATCTATTTTGATGGAGCGAGTTAATGTATCCGGGAAATGAAATTAGTGTAGTTATAATTTCCCTAAATTGCAAGCAATATCCAATAGCTATCAAATTACGATTCGTTACACCAATAACATGGCAGAGTATGAAGCTTGTATCAATAGGCTTGAAGTAACGCTAGAGCTAAAAGTTAGAAGGTTAGATATGTACGATGATTGTTATTAATCATTTATCAAATGAAAAGAGAGTGGCAAACCAAAGATGAAAAGTTAGTGCTATATCAAAAATACCTTACAAAGCTAGTAAGAGAGTTCGATGAGATTAAGTTTACCCACTTTGGGAGGGAGAAGAACAATTTACTCGATGTTTTGACCATTTTAGCCATCATGACTCAACTTAATTATAGGATTTAGGTCCAGCTAATTTGTATTGAGACTAGAAGCACTCCGACCTACTATTGTTAACCAATTAAGGGTGAGGTAGATGGGAAGCCTTGGTACCACGATATCAAAAAATACATACAAAATCATGAATATCCATCTCGTAGCTACAAAAGAGGATAGAAAGACACTATGAAGAATGGAAATGGATTTTTATTTAGATGGAAAAATATTATACGAAATGATTTTTTATGGAACTCTTTTAAGATGCTTGGATTCTTTTGAGATAAGGAAGGTCATGGAGGAAATTCATGAGGGAGTGTTCTCTACCCATACAAATGGGCATATGATGGCTCGACAAACTCAACAAAATGGATATTTTTGGATGACAATGGAGAAAGATCGTATCGAATAAGTATGTAAATGCCATAAATACGGATATATACGAGACAAGACTAAGGCTCCACCAATGCCTCTCCATAATATGGTGTCGCCATGGCCGTTCTCAATATGGGGAATGGATATGATTGGTCTTATCGACCCAAAAGCTAGCAAGTGGACATTGTTTCATCCTTGTAGCTATCGATTACTTTACAAAATGGATAGAGGCAACATCTTATATAAATGTCACACAACAAGTTATTTGTCACTTTATAGAGAAGGATATCATTTTCATATATGGTACACTTTGGACCATCATCATTGATAATGCTTAAAAATTTAATGAAAAGTTGATTATTATCTTATATGAGCAATGGAAGATAAAGTATTTAAAATCTACCCCATACCATCCTAAATTGAATGGGGCGATAGAGGCTACAAATAAAAACATAAAGAAGATAGTGTAAAAAATGGTGATCACGTATAAAGATTGGCATGAAATGCTTCTATATGCATTACATGCTTATTGCACTTGCCATCAAAACATCCACAAGGACAACACCGTATTCTTTAGTATATGGGATAGAAGCGACATTGCCATTAGAGGTATAAATTCCTTCTCTTAGAGTCTTGATGGAAGTAGAATTGAAAGAGTCGGATTAGGCATGAATTCGATATGAGCAACTGAATTTGATTAGTGAAAAGAGACTGATTGTAATCAATTTGGGTAACTCAATCGAAAAGAATTGTGAAGGCTTATGATAAAAAAAAAAAAAAAACATCCTTAAGAATTTCGAGTCGGGGATTTGGTATTGAAGAAAATTATGCCTGCTCTAGGAGATTCAAGGAGTAAATAGTCACCTAACTATGAGGATTCGTATGTAGTTAAAAGAGCTTTCTTAGGTGGAGCTCTTATTTTAGTAAGCATGGACAAGAAAGATCTTCCAAAGCCTATGAATTCGATATATAAAGATGTAATATACATGATTCGAGCATCATGTTATCCATAAGTAATGAAATGGTTAATATATGATACATATTTTTAATAAAAATGTTTCGATTTGCTTCTTCATTCTTTATTTGTCAAAATCCTTATTTTGATATGAATTTTTGTCAAAGCGATCAAAATAGTTGAACTAAATTACTCTTTTTGGTCAATCTCACATTTATATTCTTGCATTGTTTGGATACAACTAACACATTATAAACATTATGAGGAACATTTTAGTATTTACCGATGCTAGATTGACATCCCTTTTGTTATCTATTTCTTTTGGGAATAAACGTGGTGATGGGTAAATTTACAAAGGTTTGAAAGGGTAAATGGAACAAGGAAGGATCCTAGTAGCACCGAGGAGAGACTCTAATCAAATAAGGGAACAAGTGTTTATCGTGAATGCAAATGATCTTCTAGATAAAGTTATTCTTGATGAGTGGTCAATAGATTCATAAATAATGTCATAGTAAATCAACTAAATTAGGGGTAGATGGATAGCATAAAAATAATTAGACCAATGGCATAATGGTTAAGCAAAGAAACAAGAAGATGACATCAAGTGTTCCTAGATAATGAAATGACTAGGAACCAATTGGTTTAGGAATAATAAGACATGACTCGAGGTAAATAAAAATGGCTAAACTAGGGGTAAACCAAGTTTAACATGTGTTAATACTGGATGAAGGCACCCAAATAACCCCGTTGGGGAAGTCGATAATAAACAAAGGGGCATAAAAACAATTTAGAGGCTATAGTCCTAATTGAGGACGAGTATGGCCTAATAAAAGGAGAAGGAACCATATCCTATAAGCATGGTGGAATAATAATAAGTTGAAGTGATACTCATTCTAAAAACTCTAACAAGCTAATAGTCAAGACATAAGATCTACACTAATTCATTGAATTCAAGAAAATGAGTGAGTTTTGTATGATGTGACCTAAACTCCTTTAATAGGCATTATCTTTACAAAATCTATAATCTATCACCGCCACAAATAATGAGAATTGGAGCTTGAGAATGAATAAACTTATCCTTATCCTTATAAGATTATTCGTCATCCTAAGCCAAATTTCCAAAAATGTCCAAGTGGTCTCCCTATCAAGAGGAACAAGTTTTTAAAAATATTCGGGTAGTCGACTTGTCAAGATGAGCAAACTTCAAACAAATTTCCAAGTGGTCATCTTATTAAGATGACAAAATTATGTTTGCTAGGAGGTCACCCTATAATAGTAAACCATTTACCAAGAGGCCACCCCGAAATAGTAAACTAGTTGTTAGGAGGTCATTTTGGAATAGTGAACCGATTGCTAAAAAGTCACCCGATTAAGATGACCAAATGCTATTTGCTAAGAGGTCCCTTTATAATAATGAATCATTTACCAATAAGTCATCCTATAATGCCTCACGCATGCCGGGCCTATGCTCTAGGCCAATCGAGCTCTAAGTGAATATTAAGCCCTCTAGGCCCTTTTACCTAGCCGGTGCGCGATTGGCTAGGCGTGCCTTATGCATGCTAGGCCTTCAAGCCATGACGAGTCACGCCTTAGGCATGCAACATGCCGGGCATGCCTCTCACACGTCAAGCTTCCTAGGCGGGCCGGTCACACATTGGACATGCAACATGACGGACATGTATTGGGTGTACGCCAAGCTTATGGTCAAGCCAAGACATGCCTTATACACATCAAGTGTATGCTAGGTGTGTGCAAGAGTAAAATATGCCCAAGCTAAGTGCGGAAGCACGTTAGAGGCCAATGCCCGGCATTAAGCTATGGGTAGCTAGGACAATGAGATACACTAGTCAATCGGCCGACCAAGGCTAACTAGGCTAAGCACAAGCAAAGTACACAAGAGCACACTAGGCTAGTGGCGGTTACTAGCCGGTGTTGAGTACTAGCTAACCGAGGCGTTGCAACCCATAGGCCTTTAAGGCCTAAAAGCCTATGGCCCAAAGTGAGCCAAAGGCTCGAAAAGTTCTAAAATTAAAATTTTAAAAAAAATTAATATTTTTATAAATAACCTAAGCATAGATTTATAATTATGATAAACATGAAATATATTTCATTAGTATGGTATGTATCAATGTGATTGAAGTATGGGTGAATGATATAGATGAGTCGATCTAATTTATGAGAGTGAATGCTTATAGTTTTTTGGTTAAATAGGACCTACGTGTCCTACCTTTTTATCATTTTGATGTATTTCTCTTCTCATCATACTCCCCTCAAATGTAACTTAAGGTTTCTTATTCAAATAAATGAAAAAGTAGAAGATATGATATTAGAATAAATGAAAGGAGAAGAAACAAAGAAGAAAAGACAATCCTTGAAGAATTTATAAGAATTTTTCATCAAGGTATTTGACCTATTAGTCTCATTGTGGCTTGAGGGGACTAATAATAGAGATCTATTACCATTCACCAATCCTTAAGTCATACATGATGTGTGTATATATATATATATTAAAGAATTTGTAATAATTTTTCATCAAGTATTTGACCTACTAGTCTCATTGTGGCTTGAGGGGACTAATAATAGAGATCTATTACCATTCACCAATTCTTGAGTCATGTGTATATATATATATATATATATATATATATTTGTTATGTAATTGATAGTATACATGATAGGATTAATGTGATTGATGACTAGTATACATGCTAGAACGAGACCTACCATATTAATTTTTTTAAATTAATATTAAGTTAACTCGCATTCGACGTTATGACGTGAGAACTCTTTTGGTCGTGGTTGACTTGTTGAGATAACTCAAGGTCATTTTTTCTTTGAGGGAATCAAATCATAAGTCATACAATATCTTCGAATGTTTGGATCGACTTGAAATGAATCATTAGATTTATTGAGATAACTCAAGGTCTAACGAATTTATAGGTAAATATTGATATTTACGTAAGATGTGAGATGATAAGAAGTTATCATAATAATGAGATTAGGAATTACATTGGATGTAATTGGTAAAGAGTTACCTACCTAATCATTAATGTATGACTTATTGAGATAACTCAAGATTAATACATGTTAAAGGATGGAAATCTAACCCACCTAGAAAAACGAATCAAAAAGTTTTCTCGAGTCTTATATTGAAAGTTATAAAACTTGAAGAAAATAATGAGAATGAATATAGATTTTACTTCTTTAATTTATGCTTTGTTTTATTTATGCAATTTAATTAACCAAACTTTATATTTTTCTATCCTGTTAGATTACATAGAATGATTGGTAACACCTCAATTCGATCAATCATTGATGGAAGCAATGGCTTCGATAAGCACAAACGTCCTTCACTCGGGAAATGAATATGAGGATAATCATCTAACGTGAGAAGATACTCTATACGATAAAGAAACCTCTCCTAGTTAAACCTCCTCAAGATCAAGGTGAAGCTTATATTTCATGGGTCAAACATAGGGATGATCCAATCATCTCTCAAATTATTACACTAGCTACTATGATGTTGAAGCATAGATGCTAGCATAAAAGCATAAAAGTCTTTGATATCATAATGAAGTTGAAAAGCTTGTTTGCGGAGAATACTAGGTATGAACACTATGAGATGATAAGAAAGCTCTTTAAAGCTAGAATGGATGAAGGATCTAATATCAAAAAGCATGTCATTGAGATGATAGGTTATATCGACAAGCTAGTCAAGCTTAAAGTTAGAATGGATGATGAATTATTTATTAACCTAATATTCCAATCATTACCTAAGAGCTTTGGACAATTCAGCATGAACTTTAACATAATGGGCATGAAAAAGACTCTTGGAGAGTTGTTGTTCATACTTAGAAAAGCGCGACTTACGATTAATAAGAAGAACAAGAGTTCCGTACTTCTTGTTAATAAGGAAAAAAGCATAGTGAAGGGCAAGAAAAAGTCCAAGCACCAAAAGAAGAAGAAGTCTTATACTATGCCCGCTAAAAAGTGAAAAAGCCAAAGGCTCAAAATAGCCCAAATGATGCGGTTTACTTTCATTGCAATAAGAAAGGACATTGAAACCGTAACTGCAAGAAGTACCTAAAAGAGGTGAAGAAGAAGATTTCTACAACCAATTTAAATATTTATGTTGTTAAAGCTAATTTTTCTAAATTTTAATCCTACCTTATAGGTATGTGATACTATATGTGGTGCTCATATTTTTGAAATATGTAGGAGCTTAGAAAGAGAAAGAAGATAACTTTAAAGGAGCATGACCTACACGATAACAATAGATCAAGGGTTGGAGCATTAGTTATAGGTACTTATGAGCTAGCACTATCATGCAAACTTGTGCTAAGACTTAATGATTATTATTATTTTATTCCTAGTATAGACTAAGGATATTATTTCTATTTCTTGTTTGAAACAAGTTTTTTGATAACAATGGATCAAGAGTTGGACTATTAGTTATAGGTATTTATGAACTAGCACTATCATGTAAGCTTGTGCTAAGACTCAATGATTATTATTATTCTATTCCTAGTATAGACTAAGGATATTATGTCTATTTCTTGTTTGAAACAAGTTTTTCATTTTATTTAAGAATAATAGTTATTCTTTTTAAAAGATGAAGTTTTATATGGAAATATTTTGATTGATAATAATTTATATTATGAACATAATGTAACTCTCATATATATAACATAAATGCTAAAAGACTCGAAATGATCTAAATAATATACATTTATAGCATTATCAATTTGACCATATAAACAAGAATCAAATATCCGAAATACATATAAATGGATACATAGAATCGTTTGATTGTTTACTTAGCAAAATGACATGATTTCCTTTTTAGTGGAAAAGGAGAAAGAGCAACTAATTAGTTTAGCCTTGCACATGAGATGTGTTTAGCCTATGTTTACCCATTTAAGACGAGGACATGATTATTTCATAACTTTTATTACGATAGATCATGTTTTTTGGTTATGTATGAGATACAAAGTCTAAACACTTGAAAAGTTCAAAGAATTTAGATTTAAATTCAAGAAACAAACTAGTAAAAATATTAAGGCGTTTTGATCGGATTGAGGTGATGAATACTTAAACACTAAATTTTTAGATCACCTAGAAGAGAATGAGATTCTCTATCAATGGACACCACATGTTAGAAATGGTTTGGTCCATGATGAGTAGATTAATATCCCCATTTCATTTTGCAATAAACACTTCTTACTCGTAACCTTTACCTTGAATATGATTCTAATAAAATCTGTTATTCATAATCCATATGAGATATGGAAAGAAAATAAAGTGAATTTATCTTTTCTTAAGATTTGATGCTATAAAGCATATGTCAAACTTTTGGATGAAGACAAGTTAAAGCTCAAATCAATGAAGTGTAAATTTATGAGATATACAAAAAAAAACAAACGGATATTATTTTTCTACTACTAGAACAAAGTGTTGTTTGTGACTAGGCATGCTATGTTCTTTTTAACGAATTAATGGATGCTAAAAACAATAGAAGGAAATTTTAAACTTAATGAGATTCGAGTAGACTCACAAATTGACACTTAACTAATGAAATCCCAAATAGATAGGCTACAAAGTGTTGTAACTACCCCTTAAATAAATACACAAGAACTTTATAAGTCTAAAATGAGTTCATTAAAAGACAAAAGATATGATCTTCTTATCTCAACATATGGTGATGTGTACCTTAAAGAGGATGATAAGTTAACATTTATAAAATGACAACGTTAGACATCGACTCCTAGAAGTGGCAAATAAACAAGATATGAAGATGACATACCTTGATCGTTCTATCATTAAAAACATATAAATAAGATTTGTGAATTGCAAAGATCCTTTTATGGATTTGAGCATGCCTTTAGGAAAGAGAATCGATGTTTTGGTGAAATAATCAAAGAGTTTGACTTTCATAAAAAACGAAGATAAATCTTATGTATGTAAAAGGTTAATAAGAGCTTACTAGTCTTGGTTATTCTATATGAAAATAAACAAATTACTTTTCAATTATAACATTATCATTCAAGAATTTCTCCATATTTGACATGGAATAGCATCATGTATTTTAAGAGTTGAGATCTATAGAGATAGATCATATAGAAGATGAAAGCTCTCACAAGGTAGATACATTAACATGATATTAAAAGGTTTAGTATGGAAGAATAAAAAAAGAATTTCTTCTAATGTCATATGATTTAATGGTCGCCTACATAGGTTCCTAGCATTATTGATCAAATAGTATTGTATTGTGATAACAATAGAGCCATAGCACAAGCTAAGGAACTAAGGTCTCATCAATGATCTAAACATGTATTACGATGCTACCACATGATTAAAGAGATTATTACTCATGGCAATATAAGGATAGAAAAGGTCCACACCGATGACAACATAGCTAACTCCTTCACTAAGCTTTTGTCACAACCGAAACATAAGACCCTTACTTGATCATCAAGAATAAGAGGCACGACTGGTTGGCTCTAGTATAAATAAGAGATTGATAGTGTAAATGCCCAAGATCCAATCATGTTTAGATGATTTGACTTATTGTAATATTGGATTCTTTAGTTTATTAATAATTTTTTTATTAATTCCTATATTTATTATTTGATAGAATTAAATAGAAGTCCATATGATATGCATTGTATTAATGATTGATCGAAAGATGTGAGACAAACATTAACACACTTAAATGATATCATTAAATGTCTCAAGTCATAGCGTTATCAAGAATAGACATTGACTATATGTAGTAAGACTTGTTAGTGCTATACTCGTACTATAAGATAATAGTAAGAGATCTCATACCTATTGGTATGATGATGCTAAAATAAGAACTTAGGTGATAAATGCTAGAGAACATATCATTAGACTTGACTCGCCATGATAAAATATTTGGTTTAGTCTATGAGAATCTCATATGGGATGGGTACAATTGGTTTTTTGACTTGAAGTCATCATGGTTATCTCATTAGAGGATTTATGTACTTTGACACTCATTTTGATGGACTTCGTAAAGTGTTATATGTAGGTGATTCATTGGGTCCACTAGGAATCTAATGAAGATAAGTGGATGGCTAAGATAGGACAAGTCATTCTTTGGATGCTAAAGGAGTTACCACATTGCACTTCGATAAATGTTTACTCAAGAAATCTATGGCCATAGTAAGAGTATATCAATAGAGCATAGGTGGTTTACTCTATAGCTAATACATTTGAGAATTGAAGAAAACTTGTGTAATCATAATCAAATAGACTAAAAACCAAGTTTAAGATCACACTATGATAAATTGACATGAGGACTAAATTGTATGGTAACCATACTAGTGAAAGGTGATGCGTGCATAATTAGCATGATTTTTATGCTCTATTGCATTGAAATTTTTAGTACTTATTGCATTATATTATATTATTTAAGAATAAGATGACGATTTTGAGTTTTATAGGAAAAATAACGAATCAAAGCAAGAAATCCAAAACCTAAGCAACTTCAAAGAAGTTTAGAAGAGTCATATGGTCATGTGACTTAAAGAAAGAAACCGTATGGATTCTCAAGAAATATAAGCCACATGGGTGGAAGCATTCCACATGGTTAGAGGAAGAAATCCCACATGCTTGTATGGGTAATCAACCTAGCAAAACTCAAGAAAAAAACCACACGTGTAGTAGATATTTCACATGGTTTATAGTATAAAGTCACATATTCATGTCTCTAAGGCAAAGCATATCTATATAGGCGAGAAGAGATTCAACATGGCTTGAAGAAGAAAACTACACAACCAAAGAAGAAACTACACGGGATGAAAAACAAAGCACACGACTCGTGTGTCCTAGTTAGTAAACCGTGTAACACTTATTTTTCAAGGCTCTAAACCATTTACTATCAAGCAACAAACAAGTGCAATTCTATGTATTAAACTATGGGGACTGATACCTATATGATATAACCCTAGTTTTAGGTATAAATAATAATGCTAGGGTATTTTTTTGGGATTCTCATTTTTCTAGCAGACCATCATTCATAAAAAATTCTCTTTATATCAATATGAGTAACTAAACTCTATTTTTGATTGAATCAAGTTAAAAATTTTGGTTAATCACTCGTGAGATTATGAATTTTATTTCTAAAATTATCTTGATTAGGTATTTTATGTTTTTTTTTACATGATTGGTTTATAATTATGTGATTGAATTGATTAGAATGCATATTAATTGTTTGATCATATTAACTTATTACTAGCTAAGTATTCAAGTCCATGTAATTACTTGTCTAAACTTACTTATGGTAGTAACTAAGGGTTGATGATTATGTAGTGTTTTTGTTCAATTCCTTGAAAAATATAAAACTAGGTTATATATTCTTTAGAATTTAGGAAGGTGGCTTAGCTTCATCTATCTTTCTCTAATTAATACTTGCTATTGGATTAAATCTATCTAGTGCTTACTAGGTTAATCAATAACTAAAGAATTAATTAGGTATCGTATATTCGGTTAACGAATAAGAAAAGACTAGGGTCAACATACATATTGTTGTCTTGCGATGAATATTCATATTTAGATAAATTAATTATTTAATTAATGATCCGCGATCAAACTAAAAGTGGATATTGAAGTTCAACCAAGGTTTCTCTTAATATTGTTAGTTCACTTTACTTTATTTGTTTTCAAACACTCTCAACACAAAACACCATTTTTCACACCATAAGAACACTCTACCAAAAGAAACGTTCGATTTAACCTATTTCCCTATGAGTTTGACCCTTACTTGCCCTAGTGACACTATTGTGATTAAAAGCTCTATAAGGACATTATAAATTACTAATTTGCTGGTGGTATGACATACGATCAAAAGGTAATTATAGATTAATTAATCCTCTTAGAGAATTTGGTAGTCATGATGCCTTGCTAAAGGTCAATCTTGATTTATGTATTAAGAGATAAAAGATGTGTCTTTTATTCTTGATATATTATCAACATATCTAGAAGCCTATTAAGTCACATGCATAAGTTTAAGTATTCACATAATAAAAGAGAAGTAAAGATTTTGGGAAAGGTTTATAGTTCGAAAGTTTCTTATTTTGGAAAACGTTTCTAGCATATGTGATGAATGTTTGGAGAACCTATTTGAAGTTCTTTTTTAATGTTTTCTCTCTCTTTTCTATTGATTGATTCATTGATTTTTCTTTTTTTTTTCCTTCTTTTTTCTTTTTTTCACCCTTGTGAGAATTATTTCCTTTATATAGGCAACGATGGAAGCCTTTTCTTTATAGAAAAGGTATGAATGTTTTTTCCTTCTTAAAGCTAGTAGAGAAGCAAACAAATATTAATGATTTACTATCATTATATTTAATTTTATGGCAATGTTAGTATGATCATGATGAGTGGTGATCTAATTAATGTCATCGTTAAAGTTTTTTATTAAATGTTTTATATTCGGTGATAGTAGAGTGCAATGTCTTATTTTCTTGGACCGAGCACCTTAGGGGCAGCCCTCCTCGAAGAGTAGAAGTCAATTGGGAAGTTTCGGGCCCGTTGATGGATTAGCTTTTCTTAGTGAGTCGTGTGCTTAATTAGACCTCATGAGTTTTAGAGTCATGGGCTCATAGGCCTTTCTTGTTGGGTTATGCTAGAAAAAGGCTCTCAATTAGTAATTAAGGACATTTTAGATATAAAAAGGCTGCGAAAGAGGTTTCTATAATATTTTCTTAAATTTCAAGGGAATTTTTTTGTCAAATATTCAAACTTTTGGATGGTCTCTGTAATTTCACAATATCTTATAAGGGTTATTATAATTTACCATATAGTAAAATAAATAATGGTTATTTTTAATATTTAGTTTTAAAATAATAGCTCATCTATTAGTGAAGAGTCTCTTTACCATTCCGTATAAATGTGTTATTCTATTTGTACGAGATATGGTAAAGGGGTGCACTCAATCCTTCTTTGTCCATTAGTTCCTATTTCTTCTCTCCATCACATAGGATAGAGCAACTTGGTAGCTCGCAAGGCTTATAACCTTGAGGTCGTGGGTTCAAATCCCATCTCTAAAATATTTTTTGATTAAAAAAAATCATTCAAATGGTGATCCGGCAATGGGAATAGAAGTCGATAGAGAAACGAGGCGACCAAGATCGACTCACCGCCACATACTACGGGTGTCCCAAAACCTTTCATCTAAAAAACCAGCAATGCTTCATGCACATTCATTGTCGGTTTGAGTCCATCAAAGACTAGCTCTCACACAAATCTCCTCTACCCACTCTGGATGTTGCAATTTCGAGCCAAAGAAAGATTTCCAATTTGGCTTGACCTAGTTTCAAAGGCTTGAAGGAGCGAAGCCTTTAAGGTGTCAATTAATAAGACCGAGAGGGACTCCAAAGGCAAGATTGAGAGATATAAGGCTAAGCTTCTCACCAATGGCTTCAGGGTTCTTAGAGAGGTTCACTCTTACATAATAAGTTTCACTTGTCCAACCGACCTCTCTTCCTAACTTCCGTACTCCTTTCACCTATCAAGGAATAACTATAGTTATGATAGCTTTTGATATTTTAAATTTATTTTTGAATTATAAAATTATAACAATCAATCTTCTTGATTAAAAATCTTTTTAAAAAAATTGTTACTTGCTTAGTCGAGTAACATAAATAATTAATAAATTATTTTATTAATTAAATTATTAAGAAATTTGAATGAAATTTAAAAGTTTTGGTCAATAAATGAGAACTTGAAATTTTGATAGATATTTCAATGAGATATCATATATTTAGTTAATAATTAGTGTTATAAAATATATTCCACGATTTCATAATTCTAACCAAAAAAAATAATTTTCTCTCGATTCCATCCTCTAATAACTTTGTTTTTATGTTCTCAACCAAATTTTGTAGCATATCATTAAAATATTTCTTTACCCAAACATCAAAAGAATGTTTTGGTCGTTAAGCTTAACATATTGTACATTAATATTAAAGAAAATGTGGTAGATATTAAGTATAAGCAAATTAAATAATTTTATTTTCTATATATTCATAAGGAGTAATTAATAGCAAACACGATATAAAACAAATCTTAAATTTTTAGTATAATAAGAAAAATCATGAATATGGTTAAAGTGACATATATATATATATATATATATATATATATATATATATATATATATATATATATATATATATATATATATATATATAACCTCGTGTACAAAAATCTCATTAAATTGTGTATAGGGATGGCAATGGGCCGGGCGGGGCGGGGATAGCCATCCCTATCCCCGCCTCGCCCCCTTAAAAATTCCCCATCCCCACCTCGTGCCCCGAACGGGGCAGAATTTGCCATCCCATCCCCGCCCCAAACGGGGACGAGGATCCCCGCGAGGCAAATGGGATCCCGTTTTATCGTTTGTGTCCACCCCGTCCCATTTAGTCTCGTTTTGACAGATTTTATAATGAGTACACACAATTTGCATAATTTTGTTTCCCAAGCAAGAGATCAAATCACTTAAACTCAAAGAAAAACAATAAAAAAACATGTTCCAAGACATACTTAATTATCGCATATTACAATACAATTCATAATATATTAAATTATTTTCAACCAAATAAATAACATACTTAATTAAATTGATAAAATATCACAAATACAATTAAAGAAACAAATCTTTGCATGTTACTACTCAAAGATCATCAAGACTCACTCATTACATTGGAGTTCAACATAATCGTCAATTACTGCAGATCCTACATTCATTAAAATTAAAAGTGAATTAGTCATTATAAAATTTTTAATGTTGTCATTTAAACTTTGACATATTATTTTATACCTTCATCTTCTTCTAGATACTCCTCATACATAGTACAATAACCATCCGAAAAAAATAAAGTTCCACCTAGAAACAAATATAATAAACATAAATAAGATATATAAAATTTTTAAGAAATTAATAAAAAATCAAATTCATATGTAGAGTTTTAGTGCATTACTTTTATTTTCAGCTATCCATAACCAATTTTGAGCACACATTAATGCTTCCACCGTCTTTGGATGAAGTCTACTTCGATGTGGACTTACTAGCCCGCCACCAAGCACTAAAAGTCGATTCTAAAGCAACAATTGACACGGGGATTGCTAACACATCCTTAGCAATTGCCATCAAAGTAGGGTACTTCACTCCATTTACTTTCCACCATACTAGATTATCAAAATCTTTGGTTCTTGGAATAACACCATCATCTAAGTAGTAGTCTAGCTCTGTCTTGACAAAAGTAACCTAGGCCTTTTTTCTTGAAATATACAAGTCAAACTCGGATTCCATATCATCATAAACTCGTTGAAGAATTAGCCATAACAGAGCTACCACATCCTACATTCACATTCCTATTTTCTTGGTACTCGACCAACAAACCATAACAAAGTTTCCTTATATTCTCAATCCGAACCATAGCCTCACTTCCATAAAACTTTTTCAAAATAAAACTCCAATGAATCCATTTTGTACCGAGGATCTAAAACTGCAGACTACTCCTATTATTTCATGAATCACACTCCAATATTTATTGAACTTGACCAACATACTTTCCGTCATTTCACTAACCATATGATTTGGACAAGTGAGCCATTGAGTCAATGCAACCTTAATTTCATAAATTTTAGTGAAAAACATATTTGACGTAAAGTATCGAGTTCCCGAAAACAATTCAATAACACTATAAAAGATCTTTAATCTCCCACACATTTCTTTTACGAATTCCCAATCACTATCAATAGGTGCAACCTTATAATAAAGTTTGCGACGCTTCAACCTAGAGAAACAATCCTTATATAATAAAGCAATTTCAAGCATCAAATAAGTAGAATTCCATCTCGTTAGACAATCTAAGACCAATTTCTTCATGATAGGAATGAGAAGAAAGTTAGCAGTTTCCTCAAACTTTTCAACTCTTTTAGGAGTTCGTTGTCCAAAATGCTACACTATCTCTAATTCGTTCAACCCCATTCTTAATGACATCTAACCCATCTTTCACTATTAAGTTAATGATATGAGCACAACACCGCATATGCAATAAAGAACCAAAATTCAATAAATCTTTAGATTGTAATTTGTCGCTCACATACTCAACCATCGAATCATTGGTGGAACAATTATCTAATGTAATAGTGGATAATTTTCCTTCAACATTCCAATCCATCAAACAATCAACCAAACTAGTTACAAGGACAATGCTTGTATATGGACAAGGAACATAAATAAACCTAAAGTAAGATATAAATTAGTTATAAACTAGAAGCATTAAACTAAAACAATTAAACAAACATCATTAAGTTAAGAAGAAATGAAGAGTACCTCAATAGGTAGCTTCATAATGTCTAAGAACTATCAATGTAATGAGTCGTAACGACCATGAACCTTTTTTTTTGGTTGCTCGCTGTCCCTAATTAGTAGTGATGGCAACTCTACTTTCAAGTTTTTCGAAAAGTCTCTTCATTTTGGCTCTCTCATTGTCATATATCTTGAAGGCATCATTTTTCACTGTATTTCTACTTGGACACTCGGAATAATGGTTGAAGAGTACTTGTAAACTTTCCGAAGCCGATATGATCAACCATAGAGAGTGGGTATTCATGCAATATAATCATAGAAACAAGTCATTTCTTTCCATCTCTTGATCAAAAGTAAAAGACATTACATCACTCACTAAGTTAGAAGTCAAAACCTTCGTCTTATGTCCGTAATTCTTCTTCTTGGACATTTCTTAAAATGATCATGCAAATGTTTAGTACCATTCCTTGACTTTCCTCTAAGTTGCTTCGTGCAATAATTGCATTCTGCTTTTTCTTCACCATTTACGGTTTTCTTTGTGAAATGGTTCCACACAGTACTAAATTGCTTTTTATTAGGGAGATCGAAATCGTTTTCAAGTTCACCCGTAATAAGTTATGGAGATGAAATTGATTCGGTAACTAGATTCGATGGAGTGGAATCTAAATGTATTGGTGTAGAGTTTGTAGAGTGATGAGAGCTACCTCCATCTACATGGCTTGTCATTTTCCGAAAATATATAATAGTTTAAATTCCAGATTGTCAAATAAAAAAAATATTTGGACACTTGGATCTTAATATCTTATACGGTTATACTTAAAAGAGAATGACATGAGCAATATATAGTTGGATCTTAATAGTTAGCCAAACACTCATATGTAAATAGTTTCATAATTACGTAACTAAATGCAAGAACAACTAAATAATCAATTTAATTAAACATATTCAATAACATGATCCATTAATTCTCAAGACGAAATTTAGCTCATAATTAAAAGATGAACGTCTACTAATTTAATCGAAATAAATTCCATGTTTTCACAATCAAGAATTGAAAGCAATAAAATCGGAGAATTAGAAGTAATGCGAGTTATCTCTCGCTTCAACCGAGGTTTCGGCTTAAACACGAATCCTTGCCCGGTCTCTATCATTCGTCTTCGATGGCTAAAAACAATCTTCGTCTGCTGGAAAATCTTCGGGTTTTCCTTTTTTTAGAGTTTCTTGATAGAGAGAAGGTCACGCCCGTGTGAAACAAGCACTCGCAAAAGGTCACGCCCATGTGAGCCAAGTCACCGTAGTGACTTAAGGAAGGTCACGCCCGTGACTAGTTAGTCATGGCCGTGTGGCGAAAGGTCACGCCCGTGACTAATTGGTCATGGCCGTGAGCTTTTCTTTTCCTCGAAGTCATGGCCGTGACGTGCTATGAGCCGATAGGAAACTATGCCGGTACTCGCGTGCCAACACGCAACTGCGGACCCTCACTTGGAGTATATATATATATGTGTGTGTGTGTGTGTGTGTGTGTGTGTGTGTAAGAAAAAATGAAATATAGCATAATTTGAATGTATACATATATAAACCGAGGTCTCATGCGGTCATGCCTTTTTGTATCAGCTGTTGTATCGACTGCAAGCATCCAAAAACCGAGAGAGAAATAATTCATTGTGCATGGTCATATTTTCATTTGGTCCTAAGAATGTAAACTACATCCACATCATTAATATAGGCCTCCAAACCAAGTCGAATGCATGAGTCATTTAAGGGCCGATCTGGATAAATTAGTTACGGTACAAGTAAATGGATCTCCTATCATTCCGTCAACTAGAACTCTAGAAGTCATAGAAAACCTCTACTTAAATGCGGAATCCGACCATCTAGGAAGTATGGACTTGCGAGTGAATTATAAGGACGAGTAAAATAATGATATTCTTTGCTAAAAATTATCATATTTCGACTTTTCCACATATAAAATCAAGTTCGGAAAACTCGGTAGAAAGAAATCACGAGTTTGATTGAACAATTGAACTAACGACCTCAATAAGTAACAATGAACAATTATCAATCCACATGCTAGAGAATAATAGAAACTATAGTTAATTAGATCAGTTTTGGAAAAACTCAACATTCTTTTTTCATGCTTAGCTGAAATCCTTTCAAAAATTTCCCATACCACATCAAGTTTCAATACTAAATAAAAGCATAAATGAAGATTTAAGAATTATTCTATTTATGTCCCTTTCCTAAATTTAACCACCATGAATCAAGAAAATTGTTATCAAGAAAATAAATAAAAACCCAACACTCATTTCATACTTTCATGCTAATGCAAATGCAGCTAGTTCCATATAACTCTCTATCCATCCAATATCCATGCTTTGAGGGGGAAAAGAAAAACAATTAAGAAGCTATTAGCGGATTAGCCTATAACTTACTATAAATTACCTAGTGGGTTGGCGAAATGGTGGTCGCTTGGTCGGTGAAAGATGGAATGTACCTTCGGACTTCAATGTTTGGACGATTGGACAAGCTCGGACTCCCGTGAAGTGGTGACTGGTGATGACCGGAGATTTAGAAAGTGGAGATGTAAGTCCGAAGAATCAAGACTCGAACTCCGAAACGGGGTTGAGATTGAGAATCCGAGATAGGTATGGTTTTCGCGGCAGCCATTAGCGAACCCTAAGTAATTTACTAACTTACTATAACTCACCGTTGACCGGCAAAATGGGGTGGGCGGGCAAATCCCATCCCCGCCCCATTCCCGTCCAAAAAAATTATGGGGCGGGGCACCCCTCCCGTTCCCCGGTCAATGCGGGGAATCCCCGCATTGACCGAGGCGGGTGGGGCGGGACGACCTCGGGTCGGTCATTTTGCTATTCCTAATCGTGTACTTATCAAAAATCGCACTAACCTATTCATTTATCAAAATCTTATGAGATTTCACCCTTTTATTAAACTCCATTAAAAATCTTAATTAAATTTTAGATTTGGACTTAACGTACGTATGGACGCATGTTACGCTTCTCGTGTTTTCTTGAAAGTCACTTAATGTAATGCTTAACGTTTTCTTTATGATGTATAGAAAAAAGTGGATGATTAATTGATGCAAATTAATGAGAAAAAAATAAATATATTTAGAGAAGTTATTGTTTTATTTAGAATAATTGACATGTGGTAGAAGTTTCAATTAAAATTTTTTATGCATTATCTTAATTATCGATATAGAAAAGTTGTGATTTTTTTTATTAACTAAAAAGAAACATCTAAACTACCGATATTATTTTGAAATATGAAAAGAATTCTATTTTTTTTTCTAGAAAAATAGATTAGAGCGTTAGAATTATTTTTTGATAGATAAATTTTCATCATTTAATTAAGTTCAAAATATAAAATTAATCCCTTGAGATATCAAAATCATGTTAGATTTCATCCCCGTGTCTAATTTTGTTAAACATTTTTTGAGTAATCACCTAGTTTGTCTTTATACAATAGAATCAATATCTAATCTATTTTTATATTTTGAAATGAATTAATAATGTCTTTGTATTTTAAGGGATTTTTCAATTTATTCTTTTGTTAAAAAATTTTGTTCCAAATTTTAGTAAAACTAAGAAATTAATTAATGTTTGGGTCCATTAACAAAAATTTATATTTTCACTTTTGAGTCAAATTAAAATAAGTAAATTATAATAAAATCGTTTGAGAAATAATGTCATTTAAAAGTTTAACTAAAATTATCTTCAATTTTTTTTTAAAAAAAACTATAAATATTTCATTTTGTATTCAAACTTTGTTTACTATCATAGAGACATATTTTTAAAAAGTACTTTAAATATTTCATTTTATATTCAAAATTTGCATACTATCATATAAATAAATTTAAGCCTATAAAGAATATTTTGAATAAAAGATACATTTATCTTCGCCTTTTTTTCTATTTGTTTTTTAAATTTTTAAAGAGAATGATTGGATATATCTTCATATTTTTCTTTTTTAAAAAATTTATTTATTTAAATATGAATAAAAAACAAGATTAAGATGAAGAAAAAAGAGTAAACAGATGAGATTAAGACAAAAAAAACAAACATATTAATGCCATTAGTTCAAAAATTAATAGAGAGACCAAATTAAAAAAAAAAATGACACGATAAAAAAAAAAGTATAGAGAGACCTCTACAACCACTAACCTAACCTGTGCAATATATATATATATTAAAAAAATTACAAATAGAGGGACAAATTATGATATTAAACCTATAATTAAAATACAACCTTTTTTTTTTTCAAGATTAATGAAAATTAGCTTGACTATGGGAGAATGGACTCAAACCAAATGATAATCCAATTACTCAAATTGAAACTATATGAGTGTTTTTGTTAGGAAAAAAAATTGATACTATAGGACCTCTAGTGTTATTAAACCCATATTAGACAACCCTAATTTATCAAAGTTTAGGCTATGAACTAACACTATCTCATGCAGTTTTATTTATTCGATGATAAGAACATTTTTTAATCAATTTGCACAGTAATGAAGAGGAATCGCTTTTCGGACAATTTTAAGATCTCATCTCATATCAGTTTGCTGCTTTTAGAAAATAAATAAATAAATAAATTTTTGTAGATACGAATGCCAAAATTTAAACCTAAAAAAAATAATAATAATCAAGAAATAGACTAAATCTCTTTAATTAATAGACCAATCCTCAAAAGTTAAGTGTTTGTTTAAGCTGGTAACCTTCCTCCTGTGGGGTTCTTGTAAAAACCGAAGTATGATATTCGAAAAACAAATGAAAATTTTAAGGAGTTTGTGGTTGATAACATAAGGATAGATAAATATACATTATTAGCAGTTTTTTAATTTAAGATTGTTTTGTAAAATATTTTTCTATAAAATGTTTTATATAAATATATTTTTCGATAAGCAATAACATAAAAAATTTAATAGTAAAGGAACGTTAGTGGAATTATGGCGTTGGGGTTCCGGGCGGTGGAAGTGCACCCAAAACCAAGTGCCACTGCTAATTTTGGTGGTTTTGTGAAAGTTCCGTTTTCGACCCTTGATGCAGATTTTACCTCCTATATATATATATATTGTGTAATAATTTACAATTACAAGGTATATTTGTTTTAATATATTTTTTATATCAATTCTCCAAAAAAAAAAAAAAAATACAGTTACAAACGCGACCGTGACTAGTAGGCAATGCAAAAAGGTAGAGCCAATCATACTCTTTTGTTGGCCGTCCAAAAACAGAGAGTCCACTCTAACCTTCCTTTCAACATTCAATTTGACACAAACACAAACGCACGGCTCTTCAAGGTCACCTAAAACGACACCGTTCGCCAACAACTCTATCCCCAAAACAACATGTCTTTTTCTTCCAAACGAAGACCAGAGTAATTCCATTCTTTCTCAGACTATAAGTTTCCTTGTACTCTCAAGCAATCCTCTCAAAATGCTTACCGTCTAAATCAGAATCTCTACTTTCCTTCACTTTCCGTTTGTTTCTCGAGCAAATTAAATATAATTTTCTCGCAATCCTTCTTAATTATTATCATCCACCATGGCAACAACCTCAAATAAACCTCAAAGATCTCTCCAAGAAATCGAGGACATAATCCTCCGCAAAATCCTCTTAATCTCTCTCACCGATTCCTCTGATCCTCGAATTGTCTACTTAGAAATGACTGCAGCTGAGATTCTCAGTGAAGGCAGAGACTTGAAACTCAATCGCGACTTAATCGAACGCGTCTTGATCGATCGATTGTCTGTTCAAAACCCTAACACAGAACCTCCTTTCAGCTACCTCTTAGGTTGTTACCGTCGCGCGGTTGATGAATTGAAGAAAATCGCGAATATGAAGGACAAAAATGTTAAATCAGAGCTGGAATTGTCGATCCTGCAAGTGAAGAAATTGTCTGTTTCATATTGTAGGATTCATTTAGGGAATCCTGAGTTGTTTGGGGGTGATTCGACTGTTGTTAAGAGGAGTGGGAATTCGAATGTTTCGCCGGTTTTGCCGTTGATTTTTGCTATGGTTGATGAGTTTAATAGTGGTGGAATTCAGCCTTCGCCGCCGGGGTTTTTGGAGGAGTTGTTTAGAGAAGGGGATTTTGATAGTTTGGATCCAATTCTGAGGGGTTTATACGAGGACTTGAGAGGGAATGTCTTAAAGGTTTCTGTTTTAGGGAATTTTCAACAACCATTAAGGGCTTTATTGTTTTTGGTTAGTTTTAATGTTGGTGCTAAATCACTTGTTAGTCATAAGTGGTGGATTCCGACAGGGGCTTATGTAAATGGGAGAGTTATTGAAATGACAAGTATTTTGGGTCCTTTTTTTCATGTCAGTGCATTGCCTGATAATACTATTTTTAAGAGCGAGCCGGATGTTGGGTGAGTATGTGTGAATTCTTTTGGTTTTTGTTTTTCTTGTTGTGTTTGTGTTATTGATGTGTTGTTTGTTTGCTTGTTTAAAAATGCCAGGCAGCAATGTTTCTCTGATGCAACAAATCGTCGACAAGCTGATTTGTTATCTTCATTTACTACAATTAAGACTCTTATGAATAATTTATATGATGGTTTATCAGAAGTGCTTCTTGTTCTACTTAAAAATAGTGATACTCGGGAGAGTGTTCTTCAGTATCTTGCTGAGGTGATCAATAGAAATGCAACAAGAGCTCATATACAAGTAGGTTTCTCCTGTTCATGGAACTTTTTGAGCTGTAGTTATAGTGTATATGATTTGTAAAAAGCTTTATCTTGATTAATGACGTTGCATATGAATCAACATGTGGGTTTTTTTTTTTTTTTTTGTTCGATTTCTTCAGAAAAGGCAAAAGTTGACATCTGTTTTATTAAACTGGAATTTACATGATAGTTTTCTCTGGGTGACAATGATTTTCAGGTTACATGATTTATTTCTGTAGATTTACATGGTACTGTGTAACTGTCACAGGTTGATCCTTTATCTTGTGCAAGTTCGGGCATGTTTGTCAATCTAAGTGCTGTCATGCTTCGGCTCTCTCAGCCATTGTTAGAGCCAAGTTTTACCAAGAGGGACAAAATTGATTCAAATTATGTGTTTCACAATGATCGTTTGGATCTAAGGTGATGAAATGCTTAATATATCTTTTTTTAAATCACATTATTGATTGTCCTGGTCTCCCTAATTATTGACTTTCTTTGTACATTAGAGGTTTGACAGCTCTACATGCATCATCAGAAGAAATTACTCAATGGCTTAATACTCCTGGAAAAATTGATGTCTCGGCACAGTCTAGTGATGTTGAAAATCGCTTGTTACAATCTCAAGAAGCAACCAGTTCTGGTAGCAGTGGTGAAAAGGCTAAATACTCATTTATTTGTGAGTGCTTCTTTATGACTGCAAGGGTGCTCAACTTGGGTCTGTTAAAAGCATATTCTGACTTCAAGCATCTAGTTCAGGTAATGCACACATGCTTTTTTATCTGGATTGGATTTATAAATTGTTACCGCATCTTTGATTGACAAATGAAAATATTTATCTGTCTTTGAAGATGATTTTATGAATAAACATCATGTCAGGACATTTCTAGATGCGAAGATACACTCTCCACATTTAAAGACTTGCAAGAGCAGACACCGTCTCAGCAGTTGCAGCAGGATATTGATCGTCTTGAGAAAGAAATAGAGTTATATTCACAGGAAAAGCTTTGTTATGAAGCTCAGATATTAAGGGTACTGACCTTTTCTCTCTCTGCGCCAACCCACTGCTGGCATCTTGGAAGCTAGTCTTGAACATTGGGAGTTTGTGTTTGGTTTGGTTCTCTTGTGAGGTGATAGGGGTTTGTGAGCTAAAGCTTTAATCATGCAGTTTTGGAAGATGATTCTGTTAATGTCACAGTTGGGTGGCTCCCTTGTTTTATTTTCTTTGGTGGCCATCTCTTTGCCCAAACTAGCACTTCCCCCCAATTCTCTCTTGCCCTCCATCCCTCTCCCTGTTCTCTCTTGTTATCCGTTCGAATAGTATGTTCATTTGTTGAAGATTTAGAACTTCATCATATTAATGTGGAAAATTCCCTTTCCTCCATCCCCACCCTGTGCTCCTCTCTATTCTATTTTTAAATGGCGTGCTCAACCTTTGAAGATGTAGAACCTACCAATTTAAATTTAATGTGTAAATTTAAATAGCTTGGTATTCTGTTTACTGATCTTGGTTTTGGTTCTTTTTTAAAGGATGGAGCACTTATTCAGCATGCCCTTTCTTTCTACCGATTGATGTTGATTTGGTTGGTTAGCCTGGTCGGTGGATTTAAAATGCCTCTGCCATCAACTTGCCCAAAGGAATTTGCCTCGATGCCAGAGCATTTTGTGGAAGATGCCATGGAATTACTTATATTTGCTTCTCGGATTCCAAAAGCTTTGGATGGAGTCTTACTGGTAGCCTTGGCAATAAAATGTTTTACCATGCATTCCTGCCCTTCACATGATACATGAATTTTGTTTTCTTTTGCATGGACTGATCTATGAAATTCAATTACCTAGTTGACGTGGTCTTTTTCGCTATTGTTCTTGCTGGCAGGATGATTTTATGAACTTCATTATCATATTCATGGCAAGTCCAACATATATTAGAAACCCTTATTTAAGAGCAAAGATGGTTGAAGTATTGAATTGCTGGATGCCACGGAGAAGGTGATGTATTGCTTTCCACTTTGCAAGGATAGAATATTGTGGAAATTTTGATTGAAATTTATAACTTAAGTATTTACAGCATTTGGTTTTTTCATTTGCAGTGGTTCATCTGCTACAGCTTCTCTATTCGAAGGGCACCAATTGTCACTTGAGTATCTTGTGAGGAACCTCTTGAAGCTTTATGTTGACATTGAGTTCACAGGCTCTCACACACAGGTGACTTGCCCTAACATTTGAGTTTCTAAGAGTTGATTGTTTCAGGTGCTAGAGTATATACAGTAGGGACTAACGAAAACTCATTTTAGGCCATTGCCTTTATAGATGGCTAGCAGAAAGACCCTGCAACCAACACTTGTTTTATTTAAATGTATTTTTGAGAACTGAGCTTGAGAGTTCCAGAAGTAAGGGCTTTTTGGCTGATATTGGCAGGGACTGGATGCTATCTTGCATTATCATATATCTTCAGCTTTAAACAGAAGGATATATATATATATATATTTTATTTCACTAATCTGCTGATTAGTAATTTTGGAATCATTTGCTCACTCCTTGTTTTGAGATGTCAGGATACCTCCTCTTGTGCAATTTAAGCAATAGTTCTTTTGAGTTATCTTCCGATTTCTGTAGCTTTGTTGACCATTATCAGTGTCTCTGCTCTTTGGATTTTGATGCTTAAACATCTGATCTTATCTCCGCATCCTTTGATCAATATGATTTTCTTCTGGGATAATTATTTCAAGTCCAATTGACTAGATCACTCTTTATAAAAAGATTTGATGGATTGAGTATCTTGATTACTCTATTAAATTACGTTCGTGGTAGATGAAAAACAAGAAGTCAAAAGGATATAAAAATGGGAAGATGATGGTCTTTGTAGAATTTTGATTGCTTTTTAAATTAATTAACTGAGATGTTTCGGTTTCATCCCTTGACGGTTGAATAAGAGTCAAGGAGTGTCTAGTTTGATGATTGATTTGTCCAAGATAAATGGTGAAAGAAACCTTGCTGTTTTGTTGTGTTTTTTTTCCCTCTTCTATTAAATTTTAGCAACCGTAGGTGCCCAGAGCTGCGCCTGGTCATTGTAATATAAGTCAACTTGTGATATTCTTTGGGTGCATTGTAGGTTGGGTATGCACATGCAGAGTAGGGATTTTTCTTTGTCTTCCTTTTCCATGCCCGCTGATTTGGTAAATTGAACATTTCAAAGAATTTGTTCAACAATCCACATTCTGCAAGTTGTTGTGTTGAGATTATTTTTTCCCCCTAGTTCGTAACTTTTTCTTTTAAGTCCATTTATTGTTAACTTATTTTCTAAATTGTTGCAACTAATTGTTTGCTGTGTCTTGAACGTTGAATGCTAGCATTCTTACATTTATTACATGCTAAATCTTGATTTTCTCTCATCTGGTACAGTTCTATGACAAATTCAACATACGGCATAATATTGCTGAACTTCTTGAATACCTATGGCAGGTCCCTAGTCATCGTAATATTTGGAGAAAGGTAGACCAATTGAGTACTATACCTCTTTTTAGTGGATTAAACACCTCTCTCCCTCTCTCTCTCTCTCTCTCTCTCTCTCTCTCTCTCTCTCTCTCTCTCTCTCTCATACACGCACATACACATGCATGCATGCACACACACAAAATTTGACTGTTTTATGCTGCTCCAGATTGCTAAGGAAGAAGAAAAGGGTGTCTATCTGAACTTCTTGAACTTCCTGATCAACGACAGCATCTATCTTCTTGATGAAAGTCTGAACAAAATTCTTGAACTCAAAGGGTTAGAAGCTGAGATGTCCAACACCACAGAATGGGAGCGAAGACCAGCTCAAGAGAGGCAGGAGAGAACCCGCCTTTTCCATTCCCAAGAGAATGTCAGTTTGTATTCTCATGCTTATGTGTATGTCATCGTACTACCATGAAGTCAAAATGCTTATTTGGATAGATATATTTTGGCCGTTTCAGATAATCCGCATTGATATGAAGTTGGCAAATGAAGATGTGAGCATGCTGACATTTACATCAGAACAGATTACAGCACCTTTCCTTCTTCCTGAGATGGTAGGATATATTTATGCTTTTGACCTTCCATATCTATGCTGTAACCGCTTACAAGTAGGATAGCTGAATTAATCATTCGCTTCTGAGTTTTTCCTTGTTAAAATTCTTCTTGAATGCCTTTCAAATAAATATTTATTTCTGCCAGGTTGACAGAGTGGCCAGCATGCTCAATTATTTCTTGTTACAACTCGTGGGTCCCCAAAGGAAATCCCTCACCCTAAAAGACCCTGAAAAGTATGAATTCCGCCCAAAACAGTTGCTTAAGCAGGTTAGTTTGATTATCCAATTTATCACTGTAGAGCTCTCTCTTGCTACTGCTGTCATTCTTCTCCTTTTCTACTCTTTTCCCTTTTGTTTTGTCCAAAATGGTTACTTTAACAGGTTACATGATGTTCAGGTTTGCACTTTTGAACTCCTGATTGTTATTCCCTTATTTTAACCCCTTTTCTCCTTGTTTTTGTCCAAAACAATATCTTAAGTTGGTTAGCATGACATTCAAAATTGTGACTCCTGAATCCTCTTTTATATCTTATTAATTTTTCTTCTATTGCTTCTTTCCCTTTAGTTTTACATCTAGGCTTAGAGGACTTTGCTTATACAGAAGTCTTAGATTGCAACCACAGGGTGTAGGTTCAAGTCTTTAGAGTAGCAACTTCATGCAAAAGAAAGTTGAGGGGTATGAATTCCCCTGAGTACACTACTTCAAGGTCATTAGTCAATTGTGCCAAAGTTTAGGTTTGAGACAATCAGGAAGGCAACTGTGCAGTTTTACCTTGTTGGTTGACTAAGAACATGATTATATATGCAGGTTAAGCACCAATTTGACTATACCTTAAATGCTTGTCATGTTGTGAATTCAAGCTTGTCAAGGTGTTTGATTTATTTGACTAAGGCTGTGACTTGAAACGCTAGGACTCTGAACCTTAGATTGAATAACTTTTAGATGCAATGCAGAGGTGTCCTGCTATATTTTATATGTGGCTTCACTGTGAATTTTATCCAGCTCATTGATGAGTAAAACAATTGTGATTACCAATTCTTTAATATGTCATGGTGCTGTGGACTTGCATGAGTGAATCCCTGCATCTATTTATTCTGCATCTACAGAGAATGAAATGTGAAATCATCTTACTAAACTAACATGGGGAACAAGTACCTTCGTTCTTGTTTTTGATAGCATTGTTTACTGTCAGACTAAATCCTCTGTCGGATATTGTATGTTAACAAGTCATTGAGCCTTTAGGATAAACCTAACTCTCTTTTATTGATTCATTGAAGATTGTCCATATGTATGTTCATCTGGTGAGGGGTGATACTGAAAACATCTTCCCAGCTGCCATATCGAAGGATGGTCGGTCATACAATGAACAGGTAACTTAAATGTTACAAAGCTTCAATAAGCATTTCATTTATGATTAGAATCAAATGTTCATGAGAATGTCCTTGGTTTCGTTCTGTTCTGAAATGTAGCAGTTGATTGAATACATTGTGACACTGTTTTTCTGCTCTAGTTATTTACTGCTGCTGCTGATGTCCTTCGGAGAATTGGTGAAGATGGGAGGATCATCCAGGAATTTATTGAGCTTGGTAGAAAAGCAAAGGTTGCAGCTTCTGAGGCAATGGATGCTGAAGCTGCCCTTGGAGAGGTACCAGAGGAGTTCCTTGATCCAATTCAGGTAAGTTTGTTATAATGTTTTGGAAAGGGCAATATCTTTAGTGTCCATATATTGAACGTGGAAATTATTCAAATTGCTCTTTTTTTTTTTTTGGCAGTACACTTTGATGAAGGATCCAGTTATCTTACCTTCTTCAAGAATGACAGTTGATAGGCCTGTCATTCAAAGGCATCTTCTGAGTGACAGTGTACATCTTTCACTTGTTCATACATTCTAGCGAATTTTGTGACAAAGACACTACTTTTGATTAAATTTGCTAATTGATTTCGTGTGAGTGCAGACGGACCCCTTCAACCGATCCCATCTTACTGCAGACATGCTGATTTCAAACACTGAGTTGAAGGCAAGAATAGAGGAGTTTGTCAGGTCCCAAGAATTAAAGAGGCACGGGGAAGACTTCAGCTTGCAGAGAGCCAAAGAAACAATCCAAACCACAACTGAAGAAATGTTGATTGATTAGAACATTGCTGTAGATTCTTGAATTAGGAATGATGAACTGGGGTTGGTTCATATTTCACACAACAATGAAAGAATTTCCAGTAATCAATGATATTGGCAGTGGACGGTGAAAACAAAGGGTTATAGGCAGCACAAACAATATTTTTCAGCCGGTGTTAAATGTTTTCTTGGATGTGTTTAACTTACTCTGTTTTCTAAAAGTATATAATTCATTCAACAATGGCGTCTATTTTTTTCCTTCCCTAAAAATATTATTTTTGTGAAGGTGTTGGTACGCATTGGTGTTATCAGGTTGTGCTCTGCCAATAATCCCCTATAAATCCGGTGAGTATAAAATGTCTTCCTACCAGAACAGAATTCCCCAATAAAATTTTTTGAGCCACTTCTGGCGGTTGCAAATACGACCAATTCAGGTAGGAACCAGAGTTCTTAGAGCAACAAGGAAATGCCTGTTGCTACTTGTATTGTTGATAAGTACTGTGCATGCCTTGCATTTGGGAAGATGTGAATCACGATTTCGTCTCAAAATAACGGGCACTGCAATACACAACACAGCCATGTTGGTTATAAATCTTACAAATTATGTGCAACACAGGCCCAGGGACTAGGCTTTGCGGCTGGGTAGAGAATACATGAAATGTATTGAGAAAAGGGAGAGTCCTTTGAGAGCACTGTAAGGCAGCATACATATTTTTGTTTCACTGCAGAATATGTTGTACTTCGGATGGCTGAAGAATATATAGTTGATTAGCCAAATCTACTAATTCTGATCATGACCTTCGAATTGCACAGGCAATGCTGATATTTACTCAAGCAACTTCCTAGCATTGCATTAACTATTGCAGACATTATTGTTAGGTTCATTTGACATGATTGCAGGCCAAAGAAGGCGAATCATCTCTCCAGTTGGGAATTTTGCAGTACCTCCAGGCAGATTCTGCCAACTACCTAAGTGCGAAAGGGTTTCTTCTTTTTTTTTTTTTTTTTTCCCCTTGTACAATGCAGAAACCGAGCTGTAGCCGATGGGCTAGGCTCATGAACAACATAGCCCCGGAACAAAGTTGCCCGAACTGAATTTGAAGTCACGCAGAACTACCACATGAAATCTCAAGCTGGTGTGAGGTTGATTTTTACATGAAAAAAAAATAAAATAAAAAATTCTAGTACTATTCTCTTCCCTTGTTTCATCAGCAAAACAAAATTGAGATTATAGAAAAGTTATTGCAAAAACCATTAACATAAAACTATCATCTTGCTTAAAAAAATTATAAAACTAAGAAATCTACGATGTCAGCCCAAAATAATCAACACCAGCAATGTCTGGTCACCAAGTGAGCATCATGCTTACCTTCTCTTACTATGAATAATATATTGATGTTCTGGCTGAGGTGTCCTCTAGTGCACCAAAACAAATCCTGTAATTGCGATCAACTTACTGCCTTCTCTGGTTTTGCTTAGAATGGTTTGGCGATGATGTTTGTACCTCCTGCTGTAACTTCTACAGAAACTCTGAAATCAATTTGCAGACATCCAACCAAAGGAAAAAATTGAATATTTGTCCCTGTCAAAGCTTTGGCATGGCAGTGGCTGCCTTTCGCTTTGCATAGTCATGGGCAATGCTTATCATACTCTTGCTATGACGAAGTGAAAACTCTGCAAGCAAGATCTGCGTTTCTTCTGGGGTCAAATCACCATGAGAGCCCTGCAATGTTAGTATAAGATTATGATTCCTGTCCAACTGAAAAATAAAACTGCCTGTAAACTTTAAAACGAAGGCTCATAATAGGAAACGTAGGGGTAGGTTAACAATTTAAATTGTTAAAAACAAAATCAATGTCAGTTAACTAAATGAACAAAACAAAATCAAGAATGCTAAACAAGAAATGGTCTTTCATTCCCGTGCCACAATGTAAATCAGCATTCATTACCCGGCGAGAAGTTCTGTCACAAACAGCATGGTGCATGAGGATGCCTGCAGCAACTGAAACATTGAAAGAGTCTACCATGCCTTTCATAGGAATACTGCAATGCAAATCTGACAGTTCCAGAGCCTCATCACTTATACCCCTGCAAGCAGCGACTCAACCATCATCACTAAAGTTCTAAAATGTTCTAGATTTCTTTTGGTTATCGAAACCATCAATAGGAAGCCAACTAGTTAGAAAACAGCCTATATCTCATCTTTACTATATATATATTGCATCAATTAATCACATTTTAGAGATAAAATTTAACAAACAAGAGCTTCATAAGGAGTTTCTAAAAGCAAGAATAATGGAGTTTTCTATTATTTTCTTCCTTTAATCTATTGAAACAATTTAGACAATCAGAGTTCAAATTGCAAAAATCTGAGGTCCAAAGAAATTTTTCCAAATGTCAATATTAACCAGCAATATTAAACCAATGAAAAAAGAAATTCCAGCACTAGCTTTAGAGATAAAATGAAAAAAAGAAAAAAGAAAAAAGAAAGCAAATTACCTATTTTCATTTCCAACAACTATTGCAGTTGGGCATGACCAATCCATGTCATAAATAGATACCTAAACACAGCACCAAAACAACGGTCACACATATAACCACAGCACGAACAATTCCACATCAAGTTGCCAAAGACAGTACTTCACAGTTTAAACTATTAGCTATAATCACAATTAAACAACAATGCTAAATCAATTGAACAGTTCTCATTTTACATGACATAAGCATCGAAGAAAGGAACAAGTAGAGATTCATTACCGCATCAATTCCAACATGTGTGGTAGCTATCCGATAACCACGCGATTTTAAGACTTGAAAACACTCTTTTGAAGAATCCCATAATTCAATATCCAACCATTTCTCTGCTCCCATACTCACATGTCTATTCTCTTTATATCTATAACACCACCAATACAAACAGCATTAATAAAACAAAATTGCCTCGTCAACACAAATCCTTTAAATAAAATTAAAATTAAAAAAAACCCCAAATTTTCACCTCAAAAAGAATCGAAGCAGCACCTTTTGGAGCTATTACAAGAAACAACATGAACAGACTGAAACCCCAAAGCATCAGCAGATCGAAAGGCAGCCGAAACGTTTCCGAAATCAGTCAATCCTTCAACAACCAAACAAAGGGAATAACTCCTATTCTTAACCGTGTTTCGAATCCTCTCTCTTCTCTCTTCCATCATATACGGCCCCACCGCCTCCAAAACCTCACTGCTACTCAAATCCACACCTCCACACTTGAACATGTCGAAATAAGGAAACCAATGAGAACCCAAGACATTGTCGTCGTGGGTTTTTGTTCTTCTTCTTTCCATTTTCATTAGTTGTAACACGTCGTTCCGGTTGGTAAGAAGGTGTTCTACAGTATCGTTTTGGGTGGTGGTTGTGTTGATGTCGTCTGGGGGGTCTAATGAGAGTGCTGCTTGGGTTGCTGTTGAAGAGTGAGGTCTAGTATGTTGTCTGTAGGGAGCGAAGGACACAGAGAAGGGGAGGGTCAGGGTTTTGGAGAATGGAGAGAAGGGTTTTACGGGTTTTGGGAGGGAAGCTAGAGAGGTGGTGACCAGGGTTTTGCAGGCTTTCATTTTGGGGTTTCGAGTGGGAAAGAAGTCGGATCCAAGTTTTATCGAGGGAAGAAGAGTGGTGCTTCATGTTTCAACATCAACCACGTCGATTTCACAACCATAGGATAGGGTTACTACAAGACGCTGTAATTATGTTTGCTTTCCAGTTATAAATTAATAAATATTTTTATTTATTGTTCGATAATAATTTATTTTATCATTCAATAACTTGATTAATTATTTTATAATTGTATTAATTAATAATGATATTGTATAATTATAATTTTAAAAAATATATTGTTGTTTTTAAAATGATCAACGTGAAAAATAATAATTATTTATTTTATAATAAGTAAGTGATTATGAACTGCCAAATAAATTAAATAAATAAATCGTAAAAAATTATCTTTAAATTAATTACTTCGTATTTACAATAGTAACAAACAATTAAGTACGATTCAAAAAAAACTATCACCTTAAAGCAGAACAAATTACTATTTGTGTAACGCTTTGATTTAGAAAATTCTTATATATGTCTATGTGTGATTATTTTGACCTAAAATATGTGTGTTATATGTGTATTTTATTAAACATGTGATAATTAAGTTTAATGTATGTATGAAATATGTGTTTTAGATTTGAATGAAATCATGCTTATTTTTTGTTTATTAATTATTTAATTTTACATGATTAAGGGTTTTATGACAAATTTTGCCCCCAAAGTATCAAATTGCGTAATTTGAACCCCACGACATTAGAAATTGAGCAAATTGATCCAAATTATACAATCTCTGTTATTTCTAACAATCAACTACCATTACTTATTATTATTATTTTAAATGGAAACCAAGAGAATTGGAAAGGGGTAAAACGAGATGACATGTCATCTTTCTTACCCTTTTCAATTAATCTCTCAAAAACGAGAAAACGGGAGAAAGATAGAGACATGGAGAGAAAGGAGAAGAAGTATGGTGATTTCAAAATAAAAATCCAATGCCTAATTGATAGAAAGATTGTGAGAGACTTGTTAGGCTCATGAGATAGTCTTTTAAGGATTTGATTTTAGTTAGTTTTTTGGGTAATTGAAGTGAATTAGGGGTAGAGAGTGAGTTAGGTCTTTATCAAGAATCTTCCACAAGTATTTTGTCTTTTTTATTGTCATCTTTTTTGGTTTTATCAATATTTTGTCAAAATCTTAAGTGAAATGCCGAATTCAACCTTTGCTATTTCGTAGTGGATGACGGTTTGTTTGAAAATCCCGACTTGAAGTACATTGGTAGTGTGCGTGAGATTAAATTGGTTGACATTGATTTTTTTTTTTCATTTACGTCCTTGAAACAACTTATTAAAAGTTATGAGTGGATTGATCCTCAAAAGATATATTATAGGGTCTTGAGAAATGATGATATAGTAGAAAGTCGGTTGATATGTGTGTATGATGAAGAGTCTTTATTTTCATATTTAGATGATTTTCTTAAGCAAGGGAATTTTTTATTTTTTATTTTTTTATTTTTTAGTGAAACATAGGAATGAATTGATTGATCTTAAGGATGGCGATGACAATGTGGTCTAGGAACAATATGTGGGGACAAATATGGATGTTGATGGTAGGAATTGTAAGGGCAATTGTGGTATTGGGCTTATTGATGTTGTAATTTCTTATGAACATAAGGGTATTGATACAATTAGTGGGGAAGGAAAATTTAACAATATGGATGGTTGTTGTTGGAACATGGGCAACATTACACTTAGACATGTTTTTGAAAGCATTGAGATAGGGCTTGTGTTAGATGACGTTAGGAGGGAAGATGATGATAATGTTAAGGACAATAGTAAGGGGGTGGGTAATGAAGAGAGAGAAAATAATGAGTCCGGTTCAAAAGATAGTGAGGAAGGTTCGGATGGTTATGATAGTGGAGTTAGATGATGAGGTAGAATTAATTGATGCATCATGGCCTACTTAGTAAAGATGATTAAGAGCTAGCGACTGCTTAGGAGTAACTTTATAGAGTTAAAGCTGTTAGTGTGGGTGCTCTAGATCCAACCTATTTAGATGATTTGAACATTGTATCATTGCATATTTATCAATAAAGAAAATTTTTCATTAATTCATGTTATTTATAACTTGATTAAATTATATAGAAGTCCATATAATGTTCATTGCTTTGATGATTGATCAATAGATGTGAGATAAATACCAATGCACTTAAATGAAATCATTAAATGTCTCAAGTGATAGTATTATTAAAATTGGACATTGACAATATATGGTAAGACTTTTGTTTGCTATGCTCTTACTATAGGATAACATAGGACATCTCACACTTAATGACATGGTGATGCTTAAGCAAGCATATAGGAGAATGATGTTAGAGAACATATCACTAGACATGACTCACAATGAAAGCCCATTTGGTATAGTCTATGAGAATCTCATACAAGATGGGTACAACTAGTCCTTTGACTTAAAGTTATCATGGTTATCTCATTAAAGGATTAGTGTACTTTGATTTTTGTTATGATGGGTTTAATAAAGAGCTATATATGGGCAAATCATTGGGTACATCAATAATTTAAGAGAGATAGATAGATAACTAAGATATGACAAGTCATTCATTATATGCTAAAGAAGTTATCACATTACATTTTCGATGAATGTCCGCTCGAGAATCTGTGGTCATAGTGAAAGTACGCCAAAAGAGCATGAATTGCTTACTTAAGAGCTAAGATATTCGGAGATAGAAGAAAACTTGTGTGATCATAATCGAACGGACACCAAACCAAGTTTGAGATCACATTGTGATAAATTATCGTGAGAACTAAATTGTACCATACTCCTAAAATATTATTACGGATTAAGTAATCATTCTTGATAATTGAGTAATCATGATGTCTTATTAGAATCCAATCTTGACTTATGTATTGAGAGATAAAAGAATAATCTTTTGTTTCTCAATATATTGTCAACATATCTAGAAGCTTATTGAGTTACATGTATAAGCTTGACATTGACTTAGATAAAGAGAAGTAAAGAATTATGAATAAAATGAGAATTGAAATTATTGATTTCAATTCTTTAAACATTGAGAGAATTTTGGAAAAATTATTTCCTAAAATTTAATAGGGCTAATTTAGAATAGTTCCCTAAATCGGCCTCTCTAAAATACCCACCTAGCTTATTTGTATAGTCTATTTAATTGCTAAGTTAGTAAACCCAAGGTGTTAGGGGTAATAAGCTTAAGTGAAAGCCTATAAAGAGTATTTGAAGTGGATAAACACCTTTAAAAACTTTTAGGAAAAGTTTATTAAACCTAAAAAAAGAGTTTTTAAAAGAATAAGATGCATCAAACCACTCACTTAAGAGAGATGAGAGCTAGCCGAATTTTCCTCAAGAGAGAAAAAGTATGGATCTTTCTTTATAGCATAAAGAAAGGGAGCTAGCACTCTTATTTATCGATTCTCGTGTTGGTGTCTAAACTGCATGGATATTCACTATAGATCGAAAACTTAGATGGTTTGATCCACTACCTTGTTATCGTGCTTCAAGAGATAATAATCTAAATGATCTCTTAATATAATTATATGATTCAATAGATATCTTGGAATTTTAGATTGGAGGAAAACAAGTTTTTGTTGTTTATTTCGCTCTTTCATAGGATGTTTATCGTTTAGAAACAATCCAAGAATAAAAAACATATTGCTTATGTGCTTAAAGCACTACCAATTGATACTCCATAATTCAATAGCCAAAGACCTAGAGGTAATGATACTTAAGATGGGGTAATTGGTATAGGTTTCTATGAGTTTGATCCGGATGAAGATGGAAGTCATGAATCCACCGAGTGATGATAATGGTGAAATAGATCAATCTAGAAGGAAAAAGTCCAAAACTATGTATTTCAATGACACCATAAAAAATCCTTAGTTTTCACTTGGCATGGCTTTTAGAAACAAGAAACAAATCATTCAAGCTTCGAAGATCATTATGTGGCTAAAACAAGGGATATTGAATTTGTCAAGCATGACGGACAAAGAGTTAGAGCAAAGTGTAGTGATAAAAAATGTGAATGGGTTTTTTATGTGAGATATAAAACACAAACAGGTACTTTAAACTTAGAACATATATAGATAGGTATACCTATCATGTTGCATTTAAGAATACGAGGATTAAGGCCGGGGTTGTAGCAACGTACTTAATTAAAAAAATTAGGAGTGTTGTTTTGAAAATGGATAAAAAAGATATGAAAACACAAGCTAGAGAGAGATTATATTGTACCATAAGTCTTAACCAAGCTAGAAGAGCAAAGGAAATTATATAAGGGCATTTTCATGGTGATGATAGTGTTGAATACTCAATGTTGTAAGATTACTTAGAAGAGTTGAAGAGGAGTAACAAAGGAAGTACCATTGAATGCTAATTTACTAGGCTTAGTAGTAGAGGTAATCTAATGTTCAAGGCTATATACATTTATTTTGGTACTTAAAAGAGGATTTAAGACAAGATGCGGACCTACTATTGGAATAAATGGATGTTTTTTTTTTTTTTTTAAAAAATGTATAAGGTGAGATTTAACAGCTATGGAAAGAGATAGGAATAATTAAATGTTTCCTTTGGCTTGGGATATTTTTGATTGTGAAAATTAGTACACTTAGAGATAATTTATTGAGCACTTAAT
Source organism: Dovyalis caffra (assembly GCA_963924115.1). Lineage (NCBI taxonomy): Eukaryota > Viridiplantae > Streptophyta > Magnoliopsida > Malpighiales > Salicaceae > Dovyalis > Dovyalis caffra. The sequence continues at coordinate 1,266,095 of CAWUPB010000058.1, forward strand.
AAGAGATCTGGATATAAAGTTTGGAAATGGTAGCTACTCGGACACCGATGATAGACCAACAAAAGCTAAGATTTGTCTACCTATTAAACTTTTTAATTCTATATTTTAATTTATAGTTTGGAGTTTAAAAATGGCAGCCACTAACATTTATTAACTAATATGCTTTTTTTTAATAGGGTCTTGAGAAGGCAATCAAAGAGTTAATGCCATATGCCAAGCACATAAATTAATCAAGGCATATATTTGCTAATTGGAGGAAGAAACATGAGGGTAAGGAGCTACGTGAAATTTTTTGGCATGTGCAAGGGCTACAAATCAACCTAATTGGGAGAAAATACTTAAGGAAATAACAAGGAAAGCAAAGGATGATTTGTTAAAAGTTAATATGATAGTATGGAGCAAAAATTTTGTTTTCAATCACACGAGTAAGTGTGATATTATTGAAAACGAGTATGTGTGAAGTGTTTAATGCTAACTTGCTTTAAGTTAGATACAAAGCAATCATTATAATATTAGAGGATATTAGAGCGATGATAATGAAAAGAATAGTATAAAAAGGCAATTTGGTCGGGAAGATATAAGGGAGATTATGGACCAAAACTTTGGGAGCAAGATTTAAGAGCAAAGAGATTTAATTCATAGTACTAAAATAATATGAAATAGAGATGATGGTTATGATTTCAATTAGTTTAGAGATAGATATCTTGTTAATGTGCCTCTTAGAAAGTGTAGTTATAGACTTTGGAATATTAGTGGAATTCCTTGTGTCCATTCCATGCGTTTACCGAAAAGTATGAATGACAAGCTAGAAGATTATTTATCCCATTGGTATAAGAAGAAGACATTTATGATGTCTTACTAGTTTGCTTTGCAAGTTGTTGATGGAAATAAGTTCTAGGAGAAAAAAGACTTAGCCTTATTGACCCTTCACCACTAAGGAAGAAGTTAGAATGAGGAAATATAAAAGAGTTAGAGAAGAGTGTGAAGGAAAAAATGGAGGCGAGGAATTTATCATGAAAGTAAAAAGTTATGTACTATTCCCAATGTGATAAGAAAGGTCATAATTCAAGGTCTCATTCCAATAAGAGAAGAAAGGTTGTTAATTTTTTTATTAATTATGGATAGTATATGTATTAAACATAATGTGAAATAACTTTTAATATATATTTTTTCATTCTAGGATGGATCAATAGGAGCTTCAACTTCCATAGCACTAACTAATACAATAAAAAACCTAATTCTAGATGATCAATCGCTAGTGTAAGAGTTGCTTGTAACACGGGAATCGGGAACCATAACTACTTCTTCTAAGCTCTGTTGATAGAGGACTTCCTAGATACACATGTGGCTTATATATGAATCTTGATACATGATTTTCAATTTGGAATGTAATTTTTTATTCGTGTTTGCAATTTGTATTTATTTCTAAAACTATGTATTTTATTGGTTGTAACTAAGTTTTTGTTAGTGCTTGGAATTTGTATAGGCTGAAATATGTATTTCATAAGCTATAAATCTAGGCACTCAACCCCTAAATGAACAAGAAATCCAAGCAATCCATTTGTCAAAAAAAAAAAAAAGAAGGAAGACTAAGGAAGAATCAAGGATGAATTATTGGTGTTTGAGAATATTATGAAAAATGATTGATGTTTTTATGAATGTTTTTATTGTTAATGGATCATTCTTCTATTTTGAATAGTTAATTATATGTAATTGATCCATTAATTGAATTTCGGGATGCTAATTATGTGTAATGGTTGATGTTTGTCGCTTTTTTATTTTTTTTGTTAATGAATTTAAAACCTTCTTATTTTGTCAATGAATTGCCAGTTGGATGATTTTGAAAATCAATGGAAGAATTAAGGGTGAAATTCTTTACAAGTTGGATTTGTAGAATTGTTCTTCAATTTTGCATAATGTTTGGTTTATGCGGAATTGATGATTTTTGGGAATTTTAGATGATTTTTGGGAATTTTGGATGCTTAATGAGAATTGTGGATGATTGTTTAGAGTTTGGATGATTTTTTTTTTTTTTTTGGAATTTTGGATGATTTCTCGAAGAATTGATGATTTTTTATAGAATTGTTCAAATGTTTTTACTCTTTCTCTTTAACATGCATTAAAAAAAAACTTATATATTTCATACATTAGCAGCTAATTTTGATAACAATCAACATTCCTCTTTAATATTAAAAAAATATTGCAAATTCCATACATTAATAGTTAATTTCTATAACAAGCAATATTAAATTACAATGACTTATTGAAGCTAATATATTAATTGGTACATTTTTTGCCTAACAACAATATTGATATCCTATCAATTTTAGAAATTTACAAATAATCCTATTGAACAAAATCCATTTGAGAAATCTTACAAAATTATCTTAACCCATCGGACAAACTTAGTCAACAATAACATAATCCCAATAACACTCTATTTAACTACCAATAAGCAAACTAACATCATAATTATTGTAATCGAATAACCAAAATAGTGGTTACTCCTAGAATTCTTCTTCTCTATGTCTTTGTTACTATAGACAATCTTCTCTCTTAGAAGAGAGAAGAAGATTTTCTCTCAACAAATGCTCATTCTTTAGAGCTAGCCTCTTTCTAGTAAACTTTAAAGCATTAATTACATTTCTTACTCTTTTTTTAACCATAGAATCTTGAAACTAAAAATAATAGCATTTTGTACTCGGCATCTTCTAAGTTGAATTTAGGGCATTCAAAAAACCTCATGCTTAGATTATTATCACTTCATGAAGTTCATCAAGGAGTTGGGAGTCCACATTTACGGTATCTCATAGGTGAATCATCAAGATAACCATAATGGGTTTTTGAATGAACATTGAAAAAATGTTTTCCACATCGGAGGGTTTTGCATTTAATGATTTAGAAGAAGAAAAGGAAGAAAAAGAAAATGAATGAAAAGCCATTAATTCTCTCTATGCGAGTCGAAATTTGAAGAAGATGACTAGACTTGTAGAAGATTACCTAAAGACCTAACTCATTCTCTCTATCCCTAATTCACTTCAATTGGCCAAAAAACTAACTAAAACCAAACCCTTAAGAGACTATCTTATGAACCCTAACACATCTCTAACAATCTCATTATCAATTAGGCACTAGATATTTGATTTTGAAATCACCATGCTTCTTCTCTTTTCTCTCCCGTTCTCTCCATGTCTTTGTCTCTCTCCCGTTTTCAATTTTTGAGAGAGTAATGTTGTCTGTCTTGCCCTTTTTAAATTCTCTTAACTTCCATTTTAAAAAAAATTAAGTGATCATTAGAAATAATGATGATTTTACAATTTAGATTGTATTTACCCAATCTCCAATACTTTAAGGTTCAAATTACATAATTTAATACTTTGGGCCCGAAAACCAAAGAGAAAGCATATCTACTTTAAACGATAAATGAAAAGGGATAGCCACCCCAACGAGGAATGTTCGTCAAAAGATAAAGGCCCAACGATTATGATATCCTCTCCAATTTGGTAATGACCATGTTTACCCGACCATTGAATTTGAAAATGATGACTAAGGGTGTCATTTTGATATGCCGATGAATCGAAAAGTGATAGTGAATAGGTATGTTAATCTAAAGGCTATAGAATTGACTAAGTTGCTAGAGGAGGTAAGGAAGATGTTAGGTAACATAGGTTGGGCTGCAATGTTAGAGATGGATGCTCCCTCTTATAGGGAACTAGCCTTGGAATTTCTAAGTTTTTTTCTTTCTTTAAAACACTTACCGATGACCGACTAAAAGCTTATGAATTTTTCACATTCGGGGTAGCCGAGTAGGAGGTATAGTTATGAAAGAACTAATATCGCTAATGTGTTTGGTTGGTCACATGAGGGAGCAAGGCAACCCTCGCTGGCTTTGAAAAGCCATTTTATGAGCATTAATAGGTTTGAGGGATAATGACTACAATCCCTCCTATTTGAAAGCCTTTATAATAATCAATCTTGTATTTTAGTTCATCCACCGAGTTCTCACATGGACGTTATATGGACAAGAAAATAACAATGAGGTGGTAAAAAATGTAGAGCTAAGAATTTTGTACTTCATCTCTAAAAACATAAAGATCAATTTAGCTTACCACATTGCTGAGTGTTTCTTAACGGTCTAAAAGTCAAGCGAAGACAACATTATCATTGATGGGTTCATCACCCACATTGCTGAAAAATTTAAGTTATTTAATCAATAAATAACTTTATTAACTAACTAAGGCATACACCTATTTAGACTTAGACAAGCTGGTCCATATTGGGTTCGTTGCGGAAGATAAGAAAAAAGTACCTTGTTCGATCCACCAAGAGACCTAGACAATAAGAAGAGAGTCAATCAAGTAACGGTGATGGCAATGAGGATGATGAGACTCTTGTTAGTGTTGGTGCCCAAGATCCAACCACGTTTGGATGGGCTTATGTTAATATGTTATTGTATCATTTATTTTAATAATAATAAAGAAGTCATTATATTAATTCTTATGTTTACATGTTGATAAATTCAGTAGAATTAGATAGAAGTCCTTATAATAGACATTTGCAATAGTGATCGATCAAAAGATGTGAGACAAACACTAATGCACATAAATGATATCATTAAAGGTCCCAAGTTATAGCATCGTTAAGAATAGACATTAAGAATATGTGGATAGACTTGTGAGTGCTATGCTCATGCGATATGATAGCGAGTAAGAGATCTCACACCTATTGGCATGATGATACCAAAGCAAGCACTTAGGTGATTTATGTTAGAGAACATGTCACCGGAATTGACTCGTCGTGAGAACCTATTTGGTTTAAGTCTATGGGAATCTCATACAAGATGGGTACAAATGGTTCTTAGACTTGAAGTCATCACGGTTATCTCATTGGAGGACTTATGCACTTCAACACTCGTTTTGATGGATCCATTAATGGGTTGCACGTGGGCGATTCAATGAGTGCACTAGGAATCCAATGGAGATAGGTGTATGGCTAAGATAGGACATGTTATTCATTGTATACAAAAGGAGTTATCACATTGCATTTCGATAAATGCCCGCTCAAGAAATCTATAGCCACGGTAGGAGTACACTAATAGAGTATAGTTGGTTTACTCTAAGAGCTAAGACATTTGGGAATCGAAGAAAACTTGTGTGATCATAATAAAAAAAGACTAATAACTAAGTTTGAGATCACAATGTGATAAGTTAACATGAGGACTAAATTGTATGGTAACCATACTCGTGAAAAGTAATAATGGATTAATTAATCCTCCTAGAGAATTAGATAGTCATGATGCCTTACTAAAGGTCAATCTTGATTTATGCATCAAGAGATGAAAGAGGAGTTTTTTATTCTTGATACATTGCCAACATATCTAGGAGCCTATTGAGTCACACGCATAAGTTCAAGTATTCACATTACAAATGAGAAGCAAAGATATTGAAAATTTTTTCCAATTATGAAAGTTTCCTATTTTGGAACGAGTTTCCAAAATGAAGAGTTTCTTAAAATGAAAAGTTTTCTAAAATTGAAAATAAAAAGTTTCCTAAAATGGAAAATGGAAAGTTTCCTAAAATGAAAGTTTTCTATTTTAGAAATTGGTTTCCTAATTTGGAAGTTAGTTTCAAATTTGGAAATAAAGAACCTAAAAGGAAAGGAGTTTCCTAATTTAGGTTAAAGGGTATTTTGAAAAATTACTTTCCAATGTGAACCCCGTCAAAATCATCTAAGATTATTTATTTGGATAGTCTAAATAAATTAATTAGGCTAAAATAGTTTTGGCTCATTAAGTTTAATTAAAAGTCTTAAGATAATTTTGGTGGAAGGATAAACATTAACCTTATTGGATAAGGTTGAAATTTTTAAAGATAAACATTAAGTAGTCCACATGTAAAATAACTCCTTAACCTTGGAGGATAAGGATGCAATAACCTAGAGTCCTAATTAGGGACTTAGGTCACCCCTTTCATTGTCCTTAGAGGACAAAGAAACTCTCCCCATATAAATAGGAGGAGAGGTATGGCAAAAAAAAAGGTTAATGCATACATTGAGATTCGACCAAGCTAGAAAAAATATATAGCAAAATTTGGTCAGCCCTAATACCAAGCTAGGGCACACGGCTAAGAGAGAAAAAGAGATAAAATAGTTTTCTCCTAAACCCTAGCAAGCCATACTCTTTCCTCCTTGAATAAGGTTATTGTAAAATTATTTGAGATTGATTTCTAATGGAAAAACTTAATCGGAAAAGGTGAGGCTAGCACCCCATCAATTTTGAGTACTTTTTTATGGATATTTGGGTCGCGTGGATCATCAATAGAGGCTGGACACTTGGATAACTAATCAAAGAAAAGAAATTTAGATATGCGCTACAAGAGGTAATCCTATACTTTTATCTTATTATTCATGTATATATGATTAGTTGATTCAACGGCATAATCTTGGGCCCTTGGATAGAGAAAATTTTTTATTTATTTCGCACCTCCATAGGATGTATGATCCTTCAACTATAAGAGCAGCTATACATGTTCTACAAGAGGGTACATCAAGCGCCCATTTGTATATGTTGGAGCGAGTTCGACTCATGAATGGATATTTTCAAATCATCTATAATAGTCGTTTTGAACATCTAAGTGAGCAAATCGAACATGTGGACAATAATGTGGTGGTATTTTTCAAATGGTTAACAACCAACTCAATAGCCACTTCAGTGCCTTCATGGTGCATTTTTCATTACCTCCATAACCTCTATTCTAACTCGCTATAAAATTGATTTGATCCCTTATCCTTTATCTTAACATTTTTTTACGTTTGTGATCAATTCTATTTAAAAATTGAGGACAATGTACAAGCTAATTGTGGGGGTATAATTTAGGTTTTCTTTGATTCTTTATGTATTTATGATTGTTTGATTTTTTTAGGTTATTCCCACACACACACACACACACAGTTTCTTTTTCTATTAGCTCTAAGTATAAGAATGATGTATGGTGTGATGTGATTGTCATGGATGCAAGTCATTTACTATTAGGTAGACTTTGGCAGTACAATAGGAAAGTAGTTCATGATGGGTGAACCAATATATACGGTCTTATGTTTAATGATGTAAAGATTGTACTTGTGACTAGCAAGGTTCTAGTTGTTTCCAAACCTATAAGAGATAATATCAAGTCTGGTGCCACTTGCCATATTTAAAGAAAAATTATAGGATTCTAGATTATTCTATGTGTTTATTAGGAAAGAAATGGGAATTGATAAGGTAATACTAGGAGAAATATCCCTTACAATTGTTAAATTTTATGATGTGTTTCCTAATGAGTTGTTTAAGGGATTACCACCATTACAAGAAATTTAACACCAAATTAATTTAAAGTCTATTACAATACTACCAAATAGACCATATTATAGAATGAGTCTTAACGAGTATGAGCGAGTTAAGGAGATAGGTTAAGGAGCTACTTGCTAAAGAGCATGTGCAAGAAAGATTGAGTCCTTATGTAGTACCTACTTTCGTGACACTAAAAAAGGATGGTTCTTAGCAAATGTGTGTAGACACTTGATCTATTAACAAGATCATAATCAGGTATAGGTTTCCTATTTAACGACTTGATAACTTGCTTGATTAGATTAGTGGCACTAACCGAACTCACAAAGCTGGATTTAAAGAGTGGATAACATTAAATATATATCCGGCTTAGCAATGAGTGGAAAACAACCTTTAAGATCTTTGAGGGGTTGTATGAGTGGTTGGTGATGCCATTTGGGTCATCAATGCACCAAGTACTTTTATACGTGTCATAAATCGAGCCTTGAGACCATTTATTGATAAATTTATTATTATTTATTTTGATGATATTTTGATCTATAGTGCTCATCCTAAAGTACAAATTTAGCATTTGAGAGAGGTTTTAAGCGTGCTTCGTAGGGAGAAGTTTTATGCTCGTAGTAAAGAAATATGTGTTTATGGTACCCAAGATGTTGTTCCTTGGTTATATGGTTTTTATAGAAGGATTGAAAGTGGATGAGTCTAAGATTGAGATGGTAAAACGATGGCCTTAGCCAAGCATCATTACTAAAGTTCAAAGCTTCCATGGGTTTGCCTCTTTTTATACATGTTTTACTCCTCACTTCGAGTAGTGTTATAGCTCTAATTATAGACTACATCAAAGGTGTAAAATTTTTTTTAGATTGATGAAGTAGAAGTGGCATTCTAGGGGATCAAAACACGTTTGATAACTACCCCAATTTTAATGGTTTTAGATTTTTTACAACCCTTCGAGTTACATAGTGATACATCTAAATTGAACACTAGAGTAGTGTTGAGCTACAACATTAGAATAATGGCCTATTTTAATTACAACACTTATGATGTGGATTCTTATATAGTGGTTTAGGCTATAAAATATTGAAGGCATTATCTATTCCATGAGGAGTTCATACTCGTATATTGATCATAAAGTATTGAAGCACATGCATAGATAGGATAAGGTATCAAGGAGACATATGAATTAGATTGCTTATTTACGAAGTTTACTTTTATGGTTAAGTATAAGGCTAGAGTAACTAATAGAGTGGTTGATGCATTGAGAAGAAGGAGTTGTTTATTAATAAACATACGAGTTGAGCTACTTGGTTTAGATTCTTTTTATGATTTACTTGACACTAATCCCTATTTCTCTATTGTTATGGGAAAAGCTCACATAGGGGAAAGGATAGATTTCTTACTGCATGATGGGTTTCGTTTGAAGGAAATTAGTTTGTATTCCGGATTGTAGTTTATGCTTGTAAATCATTAAAGAACTACATAGAGAGGGTCATTTAGGGTGAGATAGAACCTTGTAGCTGGTGCAAGCTTCTTACTTTTGGCTTAGCATTCACATGAAAGTGGAGAAGTTTGTGTAATACTCGTTGAATACGCCAAGTATCTAAGGAAATAGCTATGAATACAAGAATGTACATGCCTTTGGCGATCCTCTCGACTTTGGGTGGATGTCATCATGGATTTTATTTTAGGATTATCCTAGACATAACGAGGTAATGATTCTATCTATATAGTTGTTGATTATTTTTTTAAAATGGTTCACTTTATTCCTTGTAAGAAAACCACAAATGTTGTTAATATGGCTCATCTTTATTTTCAAAAGGTATATCGTCCGTATGGTCTATCAACATTTATTATTTCTTATAAAGATACAAGATTCTTCAATCACTTTTGGCCTAGCTTGTGGAAGATGGTGAATATGTAGTTAGATTTTAGTAATGTCTATCATCCATATACGGATGGACAAGCCGAAGTTGTCAATTGGTCTTTGGAAAAGTTGTTGTGATATGGTTAGTGATCATGTAAAGAGTTAAGATCAAAAGTTGTGCTAAGCTAAGTTTGCTCATAATCATGCTATGAAATAGAGTATTGGTTTCGGTTCATTTAAGGTGGTGTATTATATTGTTCTTAATGGCCTTTTGAATCTGATTCCTCTGCCTAGCTAGATTAAAATTCATGGAAAAGCAGCTGATTTTATGACTTGGACTATAGGAAATTCATAAGAGTCTGTACATGATAATTCGACTCGGTCTTATACTAAGTATAAGGTGGTTGTAGACAAGAAACGTCGCCATGTGGAATCTAAAGAGGGTGACTTTGTTTGGGCTGTCCTCACCAAAGATCATTTTTCTATAGAGGAGTACAACAAACTAGTAACAAAAAAGAGTGATCATGTAGAGATAGTTGAGAAGATCAATCCTAATGTGTATCGCCTCAAGTCGTTAAGTAATATTCGCACTCGTAAATATGTTTAATGTCAAGCATTTAATTTCTTTTCATAGTGATTCTTTTGATGATAATGATATAAACAATTTAAGGGCAAATTTTCTCTATCCTAGGAGGAATGATATGGACCAGCATGCCTTAGAGTTTATGGAGCGGTATAAGAGCAACTATAAACTATCGATCAAATTTTGAGGTCTCTTAAGCGCGAGTTCTTTGCGAAATGACCCAAAAATTCAAAGTCATCACTATGAAATGAGGAGATATCATTTTGGCTAAAAAAAAAATATTTAGGCCCTCTAAATAGAATTTTTTTCATTTTTGGGATTTTTTCTTTCTTTTTTTTGGATTTTTATTTGTTTTCCTTTTTTCAAGTTGGTTTAGGGTTTCAAGTTTTTTTTCCTATTTATATGTAAGCCTTGGAGGTCTGTAAGAGGTAGTTTTTGATGAGTAATATAATTTACGAGAGTGTATCTTAATTTATACTAATTTTTTATATTCCTTAAATCAACGAACCTTGAAGCCTATTTCTTGAGATTCATGCATGACTCAATAGATTATAGTAGATCGATATCCGGTATTTATATTATTGATTTTTTTTTCACTTTGAAATTGTGCTTATAATACATTCATAATGTGCCAACGTTGAAAATGCTCCTTCTTCTAATCATTCATCACATTCAAGTCATCGGCAAAAATGAAGCATTTCCTATAAAAATGTGAGGGTTGTTTTTTATTAACATTGCCCCTTATTTTAAGACATATTAATAAATTTTCTTAGCTATTTTGAACAAGTATTTTGTATGTAAGTATATGTTTACTTTTTTCTTGTGGATGTTTCATGACTTTTTATATACTTGCAATTTGATCATTACAAATTTAAGAATGTCGTATAACTAAAATAATCATTCTTTTATGTTCATTCAATAAGTGTAATATTTTTTCAATTTATTGATTTTTTACCAAAAAAATAAAATAATAAAGCTACTAAATTTCGAGATTAAATAAAACTAAAAATACCGAGAGATGGTTATGTCACTACCTCTATAAATTGAAACCTATTGTCAAGTTAGAAAAGGTTCCTAACCATCTTAAATATTACATGCCAAAAAAAAAAGCATGACCCAGTCGACATTGTATGGGCGGCTTTATTACATCTCAAAAAATCATGTTGCGAGTAGGTGAACTACCATCGAACTCCCGCCACAACATTTCCCGGTAGTTGGAAAAACTATCAAAAAGTTGTAGAGACAGTGCTGCATTATCGACGGATTTAAGGTGGTTGATAACAATCTCGTGGGATAGAAAAGCTGTGAGGAAAGGTGTACTTTGGTATAGTGATATGAAGAACTTGGGTGAGTTAAGTTATTCATGATCCGGAAATGATAAATTCAAGTAATGGTGATTTTGTTCTTAAGAAGGCTACGCTATGAAGCTGATTGAGAGACTTGGTTTACAATAAACTTGGATTGCTTTACAAACAATTTCTTTAAGGAAGAGAGTTAAATTATTTTTAAAAAAATTTTTAGTTTGGAATTATTAAAGGAGCAAATTTATTGGAGTCAAGAGTCTATTCAAGTTTTTGATTGTCATTTCATTTCTCCATGCATTTTTTGTTGTCTTCGTCGAAGTCTCTACTAGCATTTTCGTATATCTATTCATTGTTGTTGTAGAGTACGTATTACAATTCCTGTACTTTCATTTCGAGTTTTGAAAAAATTCAACAATAAGAGTCTTTTGTATCCTTTCCTCACTACTATTTTGTTATGAGTTTCACGTGAAAAAATCAATACAACAAAAAGCGAGCTTTTGTGATGGATAATTCACGACGGTTCAAAAACCAATGCTAATTTCCTAATTTCTAAACTTTGTGACGAGTTTTAGCTACTTTAGCGAGGATCGAAAAAATCGCGACTAAATTTTCACAAAACGATCGTTTTTAGCGATGGTTTTACCAAACAATCGCTAAGCACCCAAATCTTTTTTTTTTGGACCGTATTTGCGATGGTTTTTGTGGAACAAATCGTTGCTAAAATTGGAATTAGTGATGGTCTAATGAACCATCGCTAATTCCGTTGCAAAAAAAATTACAACGGTTTTTTCCTTAAAAAAAAAAAAGTCAAAAATAGAAATTTAAAAAAATAAATAAAATGACCCAATTTTGCCACGATTTTTCCAGAAAAAACTATTGCTAAATTTGGAATTAGCGACGGTCTATCGGATCGCCACTAGATCCATTACAAATTAATTTACAATGGTTTTTTTTTTCCAAAAAACCATCGAAAATGGCAATTTTAATATATATATATATATATAAACTCATTTTTGCGACGAGTGTTTTGAAAAAAAATCGTTGCAAAAATTTGAATTTAGAGATGGTCCATAAATCATCACTAAACTCGTCGCTAAATTTAATTTCGTTGAGGGAAACGATTATTTTTTAAAATTTTTTTAAAAAATTAACAATTAGGATGGCTTTAGCAACGGTTTTTGGTCCGTCGCTAAAACTTTACCTTTTAATCCCATCCGGGGGTCGAAAATTTAGAAAAAAAAATTTCTCTCTCCTCTCTTCTTCTCCTCCTTCGTTTGCATGCAGTGCCGATCTTGGTGTTTTTTCCACCAAATCTTCCACCTCTCCCTTATTTTCCTTCCAATCTTCTCCTCTCTCTCCTCCTTCCCTTTCTCCCCTCCATCTCTCCCCGCTTTCTTCCCTCTTTTCCTCTTTCTTTCTTCCTTTCTCTTCTCTTCCTCCATCGATCGTTTTTTGGCCGGACAAGTTCGACGAAGACCCTCCACCAGCACGGCCCCCTCTCATCCTTGTGTTGGTGAAAAGTCCTCCTCCATCTAACCCCTCAATTTATTTTTTAATTTTTTTAATTATTTAGTTAATTTAATTTAAATATTTTTTGTTAATTTAATTAATTGTTATTGTTAATTGCATGTGTAGTTGTTATTGTTAATTAGTGATTTAATTAATATTATTGTAAATTGTTAATTTAGTTAGTTTATTTGTTAAGGAAATTTAATTGGTATTAAATTTTGTTAATTGTGAGAGTTTAAATTTTTAATGTTTAATTGTTAATTTTATTGTAATTGTTAATTATTTTGTTAATGTTATTGTTAATTGTTGATTTAATTAATATTATTGTTAATTATGAATTTAGTTAGTTTAATTGTTAAAGAAATTTAATTGTTATTATGTTTTGTTAATTGTGAGTTTAATTTTTAATTTTATTATTATTGTTATTATTAATTGTTAATTTAGTTAGTTCAATTGTTAAGAAAATATATTTTTTTATTAATTTTTGTTAATTGTGAGAGTTTAAATAGTTAATTTATTGTTAAGATAATTTAATTTTTATTTTTTTGCTATTAATTTAATTTTTATTGTTATTAGTGTAATTGGTAATTTAGTTAGTTTATTGTTAAATGTTATTTATTAATTATTGATATTTTTTAATTTAATTATTCTAGAAAATTGTTAATAAGTTATTATAGATATTTAAAATTTTTAGTAATTAAAAAAATAATTAGAAATTAAAAAATTAATACTTGTTGAATTTAGATTTAGTAATTAAGAAATTAATAAGCGATTAAGTTGATTTAGTGGTTCCTTAAGTAAAGGTGTTAAGTAATTATAAATTTAATTAATAATTTAAATATTAATTAAATTGTAATATTTATTTACTAATTTTACAATTTATTAGTTACTAAGATTATTTAGTTATCCATTAAGTTAAGTACTTAAGTAATTAGAAGATTAATTGAGAATTAAAAAATTAAGTCTTTTCGAAATTATATTTAGTCGATACAAAATTAAGTTATTAGAAATATTTTAAATTTTTTTAATTAAAAAAATAAATAGTATTTAAAAATTTAATACTTGTTGAATTTAGATTTGGTAATTAAAAAATTAATAAGTGATTAAGTTGATTTAGTTGTTGATTAAGTAAATGTGTCAAGTAATTAAAAAATTAATTAATGATTTAAAAATTAATGATTCAAAACAATATTAAGTTATTAGAAATATTTTAAAATTTTATTAATTACAAATTTAATTAGTAATTAAAAAATTAATGAATTTAAAATAAATTTGAATCGTTCTTGGATTAACTTTAGATTAATTGATGGACTATTAAATGAGTGTTTCGTAGAAGGGATTAATGAATTTATTAATTTTACGATTAGTCATTCGGAGTGTATAGATAAAAATAAGATACAATATTCATGTAAACTTACAAAATGTCAAAATCGTAGTTACGAAAAACCCGATATCGTTAAGTAACATTTGATGAGATATGGTTTTGTGTCCGGGTATTATATGTGGAGATGTCATGGAGAGAATGATTCGGTCATTTATGACAATTCGTTTAATTATGTTCAATAAGAACAAATATTTAATGATTGTCAAGTCAATTGATACCACATAATGATGATCGATGCGAGTTGGTCTATCATTTAATCCGTCTAATACGGACGAAGACTCAAACCATACTTGCCTAAGCGTTTTATAATTTATTAGATGCATCGAATAGAAAAATATGACCCGATTTAGAAAACCATTCACGAGTTATAGATAATGTCTTGTTTGTTACATTTTAAGTCCGAGCATCATTTCTCGGAGAGGTGTTACGATGACTTATGTCAACTTATGAGAGAGTTGATGTCTATCGATAACTACATGCTAGAAGACTTTTACGGTATAAAAAAATGGTGGTTTATATGTTCAAAAGATCCATAGTTACATAAAATAGTTAAATGATTTATTAGGGTGAAGACAGCGAGAGAATCACTTGTAAAATATGTGATCATCCTTGATATCAAAACCCTCGGTGGGGATCGATTAGAGAAACATATGTGTTATATAAAGAAATATATTATTTTCCGATAACCCACGATTATAGAGGATGTATTCATTGACCACCACCACCGACGACATGGCGTGGCATACGTAATATGTACGTGAGCCGGACATCATGCACCATTGTTCAAACTCCTTCACATGGTGGGATTTTAACCAAACACATCCTTCTTTTGCATCGAAATTAGAAATGTTAGATTAGGTGTTTGCACCGATGGGTTTTAGCCTTTTAGTAAATCTGGACAACAATATTTTTCATGGCCTATGATTGTAATGCCTTATAATTTATCATCATGAAAATGTATGAAAGAAGATTATATGTTCTTAATTGTAATTGTCCCGAGTCCTAAAAACTCTAAAGTTAATCTAGACGTATACTTACAATCCTTAATTAAAGAGTTGGTTGAATTATGGGAAGTAAGTACTCTTACTTATGATCCGTCCCGTAAATATAATTTTCATATAAGAGTTGTTGTCATGTGGACAATTAGCGATTTTCTTACATATTTAATGTTGTTGGATTTGAATACCGTGGGTAAGATAGCATGCCCATATTACATGAAAAATTCTAATGCTTTCAACCTCCGTAACGGCGAGAAAAACTTCTTGGTTTGAATGAAATAGGAAAGCGTTCAAGCAAAATTTTGTTGTTACGGACATTGCTCCTCCGATTAAGTCCGGAATAGAAATTTTGCAAGAATTATACCATTAGGGGTCGTTAAAAGTAACGAAAGAGGGCTCCTATGAGTATAACAAAATATATCGAAATATTATGGTTGAAAAAAACATAGTATATTTTAGGATCTACCTTATTAGAGTTCTAATCTAATTAGGCATAATTTGGATGTGATGCACATTGAAAAAAAAATTCTTCGACAATGTGTTTACTACGGTTATGAGTGTGTCAAAAAAATAAAAGACAATGTAAATTATAAAGCGGACTTGAAGCTATATTGTCGACGACCTAAATTAGAAATAGATGAAAATTCAAGAAAATACCCAAAAGCTTGCTACACTCTAGACAAATAACAAAAAATACAATTGCTATAATGGATTAAACAACTCAAGTTTCTAGATGAATATGCCTCAAACTTAGCAAGATGTATCAATATGAATAACCTCGGATTACATAGCATAAAAAATCATGATTATCATGTATTTATGCAAGGGTTAATACATGTCGCATTTCATGACATGTTACCAACAAATGTATGGCAATTACTAACTAAGCTTAGCTTATTCTTTAAGGAATTAATATCTACTGTGATTAAGGTTAAATATATGAACCATCTTAAGAAAGATATACCTATAATCTTGTGCAAATTAGAGCGTATTTTTTCACCTAATTGTTTTTACTCCATAGCGCATCTTCCCGTACACTTGGCATATGAAGCAAACATAGCGGGACTAATAGAATATCGATGGATGTATTCATTTGAAAGACAAAAATTTTTATTATTTTTTGACATCCGTTATTAATTAACTCTTGAAAATATTTGTTAAGTATAATGCATTTATAATACTATAGGTACCTTCGAAAATTAAAAAACAATATTAAGAACAAAGCTAGATTCGAAGGGTCAATATGCAAAGCATATATAGTTAAAGAAGCTTCAATATTTTATTCATATTACTTTGAGCCTCATGTACACACTAGGCATCGAAAAGTGCCTCGAAACTTTGAATGTCCTCAAAACCAAGTGATGAAACTAAAGGAATGCTTCAAATATTCAAACCCAAAGGTAGACCACTTGATCGAGCAAGATCACATGTTCGACGAGATGAAGAAAAGAATGCATCTCATACCTATATTTTGTTGAATTGTGATGAGGAGACACCTTACATAGAGTAAGTGTTATAACTATCAAATATTATTATACATTATTTCATTAAGTATCAATTATTTTAATAACATCTAATAAGAATTTTTTTCTTCCTCGGATATTTTATCACCCAACTTTATGAAAGTGAATCGCATATCGAAGAACGAGATAGATGTTCGGCTTGAAACCGATTTTGCATCCTGGTTTTGTCGATATTTGAGTATAAGAAAGTTAAGATTTTTTTTTAATTATGAAAAAAATGATTTTATCAAATTTTATACAAACATTATGTAATGGATTCGGTTTTTACGGGTAAGAAATGCACAACCCAATATGTTAACAGATTATTATATTAAAGATGCGGTAAAAGGACCATTGCGAATAGCTAAGTCATATACGGGATACACTATGAATGGGTATAAGTTCCATACCGATGTTCATGGTTCGGAGAGAGCATCAATGTGTAGTGAAGTGTGTGTAAAAGAAGTTAGCTACGATGTGGAAAAAAATGACTACTACGGTAGGTTGATCGATATACTCGAACTTGAGTATCCTGCATTACCAACCAAGAAAACTGTTTTGTTCAAATGTGATTAGTGTTCAAATGTGATTAGTATGATACTATATCTAGCATCGGTACAAGAGTTCATCATCATTATGGACTAGTGGAGGTGAATAGTAATAGGTCTTCAAATAGATTTGATCCCTTCATATTAACATCACAAACGCATCAAGTGTATTATGTAACATATCCTACATCGAAACATATCGGATGCGATTAGTTGATGACATGTAAGGCAAAACCTAGGTCGCTTGTCGATGTGCCGGAATCGTCCGTTACCGTCGACCAAACAAATATCGAACTCTTTCAACAAAACGAAATGAAAGGCCAACACAATGTCATCCAAGTTGATGATGAAAAAAGTCGAGTCATTGAATGATCCAACTAGAGCATTACTAGATGTATAAGGGAGTGAAATTAATATATAAAGAACGAAGATGAGTTTGAAACGAGATGTTGAGGAAGACTTAGATGAATAAGGTGACAATGATGACCATGATACTAATTAACGATATGGTACATCCTATTAAAATATGTAATATTTTTTTTTATATTTAGTTGATAAATTATCCATATGAAATTTTATGTAATTATAGTAGGAAATCAAGGGTTTAGGCAACCTTGTCCTCCTAGGTTGTTAGGCTAGGCTGGTTTTTTTCCCCCATATAATTTTTCACGTTATTTTAATATATCTCTAGGGTACCATTCCCGTTCTTTAAAAAAAAATTAGGTATATGGTTTTTTTGTTCTACATAGTTTACGTGTACTTTTTTAAGGTAACGATTAAATATATATTTATGTGTTCATGTTGTTTGATATATGTTATTCATTAAATAAATATATTTTAAATTGTTCATATTAATTTGACTATTATATGTAAGTATTATATAATGAATATTTAATTTCAATACTAGTGAATGTAATAATGTGTAGGTCATAATGACTCGAGATAGGGGACGTTCTAGGATGCATTGGCCCATGTCATACGGTGAGGGTCACGATTTGGATACTAATTCGAGCGATGATCGTGGATGTGGACGCCATTCTTATTTCGTTCCTGGTCGAATGAGCCCCTCATGGAAATACCTTCGTACCACTCTTCCGGTGCCCTCCCGACATACCGTTCGTGGCTCGACATGTCTCGGCTCGAGCCATATCTTTATTATGGACCTTCATGTCCCTTATCTTTTTCATCTTCGTCATTAGTGCCCTCTTCATCACAACAAGACAGTCATTTTGTACCTAAAGACGTCCCATCATAGAATATCCCTCGTCCATCGGCTTCAAAACCTATTAGATTGACGGTTGATCCGCGAGTTAGGGTCATTATCGTTGGTTACAATGAGTACATTTGTAACATCCTCAACCTAAGACTTAATAAGTTGAGAATATTACCACCGTTAGCCACATTCGAAGTGCAATGAATATAAGCTAACAAGGCACTATGATCTTATTATAACGTATGTAAGAATATTTACGTGGTAAAAATCTTTTAATAACGTTCGAGTCCTATTTCTTACTTCAACTTCACTATAAATTTTTCGCGTTTATGTCATGTTTATTTATCATGATATTTTATTTTAATTTATCTCATTTTACATGTTTATTAAATTTCTAATTATGTCAATATGCGAGTGGATAATTTAAAGTAATTATACAAATACTATGATATTATTATTTTATTATCACTAATTCGATTACGCACCTTAACTATTTACATACATGATCGATTATATGTCAACTACTCGTGTAATAGGTTTACTCGAAAGCCAAACCCTTATCCAAGCTACATGCGTCCGATGCCTCCCTCGGTAGTCAACTTCGTAGAGAAGTGAATTATAGTATCTTATTTATCTACACCACAAGGAACTCGTTTAACATATGCATGTAGTCTACGTACATGTGTATGTATCCATAAAACACCGATATGCATAATAAATCCTTTTTTCTTATGTCATAAAATATTTCATAAACGATCCGAAAATCTTTTTTCTATCTTTGGACGTGTTCCATTTAAGTACTTCGGGGTTTTCATCACATATGTTTGGCGAACCGGACCCATCCACGGACGTACCCTACCGAGCCTCTAAAAATACACGTCTACACTTGCTCGACCCCGAACCATTACCATCACCGTATGCAAAACCCATGAAGTCCTTTCCTCAAAACCTTAAAGTCATGAAAATCTTTTCCTTTCAAATCATTCGATTGCTATCGGATAACCATGACATAAAATATATTTTCATGACTTAAAACATTATTCATGAGCTAAGCATGCATATGCAATTTGCAATGAACCAGCAAGCTATATGAATTCATGAATGCTTACGTAGAATGGTTATGTAACCAAGTCATAAGAATCGATATAAAATTGGGCAGCATAACGACTTAGATAACATCAATCCAATGTAAACCAACATAGTCATCATTGGCACATCAATCATCATAACCCAATTCTCATCATCATTCATATTCAAGCATAACCATTATTCATAACCTAATGCATTCATGTAGCATTTGAAAAAACATAACCATAACATAAAGAAAGATTAACATTTTTGTTCCATTTTTTTATTCATTAAACTTACATTCCACTTTACTTTCCTAAATCATTTTCCTTAGGTTCTTAATTATCTTTCCATATTTGGTCTTTACCGAATTAAGTATCATTTCATGTTCCAACCTAACTAGGTATTATTTCATTGATTTAGGAGGTTCAATTTTGGTTTGGGCCTTAATGGGCCTACGACCCAATTTTTCCTAACCCAATTTTTCTTTAAATTTTTATGAGCCCTTTTCATTCTAATTCATCTTTTTTACTGTATTTTGAGTCTGAATCATCAAATTTAAGGTTAAAACTTGGTTTAAACCTAATTCTCCAAAATTCTCATTTAGGCCTAAACTTGACCTCTTTAGAACCTAAACATTTTCTCCTCATTTTGTCTCACCATTTTAACACTAAGTAGCTAGATATGTAAAAACTATAGGAATTAATTTAAATAAAATTTGGGACCCGAAATCTTATCCAAACCCGTATTGGGCCTTAATGGGCCGAAATTGGGCCCAAGCCCATAAAACCCATTTTCTTCAATTTTTAGTAAATTTTCCATTTCTACTCATCAAAAAATGCTTATTCAAGTATGAATGACACACCAAACCAGAATCAAATTTCTTTTAACTCAACCCCTAATTTGCTTAGTCTAGGCCAAATATAATTTCTAACAATTAGTGGATTTTTCTTCAATTAAAGCGTAATTTTTTATTTCTAAATATTAATGCATGCTCAAATAAGTCAGAATCAAGTGTCAAAATATCAATTAAATGAAAGAATTAAAAACCCCCAAATTTGTTTCATCAACCCTAATCCTAATTTTTCTTAATTGAGCAATTAAATCAAAATCAAGCAATTAAACATGAAATTGACTTAAAATTAAGCATTATTATGGTGTAGGTGAGGTTAACTTACTTTTTGTGCTCCAATTAGACTCTAAAAAGGTAGATTGGTGAAGGATTTCTCTTCCTCCTCTTGTCCTCTAAATTTTTTAATTTGATCTTCGAATTTCTTTCCTTGGGATTTTTGGCTTCCCAATTAAAATTCAAGCTTCTTTCATAGATTACGGGTGTATAGAATTTATTAACAATCTTTTGGGTGATTTTTAAGTGAACATTTTGTAAGAGTTTCCTTTGTGTTTTTCAATGTTTCCTCTCCTTTTTATTTTTTTAGCATCCTATTTATATAAAAATTTTTGGAGTAATTGATCTCATCTCCACCCTTAATGTGGAAAAATCATTCAGTTGCATTTATCCTAATTTTTAGCCATTTATTCACCTTTTTAGTTACCCCTTTCACCTTGCTTATTTTTGTCCATAATTGTTACTGAAAGTCAGACTTAATTAATTCTCTAGTTTTTCCAAATTTGGGAGGAAAATAATAAATTTTGATCCTCCAAGTTTCTAGACTTTTCCGTAGCCCATTCTTTCTTAAGTCCCTCTTTTATGCAAAACCTCACCTCTAATCATTAAATTTTAGTTTTTAGGACTAATTTTTAACCCTTAACATTCTCACATAATTTAATTTGGATTATTATACTTTTAATTTTATGCAATCGAGTCCCTAATTTTATGCAATTTAGTCCTCGCTTTTAAAATTCCATTCTATACTTTTCAAAATCAATTTTATTTATATAATAAATTCAAAAATTCATTAAGGGAGTTTTATTTAAATTTTCATAATTTTTGGCCCTAATTTGAGCCTTCAATTTATTTTATTTAGTGTGAAAATTACTTTTTTTCCTATAAAAAAAATATTCCCTATACTTACTAAAATTAATTTAAATTTTATAGGCACTCTCACACATCCTATATGATTATTTTATAATCTTAAAAAAAATTTCTCATACTCTTAAGGTGTCTAATTAAATTCTTTACCTCTAAAAACATTATTCCCGCACTTAGAAAATTCAATGAAATATTCACCATATGTAGAAAAATTCATAAAATCATATAAAATAATCTAACACCCTTCTAACAATTATTCTAAATAAAAAAATATTTTTTATACACAAACAACATGCTTTAATTAATTTTCTCATACAATAACTACTATTCATATATCGAAAAATCACTAAAATATTCTTTAAGCATGGAAAACTATTTTGACCCTTCTAAATATTCTTTAAGTTTCTAATAATTATTTCTCATTCTCAAAAATATTTGTTTATTTATTTATTTTCAAATGGTTTTAATATTAAACTTTTATTACATTTCTATTTTAGCGGGTACCGTGCATTACAACATTTTATGCTTAATTTTATGAAACTTTTTTTTATTATCATAATTATGTATTCATTTTTTTTAAAAAAAATTAATGTCTATTTTGGTAGGTTGTATCCATCCGATGTTTGCTCTCGCATGATCGTTAAGACATTCCAAGAGTATGTTCATATTTCCGGATGGATGTGGAAGAAAATGAGTCCGAAGATAAAAGACTTCTACCGAAAAGAGTTTAAGGTATTAATTTATTTAATTAATTTATTATATTAATTCATATTTAAATAAAAAATAATAATATCCAAATAAATTTACTAATGAATATTATTATTTTTCTTACTGAAATCATTTACGTGAGGTATTGGATCGTGAACCTAATCCTCACGAGATTTTCTTGAGAACTCATCGGAGAAAGATTGATGATCGGTATGCCTTCGTTGATCAACGATCAAGACTTATTGGTGTAAGCTATTACTTTATAATGTTATTTCATATATATTAATTTGTAACATTATTTGACATAATTATTTACTATTATGTGTTTCACAATTATATAGGAGATCGTAGAAAGATTACTAAATGAGGAGGTTGCTAGGCGACGAGTCGGAAGGGATCGTATTGATCGACGTCAACATTAATGAGATTTTTAGGAAGATCTGTTGGTGGAGGAGATAATAAGAGAAAAAGAATGTACGGACTCGGATCACACGCATCTCACTATTACTCTAACGTCAATACAACCTCAAGCTCAACAACTTCGCGGTTCCATGCTACCGATGAGGCACGGCGAAAGAAAGTGCATGATCAAACATCCGCAAATATGATAGAGATCCAATACCTACGAGGTATTGTCACATCGCTTAAGAGTACCGTCACATCGTTGTTGGCTACAACAACCGAGTTGAAGGAGTATACTCGACAGACAACATACAATGATGGCATAGATGTAGCAGATGTTCCAGCACCATTTTCAATAAAATGGTAGTTCATTCGCCGTGCTCGAGACCGATGATGACGCCACCCAACCTCCGAGTGACGATCCCGCCAATTTCTCTTAGCTAACATGTTTTCTTGTAATAACAACAAATTTTGTACTATTTTCAAGAATTTTATAATTGAATAATATTTATTAAATTTTAATATAATTAATATTAATAATTATGAAATTTTAAAATATTATGTTTTGGATATTTAGTAGCTTTTTTAAATAGCAATTGGTTAATTTCGGATATTTAAATTGGGGTGGAAGAAAAATTGAAATCGGACGATTAGCAACGGTTTAGACCTTCGCTAATCCAAAAGAAACTGCAATGGGAAAACAACCGTTTAGCGATGGAATTATCGAGGGTTTTTTTTGCACCATCGTGAATATTCTTTCGATTTAGTACCATATTTAGCACCGTTTTTTTTTTTTTTTTTTTTTTTGCAATGGTTTAGTCCGTCGCAAAAATTTAGCGACCGGCAATCTAGTGATGGTCTTTTGAGTGTTGTAAAATCGTCGCTAATTGAAATTAACGACGGTTTTTCTGAATTAGCGATGGTCTAAACCATCGCTAATTCAGAAAAAATCTAGACCGTCGTTAATTCAATATTATTTTGTAGTGAATCAAGAAGGAAAAGTTCTCTGCAATTTATTTTTCTTTTCTTTTCTTTTCTTTTCTTTTTTTTTTTTTTTTTTGAAAACCCATCTGTATATGCTTCTACAGATCTAATGTAGGTTGTTAAATAAAAGAGTTTTGACTGGACCGAATTCATTTGTCTTAAAAAATAACAGAAGTCGTCTTTGCTTCTTTGGTTGATTCTAAGCAATGAGGATGTTGGACTACATTCATGAATAATTCTAAGGTAATAAGGATGTTGGACAACATTCATGAATAATTCTAAGGTAATAAGGATGTTGGACTAAATTCATGAATAAACATTTGGAGAATGTACGTATTAATTTCTTAGAGAGATTCTTTTTCTCTGTTGAGATTGAATCTGGTTCACGTACGTAATTTCTTTTACACATAAACAAAGTAAAGGTCTAAGTTGGGTAGTTCTGCTGGTTCGATTTGGAGGTGAAATTTTTGGATTCTAAACATCAGTTTTGAATTCTTGCGATTCAACTGGATATTTTGGACTCCGGTAGAATATATATTCCTTCTCAAATATTATGAACATAACATGCTTACCATCCTGATAAGCCTTTGAGGCTCTTGCTGCTGATTTTTGAGTTTGTATTCTTAAGCTTTGCCAAGAGGTAACCTACAATACTTTCCAGGTCAGAAATAAGGCCAACGAAATAGAGAGAGGCTGCAGATTGCTCAAATTGAAAATGACCTTATATTTCATGCTAAGACTGGTACTCCATCTTACGCAAATTACACTGTTCTGAAAAAGCCGGGATCATACCCACAAGTCAAGCAACGTTAAATAAATTTAAACTAGAGCAGAAAGCATTATTTGGTCTCTGAGCTGGATGTTTTTGCTGACCAGCTAACAAAAACAATAGTTTTCAAGAACAAAAGTACGTTACTGGTAGGTTTGAGGAAAGAACAAAGAAACTTCTAGGGTTGGATACATTAGAGCTAGTGACAAAATTAGCGAAATTTTGAATTCTACTTTTTTGTTTTAACTTTTCCATTTTTTGGTTTGCATGAATGTTGCATAGCGTACGTATGCTTGAAGCTCGCATAAAATTGCCGGTAAATCACATTCGTTAGGCAAATGCAAAAGTTGCAGTACTACTTAAGAAGTTTACAAGAAAAATAAGTGCAAAGTACTAACCAAATGTGATTAAGAAGACCAAAGACCAGCTTTCATGAAACATGTAATTATGTTAGCTTCTTCATCTTATTTATAATAATATCGACGGCAATATCTAAAATATTCTTGTACCTTGCTAAATTTGGAGAAATTTTTTATCTCAACGATGTCTATGCTGGAAATTTGAAATGTTAAGAGACATCTTAATTTTGAAATGCTGCTGGTGGAGTTCGCATATGTCTAGCAGGTAGATTCTCTGAAAGACAATCCATTATTTTTGCTTCAATCCAACATTTTTAAGCTTGTAGAGATGCTATAGATTATGATCTAAAAATTTTGTGCTGGGCTAACCAAGCCTTTAGGTGTCTCTGTTTCTAGCCAGTTTAAATATCTCTAAGACATTTATGGCAGGGAAGTAACAATAAGTTGGAGAATTGTTTTCTTGCTGCATGTTTAGTATTTCTAGATTGCATGGTGAATGGTGACAGGAACATATGTATTGACTAAATGGTGAAACATATATTAAAGTTGCTATTGAACTGATATCTCAAGATTTGCAGGAGCTTTAATTAGCGGGTTGTTCTTCTGCACCAAAGGAGATGCCATTGGTGGAGTAATGGATAATTGGTATGCTTAAATTTGCCCAAGTTCGATAGTTCAATGGACAGCTTTTTTCTTTTCTTTCTTGCATGCAGTCAGTACCATGTGATCAATGTTTGAAGAAGCAATCACTATTACCTAAATAATATACTTTTTTTTTTCCGACTTTCTATCTAGTATATATAACGTTTGTGTCCTATATTTACAGAGTTAGTGCTGCATATTTATAGTTCATAAAAGCAATTGTTTTCACCTATTTATCATTCTTGTTTTATGTCATTGAATTTTAGCCTAGAGTTATTGGATTACTGGACTCATACATAGTTAGAAGTACTCATTAGTAAAACGAAACAGCTAACTAAGTAATTACTCTTAATTTCAACCATATTATGGCAGGTGAAATTCATTCCTTGAGTAAATAAGCTAATTTTTATTGTATTTAATATAGATCAGTGAATTTTATGGGATCAAAAGAAATCCATACACCCCCTTTGTTTGCTCATCACTCTTGTAGCATATTCCTAGCTTGTATTAAATTTAACAAGATAAGATAGATATATTTAAGATGGTAATGGGTCATATAAGACCCATTAATTCGTTTTTGCATCTTATTCATAGAAATAATATTATACTCATTATCTATCACAAAATCATCATATAAATTTTTATCTAATTTATTACCATTCCTAGATATTACTATCCTGGATAGGTTTCTAAATATCATTAAAAACATGCATGTATCCAAAATTTGACAAAATGCTTAAATAGATTTGTACATATCATTAAAAAATGCATGTATCCAAAATTTGACAAAATCCTTAGCAAGGAAACATTTTTGCGTGCTTGCACCAACCCCACAGGCCACAGCAGAGACAGCAGTACCACATTCATCTAAAGTGGCTCCTATCTGTTACAGCCAACTACATCCTCTTCATGCAGTACCTGACAAAATAAAACTGCCTGATTCCATCCCCTCTTTCTCTTATGACTACCATGCTGTTGTCTCTCTCCAGCTCAACTTTCACCCTTCATTTTCACAGGCGTACAATATGTTGCATTTTGCATCTAGCTGCAGGTGATGATTAATTATTGAAATATGGTGATTAATTAGTGTTAATTTTGTTTTTTGTTTTGGCAAATAATATTATTGATGATCCTATATGTATAGGTGGTTTCAACTCAGCAGAGACAATGAAAGCAATCACAGCAGCAGCAGCAACATTGTTTTTGATTCCACAGAATGTTATGCTTGCACTCAGGTTGGCGTCCCTGTCTTTCACTCCACAAGCTGTGACCGTGCCCACCAACCGGAATGGCAGGCCTTGGCCGGATCCTCCCTCATGCCCATCCATGCCAGATCCGACCCGAAATTCAAACCGACCTGGGTTCGGACCCGTATCGCCAAGGGCCCTTTTGGGTCCGTCCTAGACCCGCGTAGCAAGTGGGTCCAGAAGTGGAACAGGGTGCTGCTGTTGACACGCGGCATCGCGCTGGCGATTGATCCCCTTTTCTTCTACGCATTGTCACTGTCGATTGGGAAAGGCGGGGCCCCTTGTTTGTATTTGAATATTGGGTTCGCAGCAATCGTGACCGTTGCTCGCACGTGCGCGGACGCGGTCCATCTTTGGCATCTATGGCTGCAGTTCAGGCTGGCGTACGTGTCGAGGGAGTCGCTTGTTGTTGGGTGTGGAAAACTGGTGTGGGACGCACGTGCCATTGCCTCTCATTATGTGAGGTCGATTAAAGGATTTTGGTTGGATGTTTTTGTCATCCTGCCAATCCCTCAGGTTAGTTCAGTTGCTTTAATTTATTGGTTGCCCTTATCTTATTTGTTTTGGTTATTTAAGCAAATCACTAATTGAGATTTGGTCTTTAACAATATATATCAAAATTTTGTGGTTGTTAAGTAAATACAATAACAAATATTGTCGAGATATCTGCTATTGCCGAGACATAATTAATTATTATTAGTAGTAGTAATAGTAGTATTATTTTCATAGATAGAAATTTTGCAACTCACTCAGTGAGTTTTTATATATTAGAAAGTTAGTGTTAATAATTAATAATTAACAAAATAAAAAAAAGATCATATTAATATGACGAATTGAATTAATCGCTACTACAAAAACGAGAGAATTGTTCTAGCCTTCTCTTTGTAATTGAGCTTCTTTTTAAAAATAAATTAATTAATTAAAAAAAAGATTTGAACTCGTAACATATTATAAATACAAAAAAACTCACTATTACTATATTAAAAGCATATTGGTGAGACATAATTATTTACATAATCATAAATAATGTAATGTGATTTATATTTGAGAATATTCTAATCTCTAGTTCTTAAAATCTTATATATATATATATATAACATTGGAAGGAGATTATATCCGTGGGCATCAATGTGAAAGTGTTACATTCACTTGCCAATGTATTTTATAAAGGGAATATATTTGTTTCTATACGTACATAGAGAAACAAAGAGAATTATTATGTTGATAAGCGATAATGAAATGAGTTAGATAAAATTATTATTTGATACCTATGTTTTTTTATTAAATAATTAGTTAATTTTATTGTTTTAAAAATACTTAATATTAATTCTCTAGATTTTTATATGTACTTGTAGCTTAGCCTTTCCGCTGTTTTTTCATGCTGATTTAATTGTGCTTTTTCTTCAAATAAAATTAAAAATACATTTAAATATATAGTCTAAAAAAGAATTAATACTATCAACTTGGTCAATGACTAACTTTATATTTTCAAATCATAAACAAGACAATAATAAATCATTGCAAGTGATGATCCAACTTCATAAGTTTTCTAATTAGAAGATTATGAGTATGAGTTGAAGAAAATGAGGGCGAAGTGCAATTTTTTTCAAAAGAAAAAATATTAATTTGTAAAATTAGTATAATACTGAACTTTTATATGTGTGTGTGGGTGCACGTGCATCTAATTTTTTTCATTTAATTTGCAGGCAATATTTTGGTTAATGGTGCCAAAATTCATAAGGGAAGAAAAGATTAAGCCTGTGTTGACAATGTTATTAACGACTTTCTTATTCCAATTTCTTCCCAAGGTCTACCATAGCTTTTGCTTGACTAGAAGAATGCGAAAAGTGACAGGTTATATATTTGGCACAGTTTGGTGGGGTTTTGGCCTCAATCTTGTTGCTTACCTAATTGCTTCTCATGTGAGTCTAATTCAATCTCTCCAAAGAAATGAATCTTTAAGCTTCATACATGTGACCTTATTGTTGAATTTTCTATAGGTCACAGGCGGATGTTGGTATGTTCTTGCAACAGAGCGTGTTATGACATGTCTCAAGAAACAGTGTGAAAGAAATGGAAACTGCAATCTCACTTTGCAATGCTCGATAAACGTTTGCTATCAGTTTATGTATCCAGCAGATAAATTTGGAAACCCTTGTGGAAGTAACTCAACATTGATCGCTAAACCATTGTGCTTGGATGATGAAGGACCATTCAATTATGGAATTTATTCACCAGCTCTTCTAGTTGTTTCTAGCAATTCTCTAGCAGTCAAGATCCTTTATCCCATTTTCTGGGGTTTGTTAAACCTTAGCTCTTTCGGCAATGAACTCGCTCCTACAAGTAGCTTGCTAGAAGTGATGTTCAGCATATTCATTGTGTTGTGTGGCCTCAGTCTATTCACTTTATTGATAGCAAACATCCAGGTAATAAAATTATTGACAGCTTTTGAATGAATATAAAAGAATACTAAGAAAATTGATGAACTTTTATTGCTTGATATATAGGTATTTTTGCATGTGGTCATGGCAAAGAATAAAAAGATGCAGCTAAGACGTCGAGACGTGGAATGGTGGATGAGGAGAAGACAGTTGCCTTCTAGTTTAAGACAAAGATTTCGACATTTCGAACGTCAAAAATGGAGAGTCATGGGAGGATCAGAAGACGAGATGAATTGGATTGAAGAATTACCTGAAGGACTCCGGAGAGACATCAAACGCTATCTTTGCCTAGACCTCATCAAAAAGGTAGCACAACATCCGATCTTAAAGTGTTTTGCAAATGAAAATTGGCTTCAAATACATCATCAAATTGGTATTTTTAAAGATGCATGCCTTCTAAATAATATAATAATGAAAGATTTATGAAATAATTCTTAAGCTCTTGTAGAGAAACCCGCATCTACATTCTAACTGCAATTTTCCTTTCCTGACGTACTCTAGGTACCTTTATTTCACAACTTGGATGATCTTATTCTTGATAACATCTGTGATCGGATCAAGCCCTTTATCTACTCCAAAGATGAAAAGGTTTAAGATCATATATTTAAAAACATTTTAAAACTTTTTTGAGAAGAGAATTGAATTGAATTGCTATGACGTATTAATTTGTTGAACTTTTTCTTGTCCCTATTAACAGATTTTAAGAGAAGGAGACCCTGTGCTGAGGATGATTTTTATTGTGCAAGGACAAGTGAAATATAACCAATGCCTTAGTAAAGGCATGGTAGCCACAAGCGTGCTTGAACCAGGAGGGTTCTTAGGTGATGAGCTGCTCTCCTGGTGCCTTCGTCGCCCATTTATAGACCGCCTCCCAGCCTCATCTGCAACTTTTGTTTGCATGGAATCAACAGAAGCATTTGGTCTAGATGCGTATGATCTAAGATATGTCACAGAACATTTCAGGTACAGATTTGCTAGCAAGAGACTTAAGCGAACAATGAGATATTACTCATCCAATTGGCGAACATGGGCAGCCGTGAACATACAGTTTGCTTGGCGACGATACAGGCTGAGGAAAAATGGTCTGGCGATTCCTGACATGGTAAATGGAAGCATTGAGAACCGTCTTCGGCAGTATGCTGCAATGTTCATGTCGCATAAGCCGCGTGACCACCTTGAGTGAATGAATGGCTTTAATGAGATCTAGTTTTCTTTGAACACTAAATCTTCTCTTAAAAATCATGGAAATAATTCATCTTGTAAGTTCAGGAATAGAAACAGCTTAAGAGCTTGTGCTATTCTATTTTTCTTCCCCTTAAGAGGGAGAGGTTTTAATGATCGAACATAAGACATGCTTATAACCAATCCATACACCTTCCTTGTGTGATCCCCAATCCATTAATATTGTTGTCTTTCTGTTGTTGATTGGATCGATTGAACTCTTATATAATTGTAGTCAAATAAGGTCAATTAAGCCAATTAACAAGATTTTGAACGCTAGAAACTAATCTATTAACGAGCATGCATATAGATGAGGATCATCTACTTCATCTTTAACTTAGGGGAAAAAAAAAAGTTTGAATGGAGCTTTTTATTTCCTAATTGATAAATAAGAAATATCTACTTTTAAGCATTTCAATAGTTTAATTATTGGTCTTAAGTTATACTCATTCTATTAGGATTTGTTAATAATTAATTTCATTAAATAGCACGCGAAACTCACATGTGCTCCTTCTATCCCGAGACACGGGTGTGCCTCCTAAGCTTGCTTCACTAACCATGGCCGATTGCAAGAATCTAAGACAACCAATATTACCCTGTGTTTGGATAGGGAGGAAAGTGAAGGAGAGGAAAGAAAATAGGAAGGAAAGAAATGTTTTCCTTCGTTTGCCCTGTGTTTGGATAGAAAGAAAAGTGAAAGAGAGGAAAGAAAATAGGGAGGAAAGAAATGTTTTCCTTCTTTTGGTTTCGAAAGGAAAGCGAGTGGAAAGAAAGAAAAAATAATAAAAAAACATAAAATAGGTGGGACCCATTTTCCTCTCAAAATTGGGAGGAAACTGGGAGGAACCGCACGGCAATGACATCCGAATATAGACATTCTCATTTTTGCCCTCATCCGCCTCATTCGTCTCTCTCCATTTCTCTTAGAGAGAACCAGATTACGATGAGGCTTAATTCGCAAAGTTTATGGCATCTTGGTCGCTCGGCTTGCCCTCATCACCATCATCTCTCGCTGTTACAGTTCTTTATACTCCCATGATCGATCTCCTCAAGGGCAGTTTTGGATTTGTTTTGCTTCTATCAATTTTGCCCTTTATTTGTAAGTACTCACAATTCAAGATCTCTCGCTTTCCTTTTGCTTCTTTCTTTTTCCTTTCTTGATTTGTTTATTTGCTTTAAATTCCATGTTTTAGGATTTTTTTTGTTTGGGGTTGAAGATTCAAACTTGAAATTGGGTTTATGTTTTCTTGATCCGTATTTTTTTTTCTTGATTTATCTGAAATTTTGAGACTTAGGGTTAAAATTGAAACTTGAATCGGAGCCTCCGGGTATCTTGTTAAAGTTGATGTTTGAAATGATTTAATAGATCATTGGCTCAATTCAATCACTTGCAAAAGGATTGTGAATTTGCATATTTCTTGGAAATTTTATGCTTTTTTTGTGGAGACGATTCTAAAAGAAATTTATTAGATGGATCTTATGGAGATGATATACTTGGTTTACTGATTGATGCCTTAAAAACTACCACTAAGAATCTCAAGTTACGCATGGACGAAGTCATAGATGAGAGCAGCAATTCTTTTTTTCTGACCAGGAGTTCACTGCCAATCTATTAAGTTGGACCATATTCTTGTTGAGCTTACATCAAGAATGGCAATAAAGAGTTAGGGAAGAGGTGCTAAGGGAATGCAGGATGGGAATTCCTGAAGCTGATGTACTTACCAAGTTGAAAGAGGTACACTATATATGCAGTATTAATATTCCTCTTAATTTTAAACTATATATGCAGTATTAATATTAAGTACTATAGCAAAGCATATATAGTTTTAAATTAATGATTGATGAAGGGTCTTTTATTTAATTTGCAGGTGAACATGGTTCTTCTTGAGACTTTGAGGCTATATGGTGCAGTAATGGATATGGATAGAGAGGCAGCAAAAGATAGGAAATTAGGGAATTTGATGATTTCAAAAGGTGTACGTGTAACAATTCAATTTGTGAAGATTCATAGGAGCAAGGAATATTGGGGAGACGATGCAAACGAGTTCAATCCATTGAGGTTCAAGAATGGAGTATCTCAAGCTGCAAAACACCTAAATGCTTTCATCGCCTTTGGATTTGGTTTGAGAGGTTGCATTGGTCAGAATTTAGCGATGCTAGAGATGAAAATGGTGCTTTCATTATTGCTTCAACAATTTTCTTTTTCCCTCTCTCTAGAGTATAAGCATGCACCGGCTAATCATTTGAATTTGCAGCCACAATATGGAGTCCCTGTTATTGTGAAACCTTTCCTTCTTTCAAAATAATAGCCTAATTCCTTGGCAATACCTCTAAATTTGCCAGATTATTAGCTATTGTTGAATGAACTTCTTCATTATTAACCTATCTTCTTTTCAGAGAGAAAAAATATCTCTTGAAATGATTTAATAAGCTCTTTTTTGTGGATTGCTAAATAGTAATTTTTTAATCCAAAAAAAAAAAGCTGAGAAAATGATGAATAAAAGAGCTTATTAATCTAAATTGGTTATTGAATTAATTAATTTTATATGCATAGATGATAATATATGTTATACATATTTAAATTAATTTTATGTTGATAATTAATTTAAATTGGCTATTGAATTAATTAATTAGTAAACGAGTTATTGATTATTCTATGGAGATGATTCATTATCCATCTTGTCATTTTAGATAGATATTACATACTAAATTTTTATTTTATTATCATTTGTACAATTTTAATAAAATATTCATACAAATTTATTATAAATATTTAAATATATAAATATAATCATAGGGGTATTATAGTAAATATACAATAATATTTTTTTCTTTCTTCTTTATATAATTATCCAAATAAGAAAAATATACTTTTTTTCTTTCATTTCTACTCTTATCCAAACAATAAATGAAAAATAATTTTCTTTTCGTTTTTTTTTTTTTCAAGAGAAAATATCCAAACAAAGAGTTAGAGTGGAGACTCTATAAACTCACTTCTCTTGGACGACTCAAAATCTCTGCTACAACAGGTGATGATGGTCTACTGCTTCCCACTTCGCTAACTTTTCTTCATATCTATAATCGAAAGAAACTCAAATCCATATCCAGTGCCATCTAACACCTCTCTTGAAGAATTATGGTTTCATAATTGTCCTCAACTCCCAAAGGAGGGCTTCCCTGCGGCATTTGGACTTCTAGAAATCATCAATTGTCTTCTTCTGAAAGAAAGGTGCTTAAGAGAGGACCGGGTTTATTGGCCACCATTGCACACATCCCTACTGTTATCGTCTCACCATAAATAAAAGCCAAGAGAGATTCTGCGATACAAAATGGAAACAATTTGTTTGGTTTATTTACTTTGTTTATTATTAAATTTATGAATTAAATTGTTAATATTATTTTTAATACAATTTTTAATACTTTTTTCTCAATAATCGTATTAGTAATTTTAAAAAAATTATAAAAATAATAATTTGATTAATAAATTATAAAAATAAGAATTTGATTAATAACTTCACCGATATCCATTTGCTTTCTTTCACTTTTATTTTTTGATGTTAGATTTCTTTAAAAAATAATAATAATAATAATAATAATAATTTGATTAGGCATTCAATTTGACACCCACTAATAAATGATAACCGTTCCATTGGAGTTTAATTATAAGAATATGCCTTGTAACACAAGGAACTAGTCTTGAAAGCCACGAGAATTTAATGTTAACGAAGTTAAAATTTAGAAAGGAAAAAAAAAATGTTATAGGAAAAGTTGTGACTCTATATGAAAAATCTTTTTCTTGAAGCTGTCATTAAAAGTTGACAGATTTGATCTTTATATCTAGACTTTGAAGGGAAATTTTATCCATTGATCAAAGTGGATCAGAAACCAGGCATCTTGGACTTTCCAACAATATATTACTATGCATGTCAAGTCATATTATCGTTAGATGGGGTTTATGAGGTACTGGTCAGAATCATTACGTGTCAGTTCACGAGTTAACGATGCAAAAACATGACTCATGGAATAAGGTAAGATATGAGGGCCCAATCGTAACGATGGTGACATGCCACGATGATAGCTGAGTTGTACCTACGATTTGCGGCTTCATTTTTTTTTTTAATTATTCTTATTTTCTATTTTATCTATTTACTTTATTTTCTTTTTAGAATTTTGACAAGGCTGTAAACTTTGAAAGATGATGCAGTTCTTTCTTAACTAATGTAATTATTAAGTTTGTTGATAGGTAGAAATCAAGCTAACTAAAATACTTGTAAAAGTAGTTTTTTTTTTATGGGATATAGGATTTTTCGATAACAAAATTAGTATGTAGAGGATTATGATGGCCTAGAAACACATTGATTTCAGTATAAAAGCAATGATAAATAGTATAAATATTGATCAAAAGTTCTTTTAAAAGAAGAAAATTTAGATTGTTTTACCTTAAGTTTGATAGCTATATATAGTAATGAGACTTGTCAAGTTGCATTAAAAAAAATGATAAAATTATCTATCTCTTTGCTACCAACACCTTTTGATTTTGATTAAGGGATAAGTGTACATGATGTTGATAGGTTACTCGTTGAATGAATAATATGATGTCATGGTTGTTGTCGATTAGATAAAAATAACCTTAAGAGCATATCTTTATTTAATAAATGTATTTTACGTCTTCTTAGTTGGTGGAGGGTTAACACGAGAGTATGACCCATTCAAACTTAGGTTATTAATTGAGCCATATTTTCTAGTTCAATTGATTATGACCAAAATTTATGTAGTTTTGTTTTAGGCAACCTACTTGTTTATATACATGATGTTAATGGATTACTATTAAATGAATATAATGATATTATGGTTATTGTCGATTAGATAAAAGTAACCTTGAGAGCATACCTTTATTTAATGAATGTACTTATATATCTTCTTAGTTGGTGGAGGGCTTAACACGAGAGTGTGGCCCATTCCAACTTAGGTTATTAATTAAACCAAATTTTCTAGTTCAATTGATTAGGACCAAACTTTATGTACTTTTGTTTTAGGTTACCTACTTTTATTTATATAGCGGGGTTTTAAATCTCGTTAAAATCAATCAAAACTATGGCTTACGAGTGCATAGAAACTTTTGACCTTATGTAATTTAGAGCTAGAATTTTGGGATTTATTAATGTATGAGTTTGAGACTTCACCTTCTTGATTCTTAGAGCGATAATTTCAGCCGGTAACATAACAAAGACTTTAGAGTATTCAATTTGTTCAAAATTGTACAAAACCAAAGTCAACTTGGTATTAAATTTTTGGTTGTTTCCACATGTCTTTAATAATGTTTTATGATGATGCCTCTAAAACGATATCAAAACTAAATGAATCCGGCTAATATGTAAAAGAAGTTGGAGCTTTTAAGATAAAGGAATGAAAAGCTTGAACATATGGTTTAAGAGGCAAATAGTCGAGAGTCTAAAGGTGGTGATGAAGAGGAGGTTCATGGGAAAAACCATTTTCAACAATTGTAAACTGTTTCATCCTCTAAAACGAGAGGATTCATGCAACTTGGAAGTGTGGTGAGGAGACCACAACAACATCATCATGATTTTAATGCCATGATATTATGAAGTTATCATTAAAAGTGAAACAACATCAAAAGTCAACAAGATGGTAAAGAGGATGAGTTTAGGCTTGGAAAACCTAACCCCGTTATTTAGATTTGACTAGGGTTTCTAACTCTATCCAGATAGGAGACAACAATAAAGAGAAAACACTTTGAGTGGTGTTAACAAAACAAACACAGCAAGATCCAATAATAATTTATGAAGGAGTTCTAAGTGCCAAAGGATTGGGCACATTGCTTAAAATTGCTATAATCAAAGGGTAATTAGCTTTATGAAAGAGACTCGAATAACTTAAGGTTAAAGATGGTTCGACCAAGAAGTTAAAAGTAGAGATATATTGTTGGTTCGAAGAGCTTTTAAAGCTGAAATTAAGCAAAAGGAATTATGGCTTAGGTATAACATCTTTTGTTCTCAATGCATATTTTATTGAAGATGTGCAACTTGACCATCAATGAGGAAAGTTATGAGAATGTGGTTTTGATGATAATGGTGAAAAAGTTTAACTTACCAATTGTTGATTATTCTATTAATTCTTACAAGGAAGTTTGATTGAATAGAGGTTACGATATTCGGGTGACTAAGAGGTGCCTTATGCAATTCTTAATAGGCAAAAGGTATCAAGATGATGTGTGGTGTGCTAAAATTTTTATAGATGCATGCAAGACCATAGCAATACAATAGATGAGTTATGCATGATGGGCTCAAAAACATATATTTGTTTGATTTAAAAGGTTAAAATATTTTGCTTATGCCTACGAAAAAGGTGCTTTTAGTCAAGAGTAGCGAGAGAGGAGTTAATTTGCAAGTTTTTCTTTCTTAGGGCATTGGAGAGGTATGGTGGTACTAAAAGAGAGGTTGATATTGCTAGCTTAAATGGTGTCAACCATATCTAAACTTTTAGCCAAGAAAAAGACATGAATGTTTTCTTTAAAGATGTCACAAGTGCCAAAACTTCTAACCACAAAGTCAACAATATTTACTTCATCAAGTGATTTGAGAGACCAAACAATTCCACATGATGTAATTACTCCAAAAAGAAGTTAGATTATAATAAAGATAAAAAGTAGAATCTCCATGAAGACATCACTCGTCCAAAATGTTATAACATGATTAGGAGGCAAAATGAAGATTGTATAGGCATGTGGGGTTGTAATGTTTTATTCTAGCAAAGAAAAAATAATAGTGGATTATGGAGAAAAAGGATAGCAAAAAAAGTTATCAAGTAGTGTTATTGTTAACAATGACGATGAAATCAATTCAGAATTAACCAAAAAAAAAAAAGGCTTTTAAAGCTTTATTAATGCAAAGTGACCCAAGAAGAGTGGTTAGCCATGAATTGTGTTAGAATAAAGCAAACTAAAGCGCTTGAAGGTGCTATTTCTATAATAAAGAAGAAATTTACAAGCAAGACGGGATGAAATTTTAAGTCTGTAAAGATTGTTACGTTATCAAAATATGTAAAATGGCATCACTCTTTCAACAATATGTAAAAATGGTTGCATCGGTTTTCAAGAAAGAGAAAGAGATAGTTGATGTTGTGAAAGAAAGATATAATAATCATATAACAACCTTTTTTTCAAGTAATTTTTAAACACTAATCATTATCCTTCGAAGAAAATATAGAAGACTTCTTCGATGTCATAAGAAAAATTAAAGGTGAAACTACCTTACTATTTAAACATCGGATTGCAAACAACTTGCACACGAGTAAAGGACGTAGGGCTTGATAAAATAGTTGCAAAAACAAAATATGCATTTGAAGTAGTTGGAATTGTTGGAATATGGGCTTTAGTTACTATAATTTGGTATGCCCATAATGGACCATTCTAAACCGGATCCATTAATAGGACTTGGTATATATTTCTAAAAATAGATATGAGTTATTTATTAATAAACTCAAATTTAATATTTAAATTATATTTGAGTTATCCGTAGAGAGTTCAAACTCTTTATCAAATAAGGAGATATCTTTATACATATATATCTTATATATATAATCTAAAGTACATAGAAATCAAAACTTCTTGCTCATGTGCTAAGCTTTTCTTCTCTCCTCTATCAAAAACTTTTGAACCATATTAGGATAGTCCAATAAGATATGGAGATCATTGGTTCGATCCGTACGTGATTGCATTATCCGTTCGGTATATAAACCGATCCACAGTCAAACCACTTTCACACAGTCGTACTTTGACATTGGTATCGAGTTTTAGGTTGGTATCCATGATCCCTTGCATCAAGATGAACATTCTATAATTTTTTTTCATGATTTTTAGTAATTTATTTGTTTCAATATGATTTTTCTATAATTTTTAGGTTGGTATCCATGATCCCTTGCATCAAGATGAACATTCTATAATTTTTTTCATGATTTTTAGTAATTTATTTGTTTCAATATGATTTTTCTAAGTTTTTAGAAAAGAAAATTTGTATTAACTAATCTATTGTTTAAAAAATCATGAAAAATTATTAAAATGCATGTTTGTGGTTTAATAACTTATTAAAATTTTAGATTTATTTGATATCATATTTTCTATTCAAATATTTTAATCTAATATCTAAATATTGATCAAATCATGAGTTAATTTTTAATATTATAATAGTTCATAATCTTTACGTGTTGTTAGTAAATTTTTATAATTTTTTGATCTATATATGAATTATTATGAATTTTTTACGATTCATATATTTTTTAAAAGTTTGTGGTTAATTAGGAATTATTTTTTGCACATACCCACTTTTAGTAAGTATATTTGTATTTTAAATACTACCTTAAAGATATCGAATTTTGAAGGATCATGCATCCTACGGAGGTGCGGAATAAAACAAAAAATTTTCTCCATTTGAAGCTCCCAAGATCAAGTCGTTGAATGAACTAATTATACATACATGAATTAAAAACATGAGTAAAATATTATCTCTTACAACATAGATTTAGCCTTTGTAGAGAAAGGAGTCATCCAAGTATCCGGCCTCTATCAATAATCCATGCAGCTTAAACACCGACAAAGGAAGCCATAAAATCACATAGTATTAGCTCTAATCCTTCTATATAGTTAACTTTTTTCTAGAAATCAAATAAGTTTTTTTTTTTTTTTTGACAACTCTAGCTTTTAAAGAAGGGATGCAACAACTCAAGCTTTTGGAAGAGAAACACTCTTCTCTCTTTTTCTTTCTCTTTTGCTTGTATGTATCTTTATTAATTATAAAATACCAAAACCCTAGATTTATAATTAGAAACATCAATTCATGTAGCTAATCATAGTTAACATAATGTATGATTAAAGATTCAACTATGCTCGATACAAATTAAAGAATTATGCATTCTATAAATGTGCATAATAAAATTAAAATTTCCTATATCTAAAGCTCTCAAGATCAAGTCTGTTGAATCAACTAATCATACATATATGAATTAAAAGCATCAATAAAAGATTACCTCTTGTAGTGTAAATTTAGCATTTACAAAATGAAGTTGTCTAGGTGTCCGACCTTTATCAATGATCCACACGACTTAAACACCCATAAGAAAAGCTACGTAAATCATAAAGTGATAGCTTTAATCCTTATGTGTAGCTAAATTTTCTCTAAAAATCAATTTAGAGTTTTTGTGCCAACTATTAGCTTTGATGAGGAGAAGTGCGGCAACCAATGTTTTTGGGAGAAAAATCTTTTTTTTTCTTTTTCTTGTTTTTACCATATGTGTGTGTGTGTGTGTGTGTGTGTTTGGCTTGCCTTGATGCCACACTTCCTCCTTTATTTATATAGGGGGTTATGGCAACATCTTCTAGTAGGTTAAGGATATGTTAACTATATGGGCTTTGTCTAACCTTGTCCATATAAACTCTAAGCCTTATCCAATAGAGCTCAAGTTTATCCTTTCATCAAAATATCTTATAGGTTTTTAAATTAAATCTATTGGTCTAAACTCTTTTAGCTCAATTAATTACCAATTAATTTAGACCATCCAAATAAATGAGTCGGATATTTTTGGAAAGCCTACATTAGGAAATAATTTCTCAAATTACTCTTAAACCTAAATTAGGAAACTAATTTTCGTTTTAGGTAATCGACTTTCAAATTAAGAAACTGATTTCTAAAATAGGAAACTTTTCATTTTATGACACTTTTTACAAAACAAGAAACTTTCTAAAACAGAAACTTTTTTTCAATATAAGAAACTTTTTATTTTGGAAAATCTTTTCCAAAATAGGAAATTTTCAAAACTAAAATTTTTTTTCAAAATATTTACTTCTTTTTTAATATGTAAATGTTTAAACGTATGCATGTGACTCAATATGCTCCTAAATATGTTGACAATATATCAAGAATAAAAACCACATGTTTTATCTCTTGATACATAAATCAAGATTGGCCTCTAGCAAGGCATCATGACTACCCAATTCACTAAGAGGATTGATTAATCTACAATTAACTTTTATGAGCATAGTTACAATACAATTCAGTTCTCATGTCAATGTACTATAGTGTAATCCGAAACTTAGTTTAAAGTCCGTTCGATTATGATCACATAAGTTTTTTTCAATTCCATAATGTCTTAGCTCTAAAGTATACCAATTATACTCTATTGGTATATTCCCACTGTGGTCATAGATTTCTTGAACAAATATTTATCGAAGTGCAATATGATAATTCTTTTAGCATACAAGAAATGATAGATTTTATCTTAGTCATATACCTATCTCTATTAGATTCCTAGTACACCCAACGAATCACCCACATGTAGCTCTTGACTAAGTCCATTGAAATAAGTGTTAAAGTACATAAATCCTCTAATGAAATAACCGTGATGACTTTAAGTCAAAGGACCAATTGTACCTATCTCACATGATATTCCCATAGACTAAACCAATTGGTTTCTCATGACGAGTTACGTCAACCGATATGTTCTCTAACATTAATAACCTAAGTGCTTGCTTTAGCATTACTATGTCAACATGTGTGAGATCTTTTACTGCTATCTTATAGCATGAGCATAACATTCATAAGTCTTATCGTATATAGTCAATGTCTATTCTTGACAATGCTATGACTTGAAATATTTAATAATATCATTTAAATGCGTCAATTTTCATCTCACATCAATTGATCAATCATTAATGCAATGCATATCATATGAACTTCTATTTAATTTTATTAAATTATAAACAAAAATAATTAATGGAAGGACTACTTTTAATAATAAATAATGAAAAATGTAATATTACAATAAATCAAACCATCTAAACAAGATTGAATCTTGAGCACTTACACTAACAACGGACACATATTCGGTCACTAAATAACGATGAATTTAGCAATAGATTTGTGAGAAATTTTAATGAGTATGATTTAACGACAATATATCTATGGAAATAAGCTAATAGTGAAATTTTATGACGGATACCAAACTTAGGAGATGACCGTTTAGCTCAATTTAGTGATGAAAATTCTACACATTAGCGATGTGACACTCCCGGCTCCCTTGCTTATTATCTAACAAGCGTGACCGGCGCTATACACTCGTTAGGACTAAGTCCCCTACTTCCTCCATCATATACAATAGAAGCTAAACCGTAGGAAACGTATGATATAATTTACAACATTATTACGGATAATTCTATAATTTATAAAATATTCAAAATGCCTAAAAATTTACAAACTAGGCACGTACCTCTTTTTAATGACACAAAAGATATTCTCATTTTTATGAGTGACACATGAGCCTCTTTTAACGAGAACCAATAGCATCCTCGATCGGCTTAACTTTGCCTTTGCTCGAACAACACACAAATACAATAACGGAATGAGCCAAAGCTCCGTAAGTAGGGTGATGCACGTGATATGCAATGCTATTGTGTTTTTCATATTTTCATCCATTTTAATCCGGGTACCTCGGGTATATGTAAGTCTATGCACCCAATCTCTCGGTGATCGTGTTATCACCTACTACTCTATTACTTTCTCTCGGTGATCTCAATATCACCTATCGCTCGCAACGGAATTATCCCTCGTTGTAGTACACGGTTAACGGAATTATCCCTCGTTTAACGGTGTTAGTAAATAGAGCTCGCACTATGGATTCCTTGCTATTACCCATTTCACTCAATTCGGTTATCAAACCGTATCAATTTAAGACTCAATGATTTTTTCTTAATTTATTTCCACCCATAATGCACATGATGCACGTGATGACATGTTTAATCACATTCAACCAAACTCGGTACCAACCCTTCTTTCTCAAGCCTTTCTCACGGTCTAACCAACACTCGGGATTCACCCGGTGTTCACATACCAATTATGGTACTCATAGCGGAAACACAACCTCCGCTCATTAATATTGTTCATTAGTTTCATTAATAATTAAAAGAAGGTCAATTTTTTTTTTAATTTCCTCTCCGAAAGAATAAATTTTCTTTAAAGTTTTCAAATCCTTTTTATTTCTATCTAAGTCCACTTATTTTAGTCTAAGCCTATTTTTGATAGTCTAAGCCCATCTACTTTAAAACCAAGCCTTTTGATTTTAGTCCAAGTCTATTGTCAAGTTTATTTTATTTATGTCCAAGCCCATTAACATTAATTCAAGCCCAAGTCCATTTTTTTAATCTAAGTCCACTTTATTTTTTAAGTCCAAGTCCATTGCCAAGTTTATTTTATATAAGTCCAAGCCCATTAATATTAATCCAAGCCCAAGTCCATTTGTTTTAATCTAAGTCCACTTTATTTTTAAATCTAAGCCCATCTCATTTTTCTCAATTCCATTTAATGAAATCCAAACCCCTTTTTGTTTTGGTCCAAACCCATTTGGTTTAGGTTAAAAATGTTTCGAGCAGTGGTACACCTAAATAACCTATACCAAATCGGTCATAACTCCTTAAATATATATCTAATCATGAAATTTTAAAGAGAGATAGTAGACACATAGATCAACCACTTTCATGCTTTAAGTTTCCTCCAAAAATCATTCTAAAATCCTTAAATAAATCATACAAGTTTCGAAACTAAATAATTTTTTTCCACTAGGTGGTCAATTCAAACGATTCGTACCAAATCAGTCATAAATCCTTACATACAGATCTAAAAATCACGACCTTTTATATACATCTAGTAGAAACATAGATAAACAACTTTCCTTCTTTAAGTTAGGCCTAGAAACCACTCTATAATCCTGAAATAAATCACACAATTTTCAGAATGAAATATTTTTCCGAGTAGGTGGTCCATTCGAACAATCCATACCAAGTCAGTCATAACTCCATATATATATTTCTAAAAGTCACAAACTTTTAAAGAGATATAGTAGAGACATAGATCAAAAAATTTTATTCTTTGTATTTATCCTAAAAATAATCTAAGATTCCAAAATAAATCATACCAAGTTTAGGTTTTTCCACCCCTAAAATCCGAAATCTTCTCTTAAAGCACATTTCTCATCACACATGCATAACCATCCATCATCAAACATCAAGTGTTTAAAATCATTACAAAAAACCATAATCAAATTTCACATGAATTAAAAAAAAAAACTCATAAAATAAACATGGAAAGCATAAACAAAGCAAAAAAAAAAAAAATGAAACCTACTTACATTGGATTAAACTTTCCTAAAATCTCCTCGGCTTCCTTTTAATTTTTCTTTCTTTTTCCTTTCTTTTCCCCTTCTTTTTCTTCCCTTTTTTCTCTCTTTCTCCCCTCTCTTTCACTCTTTCTTTCTTGGCTTTGAGGAAGGCTACGGGATGCACCAAAAAATGCATCCTTATCCCATTTTCTTTACGTAATATCTCATCTAATTTAAATCCCATTTAATGCTCATTACAAGTGTCAAGAGCTTGTGGTGAAATGAAATGTAAATGAGGCTTAAATTGTGATTAATTTGAGGGTAATTTATTTAGTTATGTTTTCAAAAATTTTCACCCAAAATGTTTGGCAATTATCACTTTACAAGGGATTTACTAATTAATTCATCCAAAGTTATTCCGCCTAAATATTTACGTACACTAGTTACTCTCAACAAATACATACATACCACATATTCCAGTACATATTTTGACTCGGTTACGGATTTTCACGTACGTAATCGATAAACTATATATATACGTACGAATATAAATATCTCAATACGTATACTCATACGGTTACGAATTTTATGAGGGTTACATTTCTCCCTCCTTAAAAGAAATTTCATCCTCGAAATTGACCTATTCGAATAACATCGGGTATTTTTCTCTCATCTCTTCCTCCAGCTCCCACGTCATTTCTTCATAGGAATTACCTCCAATTCTAGCTTTTGAAAGTCCCTTGCTATTGACTATTAAATTAATTGCATCGTTGCTACCAATTTTTTACTTAAAGCATCGGCAACAACGTTAGCTTTTCCTGGATGGTAGTTGATTATTATACGGTCATAGTCCTTTACTAGTTCTAACCACCTTCTTTGC
Source organism: Dovyalis caffra (assembly GCA_963924115.1). NCBI lineage: Eukaryota > Viridiplantae > Streptophyta > Magnoliopsida > Malpighiales > Salicaceae > Dovyalis > Dovyalis caffra. The sequence goes on from CAWUPB010000058.1 coordinate 1,310,196, forward strand.
CTCATGTTCAACTCTTTTTGTGTGAAGATATATCATAGGCTTTTATGATCCGTATATATCACACACTTCTTCTCGTATAGGTAGTGTCTTCAAATTTTTAGGGCAAAGACTATCGCTAACTCCAAATCATATGTCGGATAATTCTGTTCATATTCCTTCGGTTGTCGGGACGCATATGCTACCACTCTTTCGTTCTGCATCAACACCGTTCCTAGCCCATTTTTAGAAGTGTCGCTATACACCACGAAGTTTCCACCTTCGGACGAGATGGTTAGCACTGGAGCGGTGACTAACCTTTGTTTTAATTCTTGAAAACTATTCTCACAAACATCCATCCACTCGAAACTTGACATTCTTTTTCATCAAGTTAGTAAGAGGCCCGGCTATCTTAGAGAAGCCCTCGATAAATCTTCGATAGTAACCGAGTTAGCCTTAAGAAACTTCGTACTTCTATCACGTTCTTCAAGGTAGGCTAGTTTTGGATAGCCTCTACTTTTCTTGGATCTACTCGCTATACCCTTTTTGTCACCATATGGCCAAGAAAAGCTACCTGCTCTAGTCAAAATTCGCATTTCTTGAATTTGACGTATAGCTCGTTGCTCCCTTAATATCCGTAAAGTAGCTCTTAAATGTTTTCTATGCTCCTCCCGACTTCGAGAATAAACCGAATATCATCGATGAACACAATGATAAATTTATCCAGGAATCCTTTAAAGACTCGATTCATCAAGTCCATAAAGGCGACTAGGGCATTAGTCAATCCAAACGACATTACTAGGAATTTGTAGTGGCCGTATCTCGTTTTGAAAGCTATCTTCTTCACATCCTCCGATCCGACTCTTAGTTGGTGATATCTTGATTGTAGATCTATCTTAAAGAACACCATCACACCTTATAATTGATCGAATAACTCATCAATTCGGGGCAACGGGTACCTATTTTTAATTGTCACCCGATTCAATTCTCGATAGTCAAAACATAACCGCATACTACCGTCCTTCTTCTTCACAAACAGATCGGAGCTCCTCATGGTGAGGAACTAGGACGTATGAATCCCTTATCCATAATTCATGTAGTTGCACCTTTAACTATTTCAACTCCACTAAGACCATCCTATAAGGAGTCTTAGAAATTAGAGTCGTGTCCGACTCTAATTCAATCTCAAATTCTACCTCTCTCTCCGGTGGTAGCGTAGTCAAACTTTCCGAGAACACATCAAAATACTCCCATACTACCTCTATATCTCCCGGCTTCAACTTTTGTTCTACCCGACTATCCATCACATGTGCTAGGTACCACGTACACCTTTTTCCTAGCATCTTTCAAGCTTTTATGATCGATATGATCCGTATGGCTTGAGTCTTCGTATCGACCCTAAATTCTAACTGCCGACCTTCGAGTAGATCAAGAACTACTCTCTTACCCCTAAAATCGATATGAGCGATGTGCTTCGATAGCCAATCCATTCCTAGAATCAAATCAAAATCTTGAAGGTCCAGGTACTTTCAAATCGCTTCCAAACTCCTATCCTCAATCCGTATTGGACACTATTTTACTAGGCTCGTCGACTCCATATATTCTCCGAAGGGACTACCATCGGATATCCTACCGTCAATGTTTCGATTTAATTCCTAGGCTTTCTATCAATGTTTTTGATATGAATGAATGAGTAGCACCGGAATCAATCAAATCACTACCGAGTCCTTCCGGTCGGCCTCCTCTTGAGTCATCGTATACACCCGAGTAGGTACCTTTCTCGGTCCTCGTTTCTATACTTGGGGACGAGTTAGAGGCTATGTGCCCTTGCTTGTGACAAATAAAGCAAGTTCTTAGATCCGGTGGACACTCCTCGGTGTGAAACCTCCCACACTTATTGCATCGAGATTGATTACCCAACATTGGTCTTGGTTGACTTCACGATAGTGTCCTTGGGGCATATGGTATCGGTCCGGTAGCTCGTGCACTTCATGGACCACCGCCTCGATTGAAGTTTCTTGGCGAGCTCGTCTTAATGGCCTAGAGGAAGAAGCTCCGGACTTGAATGTTTGCCTTTTCTCGTTGTATCTCTTTTGAAATTTCTTTCGATCCTCGTCCGCCGGCAGTGCTTTGTCTACCATTTCCAAAAAAGTATTGACGGTAGACATCCGTACCATACTTCGGACTCTCGAGTTTAGTCCCGTTAAAAATCGATTCTTTTTTAAATTTTCATCCTCGATAATGAATGGAACAAATCGATACCCTTGTTCAAACCTTCATACATATTCCCCTACCGATATTCCATCTTATTTCAATTCTAGAAATTCCTAAATCTTCCTAGCCTTTACGTCGGTAGTGAAATACTTATTGTAAAACATTTCCTTAAACCTCTCCCGAGTTAACATGGGTACATTAACCGTTACTCGCGCACTTTCCCACCAGGTGCGGGCATACGTGGTTAGCATAAAGATAGCACACGATACTCGTTCATTATCATTAAAGTGTAGATACTCAAATATTACCTCCAAGGATTTAATCTATTCTTCCGCTATCATCGGGTTAACACCTCCGAAGAATTCTTGAGGATTCATCTTGCAAAATCTCTCCACCATGTCATTCCTATACCGAGCCGGCGGAGGTGGAGGCTATTGGCGTATAGCCGGAAGTTGTCTTATCCGCTCCGCATGGGTTTATTGTTGTTGTTGTATTACTTGCTCGTTGTTGCTATAGTATGTCCAACATATGGTTCAACGCATCTTGTTGGTTCACGTTGTTATCATTAGAGGTTTCTTCTCCTCTTTCTCGCACTAGGTTCTTTCTTGGCGGCATATTTTAGCTTTATACATGTCATGTTATATCTAGGTTAGTTATGATATTGACATTCTTTCATATCATAAGCAAGATATAAGGGAAGTCATTTAGATACATACAAAAATTTACATATTTTCCATATATATATGTTAAGCATTTCATACAAAATTTGCTTTTACAAGCACTTCCTCTCCTAAGGGTTTCCGTAATCAAAAGTGTACGAAGGCTACTACATCGTACATCATATGTCTAAGCGAGTGTGGCTAACATATCAAAATATGTATTTGACGCGTCGTGGAAATGCACCCTCGACTTTCCACCAATTGTAGCACCGACCGATGCTACATGTGTGATTTCTCGAGCAATGGACACGGGTAGATCCCAATTAAACATCGGCCTAACGAGGGTTCGCCTAACCTAGATTGGCAAAAACGTTTAGATTAGGTTTCGATAGGAATTGAGATCGATTTGACCCTCCCATACCTCATCCAACAACTACCGATCCCTAGGTAGAAGAGTCTTGTGTAAAGTCATCCGCATATAATCTAGGTTGCGGTGCGGGTAAAAGTGACGTCGGCAAATACTATCCGTCGAATCAAGTCATGTACTCTAGTCACGTGAGTAACTATATCTTGATCCGGTGTCATAGCAAGGTTATTTAGTTCCACCCAAAAAAGGACTAGTGTGACCTTCGTCTACGGGTCCTAGCAACTCGGGGAATGCGTCGTATACACGGCATCTACAACGAGAATATTTCTAATCGTCATTATTTTACGGTGTATGAGTATATACCAACACAAAACATATACAACAATCACATACATTTATTTACCCAAACAAATAATGAATCGAAATATATATATATATATATATATATATATATATATATATATATATATATATATATATATATATATATATATATTTACAACATTATTAAACCAAAGCTCTAATACCACTAAATGTGATGCCCCCGACTCCCTTGCCTATTACCTAACAAGCGTGATTGGCACGACACACTTGTTGGGACTAAGTCCTCTACTTCCTCCATCATATACAACGAAGCTAAATCGTGGGAAACGTATGATATAATTTACAACATTATTACGGATAGTTCTATAATTTATAAAATATTCAAAATGCCTAAAAATTTATAAACTAGGCCCATACCCCTTTTTAATGACACAAAAGATATTCTCATTTTTATGAGTGACACATAAGCCTCTTTTAGCGAGAACCGATAGCATCCTCGATCGACTTAACTTTGCTCTTGCTCGAACAACACATAAATACAATAACATAATGAGCCAAAGCTCCGTAAGTAGGGTGATGCACGTGATATGCAATGCTATTGTGTTTTCCACATTTTCATCCATTTTAATCCGGGTACCCTAGGTATATGCAAGTCCGTGCGCCTAAGCTCACGGTGAACGTGTTATCACATACTCGCTCTATTACTTTTTCTCGGTGATCTCAATATCACCTATTGCTCACAACGAAATTATCCCTTGTTGTAGCACACGGTTAGCGAAATTATCCCTCGCTTAACGGTGTTAGTAAATAAAGCTTGCACTATGAATTCCTTGCTATTACCCATTCCACACAATTTGGCTACCAAATCGTGTCAATTCAAGACTCAATGATTTTTCTCAATTTATTTCCACCCCCAATGCACATGATGCACATGATGACATGTTTAATCACATCCAACCAAACTCGGGTACCAACCCTTCTTTCTCAAGCCATACTCACGGTCCAACCAACACTCGGGATTCACCCAACGTTCACATACCAATTATGATACTCATAGCGGGAACACAACCTCCGCTCATTAATATTATTCATTAGTTTTATTAATAATTAAAAGAAGGTCCAAATTTTTTTCCTCTGCGAGAGAATAAATTTTCTTTAAAGTTTTCAAATCCTTTTTATTTCTATCTAAGTCCACTTATTTTAGTCTAAGCCCATTTTCGTTAGTCTAAGCCCATCTACTTTAAAAATAAGCTTTTTTATTTTAGTCCAAGTCCATTGCCAAGTTTATTTTATTTATGTCTAAGCCTATTAACATTAATCCAAGCCCATTTATTTTAATCCAAGCCCAAGTCCATTTGTTTTAATCTAAGTCCACTTTATTTTTAAGTCCAAGTCCATTGCCAAGTTTATTTTTTTTAAGTCCAAGCCCATTAATATTAATCCAAGCCCAAGTCCATTTGTTTTAATCTAAGTCCACTTTATTTTTAAATCCAAGCCCATCTCATTTTTCTCAAGTCCATTTAATGGAATCCAAACCCCTTTTTGTTTTGGTCCAAGCCCATTTGGTTTAGGTTAAAAATTTTTCAGCGAGTGGTATACCTAAATAACCTATACCAAATCAGCCATAACTCCTTAAATATATATCTAAAAATTACGAAATTGTAAAGAGAGATATTAGACACATAGATCAACAACTTTCATTCTTTACGTTTCCTCCAAATATCATTCTAAAATCCTTAAATAAATCACATAAGTGTCGGAACTAAATAATTTTTTTTCAGTAGGTGGTCCATTCAAATGATCCATACCAAATCAGTCATAAATCCTTACATACAGATCTAAAAATCACGAAAGTTTATATATATCTAGTAGATACATAGATGAACAACTTTCCATCTTTGAGGTCTGCCCAGAAACTACTTTATGATCCCGAAATAAATCACACAACTTTCAGAATGAAATATTTTTCCAGATAGGTGGTCCATTCAAACAATCCATACCAAGTCAGTCATAACTCTATATATATATTTCTAAAAGTCATGAAATTTTAAAAAGATATAGTAGACACATAGATCAACAATTTTTATTCTTTGCAGTTTTCCTAAAAATCACTCTAAGATCCCGAAATAAATCACACCAAGTTCAGATTTGTTTACCCCTAAAATTCAGAAATCTTCTCTTAAAGCACATTTCGATCACACATGTATAACCATCCATCATCAAAATCAAGTTTTTAAAATCATCACAAAATACCATAATCACATTTTACATGAATTAAAAAAACTCATAAAATAAACATGGAAAGCATAAACAAAGCCAAAAAAAAAAAAAAAATGAAACCTACTTACATTGGATTAAACTTTCCTAAAATCTCTTTGGCTTCCTTTTAGTTTTCCTTCTTTTTTTTTCCTTTTTTTTCCCCTTCTTCTTCTTCCCTTTTTTCTCTCTTTCTCCCCTCTCTTTCACTCTTTCTTTCTTGGCTTTGAGGAAGGCTACGGGATGCACCAAAACATGCATCCTTATCCCATTTTCTTTACTTAATATCTCATCTAATTTAAATCCTATTTAATGCTCATTACAAGTGTCAAGAGCTTGTGGTGAAATCAAATGTAAATGAGGCTTAAATTGTGATTAATTTGAGGGTAATTTATTTAGTTATGTTTCTAAAAATTTCCACCCAAAATGTTTGGCAATTATCACTTTACAAGGGATTTACTAATTAATTCATCCAAAATTATTCCGTCTAAATATTTACGTACACCAGTTACTCTCAACAAATACGTACATACCACATATTCCAGTACATATTTGAATCCGGTTACGGATTTTCACGTACGTAACCGATACACTATATTATACATACGAATATAAATATCTCGATACGTACACTTATACGGTTATAGATTTTACGAGGATTACAAGCAATGAATAAACCATCTCTAAGAAAATATAACAACCGTTTTAGCTACCGAAAGTAAATTATTGCAAATCAGTCATTAATGATAAATAACGAAGGATGTTGATGAAATAGCGATAAAAAATCCATTGCTATTTTTTAGTTTTCTTGTAGTATTTTAAAGATAAGGTATGGAAGACTTTCCTCTCATGGTGGAAATAGCATAGGCATTTGTGGCTCTCGTGGTGTTGATGATAGAGTAAGAAAGGTTTTGAGTTGTTATCACATGGATAAAAGTGCCTTTGTTAACCTTTAGACTTGTTATTGCGGCTAAAAATGGTTAATTGGTCGAGCACTTGAACTAGCCAAGTCTATTGAAATATCGTGGTCCGGCCTTTCTTATTTTCTAACCATTAAAGAACTTAGAGGTTGAGAAATATGAATTAGAACTTAGCTTTTAGCTCAACCTCTACAAACAACGCCACTAATGAGGTTATAAACCTTAGAAAATAAAGTGACTCTTTCCTAACTAGAGCAATTATAGAGTTTGTTATTTGATGGATATGAAGTTAACTGGAATACTTATAAAATAAGTTCTCTAGATAGAATGGAGAATTATCCAATGAAAAAGTCGAGTATATGGAGAAAAGTGATGGTTTGAAAAGAAAATGATACAAGTATAGAAGAGATGATGAATAATACAAATGTTGAAAGAATGGTTTTTCTTTTTTTTTTTAGAAGAAGATTCAAATCTTATAATCATAAGACTTGTCAAGTTGCTTGAAAAGAAAGAGTAAAATCATATATACTCTTGTTGAAAATAATTTTTTATCCTCGTTAAGAGATAAGTATCTTTTATATTTATGGGTTATTGTTGCATAAATATAATGATGTCATAATTGTTGTCGATTGGATAAAAGTAACATTGAAAGCGTGTCTTCATTTAATGAGTATACTTTCTATCTTTTTAGTTAGTTCGAGTCCTTCGATCGTTGGCTAACTATTCGGATATCCTTATTGCCTATCTAAAGGTTGTTTAGATGATCTAGAGTTGTTTGAGCCTTTTTTGGGATGTTGCATCCTAGGTATGGGACTTAGTTTTCTCACATGACACCCTTGGTTAGGCTTGGACTCATAATTTCTCGGACAAATCATATTTCACTATTAAATTATGATTGAATTTTCATGGATTTTTTTAATTTAATTTAATTTTATTGTATTTGTTAACATACAAATTAATGAAAAGAGTAAAAGAAATGAAGTTTCACTATGCACACACCGTACGTTTCACTGTACACTCACACACAATTGTATTGTTCACATACACCCACTTGCATTGTTTGGCCGAATAATTTCATTTTGGACCCTAATGTTTAAAAACATTATTGATTAGGATAAGGCTTGTGCATAATTTTTTTTTTAATTTCATTGAATTTATTTATATTAAACATTTTTTCAAAAATTTTAAAAATATATTTTAAAATATTTATGTAGCTTTATTTAATTTATTTGAAACAAATATTATATTAATTTTCATTCAAGTTCATATATTTTTAATGCATTTTCTTGAATTTTGAATTAAAATTTCAATTCAGAGTTATCATAATTTTTATTTAAGAATAAATACATAAAAAAAATAGTGTATTTTTAAGTATAAAATTTATATAAAACATAAGAAAGAATTATTTAAATACAAAATTTTGTTTAGAAAATTTAGTATTTTTTTTAATTTTTTATTTGATATATTTTAATAGACTCGTATCGTATCATGAAATATTAAATTAGAATGATATTATTTTATTCTATCTATAACGTTGCATCAATAACTAACTGGAAAACCAAAATTCTTGACAAATATATTTTAGATGATATTACTTTTATTATTTAAAATTTGTTTATTAAATTTATCATTTCTCATAGAGATTGTCATCTAATTAATTGTAATTGTAATTTTTATTTTTAAAAAATTTTTAATTATTGATAAATATGATTTATTATTCTCCATGTATGAATTTTTAGATAAAATTTTAGAATGTGATTATATATATATATTGTCCGGAGGATTTTATCGGATTACAAAAAAATTATAAATCTTTTTTTGTTAAAAATCCATGAATTTTTATATTTTTTAAATTATTATAAGTTTTTATTTAAATAACATAATAAATAAGAAAAAATCGTGTTATTTTTAACGAAAAATTTATGAAAAATATAATGAATAATTAGTCAAATATAAAATTTTGATTAAATTTGATTAAAAAAATAGAATGATTTTTTTTTTAATCTTTAGTTTAATATATCTTAAAGGATTATCAGTATAACAGCTTCAAATTAAAATTATTTTATATATTCTGTCCAATCTAAAGCTTAATACGAGTTAAAAACTAGTTGTTTGTCAAGCAAATTTATTTAATCGGTTATTTCTTCAAATATTGCCCTACGTACGGGTAGAGGCAGGTGGAAATCCCTAACACTTTCTCATGTCTGTACAATGTCTACGAATCCAATCTCTAGAATTTTTTTTTAATGAATTTGGTCTCTTTGTGAGGGATCAAGTTCATCTTTTTCTTGGTGTTTTACCAAGTTCATCTTTTTCTTGTGAAGTGACACACATGATTTTTACATACTTTTTAACGAAGCTATTATTAAAATTTAAAAGAGGTGTAAATCCAAACACATTATAGTTTAACTACTAAAATCAGAAAAGGAAAAAAAAAAAAAAGTGCTTTAAGAATAGGATTGATCATGCTCGTACTTACTCCAAATAAAAGAATAGGAGAGGTATATGATTCATACGATTTATTTTACTGTTATTATATTATACAAAATACTTGGATAAAACAAAAACAAAAGCAAAAGCAAATCTGATCCTGAATTAAATTACAGTTTCTTTTCAGTTTATATGCATTTTTAAATATAATTTTAAAACGTTATGAGTTTGAGTAACAAAATATTGACTATCTTAATAATTTTAAACAAAAAGGGGATTATAAATGTAATTTTAAGATGTTATGGGCTTGGGATGAAAATATTGAGCACCTTATTATTGTTTTTTTCTTTTTTTCTTTTTTTAAAAAAGCATTCTAAATGTAATTTTAAAATGTTATGAGCCTGAAAGAAAATATTAAGAATTTTACTAATATTTTGACAATTAAGGTACTACATTGAAGAAAAAAAAAGAAAAAAAGAGAGAGCATATGTATATATTGCAATCTTTTAAGGAAAAATATCTCCATACCAAACATCCATCATCTTTTTTCTAGTTTGCAAATTAAAATCACGAATTAGAGTCCAAAGGTTCTTAAATTCATTAGTTTCGCTCTCTCGTCACTCTTTAATCCTTAGGTGAGTTGAATTTTATTCCTTCTCCTCTTATCTTTCTTCCTCACCTGAGTTCTCTTTTCACTTCCACCTTTTTTTTATTCGTAGATGACCTTAATTGATCTGTGTACATAGGTACAATATATATGTTCAATCTCGTTACTTATAAAGGATTTTTGTTCAATTTAATGACAACGGAGTGTCTACAAAAACTCAGATCCGATATTTCAAATTAGATTATTTAGAAAGGTAAAAAAATAATTAGTCTTTTTTTAAATTTTTTTATTCTTTATTTATCCTTTTTACATAAAAAATTTTATTTGGGTTTTATTTTGGTACTTAGTTAATTTGGATCAATATTTAATTAGGTCTATAATTAAATAAAAATATATAATTATTTTAAAAGTTCATATTTAATTTGGACTAGATTAATTAGTTCTTATTAATTTTGGATTGGTCTCTTAAGTTGTTGAGTTTAAATTAGTTTAAAAAGTTTATTTGGAGTATTTTTTCTATTCAAAGTTGTTTTCCTATTTGGATTTTAACTAGGGTTTTTAGAAGCTAGTATTTAAGCGTATACTACTTTTATAAGCATATGAATAAAATCTGTGAGATATTTTTTTTTTCCGAACTTGTTTTTTGGACTAGGACGTGGCAACTGTAAGTATACTGGCCTGTCTTTGTGGTGATGAGCCCTACTTGCATATTTATTTATTTATTTTATTGAAACTTGTTTGCATTGGATTAATCATAGTAAGTTTAGGTTTAATCTATCCGTCATTTATTTTAAATGCCAATGAAGCTAGATGATCAATATTAATGATGTCTGATTTTGATAATTATCGTATCCTTAGTGTCTGTTTCATAAAAAAAAACTCGTTTCTGAGTGTATATATATATATAACACAATTGAGATTTGAGAATTTGTTGTACTTTTTGTTTAAAATTACATGTGGACTTTAGAAGTTCTCTAAAAAAAAATGAAAAAAAGACGACTTTAGATAGAAGTTTGGAGTTTGGATGCTATGAATGCTAGTTTTATGAAAATAAATTACAAAAATAAAATTGCCTAAAAAGAAATATTGGGTCTAGTGGAATTACAAAAATGCACCATATTTTACTTGAAAAGGACCACGAGCATGGGCCAAACGGTCCCACCCACTTGGACCAGAATGCACCCTTCCTGTAATGGCTTTCTAGTTTGATCTGTACTCGCCTAAAATTCCAAAAAGGTCCCCCTCCCAAAAAATTTGTCCATTGCTTCATCTCCTCCTTCATAAAAACAATAACAGAGCGAGAAAGAAATGCAGGGTTTTAATCGAACCCTGTTAATTTTTCTTCCTTATGTCTCATCAAGTATGAAAAATCTCTGTTAAATTTCCCTGGTTGATAAACTGGTAAGGCCCATGTTGTAAACCGTTTCTCTTCTTTTGTTTTGTTTTATTGGTGTTGAAAGTTGTTAGCTTTGTTTAATTATTGGATTACATGAAACTTTGATTTACATGGATCGGTTGTTTCTTGTTTCTTTTGATTGGTAGGAATGTTACTTTCAAAATAAAAAACACAAGTGGGCTTTGGTTGTCTTCTCTCAATCTACTATTAGCTATGGAATTTGTTTGCTTCTTTTTTTGTTGAATCTAAAGGTAAAAGAATCCAAAATTTTAGAGTTAGGTTTTTGAGTTTTCTTTGAAATGGGTATTTATTTCTAGGAATTATCATTGACTGTTTTTAATTGTTTTTTGAATGTTTTTGTGATTAGCGTTAGCTGAAAATTCGTTGCAGTTTCTGTTAGGAATAATAGGATAAGCCTGGTACTGTTGAACCTAGTGCTTTCGAAGCAGATATAGTGAGTTTATGGTGAATGGAAATTTTACTGGTGACTGATTGAAGCACATCAATTTGACTGGTGTATTTGAGTTTTCGTTAGTTAATGTTATGTGGGTGATTTTGAGATTGAGCTTGAGTCCGAAGGGAGAGTGTTTGATTTATTTCAGATTATTGGTCTATTATTTCTGTATAAATATCACTGTTTGACTGGAACCTTCTCTTGGCAAAGATGAACTGAAATAAATGCATAGGTTTGGACAAAAAGAAATGTTGCCACACACTTGAGTGTGCACATATGCATGCAAGTTAACATCCATAAAGAAGCTTGGATGTGAAATAAGAATGGGTGTGGTAGAAAGTTGTTGCAAACATTGAATTAGCTCTCTATACATTCACATCCCTTGCACCACTGAAGGTGGTGGAAGATTAGAAGTCGTATTTGCTACATATGCCAGAAAAAAAGTTTATGGTTCAATTTTCCCAACTAGTAGTTACTGCATAACTGTTTATTTGTTTGCAAGTTTGACTTAATAGCTTAATAGCTTCATATTGAAATTATAGGGCTCAGTTAGGGTAGTGACATTCTTTTGCTTGTGCATGAGGGTGAGTTGTCAGCTTTCACATATCGAATAAATAATAACAAGATTTGATGGGCGAAGATAAGAAAATTTTGGGATAACTAATTTCTGTGGGTAATGATTGGTAGGCATTAGAATTTGCAAATCACATCTAGTTCAGTTTCTTGGTACTTGTCATTGTCACTATTTGTTCCACTGCTTCGGCTTTGTTAACTGTAGCTGCAAGCTAGCATTGCATGTGCACAATGCAAATTGTTTTAAGAATGCAGCTTGCTCAAACAATGTTGAATGTTCTTTAACCTGTGAATTTATTTGTTTAAATGGGAAACAATGAAAGAGCAGCATGCATGCTGAAGCGATCTATCCTGACAGTTTTGTTATTGGCAAATATGGCCTTATTGTTGGATCATTTTAGCCTTTCCTTTTCTAGCTTGCATTTGGGATTACAAGAGGTGGTGTTCTGTCTAGAAGATCTGGAACTGGGAAGTCAATTTTTTGGCATCCTTTTTTTCATTCTGGATTACTGACCCTTCTTGATCATCCTAATCTGCTTCTTGCTTTTTAGAGATTGTAGTGTAGTATGATGAAAAAAATAATATTATCTGTTTTGACATGCAGGATTAAACACCAAACTACTCTATTATACATAATCAGATTGCAGTGAAAAATCAAAATGGATGCCAGATGGAACTTGACAGCCTAAAGTACACGAAATTTGTTTTGATTCTCATTTTTTATCTTCCAGGTGAAATACTTAAAAAATATTAGCAAGAGGAGACGATCCAGTTCCAGTATGAATTAATTGTTAATGTTACTCCTTGTATGATTCAGCTTCTACAGCCATTGAAAGTGATGTTGTTTGCATAGTCATTTGTCACCAATCAAAATGTGGAATTTTGCATCCAGTTGCCTAGCTGGAAGTGTTAGATTGAACAACTCTCCAAAGCCAACTCAAGTTCCTTCAGAATGCTCAGATGACGAGGCATCTTCTGTCCTCAGCAGAGAAGAAGGTCTAGAGTGCCCGATATGCTGGGAATCCTTCAATATTGTGGAAAATGTGCCTTATGTTTTATGGTGTGGCCATACTCTCTGCAAAAATTGCATTCTAGGACTTCAATGGGCTGTTGTGAAATTCCCTACATTACCAATTCAGCTTCCTCTCTTTATTTCTTGTCCATGGTGCAATTTATTATCCTTCCGCTTTGTTTACAGAGGGAACCTCAGATTTCCTCGCAAGAATTATTTTCTACTTTGGATGGTTGAGAGCAAGAATGGTGATAGAGACAAGCCTCATGGCACGTTCTGTGAAGATCACCAAACCCACTGGTCATCAGACAGTAATTTAGCCCTTGGAAATCAGGTAAGCCATGGTAACATCAGGAGGGGACAATATGTTCATCACGCTGAGCCATCAGAGACAAACCATAATCATAATCATGTCAACAGTTACCTCAATGTGGGGAGAATTCATTCTTCTTTTCAGAAGTCACTTGTTTTCTTTGTTCATCTGACAGCAAAGTTCCCATTGGTCGTCATATTTCTTTTGATCCTCTTTTATGCAATACCAGCTAGTGCAGCCATTTTGGTCCTGTACATTCTTATCACTGTTCTGTTTGCTCTCCCATCATTTCTCATTCTGTACTTTGCTTACCCTACTTTGGATTGGCTTGTCAGAGAAATCATCACTTGATATGCAAATTAGTATCTCAGTTTGTAAGCATTGTGAATAGAAGTTTGCACCAACAAAGTCGCATATTTTGATCTTGGTACCAGAAACTTGATAATTTGACGACTTGTCAGTGTCCAAGACTATTTCAATTCTTTGGCTTCAAGGCTCAGTCTCGTTATCCTATATCTTCCATGGTCGGAAGTTCTTCGGCTCTTGTAGGATTTTTCTGGTGTTAGGGCTGTATGTAGTTTCTGGAGGCTTGGTGGTAACAATGATCCCACCAAAATGGTCTCTTGGTGGGTATGCAGTGCTTTTGTATCTGAAATAGTAGTCAAGTGTGAGGCCAAAAGCTTGATTTCTTGGTTGTATGGACACTGATGTTTTATTGAATTTTTATTGTGGTTCTATTCAATTTGTGTATAACTCAGAATTCTTTGTGTCATGATGGGTTTTGAAACAAAGAGAAAATACCTGAGTTGTTTCATATGAGTCTTCTGTGTTTGATACTATTTCGATTGAATGCTTTTCAGATTATCTGAAGCTCTTTGGTTTGAAATGAAACTGTTGAGAAAAGGTAGTTTTAGTGTGAATTAGTTTTCATTAAGTCAGCTATACCGGATTATCAGCTCTCGGTTATGCTACGTGAGCGTGCAGGTTTGTCTTGAAAATGCGATGCGAGTGTAAAGTGCTATTTGTGGGAGCACAAGAGAACTACTGGATTTGCCAGTTCTCTATGCTAGTTGTTTTGCTTTTAGGAGGGTTGTAAAACCTAAATATGAAATTTTAAGTCTTCATTCTTGGGAGGGGAAATGTTGATGCTGATAAAGCTGCTACTTTTGAAGATTCTGCCGTTATGTTCTATTCGCCGCTCTGGAATTTTGGATGATTGAATTGCATATATATTACAGTATGCTAAAGAATTATTAAAATCGTATATCCTGAAATCTTCTTGTCACAGATGCATGTGCCAGTCCAATATCTGAAGTTCGATTTGAATTTGGTATGGCTTCTGAGAGTTGCTTAATGGTGTGCAGATTCCACGATAGGGCTAATCAGGATTGGATGCTACAACATAGCCTTACGTAGCTTTCTGCCCTGTTAATTTTTTTTCCACAAAAAATTAATGATTATATATATATATATATATATATATATATATATATATATATATGATATTTTTTTATATTTATACGATATGTTTTTAAATTTTATTACGAATTTTTTTTTCAACTTGTTTAACTATACAAGTCTTTTCTTTCTTTCTTTTTTTCTTTTTGTTTTTTTTTTCATCAATTTAGGTTCTTTTTTATTTAATTTTTTTCAATTTTCAGGTTACTTTATTTTGATCTTTAAATTTTAAAATAAAAATTTTAATTCCCTAAGTGATGCACTCGCTTATGCCTTTTTTTTCCTTTGCTTTTTTTTTTCTTTTCTGTTTTCCATCAATTTATGTTCTTTTTTTTTAATTATTTAATTAAGTGTTAAAATTTTGAAAGATCAATTGTTATTTTTTTCATACAAACTGATGATTATATAATATATATACAATATTTTATACATTATGTGATATGTTTTTAGATTTTAGAATAAATATAAACTACTCTTACTCGTTTAAAATTGATTTTGTTGATAAAGATTCTCATCAAATTAATTTGTATTCTTATTTTTTTATATAATTTTGTTTATTAATAATTATGACTTATTTTCTCTATGTATGGATTCGAATAAGTTTTTTCATACATGTTTTAATTTATTTAATTCTTATATAATCAAAATTTAAAAATTAAATATATGTATTTTATTTTATTATTTTTTATATATTTAAATTTTATCGAAATCAATTTTATAGTTTTTAATGCACTCTATTAACTTCAATATATATTTTACCATTTAATTTTTTAAAATATTTTTCAATTTATTTTATTTGTTCTCACCTATTGAATATGATCATGATGTATTAAAACTAACATTAGAGTCATTGATTTTATTAGAAATCATCTATGCATCTACACACACAATACCAACTATTTGCTATTATTTTTTTAATATTTAATATGATTTTTTCAAATAAAATAATTACAATAATATTTTAGAATAACCGCCTAATAATTCAAAAATAATTTTGCATTTTAATATTATTCATTATTTTGTAAATGAATATATATAAATCAAATGTATGTATTTTTTAAAAAATAATATTCTCATCGGTAATAAGGTTTCATTTGTAAATTTTCATACAAGTTTTATATTAATTGTTGCTTTACTTCTTCGATGCAATGTAATGAAAAAAAATATTATGTTTTTTTTTAAAAAAATTATATAAATTTTTTTTTATTATGGGTTTTTATTTAAGAATAAATGCAAAAGAAAGAACAAATCATATTTTGTTGGCTTTAAAATTTATTCAAAACATAAAAATATATATATATATATACAAAATTTTTATTAAAAATTATAAAATTCAATAATTTTTTATGTTTTATATTTAAGCTAATATATTTTAATTAACCAACAACATAATATATGTTATCAAATTGAAACAAATATGTTTAGTTTAGATTCTCGGTGTAGTTTAGTTCACAGAGTGTAGCGCGAGAATCTAAACTCGTTTATATATCTAAAATTCTTATTCACTTACTGTTCATATGCATAAAATTACTATTCACTTAATGGCAATTTAAATAATTTTTTGGTGTGGTTTTGTTTTATGTGTTTTTGGGCATTAATATGCAAAATTAACACATTTTTTTAATTTTTCGTCCCTCATGTTGTAACATTGTTTTTTTCAATGCTTAGTTTTCATTTTTGTTTTATTTTCATGCTCGTGTGTGTGTGTGTGTGCATATACATTGTCATACCCAAAAACTTTGCATGATAATATATTGTGTGTATATGTGTGCAAATGTGCTTTCTTTATGCATGCAATTTAATATCTTTTTTTATGTGTTTAGATGATGTGATGATTTTAGGTATAGAGTTTTAAGATATATATATTTGGGTATTATAAATAGTATTTTTATAGATAGAAACTAGTTCTACAATCTTAGCCTAAGTTATTAGGAATTAAAAAATTAAAATAATAATAATAATTAATAAAATAATAATAGGTTTTATTAGCTTTTAATGGAATGTTAGTGGCTATGAAAGAAGAGCAAAAGTTTTGAAACATATATTAAAATTAAAGAGGAAACATGAATGGCCATGAAAGAAAAGAAAGTGGCCATAAAAGAAAAATGTTAGTGATCATAAAAGAAAAGAAAGTGGTCGTGAAAGAGAGCCACTTAGTGGCCATAAAAGAAAAAAGTTAATGGTATTTTATTATTTTTAATTTACGCACTCAAAATTCTCAAATGTTTCAACTTCTCATGTCTATATATAGGGTGTCATTCTCCTTATTTAGGAAAGCCATTTCATAAGCTTATATTTCAAGAAAGAGAGAGAGAGAGAGAGAGAATAATTGAGTAAGAAGTGCAATCAAAGGTATTTGAAAAACAATTTAAGTCTTGGTGATTAAATATCGAATGTAAGAAAAATATTTAATTTAATTTTTTTTTTATATGATTTTAGGTAGAATTGATTTTGAAATTTCATGATTTAGGATTGATTATGTAAAAATTATATTTTAGTATTAAAATCTTAAATTTTTATTAGAATATTTATTGATTAAGTGTATTTAAATAAGAATTAAAAAGGTTAAGTTAAAATTTAATAAAATTAGATTATATGAATATAATTAGAGGAGAATTGAATAAATTAGAATAAATTTGATGATTTAATTAGGATTTTTAATTTAAAAGAAATTATAAGAAAAGAATAGGAATTAATAAAAATTAAATGATTAGAGATAAAATAGTAATATTCAATTTCTTATGTTATATGGTGTGTATGTTCAAGGTATTGAATCAAGTCGAGGTATGAATTTTTAGAGAAATGTTATGATAAATAGTAGTCTTGAGCAAATTAAGTAAGTGTAACTCGGCTTATGCGCCCCGTGAGAGAGAAAAAAGAGAGAGATGCTCTCCTTCTTTGGAGTTTTTTCCTCTAGTTCCGGTCGGCGCCCTCTCGGACTCCTCCGTCCGAAAACCTCATCTCACCTCCTAATTCTTCTCCAGCCACCCCTTTCCTCTCTCTCCTCACCGTGACCGTCCACTCCGCCGCCCTTTCCTCCCATTTCATCCTCCCGTGTTCTCTTCTTTCTCTCTCCTCGTTTTTCTTCATCCCTCTCATCTCCCACCTGCTTCCCCCAGCTCTTATGGAAAAGAAAAAAAGAAAGCAAGCTCCCCCTTACCGTAACGCGAGTTCCGGATGAACCGATGGATCGCTCTCGCCGCACCACCGAATCCTCCATGCCATTCTTCTCCAGATCACTCGTTCATAGGAAAACTTATGCCGAAATGTGGCTTCTAGGTCCAAATCCATTGCTCCTCCACCTTCTCCCGCCGAAGAGGAGGTCGGCATCGGCTCTAATGAAGCGAATCGGAATCAAAAGCCGACCTTTTAGAGGAAGAACATGATTAAGATTTCGGTGACAATTTGGGGGAAATTTTGGCTTCCCGTCAAAAATTTTCGCAGTCAAATTTGGCTTCTCGTCGAAAATTTTCAAAGTCAAAATTTTCAGAATTTAAAGACCAATTTGATTCCCGCCGAATCTTTCTAGTTCCACCATTCCCGCCCAGCTTGGTTCTCGAGGCCTTTTCTCCCCTTACTTCGGTCCGGCCCACTCCCTCCCAACCCGTTGGGTCCGTGTCGAAGGTGCGCAAAGCAGTGGGCCCGGAGAGGCCGCTTTTCCTCTATTGAGCTCGGCCGACCCTCCAACAGCTGTTAGCCCCAATACTCGGCTTCCTTCGGGCTCGGGTATTCCTCCCAACCTTACTTCAAAATGGAGAGATTTGTTTGCCACTAATCGCAATTCAACTTTATGCCCTAAGCTCACACACTTCACCGTTATTACCGAAAGTAAATCATGTTTTTTGCTTCGAGGATGACCCGCGGTGTGAATTATGGAAATGTCGCCTCATTGGGTATATTGCGGGAAATCTTCGGGTTTTCGAGCTCAATGGTATTATTGCTAGTACTTGAAAATGTCGAGCCACCCTCTCAATTCATGATTCGAGTTGACTCATTTATAAATTTGACTTGGAGGAAGCTCGGTCTTCGATTTTGAATGGGGGCCCCTACCCGATCTACGGTAGGCCTTTGTTTTTGCGGCCCATGCCTAAGTTCTTCGATTTTTTGACTACGAAAATGACGTTGGTTCCAGTTTGGGTAAAGCTTCGAATCTTCCACTTAAGTGCTTGGTCTCCGATGTGTTTGTCGAAAGTGGCTAGTCTCTTTAGTAAGCCCATTTAGTGTGATCGGCTCACCTGTCTCGATAGAACGGATCTTGTAAGCCCGAGTGTTGATTGAGCTTAACATTATGGAGGAGCTACCGAAGGTCATTACTATCGAGTTACCAAATGGATCCACTCTTCTACAACAAGTGGTTTACGAAACTCTACCTATCCATTGTAAAAAGTGTCACGTTATAGGCCATTCTACGACCTCCCGTGTGATGCCTCTAGCTTCGAGCAATCGGCCTCGAGCAAGAGTGTGAATGGGACGGTGACGAGTGGGTCGAGCTAGGCGTAGTGATGCCGGACGTAAGGGTCCTACTACTCGTTGAAGTGTAGGCGCGGACTACGTCAACGAGGCCCGAGTCCGAAGTGCGGCGCGGACTACGTCGGCCGAGGCTCGAGTCCGACCCTATGTTTTTCAAGGCCGCGGTAGCTTCGGGAGAATGGTAGACACTCACTCGCAAAGCCACCGCCAAAACACGATTAGCTCTTCATACGTACTCTCGCTTATTCGAGTCCGCTCGGCCGGTGTCGCAAGCTCCAACCCGCATCCGTCGGGGGATCGAGGGGCCACGGAGTCGAATTGGCTCTTCGCTTTCCAAGGGTAAAGCTTCGCGACAAGCCCAAGTACCGCACCTCCGGTGCTTGACGTTGAGCCACGGTCGAGCTAGGCGGTCCGGGACAATCGAGGGCAGAGGCGGTGAGGCTCTCAGAGTCGCTAAGGTCCGCGGGTTAGGTGGCATGATAGTGAGGTCTTTGACGAGGATACAGTTTTCGGAGAGGTTTCAGCATTACTTGTTATCTCTATAGGCCCACTTGCCGATGGCCTTTTTGAGCGTTCGCTAGAGCGGCCTATTCGACGAAGAGCCGCAAGGTTAAACGCAAGTACTAGGGGGTCCTCACCTCCTCCGCTGCCATATGATTATTCTCGACTGGAATGTGATGGGCCTCAATAATCCCCTCAAGCAATATGAGGTTGCAGGCCTTATGTGACGTAAAAAGATTGATGTTTGCGCTTTGGTAGAGACCAAGCTCGGCCTTACCAAGATTTCTCAAATGTATCATTTTTGGTTTTCGGAAGTGGAGGATTGCCTCCACCGGTTTGGAGGACACCAAGGCCCGAATTGTCCTACTATGGAATCCCGATACCGCGAAAGTGGATCTCCTCGCCGCTACGTCGTAATCTCTCAATGTTAGCATTCGCAGCCTCATCAAACAGAGAGTTTTTCAAGCTACCTTCATGTATGGTCACAACACGATTATTCAACGTCAAGAGTTATGGGCGGATCCGAGTTCTTGGGCTCCCCGTTGTTCGTGGCTTGTGCTCGGGGACTTTAATTCCATTCTCTTGCAAGCTAAAAAGCACAATAGCGCAGCCGAGCACTACTTATGCGATAACGAATTTTTGATCTTGTTGCCTAGATCCGGGTCTCATTGATCCGCCATATTCGGGGAGCCATTTTACCCGGAATAGTGGTACTACTTGGACCAAGATCGATCGAGTCCTTACGAATCCGCTATGATCAATGCTCCATCTTTCAGCCTCGGCTCGTTTCAGCCCTCCCGGTAGTTTCTCTAATCATGCTCAAGCATGGGTTTCCCTCGACAGTCAAACTCCCGTTGGCCGATCGTATTTCTAGTTCTTTAACATGTGGGCTCATCATGCTCGTTTTCTCCTATTGGTAGATCGACATTGACGATGTATCGCCCTAGACAATCCCATGTTTGTGTCGTGCCTCAAGCTCAAGGCTCTCAAAAGCCTATTAAATTTGCTCAATCGGCTCCACTTTAGTCATATTTCGGAGCGGGTTGGCCGAGCCTTTGAGGCCCTAGAGACTCTTCGACGAGCCCTTCGGAATGACCGTGATAGCCATTATCTCCCGGATTAGGAACGACGATTGCGGCTGGAATTGGTTAATCTTAAGTCCGTCGAAAAAATGTTCTTCGATCGAAGCTTAAGTGCCACTACTTAGAAGAGAGTGACAAGGGCGGTCGTTTTTTCACACTCTCACGAGTTAGAGTCACAAGAAGAAATTTATAGCAGCTCTGACGGACACGAATGGGTAGTCTACTACTTTACTAGTCGCCGTGGGGGCCTTTTCGTTGACTATTTCAAAACTCTACTAGGCACGGCTAAGGCTACCGGTCCTATTGAGCCTCGCTGTAATCTCCCAAGGGCCATGCTTAGCGACTAGCGAGCATGACATGCTCCTCGCCCTAATTTTTGATGAGACTATCGGGGTCATGTTATTTGGGATTGATAACAACAAAGCTCTTAGTCCGGATGGCTACTCTTCACTTGTTCTTTAAACAGTCAGGGTGTAGTGGGAAAGGACTTTTGTCGTTGCAGATGAAGAATTTCTTTAGCTCGGGTCGGCTCCTCAAGCAAGTCAATCACTCGGTGATTGCTTTGATCTCTAAATCAGCTAATGTATCATCTCTAGAGGATTATCGATCGATATCGCACCGCAATATGGTGTACAAAGTTATTTCGAAGATCTTCTCCTCTCGGTTAGCCAATGCTTTGGTTGACATTATGAGCCCTATACAAAATGCTTTCTTAGGAGGTAGGCGGATGTCGGACAATATTCATCTTCTTCAAGAGCTCCTCCGGCAGTATGGTCGCAAGTGTGCCTCGTCGCGTTGCCTTCTCAAAGTAGACTTCAAAAAAGCCTTCAACTCGGTGCGGTGGTCATTTTTACAAGATCTCCTTCGTCACCTTGGCTTTCCTAGCACTTTTATCCACTTGATTATGACCTGCGTGGAGACCCCTTCTTATTCGGTTTCGGCAATGGTAAAATCTTTGGCTTCTTCAAAGGCCAAAGTGGTATTAGGCAAGGTGATCCTCTTTCTCTTTACCTCTTTATTATGTGCATGGAGTACTTCTCCCGCATGCTCAAGCTTTCTACCACAACGATAGATTTTCGGTATCACCCTCGGTGTGGTCCTCTTCGTATCGGTCATCTTGTATTTGCGGATGATATCATGCTCCTTTGTCGAGGGGATAGAGCCTCCATGCAGTGCTTATCGTCCCAGCTCGAGTCGGCTTGGCCGAACCTCTAGGTTGACTATCAATGCCTCCAAATCCTCTATTTATTTTGGGGGAATCAGCGTTAGCCTTAAGCAAACTTTACTCCAAGATACCGGGTTTATCGAAGGCACCTTCCCTTTTCGATATCTTGAGGTTTGCTCATCCCGCACCGCCTTCTCGCTAGCCAATTCTCTTCGCTATTTCGGAGCCCGGAGTCGACAGTGCGAGGCTTGGGTGGGCAAGAATCTCTCCCATGCGGGCCGCCTCGAGCTTCTCAAGTCCGTTCTCGCGAGCACTATGCAGTTTTGGTTAGCCATCTTCTCCATTTTATCTACGATCATTTCCCGTATCACCGACCTTTGTTGAAATTTCCTATGGACTAGGGATATTCAAAAATATCATTCAGCTTCGGTTTCCGGAAGGTGCCGAGTTTTTTAAGTTAGAAGGGGGCTTGGTCGTTTGGGATCTCAAAATGCTCAATCAATTCTTTCTCGCTAGGCGACTTTGGGACATCCATCATAAAATTGACTTGATTTAGATCTAATGGGTTCATCATTTCTACTTAAAACACTCTTCGATCCGGGACGCCCGAGTGTATCGGACAGCCTCACCCTTGTGAAAGGGTATTCTATCGATAAGAGACAAGCTCATAGCGGGATTTGGGGATAGTGTTCGGTCGATAAGGTGCTTGAAAGATTGGGGCCATAGGAAATTTATCCGCAATGCTTACAATGGTCTCGCGCTTGACGGGGCTTTGGTAAATTGGAACCGAGTTGTTTGGGAACCATGGACCCTACCGCGACACTCTTTTGTTCTCCGGTTAGCGATTCATGGCAAGTTAAAAAATGATGACCGTCTTCGCTTCATCTCGAACGATACCAACTCGCTCGCTCCGCCGGATAGCTCCCGAATTCCATAGCCATCTATTTTTTGAGTGTCCTTGGATAGCCGACTTATGGGGTCGGATTCGGGGTTGGCTCGGAATTAATCATAGCATGTCCACCCTTGCTAGTGCCATTCGAGGTCTCTCGGCTCGTCGTAATAATCTGGAAGCCCAAATGCGTCGGGTTTCGTTGGCTATCACTGTCTATCCGATTTGGGAGGAGCGCAACAAGAGGCTTTTTGATGGCTCACTCTCAACCATTGTCGATCTCTTCGGGAGGTTTCGGGTCCTTTTCTTCATGATCTTTCATTTCCATGAGAAGGACCACACTCTTCTTCATGTTGGTTAGTTTTCACATTTGTTTTTGTAAGTTGTTTACTTTTGATCTTGTCAGCAAGATTTTTGTATCGTCGTTGAGCCTTGTAAATGGTTCCGGATAGCTAGCACGAGTTTACTTATGGGTTTTCTTGGAATCTATCATACTAGATTCCTTGAACAACTTTTTAGTTCTAGCTCTTTTGCTTAGTTTCCATGAAAGCTTCGTTCTCATCTACTTGTATATCCCGTATATGTAATGTTAATCGGTTCTTTAGCCTTTTCTCTTTTGATTAATATACTTACATTTTAATAAAAAAAAATGTAACTCACCTACACCATGGACATAAATGCTATGTGTTTTCATGTGATTAATGTGATGTGATGGTTTTGAGATGCATTCTTATGCATCCGTATGTTTTACATGTTGATTGAAAGAAAATGTTTTAAGTAAATGAACGAGGTCATTTTCTTAATGCATATTGAGGTTTGATTGTTAAATGATGAGGTTAATGTTTTTATGTATTTTTTTTATTAAGACTAGACCCTCGCTAACCGTGTTAGTATCTTCTAGTGAGCCTAAATGAGGAAATTTTTTTTAAAGACATTCATGTATAAAAAATTAAAATTTTAATGTAAAATCATACATGTTACACTTATTGAGATATTTGTATCTCACGTTCATTCTGTGGTGTAGGTAATGATGCAAATATTGAGGATGTTGATGTTGCTTTGGATGACTAATGACTCATATGTCCGCCTTTGCGCATTTCTAACGATTAAGTTATGCTTTAAATGAATATTTATTTTTAAAATAATAAGTATAATGATGTTAAACTTATGAATGCTGGAAAATTTTACTTAGAATTTGAATATGAATATTGAGATAAGATTATTTATGAATGTTAATTATGGTGAGAGATGTTTTATAAATGATAAAATTTTAGAATAACACATCCGCTATGTTAATGAGAGAATCTTATTGTTATATATTATTAATGATATATTTTAAATGAACATATTTAAAGTTAAATAAAATTAAATTAGAAACTTAATTTTAAGAAAATAAAAAGGATATAAGTTTTAGTATCGACTCGTTCGATTGTGACCCTTCGGTAAGGTGTCTTGATTGACGGACGTTATAGTGTGGTATTAGAGAAAAATAGATTACGTGGAGTTAATTAGAAAATAAAGTCATTAATTGTTTTGAAATGAATCAATAACTATTAAATATTTTTGAGGTCCGACAGACAACATCAATAAGTAAGTGATTCTTTTTCATATATATACACACACACACACACACACGCACGCACACAAATATTATGTAGAAACTAAGTTAAAATATATGTATGATGTATTTAAATGATATTTGAGTATTTTTTAATTTAAATACTATGATGAGGACTATGTGAAAGGATTTTAAGAATTTAAACCAATAATGAATGATAATAGAATAGGATACTTCTAAGAAGAATGGGAGACACTAAGGCTGAAAATGATAGTGGCACTTGAATAGAGAGTGGAAATGAGGCCTCGATGCGACGTATACTAGAAATGGTGCAGCAATAGCAAGAATGACATAAGGAGCACATAAGACAGCTTGTTGGCTCTGTGACAATAGAGAGATCAAATGCCTCAAAATCGAAATACGACATGATGGAGAAATTTTGAAAGTTAAATAAGAATGAGTTTATGGGAAACCCCGATCCTATGGTAGCTCGAAGATTGGATTAAGTCCCTAGAGGTTATTTTTGAACATCTTAGGATGGGAGACTTTGATCGAGTGAAGGGAGCCGTGTTTATGCTAGCTCGAGATGCAAGAGCCTATTGGGATGTGGCTAAGGTTATTTTAGACGCACCTAACCTAATCGGGCACGCTTTAAAGAGATCTTCTTTAGTAAGTTTTTCACCATGAATGTAAAACTTAAGAAGGTGCAGGAGTTTCTTAATTTAAGGCAAGAAAATATGATTGTGATAGAGTATGTCGATAGATTTGAGCATGAGAGTCAATTTTTCCCATTCATTACCGAGGACCCCGAGCTAAAGATGGACTAGTTCCTATGAGGACTCACTCCCTAAATTAGGAGCATGATGCGGATGTCTTATACTCGCCACTTATAATGACATTGTTAGTCGAGCATTAATAGTCAAAGAGGACTAAAAAGAGATTGCATAAGAACTTCAAGTGAAGACGTTGAGGCCTAACTTTTTGATGAAGGTTGGAAGTTCATCCGGGATTCATAAAGTTAAGGGAGATGAGTTTATACCAAAAAGGAATGAAGCTAACAAAATTGCATGTGTCAAGTATGGAAGGATGCACCCCAAAAACTATTTGGTAGGTACTAACACCTGCTACTAATGTAAGGAGCCGAGAGATATGGCCGATCAATGTTCTAAGAGAATCGAAGGCGATCGGAGGATAGCAACTCTAGTGTATACTCTAACTAAAGAATAGGCCAAACAAAATGATGCAATAGTAATTTGTGGTAACTTCTTAATCTCTAGACTTGTTGCATATACTTTGATAGATTCAAGAGTAACATAGTCATTTATATCGAGGTCTTTAGCAAGAAGATTATGTGTGAAATCTAAAATATTGGAATCTATTTATGAAATAATGTTACCATCGAAGATACAATGGAGTCTAGGGATTTAGTGAGTGGATGTAAGCTTGTGATGGGGGATAGGTCAATAAAAATGAACTTAATAATGCTTAGTATTAAAGATTTTGATATAATACTAGACATGAATTGTTTGTCAAAGTATAAAGGTAGAATTGATTGTAAAGCGAAAGTGGTGACATTCCAACCACTTAGTGAAGAGCCCTTAGAGTTTATGGCAAGTGAAAAGGTGAGGTCGGTACCAATGGTGTCAGCTATAAAAGTATAAAGGATGGTAGAGAATGGAAGCACATGATATCTAGCCAATATAGTAAATACTAGTAAGAAGATGAAGGAAAAATTAGAAGATATCAAGATAGTAAGAGAGTTTGTGGATGTGTTTTCAAAAGAGTTAAAGGGATTACCACTAGTAAGGAAGATTGATTTTAAGATAGAGCTAGAGCTAGGAACCACTCTAATTTCTAAGATGATGCAAACCCATCTAGCTCTTGGCTAGAGAACCCATGAAGAAGTTGAACGAACCCCGAAAAGTCAATTCGGATCCGAGAAAGATATGGATGCCACACTCTAGATAGGTAGAAGGGGAGTCATAAGTCGCTACAAATGCCATAAGAATTGTTAGATTCTTGATAAGTTCTAAAAGCGAGTTATTGGAAGAACTAAGGAGAAAATTTCTCACAAGAAATTTTTTTGATTGAATAATTGATTGCCAACTTACAAAATTATCTATGCCTAATAAGGCTACTGGAAAAACAAGGAATTAATTGATCATCTAAGATCTAGCAAAATAATTAAACAAGTATTAAATCTAGCCCTTCTCAAATTAGACACTTTGAATTAGAAAGAAACAAACATAAATTTAGTCTCCTTAAATTTGTAAACTAACTTAGAGACACTAAAAGCATATCACCGGAACAAGTCCTAAGCATTAAACATGAAGTCTTTGGAGTGCAGCAACAATGTTTGAAATAAAAGAAGGTATTAAAATTGAGTCAATGTACCCTCAAACTAAATAAAATATTCAGTTAATATGTTGATGCAAATTGTAATCGCTCCTATTGGACCAAAATGAAGCAAAGAATCGCCATTGCCTAAAATGAGATTGGTCTTCAAGTCCGGAATTTAATGGAAAGTTTGGCCTATCGACTTGGAAGTATTACACCAAGCCCATGATTAGCTTCTAGAAAACCATATCGGTCCCTCTCTCTTCAAAAGGATTCATCCTCGAATCGTTTTCTACTTCAAATGAGAAAAATTTATGATCTTTGAAAATTAAACTATCATCATACTTACTTGGTAACTTAAATTGACGTATGATTTCATTGAGGTCACCTTTGGTTGCAATGTGAAATTTTATTAGCATGAAAATTTTTCTTCTCGCACATATAACCAAAACAAATAACTCGGATTAATTTCAAATGTCTTTCATCCTAATTTGACTTGAAATGCAAACTTATCGTTTTGTCTTTCACTTGGTTCATAAGCATTTTTATGGATGCTTCAACGATTCCAATTTTAGTTTTCCAATTAAAATATCATCTTTATCAAACAATACAAACAAATCTAATGGAATTAACATATGAAACTGAAATTAATTCCAAAAGAAGACAATAACAAATGCATTCCCATCACACTTTTCCAATTTGATTTCCTCAAAAACAAATTACACATAAAGCATTCAAGCAAATTCAATCGTTGTTTCCAAAGTAAACATTTAGATACGCAAAGAATTTAACAAATTTAGTTCTTTCATAAATATTATCCTCATGACAAGATTTAGGTTCAAACTGACACATTTCTTAAGTATTTTCAAATTCCAATAACTTGATATCAAATGTAGAAATTAAATCATACCTTTTTGATGACGAACTAGCCAACTCGATTTTCTTACCTAGCTTGGATTCATGGTCATTCAACCATGCCTCTTTGATGTCCATCTTTTGAGAAAAACATAGTCTTTTACCTCCACTCTCTCTTGCAAAATAACTCTTTATTTTTCTCTCTTTTTCTTTTTTCTTACCCTCAATCGTACTTGGTTTTCTCTCATTTTCTTCTCTCAATTTCATTTGGTCCTCATGAACTTGTTTTGGTGACAAAAGAACAAGTGTTATATTTTTATCCCCCATTACAAAAGATTACTTGTTCCTAAATCCATCATGTTTAACTTTCCTATCAAATTACTATGGTCGACCTAACAAAACGAGACCAGCATGCATAGGAACAAGATCACACAAAACCTTATCTTTATACCTACCTATTGAGAATAACACCAACACCTGTTTATTTACTTTGATTTCTCCACAATCATTCAACCATTGTAATTTGTATGGTCGGAGATGTTTGACAACAGGTAATTTCAATTTTTTGATAAGTACGAGTACTAACAACATTTGCACAACGACCCCCATCAATTATTAAACTAAAAACTTTGTTATTGATGTGACAACAGGTATGAAATATGTTCTCTCTTTGTACCTCTTCCTCTTCTTTAACTTACGTGCTTAAGGCGTGCATGACAATTAATGACTCACCCACTAGATACTCCTCACCTTCACTCTTATTTTTAGACTTACTTTCAACTTTAGACTCTCCTTTTGACTCTATCTCCCTATTTTCTCTCAACACCATTGCCTTTCTATTTAGACACTCATAAGCAATATGACCCCTACTCATGTATTTAAAACATTGAATATCTCTATTCTTAGTTGATTGAGATTCGGGATTACCTCTTTCTCGATTGGGAAGCACCTCGTTGCTTTTGGATGATTCAAAATTGGGCTTGAAATAAGCCATCTCCTCCTTACCTCTAAATGCAATGGTTTTGGACTTGTATCATTATGTCTCTTTCTTTTCACTCCATTTTGATTTCCATGGAGGTAAAGAACTCGAAATCGACTTTAGCCGTGAAAGGCCTCTCTTTTTGATATGCCTTTCCACTTTTATAGCCATGTGCACTAAATCTTCTAACTCAATATAATGTTGTAACTCCACTATGTTAGCTATTTCCCTATTCAACCCATTCAAGAATTATGCCATAGTAGCTTCCCTATCCTCATCTACAATGGATTTTATCATGGCTACTTTCATTTCTTTATGATAGTCTTCCACACTCATAGAACCCCGAGTAAGTTGTCCGTAACCTTTGGTATATGTCTCTATAATAATGTGTTGGAACAAATCTCCTCCTCATGATGGCTTTCATCTCATCCCAAGTACTAATAGGTCTCTCCCTATTTCTTCTCCTAGTTAGTACTAAATGATTCCACCAAATGATGGCATAGTTAGTAAATTCAACCGTAGCTATCTTTACTTTCTTTTTCTTAGAATAATTGTGACACTTAAATAGCAACTCAAATTTCTTTTCCCACTCTAAATTGACATCCGGATCATTCCTACCCCGAAATGGTGGGGTATTCATCTTAATATTACCTAAGTCTCGATCCATATTTTTTCTTCGCACATAATTTCTCGGACCACCCCTATTGAATCCTACTCTACCCAATTCATTTTGATATCCATAACCATCATCATTATCATTTACTTCTCACTCATCTCCTAATCCTTGACTTACGACCCTTCTTACATTAGGTACCCTTTGGTCACGCAACTCATGTATGGCATTCTCATGCTCATCTAACCTATCTCTCACATCAAGCATTAACCTCTAAATTTGTTGACACGTTTCTCCCATGGTATTCACTTAAAAAGCTAAGTTCTAACCAACATCTTCCATTGGTTCTTTGTCTTTTGACATGATTTATATATCATGCGTAAAATAATGTTAGTGAAAATAATTTTACAATCACTCCCTCACGTGTTTCACTTGAATTTAATGACACTCAACACTCGTGTTTGTTCTCTTTTTGGGCTTTTTCTTTAAAATGAGATCACACACTCCCGCCTTTTACCACTCAAATTCAAACCTATATTTCTTTTGCAAACTAACCCCAAAACTATCAAGAATTAAAAAAATTCTTTAAAGTAACAAATAATATGTTCAAGATACTTAACAATCCAACTAAAGTATGGTTCTCGGATTGATTTTCAAGCACGTGACTCAATTTGAAATTTTTGAATAGATTGGAAAGCAAACTATGACATTAGATTCAATAGAATTGAAAACCAATAAAAAAAATCAAAGACTCTAAATTGAAATTTGAAGACAACATACCGAAATGAATGACACACAACGGACAAAATTGAGTTGGCAATAAGACTTTTAATTGGGTAGAATAAAGAGGAACAATATGGACACTAGTATGAATTTCAAAGTCAAAGCAGATAGATTAGCTACCGTCTAGAATTCTATTATGGATAAAACTAATTGTTTAAATATATATGAAATTGAATTTGCACATCCATTTCTTTTTGTAACTCACGACCTATACAAACTTTCCTCCTTTTTGTTTTGCTTTAACTCATGGCTCGATATATACATATTTTTTCCACGGCCTAACTCATTTTTTTTTCTATAACTCATGGCCTATACAAACATGTCTTTTTTTTAAAAAAAAAATCGATACTCGTTTTGATAGACTCGATTTACCTTTTTTTTTAAAAAAAATAGTATTGATGTTTAAAATATTAGTAGTTAAGGAAATAATAGTGCAAGTAATTACAATTAGATAGAAAATCTATTAAAAAAAATGGATAGACATAAAAGAGGAAAAAAATGGCACAATAGGATATAACTAAATATTTAGCAAGTCTGGATGAATAACAAGAATAACAAACAAACTCTTTTTTTTTTTTTTTTTTGATTTTGGGACTAAACGAAACTACAAGGATTTAAAATTAACAAAAGAAAAGAACTTGATTGGAGCCAATGCTCCGATACAACCGATGCGAACCCACCTAGCTCTTGGCTGGAGAACCTACAAACAAGTTGAACGAATCTCGAAAAGCCAATTTAGATCCGAGAAGGATATGGACGTCATACTCCGGATAGGTAGAAGGAGAGTGATAAGTCACTACGAATGCCACAAGAATTATTAGATTCCCGATAAGTTCTAAAAGCCGTTCTTAGCACAAGTAATTTTTTTGATTGAAAAATTGGTTGCTAACTTACGTAATTGTCTATGCCTAATAAAGCTACTAGAAAAACAAGGAATTAATTGATCATCTAGGATCTAGCAAAATAATTAAACAAGTATTAAATCTAGCCTTCTTAAATTTGGCACATTGACTTAGAAAGAAACAAACATAAATTTAGTCTCTTTAAATTTGTAAACTAACTTAGAGACACTAAAAGCATATCGCTGAAACAAGTCCCAATCACCGACCATGAAGTCTTTAGAGTGCGACAACAATGCTTGGAAGAAAAGAAGGTATTAAAATTGAGTCAATATACCCTCAAACTGAATAAAATATTTAGTTAATGTGTTGATGCAAATTGCAATTGCTCTTCTCGGTCCAACATGAAGCAAGTAACTCCCATAGCCTAAAATGAGATTGGTCTTCACGTTTGGAATTTAATGGAAAGTTTAGCCCATCAGCTTGGAAGTATTGTACCAAGCCCATTTGACATCCCCCAAGCTCTTGGTTAGCTACAAGCCCATGATTACTTTCTAAAATTTAATGGCATTGGCGTAACTGAAAGAGTTAAAGAAGAAAATATAAGAATTACTAGATAAAGGGTATATAAGGTCAAGTTGTTCACCATGGGATACACTCGTTGTTGTTTGTAAAGAAGAAAGATAAAACATTGAGGTTGTGCATAAATTATCAAGGTTTAAATCAAGTAACAATTAAGAACAAATATAATTTTTCTTGTATTGATGACTTATTTGATTATTTATAAAGGACATCAATTTTCTCTAAGATCGATTTACAATCGAGGTAGCATCGATGGGGAATTAAGGAAGGAGATGTGAAGAAGATTGCTTTCCGAACTAAGTACGGTCACTATGAATTTTTAGTGATGCCTTTTAGACTCACAAATGCTCCTATAGCTTTTATGGACCTCATGAATAGAGTGTTCCATAAATACCTAGACAAGTTTGTTATCTTCTTTATTGATGATATTTTAGTTTACTCTAAGAGTAAGGAAGAACAAGTGGAGCACTTGAGGATCATACTACAAACATTAAGAGAGCAAAAAGTGTACATTTTGGCTCGATGAGGTAGTGTTTTTGGGTCATGTGGTGCCGAATGAGGGGATACTAGTAGATCTAAGTAAGGTTGAGGTGGTTCGGATTTAGAGATAACCTAAAAATATGTCGGAGGTGTAGAGTTTTTTAGGAATGGCTAGGTACTATCGGAGGTTTATGGAGGGCTTTTCGAAGTTAGCTACTCCATTAATGAAGCTAACTAAGAAAAATGTCGGATTTGAGTGGGGAGATGAATATGAGGTGAGTTTTTAAGAGTTGAAGCAAAGGTTGACTATTGCACTTTTGCTAAATTTTACAACTAGTGAGGAAAACTTTATGGTGTACACGAGATGCTTCTAAGATAGGATTCGGGGTGGTATTAATACAAGAGGGAAAAGTTATAGCTTATGCCTTAAGAAAGTTAAAAGATTATGAGAAGAATTACCCCATGCATGATTTGGAGTTAGTAGCAGTGGTGTTTGCTCTTAAAATTTAAAGACATTATTTATATGGGGTGAGGTTTAAGATTTATGCCGATCATAAAAGTCTTAAGTACTTATTCACTCGGAAAGAGTTAAACATGAGGCATAAGAGATGGTTAAAGGTGTTAGAAGATTATGATCGTGTACTACATTATCATCCGAGAAAGGCAAATGTAATAGCAAAAAAACATGAGCAATAATGAAAATAATACGGATAAGTATTCGAGGGACCTAAAAGTGGTTAATCTAAAGGTGGTACCAAAAGGAGGTGAGTGTAGGTTATTAGTTTTAGTAATGGAGTTGGATTTGAGGTCTATAATAAGAAGTGGATAATTAATTGATAATAAGGTAATTAGGGTGAAGAAAGAAATAGAGGAGGGGAAAATACCGATTTTATAGTAGAGGATGATGGGTTGATGAGGTACCGAGGTAGGTTATGTGTGCCAAAGGATAAGGAATTGAGAGAAGCAATCCCGAGTGAGATGTATTTTACTCTTTATCAAGTACATCTTGGTGGTATCAAGATGTATCGAGATTTGAAATGGTTTATTGGTGAAGAGGAATGAAGTAGAATGTAACAAATCACATAAGTAGATGCTTGACCTATCGGTAGGTAAAGGTTGAGCATCGGAGACCATCGAGTTTCTTATAACCTTTGGCAATGCTCGAATATAAGTGGAAGCACATAACTATAGATTTTGTCATAGGATTACCAAGATTAGAAAAGGGATTTAATGCCATCTAGGTTATTATAGATAGATTAACGAAGTCGACTTATTTTCTACTAGTGGAGACAACTTTCAACGTGATCCAATATGCGAATTATATGTGAGGGAGATAATAAGGTTGCATGGAGTACCCATATCGATTGTATCTAATAGAGATCCAAGCTTCACATCAAAATTTTGGAAGGGTTTGCATGAGGTAATGGGTATTAGGCTGAATTTTAGTACTCGCTTTTCACCCCTAGAGTGATGAACGATCGGAGAGAGTGATACGAGTATTGGAAGACATGCTAAGGGCTTATGTACTTGACTGGTCGAGTAAATGAAAAAAATATCTACCACTTGTAGAATTTGCCTATAATAATAGTTATCGATCAAGTATAGGAATGTCACCTCGTGAGGCACTATATGGAAGGAGGTGTAGATCATCGGTTCATTAGGATGAGGTAGGTGAGAAAAAATTCTTAAGTTCGGAGATAGTTCAACAAATAGCCGAGGTGATAGAGAAGATAAGGCTAAGAATGAAAACAGACTCAAAATAGGTAAAAAGTTATACCGATCAAAGGTTTAGAGTTTGAAATGAGTGACAATGTGTTTCTTAAGGTAACACCGATGAAGGGTGTGATGTGATTTGAGAAGAAAGAAAAATTGAGTCTTAGATACATCGGACCTTATAGGATTCTTGATAGGGTAGGCAATCGAGTATACGGATTGGCTCTCCCTCTATCTTTTCGAGAGTCCATAATGTCTTTTATATATCAATGTTAAAAAAATATGTGATTGACCTATATCGGGTATTGATGATAGAATCAATGGAATTAACTTCGCATTTCACATATGAAGAGAGACTAGTACGGATATTAGATTGAGAGGTAAATAAGTTGAGAAATAAGAAAGTGGTATTAGTGAAGGTGTTGTGGAGAAATCTTGAGATAAGAGAGGCCACATGGGAATAAGAAGAAGAGATAAAGGCAAGATATCCTGAATTGTACGATATGTAAATTTCGAGGATGAAATTTTTATAAGAAGGGAGGGTTATAACACCTAAAAACTTTGCATGATAATATATTATGTGTATATGTGTACAAATATGCTTTATTTGTGTATGCAATTTAATATATATTTTTTATATGTTTAGATGATATGATGATTAGGTAAAGTTTTAGGATATAATATATATTTTTAAGTATTATAGTTAGTATTTTTATAGATAGGAACTAGTCTTACAATCCTAGCCTAAGCTATTAGGAATTAAAGAACTAAAATAGTAATAATAATTAATAAAATAATAATAAAATAATAATAAGTTTTAATAGCTTTTAATGGAATGTTAGTGGCTATGAAAGGAGAGCAAAAGTTTTGAAACATATATTAAAATTAAAGAGGAAACATGAATGGCCATGAAAGAAAAGAAAGTAGCCATAAAAGAAAAAGGTTAGTGATCATAAAAGAAAAGAAAGTGGCCATGAAAGAGAGCCACTTAGTGGCCATAAAAGAAAAAAGTTAGTGGTATTTTATTATTTTTAATTCATGTACTTAAAATTCAAATTCTAAAATGTTTTAACTTCTCATACCTATATATAGGATGTCATTCTCCTCATTTAGAAAAGCCATTTCATAAGCTTATATTTGAGAGAGAGAGAGAGAGAGAGAGAGAGAATATAATTGAGTAAAACGTGAAGTCAAAGGTAATTTGGAAGAAGATTCAAGTCTAATAATTAAATATTCAAGGTAAGAAAAATATTTAATTTAATTATTTGTTTCTTTATGATTTTAGGTAGAATTGAGTTCGAAATTTCATGATTTAGGATTGATTATGTAAAATTTATATTTTAGTATTAAAATCTTAAATTTTTATTAGGCTATTTGATAATTAAGTGTATTTAAATAAGAATTGAAAAGGTTAAGTTAAAATTTAATAACATTAGATTATATGAACATAATTAGAGGAGAATTGAATAAATTAGAGTATAGTTGATGGTTTAATTAGGATTTGTAATTTGAAAAAAATTACAAGAAAATAATAGGAATCAATAAAAATCAAATGATTAGAGATAAAATAATAATATTCAATTTCTTATGTTATATGGTGTGTATGTTCAAAGTATTAAATCAAGTCAAGGTACCAATTTTTAGAGAAAGGTTACAATAAATAGTGGCCTTATGTGAATCAAGTAAGTGTAACTCATCTACACCATGAACATAAATGCTAAGTGTTTTTATATGATTGATGTGATGGTCTTGAGGTGCATTCATATATATGCATATGTTTTACATGTTGATCGAAAGAAAATTTTTTAAGTAAACGAATGATGTTATTTTTTTTTAATGCATATTGAGGTTTAAATGTTAAATGATGAGGTTAATATTTTTATACATGTTTTTTTATTACGGCTAGACCTTACTAACCCATATTAGTATCTTCTAGCGAGCCCAAATGAGGAAAATAATTTTAAAGATATTTATGTATAAAAAGTTTTAATATAAAATCATGTATGTTATACTTATTGGGATATTCGTATCTCACGTCCATTATGTAGTTTAGGTAATGATGAAAATATTGAGGATGTTGATGTTGCTTCGATGACCAAGTGACTCATGTGTCTGTCTTTGCGTGTTCCTAACGATTAAGTTATGCTTTAAATGAATATTTATTTTTAAAATAATAAGTGTAATGATGTTAAACTTATGAATGTTGAAAATGTTTACTTATAATTTGAGAATGAATATTGGGATAAGATTATTTAGGAATGTTAATTATGGTGAGAGATGTTTTATAAATGATGAAATTTTAGAATAACGCTTCCACTATGTTAATAAGAAAATCTTATCGTTTTATATTATTAATGACATTTTAAATGGAAATATTTAAAGATAAATAAAAATAAATTAGGAACTTAATTTTAAGAAAAGAAAAGGGATATAAGTTTTAGTATTGCCCCGTTCGATTGTGGCCCTTCAAGTAAGATGTCTTGATTGACGGACATTATATATATATATACACACACACACACATACACACACTATCTTTTTATATTTTAAAATTAACATATACTTCGATTATATTGCTCTTATCATTTAAATTTTATTTTTTGATTTTTTATGAAAATTCTTATCCAATTAATATTTTTTATATAAGATTTTATTTATTAATAAATATTATTTATTTTTCTCTATGTTTTAATTTTAGAATAAATTTTTAAAAAATGATTGGATTTTTTCTTTTTCTTTTTTTAAATAAATCAGCATAATATATATCATGAATTCTTAGAATTTTTAAATGACGAGTTGCGTATATATAAATATATAACTATTTTATTCTAAAAGGTTAAAAGTGTATTTCAAATAATTTGTCTTTGTTCACTAGATATGATCAAGGCATATAAAAAACTATTGAATCGTCGATTTTATTAAAAATTAACTACACATCTTTCAAAATAATACAAATTATTTACTATGAATATTTTTTTAACATTATAGAAATAATTTATTTGAAATAAAATAATTCAAATAATATTTTAAAAGAACCAACTAATTATTTAAATATAGTGTTTTATTCTAATTTTATTGATTATTTTGTAAATAAATATATATAGGTCTAATGCATATACTTGAAAAAGAAAAATCTTCTCGCCAACATTAAATAAAAATAAAATTTTATTTTTTCATTAGTTAATTTTTATAAAAGTTTATACATTAATTATAATTTTATTTTTTTGTATATATATATATATATATATATATATATATATATATATAATTTTAAAGTATTTACTTTTGAATTCTTAATTAATATTTTAGATTTAAATTATTACAGATAGAAAAAACCCTAGCAGCTTCTGCTTTCTACGTCCCATGATGTCCTAGAGATTTTTACCAGCATAGTGCAGGTTTCCCCGATGGAGGAAACATCATCAACACCAACTCTACAATCTGCTGCCTTTCCTACCCTACCTTCAGTAACAAAATCAGTTCTAGTTTTAGCGATACCAATAGACACGTCAAGCCTACATATACATTCATCCACACCTTAGATAACAAACAAACCCATAAACTCTTATGTAGCAGCCACATCAAATAAGAGTTCCTCTTAACACAAATTTCCTTCCTTAACCATATCCCCTAAACCACCATCTTTACATGAAGGAGAGCCTGCAATCAAATTTTAAGTAGTATATCTATCTACAACAATCTGCGAAGCTCTGAGTACACATTGGTTGCATAATTTTCACGAAGATGACAACCAATTAACACGATTAGAAACCATGTATAGTAGCACTGGGGTTTGAGTGAAAATCCTATAGTTGGCCTGATAGATCCAAGACATGACTTAATTAGATTATTATCACATGAAGACTCCATAAAGCATGGTCTATAGACTTTAGGTTAATAAAGAATTCTCTTTTTTTGATGTTCAAGTGGGATGTTGATTTCTCCACAAAATATGAATCAACAAAAACTATAATATGGATCAAATTTCCTGGCCTGCCATAATCCTTCTTCCTGCCAACCTTCCTCAGAGAAATTGTAAGACCTTTTGGCTCTTTCATACGACCAGATGACCGTACAATGAATGGCTCTCACCCCATTCATGCAAGAGTATTCGTAGAGGTTAATTTAACAGAAGCTATCCCATCTAGGGTGTGGATCTCAGTTGGCATAGATAAAAAGAAAGGCTTTTAGCAGTAAGTTATCATAGAATCGAATACAAGTTTTTACAAACATTATAAACT
This sequence comes from Dovyalis caffra, assembly GCA_963924115.1. NCBI lineage: Eukaryota > Viridiplantae > Streptophyta > Magnoliopsida > Malpighiales > Salicaceae > Dovyalis > Dovyalis caffra. The sequence continues at coordinate 1,348,242 of CAWUPB010000058.1, forward strand.
CCAGGGGCATCATGAAAATCTATGTCGAAAGGTGTCTTCGAATAAAGTGAATGATGGACAAGAGATTCCTATTTTGGGTAACACTAAACAAATTCTTCAGCCGCAACAGATGCAAGAATGGCAAGCAGTGGCTAGATGTAAGATACCAAAAGGAGCTGCGATCCCACCAGGCAACATGAAATCAACTCATCCTCATTCGAAAAAGCCTACTATGAACACTAAATCAGACAAGGGAAAAGAAATATTAATATCTAGCACATAAAGTCTCCCTAGTCGCCAAAGAGCCAATAACATATTTGGTGAATTTTCAGCCCATATGGAGGTGATTACTTCTACTCTAGAAAAGAATATAGTTCTATGCTAACCCAGCAACTATCAAGAATACAATAAAAAGGAAGACCATATAGTGCATATGAACAAGCAGGTTAGTATGAGGATGATGAACTCAAACACAGTGGAGAATGACCAGCAATGTCAAAACAACTGCATTTAAGGAATCAGTAGAAATGAAGATCAGTTAATGCATGGGAACAAACAAAATAGTATAGAGATGATAACCTCTAACCTAATGGAAACTACCACACTATGCTAAAACAACAGCTATCAAGAATTAAATAGAAAGAAGGATCATACAATGCATGGGAACAAACAGATCAGTATCGACACTATTGTAACAGAAAATCCTACAATCGCAATTTAGATACAAAATTTGGTTAGTGAGAATTCCTTTGTACTACTATCACAGCATGGTGTAGATGACAGAATCATGACAAATGAAGTGGACGTAGAATTATCACCCCATGCAGCATTAGAGGGTGCATATGAGAAGCAGAAATGGGTGGCTTAGAAGTATCAGGGGAGAATGATAGATATGGAGACATAAGGTAAATTAATGACAAAAAAATAGAAAAAAAAGCTGCTAAAAAACTTAGTACAGCTAAGTGGCAGGAGAGTAACAAGGTTCAATTTGGATCATAATGGGGAGTCATTTTTTGCTTTATCAAATGAATAGCATGATTTAGAACATAAGAGGCATTTGCGCCTTAGAAAAAAGAAGGTATTTGAAATGCATGATTTCTCATAATAAAAGCTTTTTTTTAGTTCTTTTAGAACCTAAACAGATGAGATTAAAACTTCCCAAGCTAGTAAGTTACCTGAACTTCTCTGGATTCTTGCATTGTAATTCGATTAATAAGCATATATGGGTACTCTGAAAGGATAACCTGGAGGTGGGTATGCCTACAGTCTATACTCAATCTATTACCTGTTCTGTGAGAGATATTATGAATGATAAAAAACATCGCCTTCTCTGCTATATAGGCCAGCTGCGATGGAGCAGAAAGAAGGACATTTTGGGATAATCTTAGCATGATAAATATCTCAAGTCTAAGGATTTTAGAGGGAGATTTTAATACTATGGCAAACCTATCTCAAAAACATGGGGATACTGCAACAAATCTGGGGTTGGGCTCAGTGTATGAGTTTAATAGTGGTATCAGCTTGTTAGGTTTACATGATATTAGCTACTTAGGTAGCAAATTTACATGGTGCAACAATTAAGAGGGAATTTCTCTTATCTGGAAACGATTGGATAGGGTGCTAGTTAATACTGCAACTATTTCATATCTTTCACGGCTAACTTGCAATCATCTTCCCAGAATCTATTTAGACCATTGCCCAATACTTTTGTCATGGGAGATAGACAATCCTAGGTTTGCTAGATTTTCATTTAAGAAGATGTGGACTACTCATGAGAGCTTTCAACCCCTCGTCAGTAGTCATTGGAAGCATAACTTCAGTAGCAATGCTTTCATGAACCTACAAATGAAATTGAAGACATTACGAGGAGAACTGAAAATATGGAACTGGAAGGTGTACGGCGACGTCAAACAGAAGGTGAATGAGGCTTTCAATGAGGTCATCCAATTAATAGCTACCCTTCAATTATTGTGGAATCAAGCAGTGAAATTAGAAGGTGAATCGGATTATCAAGATGAACTACAGATGAGAAATACAACAGTGGAATATTTTCAAAAAATATTCATGAGTGAAGAGACATATTTGGAGGAAGACTTTCTTAACATAGTTCCTTTGCTAGTTACAAATGAACAAAATGACTCCCTAATGGATATTTCACAACCAGAAGAAATTAAGGCAGTGGTGTTTAATATAGATGAAGGCAGTGCCCCAGGACCAAACTGGTTTACAGGATTGTTTTGCAAAGCTTATTGGAATATCATTGCCAAAGATGTCATACTGGCTATTCAAGAGGTATTTAGTGGGGGTGAAATTTTGAAAGCACTAACTGCAACTAACTTGGCGCTCATTCCTAAGTACCCAAATCCCTTCAGGTTTGAAGAGCTTTGTCCTATCAGTTTTAGTAATTTCTCCTATAAAATTCTATCCCAAATAATGTCTAACAGGCTGAGTGTGGTGTTACCGTCTTTAATTTCTAAAGAACAATCTAACTTTGTCAAGGGAAGGTTGATTCTCGAGAATGTGACTTTGGCCCAGGAGCTTTTTAATGATATTTATAGAAAGATACATGGAGGAAATATTATACTGAAGGTGAACATGTAGAAGGCTTATGACAAGCTAGAGTGGTCTTTTTTATTTTGTGTTTTAGAAAGATTTGGATTCTCCAGCAGATGGAGGGATATGGTTCTTAAATGTGTTTCCAATTGTTGGTACTCCATTATTCTTAATGAAACATCCTATGACTTTGTCCTATCATTTCACATTTGTTGTTTGTAAATGACATACTGATATTTAGCAATGGGGGAAGAGAAACATAGATAAATTATTATCATTCATCAATGTTTATTCAACTGCCAGTGGACAGATTATGAATACTAGGAAGGGATCTTACCTATGTAGTAGCAAGCTGGCTCTTCGTAGGAAAACACTACTCTCCACTTACACTGGATTCATAATGACTACTGAGGTTATGACCTATCTTGGAGTGCCTCTATTTAAAGGAAGACCTCGGGTGGATTATTTCATAAATCTAGAATAAAAAATAAAGGATAAACTTGTAGGATGGAAAGGCAGACTTCTCTCAACTAAGGGGAAGTGAACTCTGATTCAAAGTGTTCTTTACTCCATTCCTATATATATCTTAAGGGTACTTTAATCCCAAGGATAGTGATAGCTAGAATATAAGGTCATATTTCTGAGATTAATTGGAAATCAATTTCTCTCCTTGTATAGGAGGGTGGGCTGGGAATAAGAAATCTTCAGGAGGTATTGAATACAATGAAAGGCAAATTGGCTTTGTCTTTCCCGACAAGCTTATGGAGTTGCTTTATGAGAACAAAATATGGGAAGCCTTCTCATTCCAATCAGCTCAACAATCGAAAGGGAACTTTGGTATGGAAAACATTATATCCACACATTTGCTATTTGTTAGATCATGCAATCTGGATGATAGGCACTGGAGATATCAGTGTATGAAAAGATTAATGGTTGCTAATAGATTTTCCCTAGCCTATGGGTGACTTGAGCATCACGATAGCCCAAGCTAATCAAAATAGGTTCAAATATTTGTCACTGCCTCCTATGATACAGGCTGAATTGGATATTCTCTACCTACAGGACAATGTTATAGATAAGCTAGTGTGCACTGGAACAAAGTCAGGGTAGTTTACAACCAAAGCATATCATGAAATAAGGAGAGTCAAGGCTCCAAATTTTGAATGGTAGCGAAGCCTTTGGAACCTATGGATTCTTAGAAAGATGAGAATATTTTTCTGAAAAGTTTTTCGTAATGTCTTAGCTATGGAACATAATATCAAGGGATGTGGTATTGCTTTGGCCTCCAAGTGCCAATGCTGCAGAATGCCAAAGGAAGAAATTGTTAAGCATTACTCATGCAAGGGGATATTACTAAAGAATTATGGAACTATTTTGAAGATATACTAGATACAGTAGCAAGACTGAATGATGTTAATCAACTTGCTCTAAGATGGTTGAAAAAAGGTAAGCCTCGCTCTCAAAAGCAATTTATACGTATGATTACATTTAACTAGAATTTGTGAGAGTTGTGGATTGCTAGAAACAAGTCATTTTTTGAAGGTGAAGTTATGACTGGGTAGGCTATTAAAATTAAGATCAGTAAATGGGTCTATGAACTATCATCACTATTTCAACCATCTGCAAGCTTATCTTTCCATGCCAAATTAAGTATTTCTGCTCTAGGGTTGTGGGTTTAGCAAACAGTAATGAGCAAGGGCTGCTAGATTAGGTGGAACTATTCGCTAGGAAGAAAGTATAAGCTGAATTCCGATGGGTCATCAAGAAATAACATATGTTGCAAGAGAGGAATTTTAATGGATGACAAGGGTAACCTACTAATGGCCTTCTCTAAATTTTATGGCTATGGGACCAACTCTAGAGGGGAAGCATTGGCATTATTAGATGACCTAAAAATTTGCAAGGATTTGGATGGATATAGCAGAGGTAGATTCGATACTCATGATAGGTTGTTTGTTCTCTCGTTATCTCTTGTTTTTTGCGGTTATCTTATATAATTCGAGAGTGTAGGGGACTCATTTTACCGGACACTAATATCCTATATGCGTATAAAGAAGGTAATATGGTAGTTGATCGGCTAACTAATTGGGCCTATCAACATTCTTCTTATAAGATAATTACTAATCCGGATACCTTGCTTGCTTCTTACAAAGCTGCAATATCCGATGATAAATTGAGCTTCCATAATTTTTTACCATAGCATAGCAAGACTCATTGGCTAGTCGGTGTAGTCGAAGAGGTTTTTAGCATTTAATTGTTACGACTCTAAGTAGGAATTGATTTTATATAGTTTAAGTGATTATTTTTTACAAGAACTCTCTTGTAAATTTCGGGAGTTTAGGTTTCTCGATCTTCCCAATATGTTGGACTAGGCCATATTAACTTTCCTTGTATCTTTTCACGTTGGTTTTTGCATATACTTACCAAGATACCCCCTTGTTTTGCATAAACTCTTTAAGAATAATAAATAATTAATTTTGCATTATTACGGGTTTTTTTAAGCAAAATTTTTATGAAAAACACAAAAAAAGATAAAATAAAATAAAATAAAATTTAATAATTAAATAAAAAAATTAATGAAAAAATTATAAGTAAATGATTTTGTTTTATCTATCCTTTGCGGTTATCTCATAGCATTGCATGGATAATTTCAAAAATTAATTTTCTTATCAACATTAAATAACAATTTTTTTTTATTTTTTTATTTTTGTAAAAGTCTATTCATTAATTATAACTTTATTTTTTAAAATAAAATATTATAAAAATTATATTTTAAAATTTTTTTAATTCTTGATTAATATTTTAGTTAAAATTATTAAATTTTTTTATTTTAAAATCAATTCACAAAGAATAATGATTTATGTTTTTTTAAGTAGAAAATTTATATATAAAAAAACATTAAAAAATTAATTACATAAAATATTATAATTAAAAAATTTTAAAATTTTAAAATAATTTTTTTCTATCGGACATGCAATGTAGCGCAGTACAACCGAGTAGTATTAACTAAAAAAAATGAAAAACACTCGTTTATACACTATGCATTCTCTCTATTTTCACTATTCATTTATTGTTCACTTTAATCGCTATTCATTTATTATTTACACAAAAAATATTCATTTTAATCCCTTTATTTTGAACAACATGACCATCGAGACCGATTTAAGCCACCTCCGATCAATCCGACTACTATTTTATTCGTATCGAAGAGTACAATTTGTTTATGGTGGTGGCAATCCATGAAATAATATGAGGAAGTAGATTGGAAGCTCAAAATATTTTTATTTTTATTTTTGAATTTTTATGTGTTTTGTGTGAATTAAAATAGATTTTCATGTTCCAAACGACTTTTTTTTTTTTCTACTTTAGGGGTTTTAAGGTGTTTTTGGATAAAATCAAGGCTAAATTTTATTTTGGAAGGCCTAAAATAACAAAATTTGATTTTTTGGTGACTTGAAATAATCAAAAATGAAGAGGAATTGCCCAAGCTCGTGCGAGCTCGGTTCTTCGGGCCTAGGAGCGCATTTGGTGGTCTAAACCAAGCGCATGCTTGGTGCTTCAAGCTCGGGAGTGCGAACTCTCTCTCTCTCTCTCTCTCTCTCTTCTTTTCTTTAATTTTTGGTTTTTTTAATTTTTTGGTTTTTTTAATTTTTTAATTAAGAATTTTTAGGCAAAACTTATGGAATATCAAGCGTTATTATTTATGTTTTTCACATAGTATGACGAAGATAATATATATATATATATATATATATATATCATTTTTATATTTTAAAATTAACATATATTTTTTTTATTATATTACTCTTATTATGTAAAATTTATTATTTAGATTTGACTTTTTTTTAATGAAAATCCTATTTCAATTAATATTTTTTAATAAAATTTTATTTTACTCGATAAATATAATTTATTTTTTCTCCATATTTGAATTTTACAAAAAAAATTTAAAACAAAATTTTTTTCTCTTTTTCTAAAAATAAATTGATATAATAAATATCATGTATTTTTAAAATTTTTAAAATGGGTATTCTAAAATTGATTAGTGATCGGCATTACAATAATATTCACCCTAGTTGAGAGGTAGTGGTTGTCCCCAGCATCCATGGAGACACGGGGATCTTCACTAGAGATTGGTTCCTCGATGGGGGAAACACCATCAACATCAATGCTACCTCCCTCTTATATTCCCCATTACCTTCATTAATTAAGCCAATACCGGTTCCGCACACAAATACCATAACCTAACTCATAAACACAAAAACCATTATCACACACTAAACAAAGGAACTTGCGAGTCTTCTCCTATACAATGTACTGCACTAAATAAGCCTTTTTATTGTCATAATTTTCCCAATCTTAATATATCTCCTAAACCACCATTGATGCATGAAAGAGAGCCGACAATAGAATTTTCGGAAGCGATTTATAGCAATCGAAAAAATTGTTTGAATACACATTGATAGCGAAATTCTCTCACGGTAGGCCACCCATCAATACGATCAAAAAACACATTCAACGGAATTGGGGCTTGAAGGAAGATCCAATTATCGGCTCGATCGATCCAAAGAGAGAGAAATAATAACAATAGTTGTCGAAAGAAAATAGCCAACGAGTGCATGCTTTGCTTGGGGAGGAACATAACGGTGTCAAACTTATCTTTAACCCAACAAGTACCATGCCAACTTACAAATGCGAGTAGTGAAAACTCCTTTAGTCTTCTCTCTCAACTTGGACTTGATGACGGGGCTTTCACAAGTGGGATGGATGTGGAATTATCACCGCATGCAGCATCGGAAGGAGAGTATGACAAATAGGAATGGGTGGCTCAAAAGTTTAAAGACAAGATGCTAGAAATGAAATTGAAAATAAATTCATGTCCAAAAAAAAAAAAAAAAAAAGGCTCGCTAAAAGGCCTAGTTTAGTTAAGTGGCAAAAGGGTAACTAAATCTAATATGGATCATTACGAGAAACCTTTTTTTGCATTATTGAATGAATAACATATGCTTAGAATATAAGAGGCATCCATGCCTCAAATAAAAAGAGGTATCTAAAATGTATGGTAGCTTCTAATAATGTTTCTTTTTTAGTATTAATAGAGACTAAATAGATGGGCATAAGTTTGTACAAATTAACAAGATACCCGAACTTCATAGGTTTCTTGCATGGTAATCTAGTTAACCGAGCATGTTTGGGTGCTATGGAAGGATGGACTAGAGGTGGATATATACTCGGTTTGCTCTCAATCTATTACATGTTTGGTTAAAGATAAGGTAAATGACAAGAGTATATATTTTTCTACTATGTATGCTAGTTGTAACGAGCAAAAAGAAGATCTCTTTAGGATAATCTTAACATGCTTAATATTACAAGTCTATGGATAATAAGGGGGATTTCAATGCGATTCATGTCGCGAGAAAAGGCTGAGGGAACGGTGATAAGTCGGACATTTGGCTCAATATATGATTTCAATTCGGAGTCAATTTGTTGGGCCTCCATGATATTGGTTATAGAGGGAGTAAATTTACATGGTGCAATAATCAAGAAGGTACCTTAAGTATATGGAAATGCCTAGACATGATACTTGTGAATTCAGCAACAATATCTTCACTCCCAAGACCGATCCGTAAGCATCTACCTAAGTTATATTCAAACCATTGCTCGATAATATTATCAAGGGAGGGAGATAGGCCTAAAAAGAATAGATTCACTTTCAAAAAGATGTGGACAACACACGATAAATTCTAAGAATTCATTGGTATGCAATGGAGTCACAATTATAGTAGCAATGAATTTTTAAACCTTCAAATGAAACTGAAAATTTTGAGAGGAGAATTGAGGGAATGGAGCTCGGAATGTTTTTAGAGATGTGAACTAGAAGTTGAATGAGGCATCGGATGAGGTAATTCAAACGGATGCTAGTTTACAATCATTGTAGACTACGGAGACTTATGAGAAATCTCTAGCAACTAAACAAAAATTGGCAAGAGTGGTAGAGCAAGAGGAGATGCTTCTTTAGGGGAAATCAAGGTGCAAATGGTTACGGATTAGAGACGGGAATTTTGTATTTTTTCATGCATGCATTAGGAAGAAAAAGAACATTTCCGAGTGTTTGTCAAAATGAAAGATGCTTCGAGTATTAGGATGACCTTAACATGGGGAATGCAGCGAGTAGATTATTATAAAAAGTGTTCAAAAGCGAGGGGACTACACGGGAGAAAGGTTTCTTCAACATAATCCCCTCTCTAGTGATAGCTGAACAAAATAACTTCCTCGTAGAGATACCATAGTAGGAGGAAATCAAGTCGGTGGTCTTTAGCATGGAGCAATGTAGTGCTTCGGGATTGGATGGGTTTACTGGTGTATTTTACAAAGCATACTTGGGGAATTATAGCTAAGGATATCGCTCTAACTATCTAGGAGATATTCGGAGGAAGGGAAATTCGAAGGCAAGCAATCGCAACAAATCTAGTGCTTATTCCTAAAACTACTAATCCTAACAGATTTGAAGACCTACGACCAATTAGTCTTTGTAATTTTTCTTATAAGATACTCTCCAGAATCATTTCTAACGAGTTGAGTATTATTCTTCCTAATATAGTCTCGAGAGAGCAAGTTTGGATTTGTGAAGGGTAGACCAATTCATGAAAATGTAGCTTTGGGTCAAAAACTTTTCAATGATACGGATAAAAAGATTCATGGAGGGAATATCATTCTAAAGATTGAAATGACAAAGGCCTATGACAGATTGGAATGGCCATTTCTATTTTAGATATTACGGAGATTTAGCTTTTCAAGCGAGTGGAGGAATTTGATTAGAAAATGTGTTTCAAAATACTGGTACTCAATCATCCCAAATGCTACTCAATATGGTTTTTTTAAGTCAAGTTATAGAGTTAGGCAAGGAGATCCTCTCTTACCAGCTCTATTCATCCTAGCTCAAGAGGTGCTCTCTAGACACACAAGTGTCTTGTTCAATTCTAGAGCTATGAAACCATATTATACTTGGACTAAATAGCACCATCATCTCCCACTTGATGTTTGTAGATGACATTTTGATGTTTAGCAATGGTGGGAAGAGGAATGTGGATAAACTGTTAGCTCTTTTAAGGGAATATTCTCTTATAAGTGGACGGTTGATAAACTCAAGGAAGAGTTTCTATTTAAGTAGTTCTAAAATATTTGTAAACGAAAGGCATTATTCTCCATATGGACAAGTTTCTTAATGGTCGTTAGTACTATCACATATCTTGGTGTCCCTCTTTTTAAAGGAAGGCCTAAACTAGAATATTTTGTAAAACTGAAAGAAAAAATAAAAGATAGAGTGATAGGATGGAAATGGAGACTCTTATTAGTTGAGGGGAAAGCTTACAATTGTACAAAGTGTTTTGTCTTCCATGCCCATCTACATCATGAGAGTGCTATCGATTCCAAAAAAAATGGTTGCTATAATGTAAAGTCACTTTTCTAACTTCTTTTAAAATAGTGGGGATAACATTAAGCACCATTGGATCAACTAGAAGGCTATCTCCCTTCCAATCCAAGAAGGGGGCTAGGAATTAGAAACATCCATGAGGTGATGAACTCTATGAAAGAGAAGTTGGCCTAGTCCTTCCTAACAGGATCATCTCTATGGAGCTATTGTATGAGAAGAAAATATAGAGTTCCCTCTCATACGGGGTAACTCGGAGTTACGTAAAGGCTTGATGATATGGAAAACTCTTCATCCTCATATCTATTATCCGTTGAATCGATCAATATGGATGGTGGGAGATGGAAGCGTCAACTTGTGCACGGATAGGTGGTCCGAGATAAAATTACCTCAACTCACCGGAGATTTACATATTATAGTTGGCTAAGCTAAGCAATAGATGCAAACTTATTTATCTCTACCTCCCTAGGTGCGTATGGAACCGGACAAAGTATATATTCAAGAACATACTCTATATAAGTTGATATACATAGGTTCTAAGTCGAGCCACTTTAGCACCAAAGAGTATCATGAGGAAATGAGATTCAAGGCTGCGAAATTTGAATGGTGGCAAAGCATTTGGAACCAATGGATTCCACGTAAAATTAGAATCTTGGCATGGAAGATATTTAACAATGCTTTGCCAATGGAAGTTAACATTATGGCTTGTGGTATTTCTATGGCATCGAGATGTCATTGCTCGCAAGAATCCAAGGGGAGAATCTGCAAGGCATTTATTCATCTAAGGTAAGGTTGCTAAAGGAGATATGGAAGCATTTTGCGTAAATTCTAGACATAGCGAGCAAGAACGCATGATATTCATCACCTAGCTAGGAGATGGCTAAGAAAAGGTAAACCCTAAAATCGAAATAGTTTGCTTGCATGGTTGTTTTTAATTGTGGTTTGTGGGAGATATGGGTTGCAAGAATAAGGTTATATTTGAAGGAGAACCTATGAACTAAGCAGATCATCAAATTCAAGATTAACAAATAGATTTATGAATTATCCTCTTTGTTTCAAGCTACGACCAGTTTAGGATTCCATGATAGGATAGGCATAAGGGCTTTGGGAAAAAAGGGTGCAACGGATGGTATTTTACGGGGGTAAATGGATTAAATGGGAATGTCCTTCAACAGGTAAATTCAAATTGAACTTGGATGATGCTTCAAGAAATAATAATTGTTGTAGAGGAGGTTTATTAGTAGATGATAGGGGTAATGTGATAAAATGCTTACTCAAAGTTTTATAAAGCGAAAACCAACTCAAAAGAGGAGGCTTTGGCTTTATTAGATGGTTTAAAAATTTACAAGGCGGAAAACCTTCTAGTGGATATAGTAGAGGCAGATTCCACATTAGTATTAGGGTGTTTATCTAAACAAATATCTTGTCCTTAGCAACTACAATGTATTATTCGAGAATGTAGAGATCTCATTCACCTAAATACGACAATTCAACACACGTTAAGAGAATGTAATAGAGCAACCGATAGACTAGCAGATCGGGCATACCAACGATTCTACTTACAAGACGATTACTGAACATACAAGCATCGCTTTCTACTTACAGAGTTGCAATAAAGGATGACAATTTGGGCTTTTATAATTATCGGGCATAACATAAAGTTATCATAGCCTTGTAGTATTATAGATCGGACTAGATTCTGTGATTTTTCAAGGGCTAAGGTTACCTTGTCCTCCTAAAATGTTTGGGCTAGAGCTGGTTTATGCCCCCTTGTATTTTTCTATGTTCTTTTTTCAATATATTTATTAGGGTACCATCCCTGTTTCTTGAAAAAAAATGATATTTGCTTATATATAAATATATAATTAATTTTAATATAAAATATTAAAAGTGTATTTCGGATAATTTGTCTTAGTATACTAAATATGATCAAAACGTATAAAAAAAACTATTGAAATATCGGTTTTATTAAAAATTAATTATATATCTTCACACATAACACCAACTATTTGCTATAAATGTTTTTTTTAAATTACTCGAATCAATTTATTTGAAATAAAATAATTAATTTTTTTTAAAACCATCTAATTATTCAAATATAATTTTATATGCTAATATTATTGATTATTTTATAAATATATTGTAATAACTTGAAAAAAAATGGACTAGTATAAAAAGGGGTAGCAATTGCCCCTTTCCATAAATTTCCTTTTTTCGTCTTCTCTCCCTCACGCCACTCTCTCCCAATTTTCTCTCAAATTTCCTTCCTTGATTCCTAAGCTAAGTCATTGTTAAACTAACTTAGGAAAGCCTTAAACAAGAAGATTTAAGTGGAGCGTAGCTAGCTTGAAGCTTGGAAAGTTTGGAGAACTAGAAAGAACTTAGGAGTTGATAGACAAAGTGTACAAGTGAGATTTTTTATCGGTTGATCTTTAAATTAGAATATTTATATGTAATTGGTGATGATATTGAAGTTGAATTACATTGGGTGTTATTTGAATAAGGAATTGATTAGATTAAGATTAAGATTAAGGTTTTGAGACCCATTTGAAATAAAGTTTGATCAAGTGATTCTAGGTATTCGAATGATGCTTAATTATCTTGGATATATAGTTTATAAAGTTAAATTGGAGTGGAATTGAGTGAATTTGAGAAATTGAAAGATTGAAGATGACGAATAGTGAAAAATCCAAAAATTGGGTTTGAATTGAAAAGAAATTGGGAAAATTAAGGAATTAATTTATAAAAGAATAATTAGAGATAAATAGAATGAGTATTGGGTGAATTAGAATGCAATGGATCATTTAATTGAAAATTGATTGTTTAAGGATTTATTGAATTGATAATTGATGATGAAATATGGTTAGATAATTGTTTAGAATCAATTGAGAGATTATAGAATTTAGTTAGGTTCTCGGTTTAAGTCCTTTCGATCAATTTCATTTTTATTTAATAATCTTATATTCTTATTTTTAGAATAATTCATTGTTTTGAATTATTCCTTGATATGTGATATTAATGGATAGTTTACCATCATGTGTTAATAGATTCCTCGGAGCCGATGACTCTATCGCAACCTTGATCCGTCCAATCCATTCGGTTCTCTATTTGTACTATGAGTGGATATTATATAGTATCTCATGTTTTAAATTCTTTGAATTATATCTATCATGCATCATTGATTTGATTATGATTTAAAAGCATTCCATCGAACTTAGATGGGAACGAACTTTATGAATTTTAAAATGATTTCGCATTAAAATGATTTGATATGAATTGGAAAGAGATTTGAATATATGTTTGAATAAATATGTTATTAGATTTTATATGAGATTTCAAATTTGAACGAATGTGTTATAATCATTATTTGATTATACGTATAATTTGTGAAAATGCATATTTGATATGAAATTATATTAATATCTATTTAATTTAGAGCATGAATGGTATTTGAAATACTTGGTTTAAAAAAGTATAAGTATGTTCGGTTTTAAAAATATTTTCAAGATCTAAGGAACCTAGCTACGGGGGCGTAGCCTTTGAGCTCAATGACACGAGGCCCCAGCTAGCGGGAAAGGTGTAGTACTAGCTTGTGTGTTGGTCAACATATGAAAAACTAGTCACGGGGGACGTGACCTTTGGATGTTCGCATCCAATGATACATTATTTACTCCATGGATGTATAAAAACTTAGATATGTATTTTGATATACGTTATATATGTACAATTTGATGACTTGATATAAAATGGTTTTGAACCTTTTAAAATTATGATGTACGATTTGGTTTTACGATGCGCATTGTTTTGGAGAAACAAGCATTGCATCTTGATTTGAGTTTTAAGTAAATCATTCTTAGTTCGTTTTCTCCTTTAGTATGTTATATAATGTCTACTCATTGAGCTATTGATTACTTACCTCTCATTATTTTAGTTTTGTAGGATATTAAGGGATTACCTATTGCTTCCTTTTAGCTACTTGTCTTGAAGTTGACATTTTGATTATATGACTTATTTAATTATAATTGTTTAGAACCTATTTTTGTTTTAAATGTATTCTTAAAAGCTCTATAGTTATAGCTTGTGAGTATTATATTAAGAATTGTATTGAAGTTGTAAGTAATATTTATTAAGTTGGGTTAATTTTAATTGAAATGATATTTGAAGTAATATTGATAATTGAGGATTATAGTATAAATTTAATAATGATTTGAGGATTTTAGTTTAGTATCCGAGGCTTGTTTGAGTCAATATGGGTCTAACGAGTTTTCTCGATTCTCGCATCGGTCATGGCCTACTCCCGAAGTCGTGACAATATTAAATGCATAGTTTCAAAAAATAATCATCTTATCATCATTAAATAAGAGTAAAGATTATTTTTTTATTAGTTAATTTTTATATAAGTCTATACATTAATTATAACTTTATTTTTTAAAGCATTTTTTTTAATTCTTGATTAATAGTTTAATTTAAATTATTATAAGTTTTTATTTCAAAATATATGCATAAAAAAGAATAAATATGCTTTTATAAAGTAGAAAATTTACCAAAAAAAAAAACATTAAAAAAATTAAATAAAAAAATTTTAAAATTTTAAAATGATTTTATCTTTTAGATCTGCCGCTTAGCATAGATAATCGGTCATTATCTCAGTAAATTTAATCTTTGCAGGCTAGAATTGGACGGCATTTAATACCCGAAATTATTTAGGCATAATCTTTTTTTAACAAATCTTCTCAGCCAATAAATTCAATTCTGATATAAGGGGACCTAACTCTCCTAAATTAAGGTCTTAATTATTTCTGGTCCAAATGTTAAGTTGCTATTCGTGGTTTTAGAAAGTTCTATCCTACTCCATGAGTTTCCATTGCTCCTTTATTTTTCCCATCCACAATAAATTTCTAGAGAATCCATGTAGGAAAATCCAACGCAGACAGACCTCCACGTGTCACAAACATAGCAGGGGAAATTCCAACTCCGGATTCTGTTAACATTATGGCCACTGCACAACCTCTTAGAACGTCCACGGTCTGATAAAAATTTACACCGTTTCAAGCAAAATGGTGGCCGTCGTTACCATTTCTTGCCCAAAATCCAAAATCCTGCAGAATCCAACCTCTTTAAAGGACCCGAATTCTAGTTTTCTTGGTGGGTCCTTGAAGGGTGTTTCTTTTCAGTTAAAGCCCAGAAACAAAAGAGTAGACACCTTCAGCTTGGTCGTTGCTGCTACAAGCAACACCTCTAGCACAACTAGCCCTAGTAGCAGCAGCAGTCGTGATGGCAGGTTTTATCTGAACTTTACAGGGTTTCCTTTCCCTCTTGGTCCTTTTCTTAATAGGCGCACTATAAGGACTGAGGTAATTTTCTTTATCTTCAACTTGGCCTAAATAAAATTGAATAATAAAAAACTGTGGTTGTTAAGGATTTTGTTCAAGAATGATGAAGAATGGCTCAAGCTTTAAAAATTATGACTCTAATATTTTATGAATTAATTGTACTTGTCCTGCTGTGAACATTTCCTTTTCTGTGTCTATTTACAAACTCGTCTGCTTTCAAGTTTATCACTGCCAGTCTCTTGTTTGCCATCTTATAGAATTTATGTACCTATTAGGAGAGTTAAATTACACGATAATGTCACTGTTTGATGGATAATCTGGTTTCTGCTCTTTAATTCTTGATGTGCAAATTAGTTGTGTTTGATGTTTTTGCTTGCTTGGCGGGCTTATACTTCATGCTGCAATGTTGTACACATTGCTAGCTTTAATCAGGTGGACCATCATTCTAGCTGGTGTTCTGTCTCTGATTTAAATTATGATTGTGTTTTGTACTTCATATTTGCTGTGTTTGAAGTTTTTACTATAAACAAAGTTTGTGAAGTGGATTGGGCAAATTGGAAAATTCTTCATAGTTAATATGTTTTCCTAATATTGATGTTTGTTTTGAAAGGTAAGAACTTTGATTTATGAGGTCTCCAAGAAATGTCTTTTAGATTAAGGAACAAAAGACTTCTTAACTGTGTTTGGCTACTTGATTCGATGCTTTATAAAGAAAGCTGTTTCATTTTCAATTTATGGTTGAAGATGCTACTCCTTCACATGCCATTAGAAAATTATGAAAGTTCTTAAATGATGAACTTCGAAAATGTTGTATTTGAATATCCTAGAGGAATAGCAGATAATCAAAGAAGAATGCTTTTTCCATCACTTTCTTTCCCTTGTAGTCTTTGGGTCCTATCACCATTGTGATCTCTAATCACCATAAAATGTAGTTTTCCTTCTCTCTCAAAAAACTTAATATAAATCAGACACCTGAATTTACTTTGTACTGTACTCAAGAAAACTGAAATACAAATAAAATTCTCGTATTTCTGAAAATTTGGAATTAGAAACCAATAACATATTGGATAATGCAATCTGGATCATAAAACCCATGAATCTTGGAGTTCCATTCCATGGCTGAATATGAATTGTGAGACCAAAGAAGTCAGCCTAAGAGATGGATATACATATGAAGTAGAATGTTTTGTTTCTTTGTCAAATGTCTTGTTAAAATGGGAAGCATCTATGGATGAATTAGGCTGTGTTTGTTTGGAGGAAAATAAGTTCCAGAAACTTGTTTTCTTCTTTTTCTTTCATTTTTTGATGTTTGTTTCGCGTTTAGGAAAAAAGTCAACTGAAAATGATTTCCAATTAACAAAAATGATAGAGTATTTTTGGGAAAGTATTTTTTGAATTAAAAAAGAGAAAAACATTTTTCCACTCTCGCATGAGCTATCTCGTTCTCGCGTTGCTCACCTCTCTCTTAATATATTTTAAAATTTTTTTCTCTCTGTCTCCTTTTTATTTAAAATATATCAAATTAATTTTTAATTATTTCTTATTAATTATTATTAATTATTTAATTATTTTTTCTCTATTTCTACTAACATTTGATTTTTTGATTTATAAATACATTAAATATTCTTTTTACACCTTAAAATTATTTTTATAATAAATATTTCAATAATTTATCTCTATTTTTTTTTTGTCATTATCCTAAACACCACCTAAACTATATTTACATAATTGGAAATGATTATTACAAAACCGCAATCATTTATGAAAAAAATTGATACTAATTAATTCATGAATAAAGATATTATTTTCTCAATACTATTTATTTGCAACTAAATCAATAATTTGTTACTAATTTTAATTAGTTGTAAAATTTTATTGGTAATTATAGTCAAAATTAGTTATAAATTATTTCAACATTAATCTTTTGAAATCAAATGAATAATTATTTACAAATGATAACTAATAATTTGTAAAACTATTATTTAGGCTAAATTATCAGCTTAATTTTCAAAAAAAAAAAAAAAAAGAATTATTAATTGAGTTACCAAAATAATAATGCTAGGATTACTTAGAATTTTTTTTTACTAAATGTGAATATTGACTTGATTTTGTTCCAAGTAGTTTTGATAAATTGGTTTGATGGTTAAAAATGTATATTTTATTTTTTGATTTTAAATTGTAGAGTCGGTATTTATAAAAATTTATTAAATTTTTGTAATCGTATCTTATATTGTAAAATTGTGAATATTACTTGTTGAAGTTTCCTCAAAACTCATTGATGTAACAATCACACTTTGTTTTTGTATTTCATTTTTTTGTATCAAACAAACGTTGAAATATATTTTTCAACAGTTTTTTCATGTAATTGTCAAATATCAAAAAATATTTTTTTGAAAAATAACTTCCTGAAAAATAGCTTCTCCAAAATTAATTTTCCTATTGAAAATTGTATTCCATCAAACAAAGGGAGCCTTAGTGAAGCATCACTTCCTTGAAAGTGAGGTCACTAGTTTCTAACCCCACTTGGGGAAATTCTCAGTTTGGAAAACATGGAATGTGCTTTGTTCTGATTAAAATACTCCAGAAAGTAGAGAAAGAGCTGTATTTGATATGCATGGAAAACATAAGTATTGTAAAATAGAACTGTTTTGTATGGTCACATAAATTGTAGCTAGAAGGTACGGTCATTAGATTAAATTTTCCCCCTTTTTTCTGTGTTATGTCTTTAGGCTGTGAAAGGTTGTATATGGCTGTTTGAACAAGAGCAAGCATTGGGCTTCAGCAGTGTGTCAACCAACATTCGAATGACAGTTATCAAACTCAAATCTGGAGGATTATGGATCCATGCACCCATTGCTCCAACAAAGGAGTGTATTCAGGTTCTACCTTGTGTACCTTTTTTACTCTTTAACAAGATGCTCTTAGTCTTATTCCGTTCCATGTAGGATTTGAGTATGTATGGATTTTAGTTTGTTTTTGTAGCTTGAGAAATGTCCTTTTTTTACTTACCCAATAAAAGGGGCAAAACTGATCGGTCTTTTAAGGTCTATCCAATAACACGACTTTTACTGATAGATAGCTAACCAAAATGGTCTTGCCTTTAGTTATGAATGATTTTTTTTTTCTCTACTCTACACCAGCATATGATGTATATAGGAAGTAGGATGCAAAATGATTAGACTTAGCTATTGGTCCTTGGCATCTATTTCTGTGTAACATTTTAAAGGAGATCTGACCATGTTTAAGCTGCCTACCTGAAAACTAACAGTTGGATGCTACTTCGTGTTTAGATGTTGATTACTTGACAGTACAGAAGTACCTCCTTGTGAAAGGAAGCACTTCTATTTCCTATCTTCAAAATCCAAAATGAAAGAATAATGGTTAAATGTGCTCCAAAAAACTCAGAATTTGTCACCTTTCTAAATTTTCGTGATATTTGATAGAAATAAGAACCAGCTGCAGGGAAGTCAGTTACATCTTACATTTGGTTATTTTAATGTATCCTGCCTTTCTGCAAATTTGGCCCCGTTTTTATGAGTGACCCTATCTTGCCAGCTTTTGAAGGAGTTGGGAGCTCCAGTCGAATACATTGTCCTGCCTACATTTGCTTACGAGCATAAAATCTTTGTTGGCCCATTTTCGAGGAAGTGCCCACGCGCCCAAATATGGGTGGCACCAAGGCAGTGGAGTTGGCCCCTGAATTTACCACTTGAGTTCTTTGGAATTTTTCGTGCCAAAACCTTGAAGGATGAAGATATGTCTACTCCCTGGGCTGATGAGATTGAACAAAAAGTTCTAAGCTCCCCAGAAGTTGGTAATGTAGATTGCACATTGCAATGCATCAAACTTCATTTGGATGAATCATGATTCAAACAAATTTGTTACAAATTATTTCAGGAATTGGACCATATGTTGAGGTAGCTTTCTATCACAAGGGTTCAAGAACACTACTAGTAACAGATGCTGTAATTTTTGTCCCAAGAAAGCCACCTGAATGTATTAGTAAAGAATCCTTGTTAGCATCAGCAAAGAATGGCTTGGCTGTAAAACTTCTCAGTAAAGGGAAGGAAGTCCCTCAGGAACCAGTTGTTGATAACCAGATGACCCGGCAAAAAGGTTAGTATTTTAATTCCACTTCCAATAAGTGAAACTGAATATGGTGTTGAATGCAGTTTGAGGGTGAGGGTGTATGCATCATATTGAACAAATCCCGTTCTTGGTGCAGGGTGGGAAAGAATGGTCCTCCAAATCTTGTTTCTTGGTCCATCTAATCTATTGGAACCTAAAGCTAGCTTCGCTCAGATGTCACAAAAGCTGATTGTTTCACCCATTGTGAAGACTCTGGTCTTCAGCAAAGTTCCTGAAAAGGTAAAGAAACGATTTTGATGCTGTATTAGAGCTCTTATAGCTGAGCTGAGATGATTGTATAGGCCTAAAAAGTGAAAACAACAACAGACCGTCACTCTGCCTGGTCACGGTTTGCCGCGATTGGTACTATCAAACCAAAAAATAAACAAATGATGAAAATCTTATGAATTATCAATCTTCTAGAACACATTCTGAATTTCAGCATGGCCATCTCTTTTCTAAATCGTGACAATTTTCTTGCTTGTTAAATTGCAGGTCAGGGATTGGATTGATAGAATTGTC
This sequence comes from Dovyalis caffra, assembly GCA_963924115.1. Taxonomy (NCBI): domain Eukaryota; kingdom Viridiplantae; phylum Streptophyta; class Magnoliopsida; order Malpighiales; family Salicaceae; genus Dovyalis; species Dovyalis caffra. The sequence continues at coordinate 1,368,189 of CAWUPB010000058.1, forward strand.
CAAGACTGGAAATTCAAGAGGATAATCCCTGCTCATTTTGCTGCTCCTATAAACGCAGGCAGGTCTGAATTTTTAGCCGCATTTGCATTCCTAGATGACCTTTTGGGAGAGCGTTATGTTACCCGGCCTTCACTCTCCCTTCTATTTACATCAATTATGGGCAAGGCAGCCAGTTACTTTCCACCAGATGACATGAAGACCTTATCATCTCTTGATCAGTTCTTAGTCTCGGTGGGAGCAGTGAAGAAGACTGTCTCAGGCCGGAAGAAGACGGCATGACAGATAAATGTAGCCAATCAGTTTCACCATCTTAAATGTACACACATGAATATGCAGTGTTTGATGAATCGACATTTTCCTAGCATTTTGATAGAGTAACGAAATACATATTTTTAATGCCCCTAGTTGTATATGTTTTAAATGATTCGAAATTCAAAGGGTCAACTGTAGAAATAGCTTCTTTGGGTGCCTTGCCATTAAAAGCAGATTATTCCTCCATCAAACAGATTTTATTTGTTTTCTACAGCTTTGTCTTTCCATTTAAGCAATGAATAAATATTAGTCACAGGAAACAGTAAAAGGTTTCCTCTGCTAAGGACTATAGTTCCGCTCATATCTATTTCTCTCAAATCAGCTGCCAGAGGAAATGCGATGGTTGGCTGGTTTGATACTCTGAACCAGGCTTAGGTTCTTATCATGTTAGTGACAATAATATGACTGCTGATCATATAGTTAACTTGATCTGCACCTTCGATTTTATTATCTAATCACTGAGAAATTCTGAGGATCAGGCTGAGTCTCTAACCAAGAATATAGTTCATGTGAGACCAAAGAATGCAAACTCCCTCCAAAATAGAACGACACTTGCATCTTCCTTGAACTTGCATGTTTAGGCTGTTTCTGTCCTTAATTTCTAGTGAAATGGACTCATAATAAGAATTTATATATATTATCCACTTAGAAGCATAGTGATGTGACAATTACTTGCAACTTCAGCAAAGCTGACAATTACTTGAAGTTGAATCAATCTTTTCTGATCCTGAAAATTAATTCCTTTGCCTTGAGTGGCCCTATCTGTGGGGTCATGTACTAAAAGCTTAATTGGACCTACTAGAATTTAAGCGTATAAATAGCCATTGACCCCCTATCTTCTAGCCTCCAATTACTGTGTTGAATGTTAAGTACAACTATTAAATAACTATATTTGCATGGGTCCTGGTCCAACACTTCCAGAAAGTGATGACTCAAAGCAAAAGGCAGGAACGGTTCGACACGTTATCTACATTGAAAACAAAATAGTCCTTGTTACGGAGAGGAAATTTACACTCTTGTGGACGAATTCCTGACGCTTCTTCAATCAGAGAATATGGAACGAATCACTGATTATCATAAATACTTGGAAAAAAAAACCTACATTTTGGTTGGATGGTCACCTTCTTCTCAACTAAAAACTAGACCACACCAACTAGATTGAAATTGAAATTTCAATCTCACACGGCCATGCAAACCACTCATTGATCAACATAAATAAACTTAGAGTACTTTTTTTTTTTTTTTGGTTAAAGAAATTATCTTGGTGGGTTAGAAGATTTGTTTCATTTTTTTAATTTTTTTTAAAATTCAAATCGTAGGACCAACCAACATCTATCTAAATTAAGAAAACAGATACTTTTTCTATTTTCAATGGGCACAGAACTTTTCAGACGGTGACTTTTCTTAGAGATAAACACAACAGCAATAAAAGAACATGGTAGCTTAGCTAGATCTTAAAGCATGGGTGTGATGGACCATGAGAGTGTGAGAGCTAGAAAGAATCCAAAGTGATTTTTCCTGTTAATAAATTGTCTCTTTCCTCTTTTTTCTTCCATTTGGGTTATGCCTTTGACAAAAAACTTTAGGGCATGCTTCCATGTGTTGATGCAATCGCCCTTCTTTTCATACTTCCCACCTGATAAATCATTGAAGAAGCATTACTTTTTCCCACGAAGAAAGGGTAACTCCGAGGGGCTTCATCTTGGAAAGGCCAATTGTCCAGCCTTTAAGTCTGTGAAATGCCAGGCATAAAGCACTAGAATTTTTTTTATTTTTTTGCCCTTTCCTTTGAGTTTGGGAAACAGCAGGTAGCCAAAAACTTGCCAACAAGCTAGCTGAGTTATTGGTTGAACTTATTGTAGCTTGACTAATGAGCTTTATAATGGTAACAATTGACGAATTAGGAAGTTTAAGTTGAATCAGCCGTTTACTTTTTTATATGTATAATAATTAAGCATTGGATGCCGGTAAATATGCATGCCATCATGAAATCTTAATTCTAATGCTAACCAAATCATGCACCTACCTACCTCTATCACATTTTGCTAATCAAATTGATGCATAATCATAGCCGGACCATTCTAATTTGCATGCATGGTCCAACCTTTGCCAAATTTTGAACCATTAAGTTCAACCCATCTGCCTTTACAATAATTAAGCTTCAATCCAATACACATAGTCAAAGTACTGGAGTTAGTGCTTAACTAATCTTGTGAATTTTTTCCATGAGACTTGCAAATTAAGGAGACTAAGTTTGTATTTGATAATGCATAGTATGTTCTGTTTTTGTAAAAGTATATTTTAATTGAAAAAATATTAAATTTTATGTCATTTCAAGTGTGTATATATATATCAAGTTTTTTTTTTTATACATATAAGTTTTAAGTATTTATTTTTTCTAAAGCTTTTAAAATTTATATCAGTTTTTTTTTCTTTTTTAAGTTGATGACATCAAGATTCGTAACAAATTAAATCTTTATGTTTTAATAAATAGACATTGTTGTTTTTCATTAATCTTTACAACAAGCTAGTTAGTAGTGTTATTGATTGATTTCTTGAATCAATCCTTTATATTTTAATACATAAAAATTATTGTTTTTAAATCTTTAGAAGGAGTGCTATTTATTGAGTAATCTGCTAGTTACTAGAAACAATTTTGTTGATTAGAAAAGAAAAAGAAATATTTTGTTTCCTTAATTTACAAATTTTGTAACACTACTATGATTTCGCTAAATAGGGATTGAAATTAGTAATGGACATACAACCGTCATTAAATAAAAAACAAATAGTGGCAGAATAACGATTGTTAGAATCGGTGATGATTTATTAGTGATTGACATTAATCCGTTGCTAAATTTGAAGATAAAATATTTTTGAAAGTTTTAGAAACGATTTAACAAAAAATTTGTTAAAAAAAATAGCGACGGAATGATAAATCCATCGTTATTTTTTATATCATAATTTAGCAACGAATATTTCATCATTAAAGAGCATATCCATCACAATTTAATGATGAAAAAAAATATGTCGCTAAAGATGAGAATTTAGGCAAAATTAGATGAATTTTCAAAAAATAAAACCACCCTAAATGCGTGACGGACGCTTATCTCCAATATAATATAATAGCACATAAGATTTTTTTTTTTTTTTTTTTTTAAAAAAAAGGAAGCATCACTCACAGTAGAATCTAAGTTTCAAGTGATTAAGAAATTATATAACTGTTGGGACCAACTTAATTTTTTGAACCCATCAAACATAGTCAACAATAAATTAACAACCGACCATTGTCCGAGATCTGTTGATTGCCATTTTTTTTTTTCGAAAATCAGATCTTATATGTGCAAAATATTGTTAAATATTTATGTTTATTAAGTAACATTCACAAATGTATTCTAAACTTTTTGTATATGGATGAAAGAGGCATTTTTTGTGTCGGATCCGTATTAGCCTATCTATATATTCATTTTTTGTATATATATATATATATATATATATAAGAAGAAGCTAAAACTAGGTATTATATATACCCTATTTTACTTTTTCCTTTTGTTTTTCTCTTCTGAAAGTAATTAAATTGTTAAATATGACCGTGCCCACCTACCCTCTAATGAGATATAATGTATTTCATAAATATTTCTTCTTAATAATGAATAATAAGATGTGACTTTGTATTAATATATCAGCTTAGTAGCGCGTTATGTAATATTAAAGAAATAATATATAGTTCAGAAAATTAGGTTTTTCATGACCGACTTTTTTCATGCCCCCTAAACTTCCATTTTTAGTAGTGTGTGCCAAACTGTCGATAGCAGAACCTTCCAACGTGCGTTGCAATAAATTTCCATATAAATATAAAAAAGGCCATTTTCTGAATTAAATTTATTTTTATTATTAAAGTAATTTTTTCTCAAAGATTATTGACTAAGATAAACAAAGAGGCTAATATATCATTCCAGTAAAAAGAGAAAACTGAGATATTATCAAGTTTGTATTTTACTATTATTATTATTATTATTAGGGTGTATAATTTAAAATAATAAAATATATCACATAATATTCAATATAGCAATTAAATATAAAATATTTTGAAAGGATTGATTTTTTAAGAATTTTTTTTTTTTAAACGAGGTGAATCTTTAAGGTGTTATATGAATCTATGGCCCCAAAAAGGTAACCTAATTCTCCTCTTGCATTGAAAAAAGATAAAATATTAGCCCATGGCACATTACCACAAACCGAATACCATTTTAAAAAACAATTGTAATGTTATTGGCCATTGAATCCAAACCTTTTTTTTTTCAAGAATTAATGTACTAATTAATTAATACACTTCTTAGCCAAAAAAAAAATCAAATAAATAAAGATATTACACATAATCATAGAAACCTATTAATTTAAAGCTAATCTGAAAAATCAGATTTTATTTCAAAATAGTTCTTCAATATTAAATTCCATTTTAATTGCGAGGAGAAGATTAGCCCTAATTTCCATACATGCAATAAATTCTATATTCCAAATTAACCACTAAAATAAGTAAGTAAATCCTCCCAAAAACTCACCTTTGACTCTGGTAGATTCCCTTATCCAAAGTAAAAAATAAAAAATAAAAAAAATAAAGGAAACAGACAAAATAGTCTAAAAAAAACCGCCTCTCTCTCTCTCTCTCTCATACGCACATAAAAATACTCACAACAACCGCGTAATATAACGGAGAAAGAAGAAGCCCACCAATACCAAACACCAAATATCAAAAACTGAAAGAAACAGAGAGATAGTTGCTTGCATGATCTCTCAAGCCTAAAATCAATCAAAAGAAAGGGGGAAAAAAAACAATAAAAGAGAGCAAAATCTCATTTCAGTTGCATTTGCCTTGGCTTTCTGGTTAAGCACAGTTTTAGTTTTCTCTCCACAGGTATGAAAAAAAAAAAAAAAAAAAAAAACTTCCCTTTTCATTACGTTTCGTTTTTCAAGCCTTTTGTATTGCTTTTGTTTCTATATTAAAGTTCCTCTTTTGGAGACAAATACAAGATGGATTTTCGTTTTGCAAAAAATGGGTTGCCTTTGAAATGGTGTTTTGATCATTGGTTTTAGAGAAAAACTTGTTCTTGGTGCGTTTTACCTCTAGTCTTTCTTTTGTTTGTGGCTTCTGTTTCAATACAGGTTTTTTTTTTCTTGATTTTTTTTTTAAACTTTAGTGAAATATTGGATTCTACCTCTGTCCTCTGCTTTTAATTTGGTGGCATGAAGTTTCAGGATTTTGGTGATATATGGATTGAGAGCTTCATTTGTATATGATTTGTGTGTGTTATGGTTTGGTTGCTTTATTGTAATTCTCATTCTTACTAATGTATGCGTTAGAGATGAATAGAAATGCATGCTATGTAAGTGATATTGTTTGTCATTATTATACAGTTGATGGGGCTATGAAAAAAGCTTGTTGAAGAATGTTGTTCTCTGTAGGCTTCAGAAATTGAAAGATCTCAGTTTTAATGTATTGAACAGTTGTTTGTTAGTTTAAATGCATTGGAGAATCGATATGCTAGCATACTTTTGGTGCGGTTGATGGTTTATTTTCATTTCCAGGTTGAAATAGAATTCATTATTAGAATCGAATTAGATTGATTGTATGATGAATTCTCTTTCTGTTTGTGTGGGCGAGCGTGTGCGTATTATGAGATTGTGAACAGCTCTGCTATCTCATTTTAAGTTTTGGAATCATGATTATTCTGTTTCATCCTATCTAAAAAGATTTTATCCTTCAAAACAATGTCAAAGTTGCTTTTTTGTTCCTTTCAATTTCTTTCCATAGTTGGTATCTGATACAAAAAACGATTCAAAGATAAGAAATCGAAGCATTAGAGCTTTTGTTTTCTTCAAAGTCCAGAAAATAGAATAGGTGATAAGTCTGTGCGTCTTCCGCTTATCTCTCTCGAAATTCGTAAAATTGTTATTATATTATTCCATTTGGTTTCACGATTCATGTGGGATTTTGATAACATCTTTCTGTGTTTATAAGAGATTTATATTGATCTTAAAAGGTAAATGGATTGTTGTTTTGCTTTCTAGGTTGAAGATTCAGATTTCTTCAGCTCTAAGTTTTTTCACTCACCGAGATATCAGATTAGATTTTTGTGAGTTTTCTTCCTTGGTTTTATGCTAACATAAAATTTTGGATAATACCAGAAGATCTTTTCTATGTAATGCATTCAACTATACCATCATAATTAGATGTGCTTGGTTTGCAGGGTTGTATATTCTATACTTCTGTTCTCTCCATCTTGTACGTATCGTATGGCTGAGCAGAGCTTCAGTTTAGCAGCGACCCCAACAATACCCGAGACAGATGGAGGCAATTCAAGAAGAAATTCTGTGGGAAAAACAAGTTCTTCAGATATAAGCAAGAAAATTCTTCCTCACTATCTTCGAGCTTCTACTGGTTCGTGTCATGATTTCTGTAAATATGGGAGGCAACATGCATTTGAAGTGAAGGCAAGGCGTCCATTTCCTAGTAGACTCATAAAGAAACCACCAGATGACCAAATTTCGGCAGAGTCTCAGACAGAGGAAAAAAGGACACCAGTGGTTAAGGCCAAACCTAGTCTCAATTCCAAATCTCCCAGTTCTATTAGTCCGGAGATCATCAAGCGAGAAGTGTCAACCAGATCAGCTGTCGGCCAAAATCCGTTGTTCAAAGGAGTCCTGGCGAAGAGGATGACACCAACAGGTTTATTAGCAAAATCTTTTGATAGCCAAAGTTCGATGTTGAGAGAAGTTCTGGCTAGGAAAAAATCGTCAGCTGGGTTATCACTGACAAAATCTTTCGATGGCCCAAGTCCACTTTCAAGAGAAGTTCTGGTCAAGAAAAACACATTGTCACAGGAAGTGTCAATTAAATCAGCTGACAGCCAAGATGCAGGGTCAAGTGAAATCTGGACGGGGAAGAAGACATCTGCTTTGGGGAGTAAAAAGAATTCAGAGGTCAAGTCATCAACTAAATCAGTTGGCAGCCAAGGTTCAGGGTCAAATGAAATTCGGACGAAGACGAAGACCTCAGCTGTGGGGAGGAAGAAGAATTTAGAGGTCAAGTCACCCCCAAGCGCCACTAAGCAGGATTTGGCATCATCTTCTGGAAAACCAAAGGTCTCTATGAAAAGAGTGTTGTCAAAAGCTAAAGAAGTGAACTTAACTGCGAAAGAAGCTAGTTCTTTGAAGCCAAAAGTGTCTTCTCCTGATGCTTCAAGAATGTTAGGTGGCAGAAAAAATGGTGACGTCAAGATTGAACAGAGTACAAGGACCTCCAAAATAGCTGCAAAGAAAGTACAAGCATCCCCAAGGGCTTCATTTTCTCCTAGAAGATCCGTCAGTGGTGTTGCTAGACAACTAGCGTCCCCACGAGCTTCATTGTCCAGTAAACCTTCTCCTATTAGAATTGCAAGCCTAAATGCAAAGAAGCATAGGGACTTGAAACTCACACCTCTGGCTAAAGAAATTAATCCTAAGCAGCCCAAGATTAAGAATGCTGCTCCCGTTCAACCCAGTGACAAACTTAAAGAATCGAATAGTGACGTGGTCGAGGAGAAAACATTATATGTCATCAAGATGGAAGCTGACAACAAATATGTAGGGTCCGATCATAATGAGAATGTTTCTGCCGAGTCCTCACCACCTCCTCTGTCTTCACTCAAGTCTCCATCCCTCCCAAAATCCTCCTCCTCCTTGTCTCATAGTGAAGAAGATGAAGATGAATCTGAGTATACTTTGACAGAAGCAGAAGATGACACTTTCTCTGAATATGACGAAATCGAGTACATGGAAGAGGCAGAGACTTTGGAAGGGGAACACAGAGGGAGGAATAGAAAGTCCGGGATGATTCTTTCTGAGGACAAGGATGGCAACCCAGTGAAATTATGTTTCAGGAGGGGAAGGGTGATTGACATTCAGTCTGAGAGTAATAGTCCAAGGAGGTTGAAATTCAGGCGAGGAAAAGTGTTGGGGGATAACCAAAATCTAAAAGCTGATGGCCGAAGAAGCTTCAGGAGGAGAGGAGCTTATGGCAATGCGATTGACAGCAAACCTGATTCAGAAAAGGTTGTTTTGAGACATCAAGATGTTCATGGAAAGAAGGATGGCCAGGGTCTGTTTAATAATGTCATTGAAGAAACAGCAAGCAAACTTGTCGAGACAAGGAAAAGTAAGGTTAAGGCCTTGGTGGGTGCTTTTGAGACGGTAATTTCCCTCCAAGATGGCAAACCCTCTGCAAATGCTGCCTCTTGAATTGGAAGCAAACTGCTACGCCAAAAAATAAGTACCATTTTCTAAGAAGAATTCAAGTCAAAGTGAATGCTTTTTCATTAACAGTTCATTAGTTTTGCAAAAGGATTGGTAGGAAAATAAAACTAAGCTTGCACTGAGAAGTATGGTTAACAAGCTCAGTCGTGGAAATGTAAAAATGATTGCTTCGGTTGACATTAGATTGCTTCGATATAGAGTTGGACGGGAAGTCCTTTGAGAGTATTGATCTTGGCACGACTTTTATACCGAGGGTATGCATCTTCTTTTTTTTTTCAAATTTTGTACTGATATGATTGGATTCTATTTGTGAATAAAACAAATATACTCTTGCGGAAGAAAGCTTGATGATATGATTTTTTCTTCCTTCCATAATTTGTGTGTATTTGCTATATCTTGTCTAATCTGTGTTTCGTGGGTTTCTTGTTTCTTTGTGATTGAATTTATTGTTAATCTGTTGCTCCCATATGTTATTATGATTTGCTTCCAGAGGGCAATACCAAATTCTTTCCTTCATTACTTGTGTGCCAGCAACCTTAGAGGATTTGAACTTCCTAACCCAAATAATCGTGAACACTACTTGCTTTGCATTATCCTTTAATATTTCTTTTTTTTTAAAAAAAAAAAAAGCGTGGAATTAAGATTGTTGCTGTGCTTTTGCAACATTTTTTACTTTCATAAATCCTGTTAATTTTTTTATTTCAACACCAGTCCTTTGAATGGTATCCTCTTGTGGCTTATAATTGCCTTAGAAAAGGGTGAATGCTACAGCAGGGTAATGAGAATGCAAGGTATAATGAAATGGGACCCTAGTTAAATATGCTGTGCCCCAATTCAGTTGGTACACCCATTATTCCAGCTAGTGGGTGGTATGGCACATCCACCTTTAGCAGAAGCCATAGGGGGACTGTAATCACCGGACATGTGATGTCATCCTTATACCATGACTAGGTGCCATTTGGACAAGTGGAGACAGATATGTTATTGATAGATAAAAACTGTGCAAGCAATTGCAGTGTGTTTTATCCCAAAAACCCTTGTCTGGCAGGCATTCTCAGATGTCAGTCTCATGACGCTGCATGCCTTACTTATTTGTCTTACCTGAGAGCGGGGGCTCTGTTTCTGTAAATGGAAATGGTTTGTTTCACTGTTCTTCAAGTGTTTACTTAGGAACAAAGGATGAATTTTTCAATATTTCCCTATTGTTGAAATATAATTTCAACTTCCTCTTTTTGTTTGCTTAATTCTCTTTCCTTAACACTCCTTTCGCTGTTTTGGTGTTATCTAATTACCAAAAAGCTTGTGTTTCAACTACAATGCCTGCAATAAGTTAATCAAATACTGTATGATGTCAAGAAAAAGTAGAAGAGAATTGCATCTTGATCTTGCTTAGAAGGGAGGTGGAAGAAGGTCCTTGCCATGCATTATCACCACTATCGGGCAATGGGGAAGAACATTGTGTTGATCATCTAAAAAAAGAAAAAAAGAAAAGAAACATGCTATATTGAAGCTAAAATGAAACAAGTCCTGTTGAAAAAGGGCTGATTATGGTATATCAATGGTTTCTGAAGTTGATAATAAAACGTGTAAATTATAAATTAGTCCCTCTAGTTTCAATAAATACTTAATTAGTCATTCTCGTTTCAAAAACTATTCTTTAATCCTTTAACCAATGTTGAATATGTTTAATTTAATATTATTTTTATTCCATAAAATGTCTTATTTTCTCGATAATCTTTTCATATTTTTCCATTTTTTTTTTCATTTAAAAAATATCAAAACAAATTGATAAAGAACAAAAATAACTAATTACAAATAGATTTAAAAATATGGGGACTATATAATTAATTGTTGAAATGAGAGAAATTAATTAATTCATTTATCGAAACTAGAATGACTAATTTATAATTTACTCATAATTAAACTTGGATGTTCGAGTAGTTGTCATAACATTAAAACTAAGATCAATGATGATGTATGTTGCAACTTGACATTTACTCCTAGTATTAAAAAAATACAAACCTAAAATGAGTACTAGTTTAGAGATTTTTGAGTAAAAGTTGGTTATATTTTTGAAAAGATATTAATCATCAAACAACACAATTTCCTTGGAAAAGTACCTCATTTAATTTAGTTATAAGGTTTATCTCCTAAAAATTTTTACTTTTTTCAAAATTGATCCTAAGTCAAAGTTTCAAGTTTTTCCTAAACCAAATTAATTTTTTTTTATTTTTTTGACATCATATTGAACTAATCATCGGACCCTCTCGTTGGATGTCACATCGGTTTAATATCGGATCTAGTTTAATTCTCGACATAACCAAGTATATTGGAGAATAACCTAATTACTAAAATAATTGATTTGGACTAACTTCAATTTCTATTCCATAGAAGACTTTGTTAATTTTTCTCCTAGTATTTTCTATCTTTTCGCTTCTTCTTTTTTTTAACTAGGATTTTCTCTTCTTCTTTTTCATCATTTTTTTAATCATTTCCCTTCCTCTTATATATATATATAACATTTTCTCTTTATTACTATTTTTATTATTATTTTTATTGGTAAGGAGTCATCATCGGTCCCTAAAAATTAAGAGACCCTATGATTCACCCACCTACTAATTATCTAATCCAATTGTTGAAATAAAACCTAAACAATTAAACACTTTGAAGAAGTAAATAAATAAAGAAATAAAACTCAATAATTCAAAAATATTAAACCTAAGCTAGGCAAGAAATAAAAAGCATGTATTAAAAAAAATCAAGGCTACTTTACCTAAGAAAAAGATTGAAAAATGGGGTTATTAGGTCCTTTGGGCCTAGTGGGCTTTCGACTTCTTGGGCTAGGCCCACAAGGTTGGTTTCTTGGGCGAGGCCAATCTTTTTCCTCTTCTTAACCCGACCCTTTTCCTTTCTTCCTTTCTTTTCTTTTTCGGGTTAGGCTATTTCCTTTTTTTTTTTTTTCCATGTTGGGCTATGCCCGACCTGATCTCTTTTTTTTTTTTTTTTTCTCTCAAACCAGGCTAAGCCCACTCCTCTTTCCCTTTTCTTTTTCCTTTCTTTCTTTTCTCTCATTTCTTTCTTTGTTTTTCTTTTTTCCCTCTTTCTTCACTCGACTACACTCCACTCTATTCCATCTCTTTCTTTCTCACTCAAAAACTTTCCTCGTAAAAATCAAACTCTCAATCCTCCTCCTCATCCTATTATCAATAATGTAAATGGGGGTTGAGTAGTAGGGGATTACTATGGCATTGAGTTCACCTTTTTCATCTCCTTGTTCTTAAAATTTGAAACTAAAATTAACGATTGGTATAAAAAATAATGAAATGGATAATAGGTGAGCATAAATTACTTAAATGAGATTGATAAACAATAAGTGATTAGACTTTAGTGTTGGTGTTGTGATTGTTCCTCCGATTGTAGGTGGTTGAAGACTACTAGTCCGTTGGATTTGTGAAGGATTGTGTAACTTGAGGATTGTGAGGTCTATTGTTGTTGTGATTGGAGATGGACAAGTGTTTGAAGAGATGGATTTTTAGTGTTCTTAAAACCCGAACACCAAGGTAAAACCTAAAAAACTCAAAGAACAAAACCCAAAAATGCAAGAGAAAACCCAAAAAACTTGAAGAACAACCCAAAAATTCAAAGAGAACCCAAAAATTCAAGAAACCCAAATTCCTCTATATTCGCTCTCTATTTTTCTTTCTTTCTTTCTTCGACACCACCCGACGACCTCTAAACCCCTCCTATTTATACCCATTTTCCTACTAACAACCTCAATTCTCCCTTTATTTCAAACCGTTTGATCAAAACCTCCTGCTCCTCTATTTTGTTTTTTTTTTCTAACGTCCTCACTTGTTGTAACCTTGACTTATAAACCAAGCAAAGGAGAAGGAAATGTTGGATGGGAATCAAAATCTATTAGAAAACCGGGAGAAATCAAAACCATTTCTGGTTTTGAAATAAAGGAGATAATGAACAATCATTCACTATCTCAAAGGTTGATTTCGATAATTTGCAAAATCAATCCCTTAACTTACCAATTTTTTTTTCAATTGTGTCCTTTGATTTCTTTAAATTAAGTCCTTAATTCATCCCATTTTTGTTCAATTTGACCCCTATTAGCCTTCAATTTCAAGCTAGAATTTAGTACAATTATGCTCTTGATTAAACATATCCCTTAATTTTGTATTTTTATATTATTTGCTTTTTTGATTTTTTTTGTTTTGTAGTAAGTGCTGAAATAATAAAATAATAATAAATAAAATAATAAATAAAGGGGATAATAATAAAAAACAAAGGTAAAATAAAAATAAAAACCTAAAGGGATAAAATTAGAGGAAAATATATAACTTAAAATTTAGGTTATGACGAGTTACCTCCTCTTTATAATGTGTACGGTGCAAATACTAACTCGAAATGTGAAATTCAGATTGGCTTTGTTTAGTAAGTTTGTAATGAAAGAAAAAAAGTACATTAAGTGGAAGAAATTGTTTGGTTGATGCGAGTCGATTGATCCGTAAAAATAAAATATGATGGCCTTGTTGTGAATGACGACCTATCCCGAAAAGAAAAATACGATGACCTTGTTGTTAAAGGTGACATGTCTTAAAAAGTAAAATGCGATGACCTTGTTATCAAGGAAGGCCTACCTTGAAAAGTAAAATGTGATCATCTCGTTATTAAGGGCGACTCGCCCTGAAGAGTAAAATGCAATGACCTTGTTGTCAAAGGCGGAATGTCTTGAAAAGTAAATGCCATGGCTTTTGGTGAAGGGTGGCCTATCGAAAAAAGTAAAATGCAATGGCCTTTTTGTCAAGGATGGTCTATTCTGAAAAGTAAAATGCGATGGTCTTATTATCAAGGGTGACCTATCCAAAAAGTAAAATACGATGGTTTTGTTATCAAGGACGGTCTATCTTGAAAGGTAAAATATGATGGCTTTGTTGTCATAGATGGCACCGTCCCGAAAAGTAAAATATAATGGTTTTGTTGTTAAAAACGGCCTATCCAAAAAGTTAAATATGATATTCAAACAAAATCAAAAAAATGAACCTTTGATAGGTGATCCAATTAAAAAAGATTTACGAACCGCTTTGGGTGATCTCTTTCTTTTTTGAAAAATGATATTAGAAAAACAAACCTTTGACGAGTGATCCGATCGAAAAAAGATATACGAACCTTTTTGGATGATCTTTTTTTCTTTTGTTTTTTTTAAATCAATATCGGAGAAACAAACCTTTTGATTGGTGATCTAATCAAAAAAGTTATACGAACCACTATGGGTTTTTTTTTTTTGAAAAACAAGATTGAAGAAATAAACCTTTGATAGGTGATCCGATAAAAAAAGATATATAGATTGCTTTAGGTGTTCTTTTTCTTTAAAAAACAAGATTAGATATTTGAACCTTTGAAAGGTGGTCTAATCGAAAAAGATATACGAACCACTTTAGGTGATCTTTTTCTTCCTTTTTTTTTTTTGAAAATTGATATCGGAGAAATAAACCTTTTGACATGTGATCCGATCAAAAAAGACATACGAACTATTTTAGGTGATCTTTTTCTTTCTTTTTTTTGAAAATCGATATCGGAGAAATGAACCTTTTGATAGGTGATCTAATTAAAAAAGATGTATGAACTACTTGGGTGATCCTTTTCTTTTTAGAAAAAATATGATCAAAGAAACAAACCTTAGGTGATCTAATAAAAAAAGATGTATGAATTTCTTTGGCTGATATTTTTCTTTTTTAAAAAACAAGATCAAAGAAATAAATCTTGAACAGATGATCCGATAAAAAAGATATACGAACCACTTTGGGTGATCTTTTTCTTTTTGAAAACCGAGATTGAAGAAACAAACCTTTTTATAGGTGGTCCAATCAAAAAATATATATGAACTCGCTTTGGGTGTTCTTTTTTTTTTTTTTTTGAAAAATGAGATCGAAGAAATGAATCTTAGATAAGTGATTTGATCAAAAAAGATGTACGACCACTTTGGGTGATTTTTTTCTTTTTTGAAAACTAAGATCAAAGAAATGAACTTTTTGATAGATGATCCGATCGACAAAATATACAAACTACTTTAGGTGATCTTTTTCTTTTTTGAAAAACAAAATCAAAGAAATGAACCTTGGACATGTGATCCGATAAAAAAAGATGTATGAACTCGCTTTGGGTGATCTTTTTTTTTTTTTTTTGAAACGAGAGATCGGAGAAATGAATCTTTTAATAGGTTATCCAATCAAAAAAGATGTACAAAATACTTTAGGTGTTCTTTTGAGATATGCTCCTATAATAAAAATAATTGTAATGGTTAGTTTCTTTTCTATGTGAAACATTGGCTATACTTTGAAAGCTCAACTTTCTTTTATGGATTTGCTACTAACGAAGCTGAATCAAAACTCGTACTATATTTTCAATTTTTTTAGTTTGCTTGAGATAGCCCTAGTGTCTCCTTGTTTAATTGCTTTCACCGTTTTGACTATTGCTTAAATGCTTATTTTTTAGCCTCCTATCACATCAACTAACTTAATGATGTCATTGTTTGACCAATTGTTGTGGTTAGATACTTGGCCCTACCCCCTAAGTGTTTTCAATTTTTAGGACTACCATTCGGATCGAGTCATGAGATGCTCCCAAGTACTATTTGAGATCATATATTTATAGTTCTCTCAAGACAGTCACTACTTGTGTTTAATTGATTGTATTTTGATGCTTGCATCATAATCTTCAAATAGGTCTTGAAAATTTCATCATCTTTTGAGAAAGATTATAGAATAAACATTTGATTGTCATGGATTAAGTTATGAACTTGAATAATTCTCTCAAATACTATTTAGATTATTCAAAAGAAATATAGAGATGTTTCAATAAAGTACTTTCATTCATGAAAATGCTCAAGTTGATTGATCAAATGCAAAACATGATATTCAAATGCTATGATACAATATATCAAGAGGGTCATTGGTTTAAATCGGAAAATATGTTTGGATCATGCAAGAATTGTATTAAAAAACTAGTTTTTGATGCTATTGAAGGTGATTGGTTAAATAATAAGTCTATTTTGGTGAATGAGAAAGGTTGAGTATAAAGTATTATGAAAAAAATTGAAAGATAATCTTGCTTGAGAATATCCCGATTTTATTTTTTCTTGCCCCAAGTTAGTCGATGAAAACCTATGATTTGGTGTTATAAAAAGTAATACATTGTACACCAACTAGTCATGTTTTTTTCCCTCATTCATTCTTGTTTTTCTTTTGAAATTAGAATTCAAAAGTATAAGCAATTTGTATTTAAAAAAAAAGCTTGTAGGCTATGACTTGAGCTTATGAAAAAATAGATATATAAAGGCTCAAAAAATATTTAAGGGTCTTATGATATAGGACCACTTTATTATTTATAGAAGTCTAGTCAATGCTACTTGGACTTTGTCACTTTAATCGTTAGTTAGGTTTTTGTGTCATCTTGATATTCAGGAAAAAAAAATCATTTTTAAGCTTACTACGATTGAATTTTTCATTTTGACTATTGATTATGTTTCCTAGCCTCAATTTTCATTATTTGTTTGTCCGAATTTTGACTCCCATATTGAATTATAAATTTATATTAGGGATGTTTTCTTCTTTTATTTCTTTTTTTTTTCACATTCCCTTTTGTTTCTTTTTAGAATTGTCGATGGTTTTTTTTTTTTTTTGACAAAATTTTTTGAGAATTTCATTGACTCTTTATGGACTTTGCATTCTACTTCCTAGTGTGAGGGGTGATCTTAGTTCGAGTTATTATGAAAAAAATTATCAAGGCTCAAAGTAGGAGGACAAAAGATATGACTTTGTGAGATATATGAAGAATGGTCTTTCTTCATCTCACATGCTAATTTACTTATGCTAGTAAATGCTAATCTCTTTTGAAAAAACAATGATTAATTTGGAAAGCCGTTAGGTTAACCAAAGAAAAAAAAGTAATTTGAGATGATGACCTAAAGATGTATTATTCATTGTTATTTAGGACACCAATCATTTTTTTTCAAATTTGGGTTTTATGATACTTTTTAAGCAAAATTTTCTTCGAAGGTTTATTTACAAATTTTTTTTTTTTGGATTTTTTGGTTTCAACAAAATGAGTGATTGCCCCCTAACTATCTACTTAGAAAAGTTATTGGAAAAATATATTTTTGGATTCACCGAATTGAAGAATTTCCTCTAGCATCTATTTGTCATGCTTGAGATTTGATTAATCTTTGAATGTGTTAAATGAATTTGTCATTATATTTTATTGATGAAGAAAAAGATGTAATACCAAATAATACTTTCAAATAAAGATCTCTTAATTTCATATCAAACAATATGAAATTGCAAAAGAAAGTAGAAGCATTCTTTCACTCAAAGAACGACTTCATTCTTGTAAAATTTAACAAAATTAAAAGACAATATTTGTAAATCTTAGGCATGCATCCTCACCATGTCTTTCAAGCTTACTCAATCGTTTCATCCTCTATTAGCAACTATATGACTTAGTAGTGGATTAGTTCTAAATATTTAGTGCACTTGGATTTCCATTCAAAAAGACCCACCTTGCTTAATCGGAGATCTTACTCTTCTCTTGAAAGCTATGCAATTCTTGATATTATGGCCTATCGCACCAAGCATAATAATTTCATTTCTCATCAGACTTGTACCAATAAGGATATGACAATCAAAGTGAAGTTATAAAAATAGGAATGACTTGCTCATTGGCAATGAGATAGCTACCCAACTCATTTAGTGAAACTCGAAGAGGAGGCAATATGTCTTGATACCTTTTGCAACTATTTCAAGAATATGACCGTCGAGGACCATTGAAATATTGTTGATTCTATATTTGATAGCTTTGTATAGGAAATTGGTAGTTTGATTGTAGATCAAAAATATTGAAATGTGGACTCGTTTATAGAGGCAACCGGGGTTCGATTGTTGATATTTTCTTATTGGGTATAGAAGTAATTTTAGTGCCATTGATTATTCCTTTTCCCTTTAAGTTGGAAATTAGTGGACTCCAATTAGCAAATCTCATTATCTTCAATGTGCCAAAAATCATATCCGAAATATTCCCTAACGTAAGAGCATGTTCTACTTGGTTCACCTACCTTTCTATCATTTAATACTATTATTGGATTAAATCTAGATAGCTTTTACTAGATTGTTCATTAGTTAGAGATTAATCAAATAACTTCTATTAATTAATGAATCATTAAGAAAAGATTGAGGATAACATACATATTATTGTTCTATGGTGAATAGTCATAATAAGAATGGATTAATATTTGAATCAATGATTAAATATTGAACCAAAAGTAAAAACCAACCTTTAACTAAGGCTTTTATTATCTTTTTTTATCTCTTTATTTACTTTGACTACCTTGATTACTCTTAACACAAAAACCCCTCTTTCCCTTTCCTTGTACCTTAAAATAATAAGAAGATAGAAAAATTGATTAAACCATTTCTCTATGGGATCAACCCTTACTTACTCTAACGATAGTCTTGTGATTAGGTCTAGCGAGGAAAAAGAAATATATAAATTTTTGATGGTACAACATAACATCAAATTTTGACACTATTGTCGAGAGAATTAGATTTGAATTGATTGTTTCTTGACATTCTGATTATTTCTTTCCTTTAGTGAGTTTGAAGAGAAAGCTATGGTCGCTAACGAGTACATTGAAAGAGTTGGCCGCTCCGCATTTGAATCTTCAATCGTTATGTATTGAATATCCTAATATTGAGGTATCTTTTGAAATTAAGTCTAGCCTAATCCACCTCTTGCCTAATTTTTGTGGTTTACTAGGTGAGGACCCTCATAAGCATCTTAAGGAATTTCATGTGGTCTCGCTTTAGCATAAAACCAATTGAGATATCCGAGGAATAGATTAAGCTAAAAGTTTTTCCTCTTTCATTGGCCGACTCAACCAAGGATTAACTCTCATCGTTTACCATCCGGAACAATTAATATCCGGAGTGAAATGAATAGATTATTTTTGAAAAAATATTTTCTCACATCTTGGTTTGTAAACATTCATAAAGAGATATACGAGATTAAACGAGTACATCGAGGAGACATTATATGAGTATTGAGAGAGATTCAAGAAATTATATGCTAGTTGCCCTCATCATTAGATAAATAAGCAATTATTGATCCAATACTTTTATAAGAGACTCTTCCCTCGAATAAGGCCATGATAGATACGAGTTAGTGGAGGTGCCTTAGTGGATAAGATACTAGAAACAGTCTAGGATTTTGATTTCTAATATGGTTGCTAACTCCCAAAAGTTTGGTATTCGATATGATCACCCTAATCCAAATAAAGTAAATGAAATTAGTATCTCTAAACTTGAGCAATAAATTACAAAATTAACATCTTTGACGAGACAATTAGCGAGTAAATGGCATACAATAAGTGAAAACATGTGACATCTATTTAGTTATAAGGCACCCCATTGATATGTGTCCTGTTTAGTAAGAAGATTTTATTAAATAAGCTAATACTATAGAAGGTTTTCCAAGATTGCCATAATAAAAAAGTTATGACGTCCATACTAACACATATAATCCTGGATGGAGAGATAACTCACATTTAAGCCACTACAACAAATAAGGTAGTGCACAACCAAGGTAGTGCATAACAATAAAGGCCCTCCCAACCACCATTCTAGAAGTAATAAGCTTTAACGTTGGGTTCTAACCAGTCATTAAAAGACATGATGAAAGCATCGGTCTAAATGCTCGCTCAACTCTAGAATAATACCTAGTAATTCCAACAGGAAATAAGAATAAGCATTCGAAATTAGAGACTCAAATGAATCAAATTGCTACTATTATGGGCAGATTAGAGGCCCAAAGTTCAAGCAAACTTCCCTTTTAAACTCTTGGGAATCTAAGAAAGAATGTAAGTGCCATAACATTACATTATGGGAGAGAGATAGAGGTACAACATAACTTTCCTCTAGTTAAAGATGAAGAAGAGATAGAAAAGGAACTTGAAAATGAAAATATAAAAAATATATAAACCCATAAAACTACAAAAAAAAAAAACTTTCCATGAAATAATTAATTAGAGTATAATTGAAGAGAATAAGGTCCGAAATTGAAAATAACCAGATTTGAAATTGAATGAAATAGGAATGCAATTGAATGAAATCAAGACTAAAATTGAAGGCCAATAGGGGTACAATTGAAATAAAAATCAGGGGTGTAATTGTAAGAAATCAAGACATTAAAGTACCAAGTTAAAATTAGGGAGCAAACAATAAGACCAAAAATTGATTAAAAAACCTATTGTTTATTGTAACCCAAAATCAAGCTCCCTTTTCTTGTACTATTCATCGTCTTTTATCAAAGAAGACAAATTCATTCATAGCTAAATTCTTGGCTAGCATTTGTACCAGCTAGGAATAACCCTTCACACCACACATCTACACCACCTGGACCTACCCATAAACAAAACATTGTACACACATTTTAGGAGGTTAATCTGCCACCAACTTTTCCATGCACTTGGATAAAATCTATACTCTTTTAAATCGAAGGGTGGCTAATCGAGCTATCAAGTTACCATGGATAAGGAAGCTACTTTCTCTAAAGGATAAAGAAAAACCTAAGTATTGTCACTACTACGGACACTGTGGGCAATCGGATAAAGGATTGCCACCATTTGAGGTTTATTTTCTTGATAAACATAATAAAAGAGAAATTATGCTTGATAGTAAAGATATTTTGGAGGATCCTTTGCCACATCATTAGAATAACTACAATGGTCATGCAAATGCTATCTCTCATGACCCTACCGAGTTGGAAAAAGAAGAGTAGGGTATGCGAGTCTACCAAGTTGCTCCCGACTATACCATAACTTACGTGAAGGAGGTAAATGATGTTGAAAACTCTATTATTCAATCATTGTTATGAACTCTAAATTTTCACAATTTAGTCAATTTGTTAGGGTTTAATGAAGAAGCTAAACAAGTGTTGTCCTAACCATCATTTAGATCTCTTAAGGCTAGTATGGTTAGTGTTTGTTAGCCAACTATCCAGTTAGAAAGATGGTAAACAATAATAAGAATGATTTTTTCTTTGTCAATATGGTTATTATGTCAAAAAGACCAATCATAACTGTCCATTTTATATAGAGAGCAAGGTGAATGATAGTCCTATTTACGGGACCTTTATTGATAACGATTCATCTTTAAATATCATGCCACTCATAACCTTAAAAGGGTTGGACATTGATAAAAAAAACATATGATCTAGGCACCAACTACTACCAAAGGCTTTAATAATGCTAACTTTTGCACCTAAAGGAATGTTGTAGTAGACTTTTAGATGGGTTTTATACAATGCCCAACTCGCTTCCATATCACCGATACTTCTACATCCTACCACTTATTGATAGGAAAGCCTTTCCTCTATGAATGAGATTTGATCTCTTCAACCATTCATTAATATATGAAAGGATATTTGAGAGGAATAAACATTTTTATCCCTACTCTAAAGAGACTTTTGATAGTTAAAAGACTTATTTTATGGAAGTAGCATTTTATAATGAGCTTACGAGTCGATGACAATCATAGGGTTAGAAAGCTAATAAATATCTATGCTAAACTGATGTCTAATGAAAAGGTTAAAGCCATTCGCAAGGTTGGAAAAAGAAGAAAAAAAAAAAGGTTCAAGTGGATTCTTATACCACACCCCAAGGAAAAGCGTTTACCATTTATGATGGTCCATGGAGTCGAAGTGAACTATCCTTCGACCCTATACCGCCTAAACCATTTAATGAGACTTGCTATATATGTTATGCATCGAATATATTCTACAAAACTCAAACTCATTAACCATCTATATTGATAAGTAGTTTGCTTAGTAATTCTAGGAAACTCCTAAACCACAAGGTATGGAATTAGAGGAAGTAAATTTGATTGATGAAGAAAAATCAACGAAGTTGGTCTTTACTAGCCAAAACTTGTCACCAAAAATAAGGGATGCCTTGATTCGAATGCTCAAAACTTTTAAAGAGGTATTTACTTGGAACTATAAAGACATGCTAGGGATAGACACTAATCTTGTCACTCATAGACTAAATGTTAACTTAGGGGTTAGGCCAATCAAGTAACATCCTCATGTTTTTCCTCACAAAAAGAAGTGAAAATCAAGGCGGAAATTGAAAAGTTATTGAAGGCTCGGTTTATCAAGCCAATCTAACACTTTACTTAGTTGTCCAATATTGCCTTATTCACTAAGAAAAATTGATAAGTTAGGGTTTATATAGATTTTCATGATTTCAATAAAGTATGTCCAAAGGATGACTTCCTTCTTCTCGCTATTGATGTTTTAATTGGTGCAACTGCTGGTAATGATATGTTTTTATTCCTTAATGGTTTTAATAGATATAATTAGATAAAGATGTATGAACTTAAGGCTTATAAGACAACCTTTCACAATTAGTTGGGAAATTTTTATTATATAATCATGCCTTTTAGATTGAAAAATATAGGTGTAACTTATCGGCATGTTATGATAGCACGCTTTCATGATATGATGCATGACATTATAAAATATTATATTGATGACATAGTTATGAAATCAAGAAAGAGGGAAACTCACTTGTGTCACTTAGAAATAGTATTTAAGAGGTGTATTAAGTATAAGTTAAGAATGAATCCATTAAAATGTTCTTTTGAAATATCAAGAGAAAGTATCTCGATCTTATGGTCCATCAAAAGGGGATTGATGTTGATCTATCCAAGGTAGAGGCCATACTATCTA
The DNA here is from genome assembly GCA_963924115.1 of Dovyalis caffra. Taxonomy (NCBI): domain Eukaryota; kingdom Viridiplantae; phylum Streptophyta; class Magnoliopsida; order Malpighiales; family Salicaceae; genus Dovyalis; species Dovyalis caffra. Next base: position 1,390,578 of record CAWUPB010000058.1, read on the forward strand.
TACCTACACCAAAGATATAAAAATAATTAAAGTTCTTCATTAGAAATATGTCTTGCATAAGACATTTCATACCTGTATTGGAAAAAATCTCGATCCAATTCCAAGTTCTACTAAAGAAGAATATGCTATTTATGTGGAAGGCAACTCAACAAGAGACATTTTATTACATAAAAAGAACTCTAGTTATTCCTTCTACTATGACCATTTGAATAAAAGTAAAACAAAGGCTCATATATCTCATCTCCATTCAGAATCTATTGGTATTTTGCTAGCACAAGAGGTTGATGGTATTAAGAGACTTGTCTACTATCTCAATCGAACTTTACATAAAAGTACCCAACCTTTGAGAAACACTCGTTTGGAACTTTTATTTATTACTCAAAAGCTCATACACTACTTACTCTCATATAAGGTGTATCTTATGACTAAGTCTGATCCAATCAAATATTTTCTCTTAAGGCCTATCCTTTTAGGAATGATAGTCGGATGGTTGCTTCTTTTAGTGGAGTTTGATTTAGAAGTCTTGGCCCTCAAACCCATAAAGTTTCAAGCACTAGTAGGTCTTCTAACTCAATTCCTTTTTAATAAAGATGAAGTTATTTTTGAAGAAAATCGAGTTGAATTCTATGAGGAATCCATATTGGTGACATGAACTAAAAAGGAACGATTCATCGTAATCTATTAGCTCTTTTACTACATCTAGAAAAGGTGTTGGCATAGTGCTTACTTTACCATAAGGAGAATTATTATCTTTTTCAATTCCAGTTAGATTTACCTTGTACAAATAATGAAACCGAGTATGAAATTTTAGTCTTAGACTTTATTATTGTTAGGCTTATTGGGATTAAGGCATTATGCATCCAAATGGACTTGAACCTTATTATCGGGCAAGGCAACAAGGCTTATATCTTGAAAAAAGCTTCTCTAGCTTTATATCATACTATTGTTCAAACTTTACTAGTTAGTTTCTCGTTACGGAAGAGTGAGCACACGTCACGATCATACAATCGACAGTCGATGCTTAACCACTATGGCATCCAAAATCTCTATACCTAAAATACAAGACTAATGTGATGTCACTATATTCAAGATCGTTGCTTTTAGCACTTCTATGAAATTTATTAACCTTAATGAACCAATAAAAAATTAGCAAGCCTCAATCATTAAGCGGCTCTCAAGTCTAACTACTACTTTAATCCTTATGATTAGTGGTTATTTAATGATCAATAATATGTTATATCATAAGAGGGTTGGAGGAGTGCTTGCTAAGAATATCTTTAAAAGTAAGGAAAGATTGAATCTTGAGGAAACCTATGACCGATGGTATAGAGATAAAGGTTCAACATTCTATAGATAAATTCAAAAGGGTGGATATTATTGGTCAACCATCATGGATGATGCTAATAATAAACAACAAGCCTTAGATGTGCCTTACCTCTTGATCCTTATGAATGACATTTTATTGGAATAATAAGAGATTGAAGGTACCCTTACATTAGCTACATCACCAATCATACTTTGTCAATTGATTATTAAGATGCTAAATTATTGAAGCGTAAACTTTAGAACTTCTTCATAGGAAAAGGCATTACCTTTAAAAAATTCTATCTTTAGATGACCTTTGAAATGCCTCTACATGGAAGAAGCAACTAAGATGATTGACGAAGTACATACAAGAGCCTTTTGGTGAGCACCAAAAAGGTAGAAAACTTTACAAAGCACTACTTGATCTAGGTTATTATTGGCCAACTATAGAGAAATGCTCATTGTACATTGCAAAAAAAAAAAAAAAAAGTGTCATTTGCCAAATACATGCCAATACCATTTATGCCTCTACTTTTGAACTCCATAGCATTTCAATTTCTTAGTCATTTCATATTTAAGCATTTGATCCGATCGGCTCTATTACTCTACTATCTAAAGAACATCTCTATATACTTATCTTTACCGAGTGTTTTACCAAATAGGTGGAAGCCATCCCTTCGAAGAAGGTCAAAGAGCCAACTATAACTAATTTTATCAAAGAACACATCATCTATTGCTTTATAATTTCTAAACGACTTCTCTCTAATAATGACACTCCATTTATCAATTATAATGTGAGGCGTTTGCTAACCATGTGATGAAAATATATGGGCTGAATAATATGGACTAGTTAATGTCCAATAGATTGATGTGAACTCACCTAATTTAATGGCTAGAGAACCTATAAACATGATAATTTGAACATGAGGAAAACTAAATTAGTCTAGAAGAATGGCATTAGATGCCATACTCTAGAATACATAAAATGGAAGGGATAAGTCTATGTAAATACTATAAGAATTGTTGAATTCTTGATAAGTTCAAGGTTAGTTCTTGGAAGAACTTAGGAGAAAATTTTTCTCAAAAATAACTCAATTTGATTAAGGATTGATTGATTAATTGAATTCTAATTGTTTATAAATATATGCCTATTAATAGGCTGAAATAACATTCTAGGAAAACTTAATAGACTAGAATGCCTAGAATTCTTTAAACTTAAATATAGCCTAGGATCCAACAAAATAGAATAAATAGGGCCTAAAATTCAATAAACAAAATAAATATGTAATTAAATCTAGCCTCTTAAACCATAAATATGGACTTAAATCTAGCCTAAAAGACTTAAATTATAAACATGGACCAACCTTCATCAAGATCTTCATAAGTTTAGCCCAAGAACCAACCAGCCATTAAATTCAATTAAAAACATTATCAACTAGCCTCAACCTAAAACTAAATGACAACCTCAACCTAATCTCATACATCATTTTTGGACCAAACTCTTCAGTTTTAATTCTTGTTATAGATCAATAATTTTTTACCCAAATCCTTGTTTTGACTCCTCTTCAAGCCTATGTCCTTATTGGTCAACCCATTGAGTAACCCATGTTCTCATTAGCCCATTAACATTGAGTAGTCCATATTATTCAACCCTTATGTTCTCATCATTCCCTCACTCTTTAAAAAATCCTTAAATCTTCACCTTTACACCAAATTTATACCATCCTAAATAAGTTTTAGTATCAAGTCATTCAATTGTAACGGACTTTGAGCCATGAGAAATACTAGAAAATTTAGTACATAATGGCACATAAGCATGTGTCACATAATTATAACAAATTAATGCTTGGGGATTAACAATTGGAATAAATATGACCTAAAATTTAAAACAAAACATAAATATGTAATTAAATATGATCTAAAAGACTTAAACCATAAATATGGACTTAAATTTGGCCTAGAAGACTAAAACTATAAATATGAACCAAACTTCATCAAAATCTTCATAAATTTGGCCTAAGAAATAACCAGCTATTAAATTCGATCAAAAACACCATTAACTAGCCTTGGCCTAGACTAAATGATAGCCTCGATCCAATCTCATACATCGACCTCGGACCAAAACTCTTCAACTTTAATTCTAGTTGTAGATTAATAATTTTTCACCTAAATGCTTGTTTAGACCCCTTTCCAAGCCTATATCTTTATTACCAATCCATTGTGTAGCCATATTCTCATCGACCTATTGCACATTGGGTATTCCATATTATTCAACCTCTATCTTCTCCTCACCATATATGATATTGATCATATCAAGTCCACACCTTATTATCCAAAAAGGAATGTTCATGCTAAAGCCACTAACAAGATGTTACTTTACATTCTTAAGAGGATGATCTATGAAAACCATAAGTTATGGAGTAGCGCCCTACCAGTAGCACTACGGGCATATCGTACCTCAAAGAAAAGTATAACTCAAGCCACTTATTTTGCCTTAGTCTATAGGACACAAGCTATTCTTTTAGTTTAAATTCATATGCCTTCAAGTAGATGATCCTTGGATGGAGAATTTGATGCCAAGACCACTTTGAAAGTTAGACATTGATGTAGTAGATGAATGAAGAGAATTAGCTTGCCAGTCCACTTTATTGTACCATGAGAGGTTGAGCAAAGCTTATGATCACCTAATAAAAAAACCTTCTAAAAGGATGATGTGGTGCTCCTAACTACCGACCACATATAAAATGGATTGTAAGCACCAAAGTTCACTCTAAAGTAGTAAGGTCCTTTTGTAGTTAATGAGACTAATGATAATGGATATGCTAAGCTACTAAATCCTAAGATTGATGCCATCATTGTGCTTGTTAATTTTGAATTTATTCAAAAAATATCATGTGTAAATGAGTATGTCTTTAAATCTTATATCTTTGGAGCACTCATTTTAATATAAAGAATAAGATCTATGTTGAGCATTTGTTTCTTATCTATACTCTTCAATGACAATGCCATATCCATTTGAACAAAGTGTGTGTCGGCTAAGTTATGAGTTTTCCTTACTCAACTTACACTTCGATGGCAATGCCATATTTATCCGGCCAAGCTAGATGCTAGCCGAGCTCGAGCTTTTCATGCTCAATGTATTTTTCTAGTAGAAATATTATCGATCCATATGGCCAAGCTGGTCACTCGGCCAACCTCGTGAGCTTTTTATGTTTTGTATTTTCTTTCAATGGAAATGTCATGTTCATCCGGCCAAGCTATACACTAGTTAGCTCGTGAGCTTTTCATGCTTAGTATTTTCTTTCGATGGCAATGCCATGTTTGTATGGACAAGCTGCATGTTGGCTAACCCATGAGCTTTTCATGCTCGATATTGTTTCTTTCAATGGCAATTCCATGTTCATTTAGTCAAGTTACATGCTCGGCTAAGCTATAAGTTTTTCATGCTCGGTTGAGTCATGTTCTTTATGTTTGGCCCTCACCTAAGTAACAAAATGGGTACATATGAAAAAAAAAATCAAAATGGATGCATTCGGATAATTAAAAAAAAAAGAGTAAAAAAGCTTATCATATAATGTGTTCTTCGACTATAATTTTTTTAAAAAAAAACGTATTATAAATATCTATTTCAAAAGACAACATAAAATTATGCTACATCATATAACGAAGGCACATCACTCGTGCGAAGAGAATTAAGCTTAATTGATTTCCTTTGTAGCTCCTCATAGCCAATGGTAGTCATAGTAAGAGACTATCTCATATTCTAACCTCTCGTTTGGCATTTTTGAACACAAACTCGGCCATCTCTAATGCTTGATTAGATTTGTCTCTTTTCTTTCATGTAGCTTCTACATCTTGGTTTGCCATGATGGAAGCATTCCTTAATGCCTTAAGCTCTTATTGAGAATCCTTAAGTACAACAACATGCTAAAAGTCCCCTACAATTGCTCGCAGTGGCTTAATGCCATCAAAATCCTTTAAGATCTCTAACATTTTGACAAAGTGATTATCACCTAACTCTCTACTTGGTTGTCTTGACAAGATAAGTACTTTTCCAATCTCTTTTAGGAAAGAGCATTGGAGTAGACATACTCGGCATGCTATATGTAATCCAAAATTTATCATATTGTTTTGTTAAGAGATTAAGCATAGCCATATGAGATATAACACCCTCGACCTAGGACCTAAGTAGTCAAAAGTATTACCAGCAATACCTCACATTTCAAGTGTAATAAACGTAAGCCATCAAGCCCGGTGTCCTTTTACTCGTCTAATTAATTAATAATCGCTACGAAAGCTCATTTAATTTAAATGATTAGGTCCATTCTTTATTTAAAACTAGCTATATTTTTTTTTTCAAAATAAGTTAATCTACGAGTAATAATCATTATAACTTAAAACTTGATAATAATTCTCCGTTAATAAATTTTATGGATATCCTTACCCCAAAATATTCCTAAAAGCTCATGTATGAAAAACTCAATTGAAATATTTTAAAATAACATTTTGGATTAAAATAAAGTAATTTGCCTCTTTAATTTTTATTCAATTAATTTCATAAAATTTGGATTAATTAAATTAGTCATTATTATGAAATAACCAATTTAGTCTTTATTAATTTAACAAATCAATTAAGTAAAATTTCCATTAATTTTCCTAGAATTTTGAATTACTTAGAAATAATCAATTAGGCCTTATTTAATCACCCACAATCTAAAATATATATTCCATTTAATAATCAACCTTATTCTTAGGTGATGAATATTTCCAATTTAATAAAAACCCCTTAGGATTTAAAATTCAATCGATCAACTCAATTAAAACATTAATTTAGCTCATTGGAAGCTAAATAATGTATTAAGCCTATTGGAAGGTAATTTAAATTAGAAAACTCCAATTCCATTAATTATTCCATATCAATTAAATTCCATTTATTCCAAGTCAATTAAATTCACTAAATTTTTATCCTACTAAATCCTTTAATTTTTAAGTCCAATTAAATCCATTTTAATTCCTCCTTTAATCTATTTATTACTTAGACCAATTTAGTAAGTCATCCATCAATTTAAAGCATAAAACCAAATTTAACTACTACTAGTCACACCCATTTATTAACATTTTTAAAGTATTCAATAAACATTATAAGCTTACATACCAAATAGCTAGCTTACATATAAAGTACATGTTTGGCAAGCTAGGTTATCCATGGCAACCATCTCAATAATGAGTCACATCATTACTCTTTATTTGATTACCTACACCATAAGATAACTAAGTGAGCTTAAACTCGGTAAGTATAGTTATATTTATGCATACAAATGTATTGATTTCCATGATGTTAGACACCTTTTCTTAACATCCTCATAAGAGTATATATTAGATCATTCCCTTATAAGTCCTCTTTTTGTGATTTAAGGGTGTACAATAGATCATTCCCTCTTATATACTAAAAGTATTCATTAGATTATTCCGTTAGCATGTCCTCTTTTGACATACAAGAGTATTTATTGGATCTTTTTTTTTCCTTGCAAAGAGTATTCAATAGATCATTCTCTTTGCAATTCTTTTCTTAAACATGAACATATACATTAACATGTGCATAATGCATTTCTTAAACACTAACATAACTTTAGCAACCATTAACATAAACACACAATATAATTACATAGACAAACCTCATTTAGCATATAACTTAGCATTTGGCCAAATCATTCCCTCCATAACCATCTTGGCCGAACTTGTCAACCAATTCAACTTCATGTAGCCAGGAACAAATCATACAACAATCATATGTTTTCATACTCAAACAACTTAATAAACATTAATTCATCACAATTTCATAAAATTAACCATGAAATGCTAATTGTTGTTCTTAGCTGAATTATTCCATACACATAACCAATGAGAAATTCCCAATTAAACACTTAAATACATATAAATTCATCCTTTCAATCAACTAAACAACATTAAACATTAAACTAATTCAACCAATTTCATACTAGGTTTTGGCCGAAGCCATCATTCAAGATAGCCATCCTTAATTCTTCAATTAAACATATTTAATCATATCTAATTTGTCATATAGACACATAATTAACATAATTGTATAAATTAAACGAATTAACCCTTATTTTTTTTATTATAGTCAAATTACATAATCAACCAATTCAAGGTTAATTTGTCAAATGAAACATATTTGATCATGTTTAATCATAGGAACATCCAAATAACACAATTGCATGAGACTAATAGTTTTTCCCCAAATCATACTCTAGGCCAAATGTTCCAATCCAAAACTCTTAGCATCCAAATTTCAATTAAACCATAATTAAGCATGTAAATATGTTAATTCATCCATCAAAACTAGCATCACAACAATAGTTCATCATAATCAACCAAATTCAACTTAGCTCAAACATTAGAACACTAAACTTACAACTTCTAAAACCTTATATATCAATCATCTAGCATCAAAATCATACAAATCTTATGGTGTAGTTAGGACTACACTTACCTTGATTGATGCTAAGTTTGAATCTACCTTAAATGCTTTAAAAAGCTCCCTTCTTCTACGCCTCCAAATAATTTGGCCAACTTCTAAGTTTTTCCTCCTTCTTCCTTTAGCAACTTTAAGTGTTTTTACAATGATTTATTGATTTTTTCTTGGTTAATTTTGTGTTTTTAGATTGTGGTTGAGCTTAGTTTCTTGAATTTTTTCCATTCATCCTTCTTGTTCTTCCTTGGTTTCTTCCTTTCTTATTTTTCCTCCTTTACCGACTTACCATGGAAAATTGGCTAAGATTTTTCCAAGTTGTAAGCCACTTGGATGGTTAGTTTTGGTTCCTTCATCATATTAAATTTCTAGAGAATTCTCCATTTTCTTTTATTTTCCTCATTTCTTTTCTTATTTATTCTTCCATATGGTCGAATCACTTAGCTTCTCTCATTCCATTTTATTGTGTAATTTATGTGTGATTAATTAGTCTACTTGGTTGAATTATTAAGTCCCTTAAATTTCTAAAATTTTATATTTTAGTCACTAAACTTTATTAATTATTTTAATTGGGTCCTTACATTTTAGTCCCCGAAATTTTAATTTCCATAATTAAGCTACTAATCTAGGCTTTCTTAAGTTTTATAGTAGTCACTAAAATTTTCCTCTTGATTTAATTAAGTACTCGAACTTTTGATTTATTATGATTAAGTGCTTATGATTTAGTTTAAGTCCTTAGGTTACCCACATAATTATAATAATTAATTATTTTAACTTACTAAATTAATCATTTAATAATTCATTCACACCACACAATTTTTATGCATGCATACAATATAATTTTCTATGCAAACATAAATATCAATTTTCACACATTTACATAAATATTTACATAAGAAATACATTAGTCATAAATTTTACACATAAAAATAAATTTTTCATACATATAGATAAATACTTAAGGAGCTTTTAGGTCGGGGATATTACATAAGTAGCTTTTATGTTCAAGCCGTAGAAATTCACCTTTTCATGACTAGTTGAGCGCTCAAAGAAAGTTCTTGCTTCCTTAACATGTGGTGAATCGAAAACTTAAGAAGGAACTAAGGAGCCCTTAGGAACCATAGATTGTGTGACCATGTCAACATCAATTTTTAAAATATCGTTAATAGAAATAGCAATCATAGTAGAGACATCAATTTTTATGACAATTGCTAAGCTAGGATTTCCACCATTACAAAGAGAAGGGGTTAAGATAGAAAAGTTATGCCTATCAACTGTTCTAATAGCTACTTCTTCAATTAAATCTATATTTTCATCACCTTTACTATTTAGCGAGTCTATTGTCGCTTCAAGTGTTCTACTTTCTACTTTAAACGAGGCAATTACTCTAAGGCTCTTTTCAGCACCACGTTTCTCGAATTATATCCCAAAAGAAGTTCTTCATAATTTGTTTTTGGTTAGAATTGTAACAAAAAATATATATTATTGATCATCATACGAAGATAAAAAATTACCTCTAAAATGGGACTATAATCAGCTACTATGTGTTTGCTCATTTTACTACTAGTGGGCTAGCTAAGGCATTGAGCCTAAGCACTAGATTTTGTTTGGCTTTGCTTATACTTGTTTGAGCTTATATGACTTTGGATTGATTTTTTCTAACCGAGTTAGGGGTTGTAAGTTTTCTTTCATCCTTTTTGAAGTAGTTTTCTACAAAGGAATATAGAAGAGCTCATCTTAGTAGATATGATAGGCAATGCTTGCCATGAAGAAAAGATGATAGGCATCGATCGTCATATATATATTAGCAAGCATTACTTGCTAATACTCGGGTGCAATCGTTATTAGTAAGTGTGTTGGCTCAATATGAAGGACACAATTTGGCTTGGCTAATCAATTAGTAATCCTAATAGATTTATCAACACCCATCCTTTTGGTTGGCATGTCAACAATTTGGTTGGCTAACACCTATTTGTTATAAATAAAAAAAACAATTGGAATTGAATTGTGAATAAAAAAAACTAGGTACTTAAAAAAACTAAAAAGTGAGAAACTTACTCGAATTAGCTTTGGTTTTTCTTTTATTTAAACCTTTACTACTAGATTGTTTGATTGAAGTAATCATATTCTTTAAAATAGGGTATTAAAAAAAGGTATTAATAAGTAACATTGATGTCAAATATGTTTAATAAAAAAAAGATACACTTACCGTATAGGGTTTTGTTTGTTTGTTTGTTTGTACATTTTCTTCACCAAGGCTAATAAGAATTACAATTTCTGAATAAATTGATTCAATTTGACTCATTACTCCTACCTTATGATAACGAGATAGATAGATCATGGCAAGACATTTCTCTATGTTAAGATCCTCATGAATAGGTGGAAAATTCTTTATAAAGAGCTCATACTAGATCAAAAAGTTCTTCCAATAACCATACTAATATTAGCTCCGTATACCTACTTGATTAGGTCGAGGAAAGTAAAACCACTTAGCCACCTTATAGATCCTTCTACAATTCCCTATCTCAAATTGAACATATGTTTGCTCAAGATTGCCTAGCAGATAAGTAATGATTGGAGAAACACTTTGGTCAAACCTAAATTGATAAACAACTTGATAAGGATAACAATTTACTATCCAAGATTCCATATCATCACATTTTGCATACATATACTCTAGCATACAAATGAGAGTTTCAAGATGTGTCCATACCAAAAAATCAAGCATTTTATCATTAAGGCTATTCCAAGTTATCTTCAAGTCAATTTGTCCTTTGTTATCATGAACATAGCATGTGTCAACGTAATCCTCATAACCTACAAATGATTGAACATAAGGATGAAAGCTAAATTTTGATTCATGATCAATTATTGATAGAAATTTGTCATAGAATGTCATTCCAGTCCAAGCTAGTGCATAAAAATTGGGTATTCTAATATTGTCATCAAGGTCTGTCTTATCTAAAGATTCTAGTGCTCAAGGATGAAAGCATAATCCGAGTATCGACCTTAAAAAAAGAGATGTAGGAAGAGAAAATCCACTCGAAGGCTACACATCAAACCGACCTTTGGATCTCCATAAAGTATAATGGTATGCATCTATTCTCCCATAGAGACAACCTAAATACAAGGGTGTGTGCATGTACGAGCAACCTTATGAAATCCTCATGGCCATCGAAATCCATCTAAGGTCGATGTAGTTGTATAAAGAGTTAACAAATACTATTTGACAAAGCCACACTCGATAGAAGGATTGTGAGCTCATATCTAAAAAAATAATATAATAGTAAAAAATATATATAAAGATAAAGGAGTTGGTTCTTATGTAGTGTTAAAGTTAAAGAGAGAGAGAGAGAGAGAGAGAGAGAGAGAGAAGGAGAGAGAAGAGGGCTCACTTGTTTACTAGATCATTATTTTTCTTAAGCATACTTATCCATGAAGTTCGTAAAGTTGAATGGACCATGACTATGGATTTTTTTCTTTGCACTAAAAAAAAAACATCAAATAACAACAGGAATTAGCGATGAAAGTTTATCTATAGCTCAATAGCAAGCAAATAATGATAGAATGGCATTTGTTGGAACAACTCGATAGAATATTGATGGAATCGTGATGTTTTATTAGCAACGAGCATGAATCCGTCACAAAATTTGATGATAAAATCCTTTCAAGAGTTTTAAAGATGGTTTAGCAATAGCTTTGCTAGGAAAAATTAGAATAATAGTGATGAAATTGCAAATTCATTGGTATTTTCAATGCTTGATTTAGTGACGAGATATTCCATCATTAATGGACATATCCCTCGCATTTTAGCGATGAAAAGGTCTCGTCTCTAAAGGTGAAAAAAGAGCAAAATTGGGTGGACTTTTTGAAAGTCAAAAGTGTCAAATTTGAGATGAATTAGTGACGGACACTTACGTTTATCGATATATGTGCCAATTTTGAGATGGATTTGCAATGGACACCTATGTTTAGTGACGGATCGAGTGAGGGGTTGCGTCTATCATTATTTTCCAATCCCTAATTAAATGCCTTCTTCTTCCTCCTCCCTCATTTTCTTCTCCCTCTATTTCTTCGACTAGTAGCGCTAGTCTCCTCCCTAACCAAACCACCACCAAACTTCACCCCTCCATTCTCAATCAATTCATACCCACTTTAAGGTCTTTTCTCCAAAAAATAAAAATAAAAATAAAAATAAAAAATTCTCACTTTTCCTTCCTTGTCCTTAGTGTAATTCCACCCGAATTATGTTAGTTTTTACTCTATTTTGTTTTCTTAATTAAAGTTAATAATTTATTATAATTATGAGGTTAATTTTAAGTTTAATTGCATGATATATATATATATATATATATATATATATATATATATATAATTTTTATTTTGTTGATTTATTTTTTAAATTTTTAAATTTTGTTGGTTGTTAGGTTAATTTATTAATTTAATTATAATTTAAATTTAATCAAAATTGATTTTTAATTAATTAAAATAATTTTATTTATGTTTGGTTAATTAATTAGGCTAATTATGTTTAATTTGTTGAATTAGAATAAATTTGTTAATTAATTGTTTAATTTTTTATAATTAAATTAAATTAAATTAAAATTTAAATTTAAATTCATTAGAATTAGAATTAATCAAATTAATTAGATTTATATTTAATTAATTAGTTTAATTATTGAATTAAAACTTTATTTATGTTAAAACTTGTTAATTTAATTGTTATTTTAAAATTATTTGATTAGAATTAGAATTAATTAATTTATTTTTATTTATAATTAATTAATTAATTAGGTTAATTTTGTTTAATTAGTTGAATTATAATTTTATTTATATTGAAAATTGTTAATTAATTATTAGTTTAAATTTAATTTGGATTGAATTAAAATTAATTAATTTCATTTCATTTTTATTTAATAAATTGATTAGGTTATTTTTTTAATTGGTTGAACTATAAATTTATTTAAATTAAAAATTGTTAATTTATTGTTATTTTAAATTTAATTTGGTAAGAATTAGAATTAATTAAGTTAATTTGATTTATATTTAATTAATTAATTATGTTTAATTATAACTTTATTTATATTAAAATTTGTTCATTTGTTGTTATTTTAAATTTAATTCGGTTAGAATTAGAATTAATCGATTAATTTTATTTATATTTAATTAATTAATTAGGTTAAATTTGTTTAATTGGTTGGATTATAATTTTATTTATATTAAAACTGATTAATTTATTGTTATTTTAACTTTATTATGTTAGAATTAGAATTAATTAGTTTAATTATTTCATACATTATTATTAAAGTGTATTGAAATACGCCATAGTGCATCGAACCCGAGAGGTAGGAGATCCTTGGGAATTGAGGAGAAATAAGATTGATTCGATGCTCTGTGATGGAGTTAAGAGGATAAGTTTGTGATTTAATTTTGATAAAGTATCCAAAACAATTCTTAGTTTTGGTGTGCGTAAATTGATTGTTGGTTGATTTAATTTATTGTTTGTGTTATTAGTTAGAGTATTTGTTAATTAGGAAATAAGAAATTTACAAGAGAGACTCGTCAAAATTTTATTAGATGTTTAGAAAAATTATTAATTAAATAATTTTGTATTGCCTTAGAAATGCGAAAACAAAAATAATGAGGTGCAATTTGCATGGGAATATCAAATTTACAAATTTTTGTTTATTTTAATTCATATTAATTTATAATATATTTTCAATCAAATTGTTATTCATTTTTTAAACAATTTCAAGTGTTGTTCTTGAGTTATGACTCATGGATTGGGTAGATTTGATGGCGATGTCAATGGTCGTGGCTTTAATGTTGACCATGTAACTAATAATGTCGGTGTACGTGGACATGGCACTGCTAGTGCAAGGGTCCGAGTCATGTACTTGATAGTGGTGTCAACATGTCTACATCCCCTCTAATAGTGCCTTTTACGATGAATGATCCCATTACGATTTTCTCAGCTCTAGAAGCTCTATTGGATCCGATGATGGACAAACTATGTGGGTCATGAATAACTAAAGAGTAATATATTTTACATGCAATAATTAGTTTTATATTTTCATATATTATATTGAAATTATTAATTCACTTATTTATTATTTATTTGTTTTGTTCGACAGTTTTGTTCCATCAAGTAAGTGCTCCATAAAAATCACCATAATTCTTAAGGAGCGAGTTGGATGTCGCTCGCTCCATATGGAAATCTATCTTCATAAAGACAAAAGACATATACTTTAATTAGTTTAGGGTAACATATTAATTATTTTCTTATATTTTATTTAAAGTGTTAATTTAACTTTAAAGTACTAATATTATTTTTTTCCTTCATATAGAAATACTTTTTATGAAATTCGATCTTTGATACACTAATTAAAAATGCATGAGAGAGTCTCACATGGAGGCAATATCATGACATGCTTAATAAACTAAAGTATATGAATAACAAATATGTGTTTATTAAACATGAGGTGTGGGAAGCATAAAGCTCGGATTGGGCCACTCTCGAGTATCAAGCTTAATCTTAGCAGGCATCTCCAAATCGTTTGTCGGAGATGGATGGTGTCGTTGCTCGGCCCATCAAGCATACCTGGAGGGTCCATTTCTTTGATCGAGCATGCTCGGTGTTTGGTAAATCCTATATTATCCAATATGTTATAAATTAGTTTTTGTAATTATTTTATCTCATATCATTTGTTTATTTTTTTAGTATAATAAATTGAGTCGTAACTTAAATCCTTACGAGCTATTCACGATGAAGGATCATACATCCTATAGAGATACAAAATAAAAGTAAAATTTCCTTCATCTAAAGGATCTAAAATCATGTCATTGAATCAACTAACCATATATTCATGAATTAAACTCGATAAATAAAGAATTATCTCTTGTAGTACGGATTTAAACGTTTATAGAAAATAGTCGTCTAAGTGTTTAGCCTCTATCAATAATTTACGCAATCCAAGCACCTACAAAGGAAGCACTCATAATTGATAGAATGTTAGCTTCACCTTTTCCGACTTGTTCGGTGGTTTTTTTAATAGAAATCTAATCGAGTAATTTTATGACAACTTAAAAAGAGAGAAGAAAAAGTGGTGTGCTAGGGTTAAGGAGAAACTAATTTTCTCCTTCTTTTATTTTTGAACTATGTGCCCTAAATTATTTTTCTTTTTGTTTTCATTTTCTCTCTCTTGAAAATCTTATGTTTTCCACAGACTCTTTTCCATATATATAGGGAAGAGGCTTCCTTCTTCTTCAAGGACAAGGAAAGGTGGCGACTAGTCCTAATTAAACACTTGATTGTTGCCTTCTAATCTTTCAAGAATTAAAAGTTATTTTGTATATGGGCTTTTTGATTTTTATCTTTGAAACATTCATCCTTATCCAATAAGGTTCATGTTTATCCCGCCACTAAAATATCTTTTAGGCTTTTAATTAGACCTATTGGCCTAAAACTATTTTGGTCCAATTAATTAATTTGGACTATCCAAATAAATTAAGTTAGATAATTTTAGGAGGCCTAAATTAGGAAATAATTTTCTAAATTACCCTTAAACCTAAATTAGAAAATTAATTTCCATTTTAGGTTCTTTATTCCAAATTTGGAACTAACTCCAAATCGGAAACTAATTTCTAAAATAGAAAACTTTCCATTTTAGACAACCTTTTCCAAATTTGGAAACTTTCAAAATTGAAAAAAAAATTCAACATTTGTCTTTAATAATGTGAATGCTTAAATTTATGCATGTGACTCAATATGCTTCAGATATATTGACAATGTATCAAGAATAAAAGACACTCTTTTATCTCTTGATATATAAATCAAGATTGACATCTAGCAAGGTATCATGACTACCAAATTTTCTAGAAGGATTAATTAATACGTAATTATCTTTCACGAGCATGGTTACCATATAATTCAATCCTCATGTCAACTTATCATAGTGTGATCTCGAACTTGGTTATTAGTCTTGTTCTATCATGATCACATAAGTTTTCTTCAATTTTCAAATGTCCTAGCTCTTAGAGTAAACCAACTATACTCTATTAGTGTACTCCTACTATGGTCATAGATTTCTTGAGTAGACATTTATCAAAGTGCAATGTGATAACTCTCTTAGCGTATAAGGAATGACATATCCTATCTTAGTCATTCACCTACCTTCATTAGATTTCTAGTATATCCAACAAATTATCCACGTGCAACCATTTATTAGGTCTATCGAAATGAGTGTCAAAGTACATAAATCCTCCAATGAGATAACCGTGATGACTTCAAGTCTAAAGACCAGTTAGTACCCATCTCGTATGAGATTCTCATAGACTATACCAAATGAGTTCTCATGGTGAGTCAAGTCCAATGATATGTTTTCTAACATTAATCACGTAAGTGCTTGCTTTGGCATTATCATGTCAATAGGTGTGAGATCTTCTATCGCTATCATATAACATGAGCATAGTACTTATAAGTCTATCCGTAAATATTCAATACCCATTCTTGACCATGCTATAACTTGAGACATTTAATGATATCATTTATGTGTATTAGTGTTTGTCTAGCATTTTTCAATTAATCATTAATGCAAATGCATATCATATGAACTTTTATCTAATTCTATTCAATGAATAAATGTAAATGACAAGAATTAATAGAAAGACTTCTTTTATTATAAATAATATAAATAATGCAATAATATAATAAGTCAAATCTATCCAAACAATGTTGGATCTTGGGCACATGCACTAACACTCGAGCACTAACAAACAAAAATATAGGACATTTTATCGGCAAATGATCGGAGATAATAATGGAAAAGTTTTATATTTTTTTAAATATATATACATCTATTGATATAATCTAAAAATATATTTATGAGTTAATATTATAGTTATTTCACGTACATAGGAGCGCATGTAGTTAATGCAATAAACAATTGTTAAGGAGCGAGTATGAGAGTGATTTATCAACTCTAGATATCGACATGCCCAAGATATATTTGGATGTTGTCGGAGGAGAGAAAAAGCAAAGATTGTACAACATTAAAACTTATATGTCCTAATGGTAGTCACATTCGAGCGTTATCTCCTTCTTTACCACTTCATGGTATCCCGATAGTAATATTCAAAAGGTTCTGCCTAGTACAAAGATAGGATCAAATGAATGGAGGGTATCATCCAACAATAAGCCAATCAAGTTAGCTCTATAAAGAGTCAATTGTAGACAATGATGTCTTTGTTATAGAACCTCTAGCAGACCTCGTGTCCCTCCCGCCGACCCTCCCACAACCTAAGAGTCGACCATTCCTCTCAACACCCAAAACCGAAAGATGATATAGAAGATGGTAATAACGAGGACTAAATTTTTCGTTTTTTTAAAATTTTTTTTAATGTTTTTGTACATCTTAACATATTTATATATTTATTTTATTTTAATTTATATAATTTTAATTTTATTAAATAATATATCATGTTTTAATAAGGTGTTGTTTATAATTGTTTGCTATTATAATTAACAATATACGACTATTGATTTTTTTTAATACCTTTCATTTTGTAACGGAATTACGAGAATATTTAGTGATGGATATATATACGAGTTGCTAAATAGTAATGGAATTACAAAAATCTTAGCAATTATAATTTAGCAACACTAGTTCCATTGTTATTTAACGACAAATGTGAGTGAAACTAACAATGGAATGATAACGAATATAAGACCTCACAAACAACTATTTTAGATTGATTTAAAAACATAAATTCAATAAATTAGTGATGAAAATTTTTTTTCATCGCTAAGGAAATAACGACCATTATATTAGTGATGAAATCCATATTATCTTTAATCTGTCGCTAATTATATATAGCAACGAATTTTTGACATATAGCATTGGAAAAATCCATAGCTATTTACCAAATTTTTTGTAGTGTTGCCGACTCATCTCAATAATGTTTGATATACGGGATCATTATTGCCCACCCAATGTCAAGTAAATTTGTACTTCTAAATTGAGGAAGTTTTAAGAGAATGGAGACATCTTCCAAGGCATATGTGATTTCTCCCTAAGCAACAATAAAAATGTGAGTATGAGTGTTCCAACAAAAAAGTATGTCTCTTGTTTATGTCAAAGTGATCATCTAGGTGCTTGCTTAGGAAAATCACCTCCAAGACTCCAACAACTCTTAATTGGTCAACATATGTGATATTCTTAAGAATTCTATATGTCTATTCTTGTCATTTAGTTTTGTCTTATCAATTTTCTCTTTATTTGAAAAAGTGAAAGAAGATAAGAGAATATGGTTTCCTTCTATCCAAAATCACAAACAAGAATTAGGTGTTCTTAAATCATTAACGGGACTCATCTTGAGTTCTCCACGAGATAAACCTCATTGCTTGAGAGTGACTTTCTATATATATATATATATTGTATTGGAAAGCATGACTTGTCACGGAAATGGCCGATAAGTATTGTCTATCTCTAAAAAGGTTGACAAACACTACCCGTCACCTGAAAGGAATGGGAAGTACTACTAGCCACGGAAGGAGTTGGCATGCACTCGCTTGTCATGGAAAGGGATTAATTTGTTACATTTTTTTTACCTTAAAAAAATTATTGATACATATATATATATATATATATATATATATATATATATATATATATATATATATATATATATATATTGATGGCTAAAAAAGAGAGAGAGAAAGCAAGATTAAAAAAAAAAAATTATGGCCATCTGCGGTATGTGCTAGGCCGGATGCCGACAACTAGTAGCAATTTGTTGTTAGCACAAGCTAGCCGCCAATAGTAGAATTGCTGCTGGCATGTGGCATTATAGCCAGTAACAAGTTGCTGCTCGTAAAAAAAAGAAAAGAAAAGAAAGGAAGAAAGAAAAACCACTTGTATGAAATTTACCTTATATTTCTTCATATTTTCAAAAATCTTGAATTAGAGATTTGAGTTGTTATTTTTTTTCCTTTAAAAAAAATTATGAAGCAATTTTTTTTTTTTTTTTTTTTTACAACTAAGGTTTTTTCTTATATATGGATAATTAGAGAAGCAAAAAGTTCCATAATACCCTTAATGAGTCATTTTTAGGTTTGGAAAGTCAAGGAGACTATATATATATATGAGCGGAGTAAACTATGATTAAGACTTTATAAAAAAAATTTACGTGGTTCGACAATAGACCTATTCCACGGTTGTAATAGCAATTATTATTAGGTTTTTTCAATCGGTTACAAATGCAAAAGATAATGTCCATATTTATAGTGTGAACAACTAAGGTTATAGTTAAAAGACTTACGAGCCTATACACCTAACCCAATATTTGGTAGATCTTTTGGAAGCTCTATCCCCAAGCCCAACGAGGGTTGTTTGCCTCTTGATTCGGGCTAATGAGACTATTGTGTGCATAATGCCCTAAACTACGAGCCACATCCACATTAATTTTCACAACTTAATATATCACATGCTGTATTTTTTTTAAGTGCCAAAAAACACGATTAGTTATCCATAATCATTGTCGGATTATTCTTTCCAATTCTATTTATTTATTTATTATTATTATCTATTTTTTTATACATGATTGCACAAACACCATTGCTAGCAAGGTTGTTCGTGCAAAGGCTAAATGTATAGGTTCAATTTTATCCATAAAAAATAATTAAATAACTTAGATAATTTGTTATTATATGCTAATTTATGTTATCTTTCTTGTTTTTTTTTAATGGGCTTAAGCTACATCGTAAATGGATTGGACTAAAAACGGATCTCACTCGGTGCTAGGTCATGGACTCGCAAGGATGGACATTGGTGTTTTGATAGGGTTAGTGTTCATGCTTTTATTTTTTAGATGCATTAGGAAGATTGATTTGGTGGGTTCGGAGCGAGTTCAATTGTTAATTCCTTTAGCATTTGCTAGTAAGTTGAAGTAGTTTAGGTTAAAGAATCTAAATCTTTCAAATCAAATCGACTCGTCGAAACTTAGATAACGTAACATGATCCTAAGCACTCGAAGGCATCTTCTTTCACTATAAATATCGATCTTATATCATTATGAAGGACTTTTGCATCGGCGAATTTCTTGACTTCGAATTTTTGATCTCTAGTAAAGGAAATCATTGAATTTTCTATTTTAAAACTCTCATACTCATACACTACATAACACCTAAAACTTCTTTTGTTTGAATTTTGACTACTCTCCTATTAGTAACATGACTTGCATCTTTTTAATATTGTTTGTTTCTCCTTTCATGCCTCTTACTATTTGTATCCTTTTTATTTAGTTGGTTGATCATTGCTTTTACAAGTGTTATTTGTAAGTCATAACACTAGGTTTTTACATTTTGATTGGCCTGCTCGATCATTTATTTAATCAATTCTTAAGAACTCTTTTTACAAATTACATTATTATTATTATTATTATTATTATAGTAAAATGTTAGAAAAAATATTTTTTTTTCATTTTTTTTGCGATAGAAATTAACCCGAGTTGGACTAGAGGCTAGAGTATGAATAGGGATGGCAATTTGCTCCGCCCCAACGGAGCCCCACCCCACCCCGCCCCGCATCAATTTTCCCCGGTCAACGCGAGGATTCCTTGCGTTTATTAGGGAACGAGGAGGGGCGAGGCGCCCCGCAATCGGGGACGGGGTGGGGATGAGATTTGCCTACCCCGCCCCGTTTGCCTCATTTCTTTTTTTTTCATTAAAATTATAATTATACCCCATATAAAATCTATAATAAATGACTTTTAGGATTTATTTTCTATATAAATTATCATTTTTTGCTATAATTTAAATTTTGATAGTAAAATTAGATAAAATGAGATGAAAATTAAAAAAAATAATTTTTGCTCCGTTTACGTCCCGTTTGGAGTGAGGATGGTAGAGGAAATTTTGCCCCATTCGGGACACGGGACGGGGATGAAAAAATTTTTTAGAAGCAGGGTGCGGTTGAAAAAACTTTTTAGGGGCGAGGCGGGAACGGGGATGGTGATCATCAGTCCCTGCCCTGCCCCATTGCCATCCCTAAGTATCAACGCAGCCTGTATGCTTTAATTGATGAGCCAAGGACTTTTTGCAGGCTCTCTCTCCCTCCTTTCAAAGCTGTAGAGGAGCAAATACGAGGAAGTCGTGAGAAATTTTGGTTTTGTCCAAATCTTCTGGTAGTAAGACCCACCACATCGGAGTTGCAAGCTGTATGCTTGCAAGTTGCAATTGATTTGAAGAAACAACATGACCAGTAGCTGCAAATGTTGTCACCAAAATCCTTGTACATACAACATAATAAATACGAGTAAATTATAAATTAGTCTCTCTAGTTTGAGAAACGAATTAATTAATATTTTTTATTTTAAAAATTAATTATTTAATTATTTTCATAATTTTTTTCTTAAAAAATAGATATTATGGAAATATTATAAAAAAGGTAACTTTTAAAATATAATAACATTAAATTAAACATAATCAACACTAATTAAAATATTAATAATTCGTTTTTAAAATAAGAAATTCTAATTATCATGTAGAAAGACTAATTCATAATTGACTCCAGTAAATAGCAACAAAGCATCATTAAAACAATTTGAAAACATGGAAACATGCCAAAAGAAGCATAAAAATAAAAAATGAACTTGATAAAACCTACACCCGACACGTGCACAAATGTTTGGGTTTTAGGAATATTTCTTCTGCGGCAGTGTGTAGTAGGTTAGGGCTCCCTTCAGTCCCTTGGCATTTCATTTCCCTTTTAACGTATTCACACTCAAATTTTAAAATACCCAAAAACTAAGGGCTATCCTTTATCCCCTGACTGTCATTTTCTCCCAAATAACCACCAATTAACTGCTAACACATTAGCCACCTTAAGAAGCTTTACCCAAATTCTCATGCGATTGGTACCCTTACGTAGCACAGTGTGAATGGTTGTGATTTAAGTACATAACAAGGATGTAGGTATATCTGCTCAAGAAATATAAAACTATTTTCTTCTTCTATATGGAACCTAAAAAACAGCCTGCTATCCCTCTCTCTCTCTCTCTCTCTCTCTAATCTCTGCATTTGCTTTGTCCTCAGTACCCTCCCTCTCCGTGGAGCGTGTTATTTCTCTGTTTGGACCAAACTACCCTTGCGGGGAAAGGAAGTCTCGAGTTGTTCTTGTGCATGTAAGGGGTCAAAGTTTGTGGCTTTTTGGGTCAAGTTATTTCTTTTTTTTTTTTTTAACTAGTGTTTCAGAATAACCTAATCTTCGCTTCTTCTTTTTTTGGCAATTTTTTTTTTAGGGTTTTTCAGGCTATAAGAAGAGGATACTTCTTTTTCTGAGGTGAGAAATTTTAGGTTTTGATTTGATTTTAATTCGATCATGTCCCCTTTTTTAGCTTGTTTGCTTTTCTTGGTTGATTTTGACGTGGACTAGGGTTTTTTTTAGTTCTACAACTTTGAGTGCAGTTTTTTCATGATCAGGTGAATATGTGAAGTGGGTTTTGTTTAGATTAAGTGTTTTTTTTTTTTTAAATGGCTTGAAGTTTGGTAAAGGGTTTTTGTGGATCTAAGCTTTGGAGGGTAACTGACATGCATTGAGAAAGCAAGAGAAAAAAACTGTTGTCTAAGTTTGCAATGGGATGCTTGAGATGATGGAACTTGGACAACGTTTGATAACGGTTACGATTTTGTGTTAAGTTATCCTTTGGCAAGTTTCTTATAAAGTGCTATGTATGTTTAAAGCATGTGTATTCCCAAACTTAAGCACCGGAGTTCTCCTTTGTTTTGCAATTTGTAGCTCGCAAGTTCATATCTAATACTTGTATATGACTATATGGATTAAATTTGGACTTTGTTTGATGGGCTTCCGTTTTTCAACTAAAGTTGATTACAATTGTATATCTTTTGTGGCTCCAGTGAGGACTATGATGCTGTCTGCTTTCAAATTTACATTTGTTTTATTCTTATCTTTTCCCAATTAACCTCTGGATTAATTATTGAAGAAGATAGTGGAGATTATGAAAGAAGGGCATTAAAGCAATATAGAGGAAGTTATGTTATGCCTGAATCTTTGCAATAGGAAAATTGAGAAATTTGTGAGATCCCTTGATTCTATTTTATATGTGTATTTTGGTTTTGATGGGGATGCTATTTAGTTCTGTCTTCGTACGAATGTTGATTATCATCTTACAAAAGCAGTTTTCCTAACTCAGCTGATCTAGAGTTACATGGAATGTACATTATCACGTTTTTTGTATATCCTTGACTATTTCTACAGTCTTGCATAATGACTGGCCTGACTTGCATGCTGATGAAGAAATTATTCATATAATGTTTTCATGATATGTACTTACATTAAATACACTGAAGAGTAAATTGTTTGGTTCAGTAGGTAGTTTTATTTGTTAAGATCACAGTTCATGAATTTTCTTGACTTAACATCATTGTTGTGGACGCTCAATCTTGTTGTTGGCGGAGAATATATAATTTGAATGGTTAGCTTGTATGTTTGTGACTTCAAAACAAACAATATTCACTCACTTGACTATATGAATGGTGTTTAACATACTAGTCTTATCATGATATCATACATGTAAAGAAGATAGGAATCCTACTCTTTATAGGCTTTTCTCTTGCAGAATCTATGAGCTTTGGAATGCTGTTGGCAGTAAGATAGCTTCCATCTTCTAATGTTTTTTTTTCTTCCTTGAGCTTCATGCCACTGAATTGTATAGTCAAACAGTAGTTTCTCCAATAGAAACCACTGACTTTTGTTCTTCACTTGACAAATTTGGTTATCAAATGCCGTTACTGTAGACAGTTAACGGTTTTTCTTGATAGAAATGTACAACGAGTTTTTATTATCTTCATTGCCTTTCTTTCTTTCTTACTAGGTGGAGACAATGATTTTAACAAAGCAATATCGTTGTATACACTCCTCGAGCTGTCAATGCACTAAAGGGCATCTAAGTGAAGATGCGATTTTTTTAGTATTTCAACGGCTGAACTGGAACCCTAAGTTCATTGCTACTTTGTCCTGTGTATGCAAATGGTTTGACGATCTTGCCAAGAGAGTGTTGTGGAAGGAGTTTTGCCGAACAAGGGCGCCAAAGATGATGCTTGATCTGCAATCTAGTGGAAGTCACAGTGTCGATGGGAGTTGGAGGGCACTTGGGAAGCTGCTTATTTACTGTTCAGGATGTACGAAGGGTGGCCTGTTCAATAACATTAACATCCCTGGTCATTTTGTTTATAGGACTCGGTTTTCTAGGACTTCAGGGAAGAGCTTTCTTTTACCACAATGCAGGACAGATGTATTATATGTGTCTGACCCCTGTGAACATCTTGACCAAGGGGATGAAGGGGATGTGGGATTTTTCCGAGGAATTTTCAAGTCATTTTCGATGTCAAAGGTTCGGAAAATGCTAATTAAAAGGAAAGCCCGGCTTCATCCAACAGAGGTGTGTCCTTACTGTAAGGCGAAGTTGTGGAGCATGCAGCAAGCTGAAATGATACCACAGAGTGCCAGCTGTAGATTGGGTGCCTATGATGATTGCATTGAGTATTATGTGTGCCTTAATGGACATATGATTGGAATATGTACTCTCTTACCTTTGTCTGATTCAGAAGAGGCTTCTGAGTTGGACTGAGTTGGAACAAATGCAGGTATCCTCCTTGACCGATCTGTTTTAGTTTTTGTTGGAAAGGAGCTGAGATATAATTTTGGGGAGATTTTGTCAAAGAGACATCTTTGATTTGTCATAAACAATATGGTAATAATCTGTTATACAGGATACACAGACTTTGTCGTTATGGAGGCTAGGAAGGTGTATGTGTTTCCCTTTGTGAGATTAGATCTACATGCAGATCGTTTTGTTCAAGAAATTGAACAACAGCTCTGCTGACAAAGCATGCCTTAGTGAATTTTGGTATTCCTACTTGAACTTCATGATAATGGTCATTTTCTTGTTCAGCGTGTGTAGTGGATAAATTCAGTGGTTATATGGTATGTGGCTAGTAAAGCGATCTATGTTTAGTCTAGGACATGTCATAGAGCTACTTGTTCAATCTACTCTGAGCCTGACATCCATGTTTCTGACCTGCAAGTATTTTGTCTTTTCCTTACCAGCAAAACTCTATAGCTGACAATATCTATTTTTTATTTCAACAGTTGTCTTTGCAGGCTTGGATTTGTTTCTTGTAGTGGACTGAGCGAATGTGGATGACAAGTGATAGCCGCCTGATAGCTTTATTGCCCTGGAGCTGAACCCAATCATCACAATTTAAACTTCCATTCTGCTTCATGGTCCTGCCCGGGCCAATTGTTTCATATGGAAGGGTTGGAGGCTATTGCTGACCATGCTTAATCATCTGTTACTTACTGTGAGCGTGTAATACTGTGTACGTTTTATGTATTGCCAATGTTTGTATTTGGATGGCAGATTGGCAACTGCAATAATTCACACACCCTTGTTGTCTATGATCAGTTGCTTTACCCGTTGATTTTCTGTGAAAATCTTTATACAATTTAGAAGGTTGAATCATCTGTAAATGTCTGTTTCTGACAATCATTTTTTGCTTTGCATGTGTTAAGAAATTTTTGTCAGCTAGGGAAGGAGGGTTCACGTGTATAACTCGACAGTCCATTTTTATTATTGTTTCTCACGTTTGCATCAGAAATGCATGATAGGAAGTTAGTTTATCTTCTCATTGTAGGGCAGCCTTGCCCAACTCTGTTTGATTTTACGTGTTGCCATATGAAAGGGAGCTCTTTGCTGTGCCATTCCATTTTTTTTTTTTTTAAACTAGCCAGGTAGTGTGCTTTTGATATGGAGTCAGAAGATCACAGCTTGGTTTATGAAGAAATTTATCTCTTTCCCCATGTTAAGGTAATTGAAATATCTGAAACCTTTTGCGCCTGTGTTTTTGTTGTCTTGGACAAACTAAATTCCGAAGCTTCAAAACTGTATGGGCTAATAGATTAGGTGTCTGGTTGGTATTGATGTGCTCTCAAAAGCAAAGCTGTTTTTAACTGCATTTAATCTACACGTAATGTTTGGTTAGTACTTGTTTTTTTTTTTTTTTTTTTTAACCAAAGCAGGTGTCATTTTAAAATAAAAGCAGGGGGCTCTGTTTTTAACACACACACACACCCCAAACCTTCACCCCACCCCACCAACCCACCCACCCAAAAAAAAAAAAAAAAAAAAAAAAAAAAAAACCCACCCCACCAACCCACCCACAAAAAAAGAGAGATAGAGAAATAAACACACGTTTATTGTGGACTTTAAAAAAAACAAAATTTTAAATGACAAATTTTCTGTTATTATTTAATGATTTGTGTAAATATATATTACACTATTTTTTTTAGCTTAAGAATTACTTTCATAAAAAATATGTTCACATGTTGTATAAGTTAAGAGGTCACAAATCATTTAATAAAAATAAAACCTATTTGTTTAAATATTTTTAGTATAGTTTTTATTAGTCATTTTTATATCTCGTAGGCACACTAATATAATTTAGCCTAACACTGTCTTTACTTTAAACTTAAATAGGATGATGCTGACGGTATTAAATTGCCCTTAGAAAGTTGGCCCTTAGTTTTCTTTTTGTGCAAACTATGGATATAAGTAGGTCTGAGTGAAAAAGTGCAGCAGTTTGACTCTGAATTTATAGCAATTACAGGAAATGAAAAATTTATTTCAATGTTCTCTCTTTCTGCCCGGAATCAATGAAAGAATGTAAGGTAATGCAAAGTATGTGCGTAACAGAGTCCTCAAGTTGAATCTATCTGCAAAGATTTGCTGTATTGCGAATGATAGGACAGACTGGCTTAAAAAAAAAAAAAAAAAAAATCAGTTTTTCAGGAAATGAAGCCATAACCCATGAACAGCCCCTATTTACAAAGTGCATGTTTTGATTTCCAGCAAATAACATAACGAAAGCATTAAATTGATTATTTTGAGACACATGGCAAATAGGTACTAAGATAAGCTGCATATGATTAACTAGTTTCTTGTCATAGGTTAACGTATAGTATGCAGTAGCATGTACAGATAAGGAAAGAGGTATATCTATTGAATCATGTAGGTTGCTTAATGCCAGCATCCTCTACTTCAAAATCCAATCCTGAAATTTTCATCCGCCCAATGTTAACTGCACGATTTCAAACTTTAGTTAATTGATTTAACAAGGCTTTTCATGCTCTAAACATTTCATGTAATGTCTCAAGTGAAGCAAAAGCTGTAGAAATACCTAAAAGATGCATGCTTGGGACACCATATTGCAATGTGAAAAGAGAATAAGAACCAACAAGACATGATCATAATTCAATACATATACTTCTGTCATTATCTATAACTTGAGGATGAGACGTGGTCAGGGAGGGACTGAATGAATACACTCAAACTTGTGAACAATGAAACTGTTGTAAAATTGATTGTTAATTACTTCAGCTTGATCTGGAAAAGCTTCAAAGTTCAGAAATTTGAAGTGGAATCACAAAAACGCATGCTTTAGCACTTTTCTCTGTTAATTGAAATAATTGTGGGCTAAATTTGTTATGAATATGGAAGACAGAAAAGAAAATACGAGTCTTGACTCCCAAAATCCTTAAAGTGAGAAGAAAATATATTTCTCAATTCAAGAGCTAGCACCATTGTTTTTATTTTTTAATTCTTTTTTAACATCAGCTAGCACATTTTTTGAGCTTAACAAGCATTGATCATAATTAAACAGTAAATAAATGCGGGCTAAGTTTGTTTCAAATGTGGGAGACAGACAAGAAAATTAAAGGGAGGAGTTTTGACTGCCAAAATCCTTAAAGGTGAGAAGAAAATATATTTCCCAATTCAAGAGCTAGCACCATTGTTTTTATTTTTTTATTTTTTTGAACATCGGCTAGCACATGGTTTGAGCTTAACAAGCATTGATCATAGTTTAACAGTATGTCACCAGCTTTAAATATGGTTAATATGTAGCAGCTAAAATGATTCTAGCACCTTTGTATTGATCATTACAGTAAAATCTTCTCGCACAAACACAGTTTTATGCGATCTAATAAGTAATCAATTCTGAGTTCCCAATTAGAAAATGGTCAAACTAAACCATTATTTGGCTGATTCAATCAGAAGACATGGTAAAGTTTAGATGCTGAACATGTGCATGTAATGCTGCATGAGGATTGAATTTCACTAGAGTTGATAAAGAATCCAAAGTAGCAAATCTTAAAAATCCAATGGACTGCAAGTATAGATAGAATACATACCAACAACATCTAGTCCAGCTAATTTTGGCATGAACTTCATGATATGGTCTTCGGCTGCTTTATCAGCTTTCAGTGTCTCGCAGTCAAATGAAACAAGAATCTTTTTCTTCCCATGCTTTTCTTCTACCATACCTACAATGTCCTTTTCCCAGCTATAACACACGACATAGAACATGTTAGTGCAATAATCATCAACAAGAGTACATATTTGAACAGAGAAACAAATACCGGTTTCAGTATTAGAGATGCATCTAGTAGTAAGCACAAACGGATAAAGGTTTTTAATTTGAGCGAGTGGTGTAAGTTGTTACAAAATTCGATCAGAATCGAGCTTATATAATAATTCAATAATTTCCGAGAAACATATGGAGGTTCACAACCTATGCTTGAGTTAATCATAGGAACTGTTATAACTGATAACAAATCTATCAGAACAAAGCTGGTATAACCAACAATTACTCGACTGAAGTTTATGATTGCTATTTTATACATAATCTGATTACTGAAACATATGTAACATTCGCATATACATGCTAATTATGAAGTGTAAATACAAAAGATAATAAACTAGCTTGAATTACTCAAACAAATTTAAATCCTTTCAAAGTTTATTTGGAAAAAAATGAAAAAAAAAAGGGAGAAAGAAACCCTAACATAAGTCATGAAATGGAACTGATTCCCAAGAAAAGTCTAGGATAAACAGGAAATCCAAGATGGCTTACCCATGAGCATGTTCTACGTTACAGAATCGAGCAGCATCATGGCCTTTACACTCAACTACAACATCTTGTTCTTTCCCACTCTGTTATATGTTCATTAGAGACAATCAAAAGGATAAAAGGGGTTAACTACAGTCTGGAAGAAAGAAAGGAAGGACAGCAGGAAGGAAAATAAAAGAAACAAGCAGGCCTTACATTGAAGTCACTGATTGTAAGCTTGAGCAGGCGATAATCCTCACCTCTGCTACACTCCCTTTCACAAGCTAACTCTTTTCACCATAGACAAAATATTTTAGAATGGGAAAGAATTACAGAAACATCGAAAGTAAGACTTTTTGGAGGGAAATTTCACCACTAATTCTTACAGAAGTTGGCCACATTTAGCCAAGCAAATTTTGTTTCAAGAAAGAATCACTAAGATGTAGAAACATCCTAGGGAATTATTGTGTACATTTATGTAAACCAAATCAATCATACTGCACATCAATGGTAATATGTCCAACCTGGTGTACCCCAGCATGATTCGTTTGGTCTAACAGACCAGGTCATGAAATAATATCTCCCAGCATGTCCAAACACATGGATTCACTTGTTATTTGAATGTTGGAATCCTCAGCAAGTAACACATACATTTCCTTTTTATAATATTACAGGTCATATCATCATTGCCAAGTTTAAATCTATGACCCCACAAACAGTGCAAACGGCAATTATCATCAGGTAGTGTAATGACTGCTTGAGTGCATCAAATGAATTTGGCGCGAAGTACGCACATGAAACAGCCAGAAAGTCTAATGGCATGACAACGTATGCTGGAATGAGCCTTCAAACCAGCAAAAAGCTTTCAGTATGACTTTACAAATCTGAATAGGTTAAGCTACTTCCTGCATGAAGAAAGAAAATAACCTGTTTTTCCTTTTCTTCTTCCACAAAATCAACTACAGCAGAAAACAGGAAAAAGAAAATAGCAAAAACCAAATATTAAGAAACATGCCTCCTATAAATTTTAGCATCTTTATGCAATGTAAATCATGTACTCTAAAAGCACTAATTTTCACTGATGAATTTAAATTCGTCGCAAACAACACTAATAAAACCAAATTTGTGGTGATATTATAAAGCAATTTGAGAGCAAAATATTATTAACACATCAGACTCTTCCAAAACACTTTTAGCAGTCTTCCGGGAACCAACTTTGCAAATTAGTGATCCCCTCACCGTCAAAGTACTAGGGGAATAGGCGAATCAGTAACAATAGGCAAATCATTAACAATTTATGGTCCTACATAAACATCCATTTAAGTACATACATATACATAGAGAAATGGGGCTTAGGTGTAGTACCAGTGCCATGAAGGCCATAGCAAATGGAGTGAGGCAGCTGAATGAAGTGACCAGAAATGGACCCAGATGGCAATAATGCTATAGAAGCTACTCCTTCCTTCACCTCCTCCACCTTCTCTATCTTTGATGATTCCACTTGAAACACTTCTTCTTCCCCTCCTTCCTCTGCTAGAAAACATGTTATGCATGTAAAAAAAATCAATAAAAAATAAATAAACTTTAGAACAAGAAATAAAACTAGAACCAACTTTAAACAATTTCCAAGACAAAAAAGGTAAATGAACCTTACCCATTAGCTAAACTTCTTCCACAAAGAGAAAGACTGGCCCTTTTTTCTTGCAATTTTTTCTCTCTTTTCTTACTATGGCAAAGGAGAGGGCTTTGTTTTGTAAACGAAGGAGTGAAAAGCAAGCTGCGCTATAAAGAGGCACAAAACGGTCACGTTTAATGTGGTTACTGATGATTGCACCTAAGAAACGG
Source organism: Dovyalis caffra (assembly GCA_963924115.1). Taxonomy (NCBI): domain Eukaryota; kingdom Viridiplantae; phylum Streptophyta; class Magnoliopsida; order Malpighiales; family Salicaceae; genus Dovyalis; species Dovyalis caffra. The sequence continues at coordinate 1,421,186 of CAWUPB010000058.1, forward strand.
CTCCGTTTGCCCCTTCCTATAATAATTTTTGCCTTCAGATAATCCTATGTCTTATACTTTCTCCCTCCTCCTCTCTGTCTCTCTCTCTCTCTTCCCACCTTCTAAAGCTATTTTCACCTTTCAGGATAGACAAAGGAGCTAACTTTTCGTTGTTTCTACTGAGATAGTGCTTTATAAGAAAAGAATTTGAAACCAAGACGGGTCTCCTCCATTTGGTTGTTTCTGAAAGCTACATGGTTGGTTCATTTCTTACTCTTCTTGCTGTCTTGTAAGTGCCCAAATTGTTAACTTTTGTCGGTTTGATGTTATTTTTTTATACTTTATAGTATTTTAAATGAAAGTAGTTCCAGTTGCAGGTGGTTTAGTATTCTGAGAGGAAAGATGGTAACTTTCTTTTATGAAAGGGTTCATATACTGCGTATAATGCAATTGGGGCATGTTTCCAAGTTGGCTTGTTCTTTTTTTAGAGGATTTTGATTGAATTGAATTTTGGCTTATTTCATTTTTTATGTTATGTTAGTTCAGATATGGGGGAATTGTTGAGGATTTCAATTCCAGTTACTATGAAATGGCATGGGCTTGCTTGTCAAAAGGGTTTGTATTTGCCCAACAATGGTAAAGATAGGAATTGTTGTAGGGGTTATTGTTGTGGTGGATATGGTTGTTCAGCTATGAAAACAAGCAGAATTCACTTGGGAATATGTGAGCTCAATGGGGCTTCCATGTTGATGAAGGGGCATACTTGGTTTGGATGTTTTCGATTGAAGATGCCTCAGATGGGTTTGCAATATGGGTCCATTAAAACCAGAAATTTGTTTGCTGTATCAAGCGTGGTTGCTTGTAATGCATCTGAGTTTGTTTCCAAAGAAAACAGACAAAAAAAATTGGTTCGAAGAGGAACTGACCAATTTGATGTAGATTCTCTTGGACAAAAATTACCTCCTTGGGGAATTGTTAGTGAAAATTCCGAGTTGGTTTGCAATGAAAAGGAAGAACAAGAATTGATTGAGAGAGGAAAAGACCAATTGGACATGAATTCTTGTGGACAGAATTTGCCTGAAAAATTGATGGTTCAGCAGGGATCAGATATTAATAATGAAAAAGTTGTTCAGTCACCATCACTTTCAAACAATAGGGTTGCTGTGAATGAAAGTAGGGTACATTTTTAGAGGAAACTGATGAAAATGAGTTATCAAGAAGGATTTTGATGCTTAGCAGATCTAACAAGGTTAGAAGTGCACTGGAATTGCTTAAGTCCATGGAATTCTCAGGCCTCCAACCTCACAGACATGCTTGTAACTCTCTTCTCTCTTGCCTTGTAAGACATGAACTGGTTGAAGATGCATTGAGAGTTTTTGAGTTCATAAAGAAAAATGAGATCTCAACAGGCCATACATATAGCTTAATGCTTAAAACGGTTGCAAGTACTAAGGGTTGTGATTCAGCACTTGATATGTTTGCTGAATTGGAAGCATTTTCCAGAGGGAAGAAGGATTTTGATGTAATTGTTTATAACACAATAATTTCTGTTTGTGGCAGGGAGAACAATTGGGTTGAAACTCAGAGAATATGGAGGAATATGAAGGAAAATGGCTATCATGGAACGCAAATTACTTACTCGCTGTTAGTTAGCATTTTCTTTCGTTGTAGCCAGAGTGAGTTAGCGCTTGATGCTTACAAAGAGATGGTTCAGAACGCATTAAAACCGAGGGAGGATACAATGCATGCTGTAATCGGTGCATGCTCAAAGGAGGGGAAATGGGACTTGGCTTTGAATGTCTTCCAAAATATGTTGAATCATGGCCTGAAGCCAAATCTTATTTCCTGTAATGCATTGATTAATTTACTCGGGAAAGCTGGGGAGATAAAACTAGCATTTAAGGTCTTTGAAATTTTTAAATCTTTGGGTCATACACCTGATGAATATACATGGAATGCATTACTTAGCGGTCTACACAGGGCAAATCAACATGTTGATTCTCTTCGGCTCTTTGAGAGAATAAAAAGAGAGCAAGACTGTCAATTGAATGAGCATTTATACAACACTGTTCTAATGTCTTGCCAGAAGCTCGGTTTGTGGGATAAAGCTCTTCAGCTTTTATGGCAGGTTGAAGCTTCTGGACTTCCAGTTTCGACAGCATCCTATAATCTTGCTATTGGTGCTTGTGAAGTTGCTAGAAAGCCAAAAGTTGCACTGGAAGTTTATGAGCACATGGTTCACCAGGGGTGCACTCCAGACACCTACACTTATTTGTCTTTGATAAGAAGTTGCATTTGGGCATCTCTTTGGGATGAAGTGGAAGAAATTCTAGATGTAAGTTTATTTCTGAAATTTTGTGCTGGAGAATAACCTCATACTAAGATTACTATAGTTTATCTTCAGGCCTTCACTCTTTATGAACTTTGCTTTGCTTTTCTCTGAGTTCGCTCTTTAATGAACTCATTTACACTGTCTGAACCCTGTTAAGGAATCAGGATAATAAAATATCTTTATTAACTTTCACACTCATAGAAAGTTTTGCGTGTCTATAGTCAAATTTCTTGAACTGACAACCTTCCCTCTGTAGATGAAGTGGAACAATTTAGTTCCTCACCCATATCATCTTCTACCTTAGTTGTTGTGATATTAACTGAGCAGAGAGGTAAAGAATTTATGTGAACTGCTGTTTCAAGTCTATACTCCTATAAAGTTAAGAATTAAATGCCAAGTGCAAATTGTTCAGAAATGACTGACAAATTTCATTTGGCCTGCAGCAAGTTGCGCCAGATGTCTCCTCCTACAATGCTGTCATCCATGGAATGCGTTTAGGAGGCAAGAATGAATCAGCAAAAAAGCTGTACATGAAAATGCTTAAGCGCGGTCTCAAACCTGATGGCAAGACACGGGCCTTGATGCGCCAGAACTTGCGAAAGCATTCAACCAAAAGGAGGAGGTTTTCTGCCCACCGTAAGTAGTCCGAATCGAATCATATCATCAGTACTGTAACTAACCATGAAGGAAGAGAACACAAATGAAAGATCTCACTGACAAGTGTTGTTTTGGCATGTGCAAAATTCACGTAACATAAATGTACCATAATATAACGAAGTAAACGAACCATCTGTAGTCTTTAGCTATACATAATACCTCAGTTTCAGTACTCTCTCTTTCTCGATTCCAAAATGGGCAGAGTGTTATCCTCTGTAATGGATTGGAGAGCTTTGTGAGTCAGAGGGCTGGCAAATTAACCTGTCTGAACCACCCCAAATTCGCCATGTGCAAAACAATTTTACAGAAGAAGTTATTATTTCTCGTCTACAAAAATCTCCAAACAATTCTCTCGAATTGGTCTTGGCTGTTCTGTTCTTTTCGAATGATTTGAATGGCAGAAAGTTGTTCTTGGTTCCAAGATTGTATCATAAACATGGCCTCAGGTTAAGAGATATGATCTGTTATTTCAGCGTTTCAAGCACCCGTCGCATTCTGGGTAATCACTGCGATTTACACCCATCTTTTAATCATCTGTTGCTAATCAACAAAAAGCACCTAAAACGTGATATCGTGATTTTTTCCCTAGGAGCATGACTTTGAACGATTTCTGGTGGAGATTTTAACATCGTCTAATATAGACATAAAATGGCCAATTTTTCAGAATAGAATAGCAACAAAACCAAATACATTAGAAATAGCTATCTACGATCATCAATTTAACTTTGTTGTGAGTTTTTTTTTTTTTTTTTCTGTCTCAAATAAAAAAAATTATAATAAAAAATAATAGTTGGATAGTTATTTCCAAAGTAGCCACTTTATCTTCCAGACTTGAAAGCAAATAAACTTAATTAATTATGCTTAAATATAATAATGCTTGTTCTAATTATATTTTTAGCGCTTTATCTTAATATAAAGCTAAATTAAGCAAGTTGCAATCATTCTGCAAACTCTTGACAGTGGCTTGCAAACTGTCCAACTTGGTTAGGTTGCAACTTTGTAAAGACAACAATTTGTAACAATGATAATTCTAAACTAAAAATTCAAACTTTTACGTTAATATACGAGTCAAAATAACAAATCCAAATAAAAATTAAGAGATCAAATTATTAAAATACTCTTAAAATAGGATTGCAATACTAACAATAACCTAAGAAAGAAAAGCTTAATATCTTTAACGGTACTAAAAAAACAGTCAAATTTACAAATTAGCACTCTAAACAACAATTCTTGAAGGAATTGCGGATCAAGATCATTGCTAGATTACAAATTATCAACCAACTTGATTAGTGTCAATAAATTACTGTCTACTAGCTAAATATAACCTAATAAGTTTCAAGTTTATTGAAACTTGAAAAAGTGCTCTTGAGTCTGTTTTCAATTTACAAGAGTTTGTTTATGTGTTGTATTGTTATGTCTTTTGTCCTTGCACCATAGCTAGTATTTATAAAAAAAATTTGTTCCTCCATGGTCTATTATAGTGGATCACTTTTTTTTTTTTTTTAATGTATTTTACTATGCATCTAGTAGTGCTCCGTGTTTTTCCTTAGCTTTTTTTCTCGCATTGTAATGTACTATGTTCTTTATAGTTGTTACGTTATTCTTGTGTGGTAATGTCTTGTTTTTTTTTTTTTTTAATTGTTTGGATCATACTTTTATTGATGCTAAACTTATGTTATTCGTTTACTAATTACTTGCTAATTGATTCTTCCATTAATTAATGATTGTTTTCCATGTTTCTTCTTATGATTTGGTTTATTAAGAGTCCATGCCTTGCATGTCTCTTACTAGTTTTTCGATTGTTGCAAGTCTTCTAGTTTATGACATTTGGATTGGATTTTACGGACCGTGAGTAAGTGATGGGTCTTAAACAAATATGATACTTGCGAGTGACGACTAGAGAATGAGTTTTAGTGAAGCCAATAAGAAAAAAAAAGTTAAGAAAACACTTTTTTAGAAGAACCCATCAAAGAACTCATTGGGTTCTTTCCTTCTAATTTGTTGAGAAAATTCCATATTAAATTTTAGTATAACATTTGCTCCTTTTCTTTTCATGTGGAAGTTTCTTCACATATGGAAAGAAATAATTATTTTCTCTTCCAGTTCGTTTACTCTTTCGGTGTCTAAACCATAACAAATACTTAAAATATATCTATTGGATTCAACCTCTTTGTTTTCTATCTAGTTATGTTGTGATCCTTTTAGAACAATATTTATCACTCTACATGCTTACACTTCTCTTTTCTATTACAAATCGGGCTCTCTCTTATTTCTCCCGGATTTTAGGGTTTTCCATTCTCTCCCTATCTTTGTATCTGCCATCTTGCAAACACCAATGACCTCCCAATTAGTCCTTTTCCAAGCCAAACACTATAGACTCATTACTTCTAATTATGACCACTTCTACTACTACAATTGAATTCGGCATCCTCTCGTGACAAGGCTCATTTTGATGCCCTTTTTCCTTTAGTGAATTCATCTCTTCTCTCTCATTATTATGGGAGATTGTTGTTACTATTGTAGTTGTTTATATGACTATTTTGTAGGTTCGATCAATAATAGAAGAGTTGGCTATTATATGAAATACAAGGCTTATATTAAGATGATAATGCTTGGATGATATTTACGTTGTAGTGTCACTATGAGCTATGGAAGTGTGAGCTGGAATTTGTTAAAGAGAAGTTACAAGAATCGGTTAGAGAATTAGTTAGCCTAGGGAAAAATTTGTTATAAGAGGATGGAGGTTCATTTGTAATCTTTTAGGCAATAATTATGTTTTCTCTCTCTCTAGATGTTTCTTTCTATATTTTCTATCTCTAGGATTCTCTTTGTTTTTTTCTCTCTTTAATTTTTTCTTGTAATAATGACAAAGCTCTTACAATCGGTGTCAATCATTGATTCATTTCATTATTTGATTGTACTTGAAGAACTCGTTTTAATTCAATACATCCAAGAATAGTTCATTTTTGCATCATATTCTTTTTCTTAGTTACTCGAAATCTGGATTACATCAATTAGTATCAAAGCACGATTCTCTTACATATGGAACATTATCAACATCAATCATGGCAAAAGGAAATGTCGATCTTAAAAAGATAGAAGAATTGATTACTACACTCACTAAGGTAATCATTGATCTTACATATAGATGTGATTTGGTTTTTTCAAGGCTTGATCATGGTATTGGTGAATTGAAAGAATTACTTATTGAACTCAAGATTACGAGTACATGAGAAAAGGAATGGTAAAACTAAGGAGGAGCTAGGAAATTTAAATGATAGAGATTATGAAGTTCCTAGATATGGTTACTCAATGAATGGAATAAATGCTAGTTTTGGAAATAACAATGGTGTAAGGGGTAGTATGCGGTATAATTTCAACACTAGAATGTCTAAGGTGGAATTTCCAAAATTTTATAGAGAGGACTTTGAGGGATGGACTTTTAGTTGTGAGAAGTTTTTTATGGTTGATAAAACTCCTAAGGATGCCAAAGTGAACTTGGCTACCATACACTCAAAAGAAGAAGCTTTAGAATGGCATCGAGTTTTCATGATAATGAATAAAAGTCATTCACTAATTAAATGAGAGGATTATGTTGAATCCATGAGCATTCGTTTCAATGTTATGGTATTTAGTGATCCTATGGCTGAATTAATGGGAATAAAACAAGTTCGGGATGCCCGAATTTCTGAAAAAAATTCATTTTTATTGTTAATATGTTGGTTTTACTTGAGGACTATGTCATTAGCTATTTTATTGGAGGCTTAAAGCCTAAGTTATAAGTTCCAATAAGGGTGACGAGGCCAAAAAGTCTTAAAGATGTCGTAGCTTTAACTAAACTGCAAGAAACTAATCTAACTCGTTCACCATAGTTCTAGTAGATTCAATGTTTGAATCCCTCTTTTGTTCAACTACAAACCAAACGCTAACCCTTCCTTTTTCAATTCAAGAATGAACAATGTCGCCAAGAAAAAATTTACACATTCTCCATACCAAAATGTACTAGTTAATCATTCTAATAATCCTACAAATAACCAAAATGGCCTATTACCTTTGCTAACTCAATTTCAAAATAGTAACTCGGTATGTAGAACCATGAGGTTATCTAATAACGAGTAAAGTGGATGAAAGGAGCTTAATGGGACTATGCTACTTTTGTGATGAAAAATACACTCCTACTCATAGATGTAAAGGAAGGTAGATGTTAATGCTAAAAGTAAAGGAAGATGGGGTTAATATTAGAGAGACTAATGTAATTAAAGAAGAAGTGTTAGGTGGAGAAACATAGGATATGGGAAGATACAATGGGGAACTCTATCATATATTAGTACAAGCAATATTTGGTTGGGAGCACTACCAAACCATGAAGGTCATAAGGAATTTGCAAGGAAAAAGAATGAATGTTCCGATTGACACTAAAAGTACACATAATTTTGTAGATTTGGAGTTTGCAAGGAAAAAATCATTGTGATCTTATTCAAATTAAAGCAATGATAATGAGGGTAGCTGATGGTGGTGACATTAAATATGATTACATATGTAAGAATTTTAAGTGAAAGATGCACAGAGAAAATTTTAAGACCTCATTTTTCATAATGCATTTAGGGTTGTATGGTATGATTCTAGGAGTTTCCTAGCTTTATGCATTAGGGGATATCACTTGGAATTTTCAATACATATAGATGAGATTTAAAAGGAATGATAAATTATTTGCATTACTGGGAAAATATGTTAGCGAAGCAAGAGCGAGAGAAGAGAGAAAAGTGGATAGAAGTATTTGTTTATCGAGCAATCACTTAATTGGATTTAATTAAGTGCTTTGATTGAACCTAAAACGTGGGAAATAAAAAATTTTGGTATAGAAATAAACCAGCAAGCCTCACTAAAGTTAAGGGTAGTGCTAGAGTCATTTAGGGATGTATTTGAAGAACCAAAGGGGTTCCCCCATACGTAAGGCATGATAAAAAATAAAAGGAGCTGAACTTGTAAACATGAAGTCTTATAGATATCATTCTATTTAAAAGGATGAAATAGAAAAAAAAATTAATCATATATTGGAGAATGGCATTATTCAGCCTAGTATCAATCCATTTTCTTCTTCTATGGTATTAGTGAAGAAGAAGGATAATACATGGATGATGTGTGTGGATTACGGGAGGTTGAATCAACTTACTATTAAGGATCAATTTCCACTTTCATTAATTGAGGAATTATTAAAAGAGTTATAAAGGTCAGTCTGTGTTTTCAAAATTGGATTTACAAGTCGGTTATCTCTTCTATCTTCTAAGGAAGTAAAAGTTGAGCTTGCGTTTTAGAGGCTAATGAGACTCTCTTGTGAGACTGCAAGTATAGAGAAAAGGAAAAGGAGTTAAAGAGTGACTTCAAAAGGTATGTGCATTGATAGTTATGGTTGTATTTTTACTATTTTTTCTTACCTTTACATCTCCTTTTCTTAACACTCTATTTGGTTACGGATGCTCCCAAATTCCTCACATTAGGAAGTCAAATAGGACGAGATTTAGCCAAACTCCTAGAAGGGCACCCGAAACTATAGAATTGGAATCCTCTAAGGATTCTCATCCTAGAATGATTGGCCATCTAGATATAATAGCCATTGAGGCTTCTAGCAACTCTGTATGTTGGATCGCTCTCCAATTAGAAGTCAAGAAGCTCATCCTATTCCGGAAAATCTTCCTCATCTACCTTAAACTAGGGTAAAAAAAAGTTAGTGTTGAATGATGAATTTGAATTCAAAGATAAGATCCTCTTTGTGCGCACTTTCCAAATCCTAGAAAAACGCTAGAGGTCTCTTGTGGTGGTTCTATTCCCGTATAATCTACTATTATAGTATCTTCACAATCATCACTTAGAAAGGTTTCCTCCCCTAATACCGGTCTTCATCTTTGATACCTTGTTAATATTTTCAAATGCATCTTGATTGTTGCGGGAAGTGTCCCCCTAACAAAATTATGATTTTCCATTGGAGAATGTCTCTAAGGTACCTTCTGCCGATCTAGTGAAAATCATAAAGGAACCTTTATTGTTTCACCTACTCTCCTAGCTAAAAGAGCCACTTCTAATGAGGTTGGAAGGTCTAATTCTAAAGATCACCAAGGTGATCCCTTAGGAGCAAAATCGAAGGTGTTAGCCCTATTGAGGTGGATGTTATAGGGCTAACTTGTGGTGGTCATGAGGAGTTCTCTACCCCCTTTCCATCTCTTCATAGGAAGAGGGATGATGTTGGGGTTTCCCTTTAACCGCATTCTAGTTTTATTGCTCTAGAATCTGGTATGAGTCTTTTTTTCATTTGACTTTTTATTTTCATTACTTCTTTATTTACTTACCTCATTTTCTTTTTGTTCGATGTCTACATGATCATTAGAGGCTTTCATGCAATCTTTAAACATCCTTGATCGGCACTCCTTGTAGTATGTTGGTCAAGTCCTCTATTTGGTAGATTTGGAGTAATTAGGGGGCACTCGTTGTCACTTTGAGGGTTGCCTTAAAGTCTCTTAAAGGTCCTCTTACATAGTTGCGAGCTCATCTATCCTAGCAAAGTTCTAACTTGGCTTTTCAATTCCCTCCTATAGAAATGCTCGCAATCCTTGGATTCTTTGTGGTATATATTGAAGGACAAATCTTAACTTATATAGGTTAATAACTTTGGACTTATGATAATTTGTAAAATATAGATGCTTGTGACAATTTTTAAAATACATGTACTTGTAACAAGGAGGTTAGGTCATAAAAAAATTTGTAAATTCTTATTAATATTACTATAATTAATATCTTTTTTTTTTACAATTAAGATAAAATGAATTAGTGCATTTTGATTTGTTTCATCAAAATTTTTTTTGTGATTTTATTTTTTATTATACATATAAATATATTTATTAATTATTTTTTGGTGATTCAAGAATATATCTATACACACACCCCAAACCTATTATTAAATGAGTTAAAATATATTGGAAGTATATGAAAACTATTTCGTGTGCATAGGATAATTGCTAAGAGATTGTTAGAATATTTCAAGCACTTAGGATAATTTTTCTGTACCTAGTGAATATTCTATTGGTTTTTCGGTGCATGAATAATGCCATGTTATGCGAAATAATTATTTCAAGCAAGTTATTTGTGCATGAAAATTATTCTGTTTGCATAGAAAGTTTGCCGGAGGGGTGCTAGAATATTTTGTGTATTTGGATGAATTTTCTTATGTTCGAGTGAATATTTTATTTGGCTTTCCGAGTGTATGAATAGTATTGTTTATGCGGATTAATTATTGTGAGTGTTTTATGTGTAGAAAAATTATTCAATCGGCATTGAAAATTTTTTAGGGAGGTGCAGAAATATTCCATACACTTAGGTGAATTTTTCCCTACTTAGTGAATATTTTTTATAGGAATATATGCTTTTTTATGCAAAAGAATTAATTTGAGGGCTTAAATATGTGTATTAAAATTATGTGAGTGATGAATAAATTATTATAAGAAGTGTTTAAACTTATTAAGAAAAGAGAGTAATTTTTGAAAAAGTGAGAAATAAATTATGCATACATAGGTACCTAATTGCATAAAATTAAAAGTTTAAACTTTCGGATAAAATTGTAAACGAACTCAAGGAGGTAAAAAGTTAGAAAAGTCTTAAAAGAAGGAGCTAAAGTGATCAACTAAATATTTGAAGGGCATATGGAAGAGTAAAAATAAAAAAATTCCATAAATGGAGGGACTAAAATTAAATAATTTTAGGAGAGAGTTTTCATCATTTTGTTACCTCTCACCCTTCATGATTAGGGTTCATTAATTAACTTTGACTTATAGGCTTAATGAAGGCTTAAGATGAAGAAAAATGGAGGGATAAAAATTAAAGAAAGATAAAAGGCTAGGATTGAAAGTAAAATCAAGGGTAGAGATTAAACCAAATTAAGGGCCAAGATTAAGTCAAACAATCAAAAATATACCTAAGCTCACCTATAAATATGGGTAGAAAAGATTGAGAAACATGTTGAAAAGTTAGAAAATTCAAGGGAAACTCTTGCAAAATTTCATAGAAAATCACTCAAATTTTCACCTAAACACTTTAACTCATCCTAAAACATTTTATTAAGCCTAGAATTTAAGTTGGAACATCAAAATTTCCAACGAGGAAGAAGTTCACTTTTGGTCGAAATTTTGGAGGAAAAGAGGGAAGGAAAAATTTCAAAGCAATCGAATCTTTCAAGGGTTATTTTTTTGAGCTTTAGAGGTAAGTTAATCTCACCTACATCATAAGGAATGATTAATTATTGAAAATTGATTGTTTTGCCCAATTTATTCAAGTTTAATTGTATGAATTTTGAAAATCATGGCTAGAGTTCTTGATGAAAGAAAATTAGAGAAAAAGATTTAGACATGGAATTTCATACAATTAATGTTAGAATATGTTGATTGGAATTGAAATTAAGTAAGAAAAATCAAAATTTTCTAGGTCTAGTTATGAGGGATCATTCAACCGAAAAGAAGCAATTAAGGCTTTTTAATGCTTTTGTTTGTTTGATGTTTAATTGATTAATTACATGTTAGTGAAATATAAAAAGATGTTCTAGCATGAAAGATTGCATTAAAATTGAAAATTTCACCTATTTTATCTTAGGTGGAAATTCGGCCTAATTAATAAAAAATTAGGATAGGTAAATGGTATGGATGAGTTGACCTAGCTTATGAAAATGAATGTTTGTAATTTTTTGATAAATAGAGCTTTATCCCGCCTTCTCTATTATTCTATGGTATTTCTCTTCTCATCATACTCCTCTAAAATACAACTTGAGGTTTCTTATATAAATAAAGGTAAAAATAGAAGATAGGAATTAGAATAGATGCAAGGGGAAGAAGCCAAGAAGTGAAGAATTTGTAATAATTTTTCACCTATGTATTTGACCCACTAGTCTCCTTGTGGCTCGAGGGGGCTAGTATTAGAGATCTATTACCATTCATCGATCCTTGAGTCATGCATGAGATGTATGTGTCTATGCTATGCGATTGATTGTTAGTGTGTATGATAGCACTAATGTGATTATTGACTAGTATGCATGCTAGGATGAAACCTACTATATTAAATCCTTTAAATTAAATGTCAAGTTGATTGTCTTCTAATATTATGAGGAGGGAACTCGTTGGTCATTGTTGAGCTTACCGAGATAACTCAAGGTCACTTCTTCAAGGCAAACAAATCATGAGACATGCGATGTTCTCGAACGTTTGGGTCTAACTTGAATTGAGTTATTAGATTTGTTGAGATAACTCAAGGTCCAATAAACTTGTAGGCAAAGATTGATATTCAAATAAAATGTGAGATGACAAGGAGTTATCATGCCAATGAGATTAGGAATTGTATTGGATGTAATTGGTAAAGAGTTACCTACCTAATTCTTTATGTATAACTTGTAGAGATAACTTAAGGTTAATGCATGTTAAAGGATGGGATACTAACCCACTAAGGAAAATGAATTGAAAATTTTTCTCAAGTCAATTTATTGAAGGTTATAGAACTTGAAGAAAATAATAGAAGCAAACATAGATTTTACTTCTTTAATTTATACTTTGTTTTATTTATGTAATTTAATTAACCAAATCGTATCTTTTTTCATCATGTTAGATTGCACGGTATGACTGGCAACATATTGATATGATCGATCATTGATGAAAGTAATGCCTTTGATGGCAAGAACTTCCTTGATTGGGAAATGAATTTGAGGATAGTACTCTAATATGAGAAAAATCTCTATACGATAAAGAAACCTCTTCCAACTAAGCCTTCTCGGGATCAAGTCGAAGCTTATACAATATGGTTCAAATATAGAGATGATGTAATCACTACTCGGAGCATCATGCTGGCTAATATGACATTAGAGCATAGATGACAACATAAAGGCATGGATGCCTTTGATATCACAACAAAGCTTAAAAGCTTGTTTGAAGACAATACTAGGCATGAGTGCTATGAGATAGTAAAATAGCTCTTTAGAGCTAAAATGGATGAGGGAGTCAATGTTGAAAAGCATGTCACTAAGATGATAGGCTATATCAATAAACTGGTTAAGCTTGAAGTTAAAATGGATATTGAATTATCCATAGACCTAATATTGTAATCATTGCCTAACAGACTTTGGATAGTTCATCATGAACTTTAACATGATGCATATAAAAAAGACTTTTAGAGAGTTATTATTTATACTAAGGGAAGCTCAGCCTTAAATTAACAATAAGAATAAGAGTTTTGTACTTCTTGTTAATAAGAGAAAAGGCATGGTGAGAGGCAAGAAAAAGCCCAAGCAAAAGAAGAAGAAGTTTCAACTATGCCTATTAGAGGGGCGAAAAAGCTCGAGGCTTAGAATAGCCTAAAGGATGTGGTCTACTTTCATTGCAACAAGGCATTGGAAGCATAACTACAAGGATTACCTATAAGAGGTAAAGAAGAAGATTTCTACAACCACCTCGGAGATTTATGTTATTAAAGTTAAGTTTTCTATTTCTAATCTCACCTCATAGGTATGTGATACTATATGTGGTTCTTATATTTTTGAGATGAGCAGGAGTTTAAAAAAGGAAGGAAGATAGCTTCAAGAGAGCATAACCTACACATTAAGAGTTAGATCATTAGTTGTATGCATTTATGAGATAACACTACCATTTAGGCTTGTCTTGAGACTCGATCAGTATTATTATTATTTCATTCTTGGTAGAGACTAAGGATTTTATTTCCATTTCTTGTTTTGAAAAAGTTTTTCATTTTTAATAATAATGTTTATTCCCTTTAAAGATAAAGTTTTATATGAAAATGATTTGATTGATAATAATTTATATGTTTTGAACATAGTATAACTCCTATACATATATAACATAAATGCTAAAAGACTCGAATGATCTAAACAAAAATTATTTGAAACATTGTCAAATTGGCCATATAAACAAGAATTTTATATCTAAACTACTTATAAATGGATACATAAATTATTTGATGATGTCTATGAATCTTATTCACTTGGCTAAATGACATGAATCCCATTTTCATAGAAAAGGAGAAGAGGCTACTAATTAGTTTGGCCTTACACATAGAGATATATTTGGGCTCATGTTCACCCAAGTAAGAGAAAGACATGATTATTATATAATCTTTACTGATAGTAGATCATGTTTTGGTTGTTAGACACAAGTCTAAAATATTTGAAAAGTTCAAAGAATTTATACTTAAAGTCAAGTAATGAACTAGCAAAAGTATAAAGATATTTTAATTAGATCGAGGTGATGAATACTTAAGTGCTAAATTTTTAGATCACCAAGAAGAGAATGAGATTCTCTATCAATGACATCATATGTTAGACACGTTTTGGTCCATGAAGAGTTAATTTAATATCTCTATTTTATTTTAGATAGACGTTCCTTACTATAACCTTCACCTTGAATAGGGTTCCAATTAAGTCTATTTGATTAGACTTCATATGTGACATGGAAAGGAACAAAATTGAATTTATCTTTTCTTAAGATTTGGAGCTATAAAACATATGGCAAATGATTTGACAAAGACAAACTAAAGCCTAAATTAACGAAGTGTAAATTTGTGAGATATCCGAAAGAAACAAATAGATATTATTTTCTCACCATTAAAACAAAGTGTTGTTCATGACTAGGCATGCTATATTCTTTGGGAAGGAATTTATGGATGCCAAAAATAGTGAGAGAAAATTTGAACTCATTGAGATTTGAGTAGACTCATAGATTGACACTCCACTACTTGGAACTCTAAGTAAAAAGGTTACAAAGTGTTGTAACTACCTCATAAACAAAAACATAAAAACTTCATAAGTCTAAAAAGAGTTCATCAAAGGATAGAAAGATATGATCTTTTTGTCTCAACACATAGTGATGTGTGCCCTAAAAAAGGATGACAAAGCTAACACTTATGAAATAACAATGTTAGACATTGACTCCTAGAAATGGCAAACGAAAAGGATGTGTAGATGACATAACCTAATGATTCTAAAAAACATACAAATAAGTTTTATGAATTGTAAAGATCCATATATAGATTTGAGCATGCCTCCGGGAATTAGAGTTGATGTTTTGATGAAATGATCAAAGAATTTGATTTTTCACAAAACAAATATGAATCTTGTGTATGTAAAAGGTTAGTGGGAGCCTACTAGTCATGGCTATTCTACATAAAAATTAAACAAACTACTTCTCGGTTATAACATTATCATGTTGTAATCTATAAAAGATTATATATCTAAAAATTCCTCTATTAATTACATGAGAGGGCAACCTACATTCTAAAAGTTGAGATCTATAGAGATAGATCACTTAGAATATGAAGGGTCTCCCAAGGAAGATACATTGACATGATGGCAAAAGCTTAAGTATGGAAGAATCAAAGAAAGATTTCTTCTAATGTCACAAAGTTTGATGATCGACTTCAAAGTTTTCTAGTGTTGTTGCTCCAATAATATTGTACTATGACACAACTATAGCACAAGCTAAGGAACTAAGGTCTCACCAACGGTCCAAACATGTATTACGATGCTACCATCTAATTTGAGAGACTATTAGTCACGATGAAATAAGGATAGAAAGGTCCACATTGACGATAGTATAACTAACCTCTTGACTAAGCTTTTGTCACAGCTAAAAAATGAGACCTTTACTTAATTGTTAAGAATAAGGGATATGGCTAGTTGGCTCTAGTGCAAGCGGGAGATTTTTAGTGTAGATGCCTAAGATCCACCCATGTTTGGATAGGTTTGAGTTATGATAACATTGCATAACTTATTTTATTAATAATAATAATAATAAATCTTTCTATTAATTCTTATTATCTATATTTGTTTATTAAATAGAATTAGATAGAAATCTATATGATGTGTATTTATATTAATGATTGATCGAAAGATATGAGACAAACATTAATCCACTTAAATAATATTATTAAATGTCCCAAGTCATAACATTATCAAGAATAGACATTGATTGTATGTGGTTAGACTTGTGAGTGTTATACTCATGCTATATAATAGCAGTAGAAGATCTCACACCTATTGGCATGATGATATTAAAACAAAAACTTAGGTGATTTATGTTACAAAACATAACATTAGACTTGACTCACCATAATAACCCATTTGGTATAGTCTATAGGAATCTCATCCGAGATGGGTACAACTAGTCCTTTAACTTAAAGTCATTATGGTTTTCTTATTAGAGGATTAACGTACCTTAACACTCATTTCAATGGACCCGGTAGAGAGATGCACGTGGACTACTCATTAACTAAACATTGCCATAGGATCAAGTCTAACTATCCATATAAAGTTAGAGGGTACTTGCTCTAGTGGATTATAGAAATACATGGTGTCTAATTTAAGGCATGTCGGTAAAGCTTCATATTTCTCAAGTCTTGATGAGAGGTCTATATTTCCAAATCTGAAGCGACAATATTCAAGGTCCCAATTCTCTATCATTGCTTAAAAGTAGGAAATCCGAGTTTTCATCATGAGCAATTGAGCTATGTCATCATATGATTTCTAGAAGTCAACCTATCTTGGGTGTAAGTATTTCCCAATAGTCAAGAAATGGCCCATATAAGCCATTATGTTAGCAAGTCCCTTTTTTTTCTTATAGCTTTGACTCAAAACCCGAGGGTAATAGTCTCCCTCCTCAAATTGGACCTGCTCTAATCTAGCCTTAAAATCCTCTATAGTATTTTCCACTCTATTTTTCATGATTTATTTTGATGGCAACTTGCCAAAACAAAGGTTAGAATGGACATTATCACAAGATAATTTATGTCTTAATAGGTTAACTCTAATAGATAGAATCTAGCTTTCCTAAATAGGATTTAGGCAAAATCTATCTAATCCTGAAGTTTTTTCAAGTTCTCAAACTTTCTAGATTAGTAGTGGGGTAATCTAGTCTCTAACCTTATACACTAAGAGATATGAAAAAGGTCATTCCTCAATTTTTTATGCATTGGGTAAGTTCTAATCTAAATCAAAATCTAGAAGAGCATCGATAGACTTTTGTCATACTTGCCATCTAGTTCCCTTTATCTAAATCCAAAAGGGTCTTAACTTAGGTTTAGAGCTTCCGTAGGTTTTTCTTATGGTGTGTACAACAATGCAAAATAAATATATCCAACCCAATTCACAATAAATAAATACAACATTTGCAATACATGAAAATAAATTACATAAAATGAATGACTTCAAATTAAATAAACAATATGTAAAAAAAACTTGGAAGATAATTGACTAGAAATAAATAGAAAAAATAAATAAAGGAGATAAATTTAAAAATATTAAACATATGGCCTAACTCTAAACTCTAGTATAGTCGTTACGCTATCGCTATTTGACATTTAGGAGACTTCTAAAAAATAAAAATTATTTGGATTTATTTGTTTTTCTTAGCGATGTGAGTTAATTGATGTTTTGGAGTTACCACCTAGTATTAAAAAAAAAACTAAAAAACGTATAAAAAATACTGGAATCGGAGATTGTGAGTATGAAGTTAGTTATGCCTTTAAAAGGATAATGATCACCCAAAAACACCCTTGTCAAGAAAAGTTATCATGTTTAGTTTAGTCCCTAAAAATATATATCTCCTAAGAATCTATTTTTCTAAATTATGTTCTAATTTTATTTCTAAGTTTGTCTATTGTCTAAGCTAGATCATTATTATTTTTTTATTTTTTACCAACTATAATGTTGATATCATGCTCTTTATACCAGCTACACTATTTATATCACAAAATGAACTGAACGATAATGCCTACCATCAAAGCCTACATCTTCCCTTTAATGTACCATGGATAACAAACAAAACCAAGGAATAAGTTATATTCCCAAACCCCAGGTTATCACATGAAGACAATGATGAATTCACTATCTTCATTTTTTCCGTATATCCAAGAACAATAACTAAGGAATGATTAAATTGGAAAATGTGGAATGGTTGAAGAAATTACTTATTGTGCTCAATACGATGGTGGAAGGTTGAAAATAAATTTTGAACAAGAGATAGACAATAGAGCTTCCCTCTTTGAAGCCTTATCCATTCTAGTATTAAAAAACAAAAGGCTTTAAGCTTTATCATTTTTTGTCTCTATTCTAACTATTCTTTTGGTTCCTACACTTTTCTCTTCGTGTTTTTCAAATACACAAACTAGAAAGCCTCAAAAAATCTAAAACCTTAGATTTTCCAAAACTAGAGACCCTCTTTCATTCTATTTTTCTTTTTTTCCTCTTTATTTTCTCCTTTTTCTTCTTTCCCTAATCCCCTATTTATCGCTCCTTCCTTTTCTTTTAATCATTTCTAATTCAACCTAAACATTTCCTATTCAAACCAAAAACAAATGCTCCTCTTTTTTCTATTATTGTGTGTAATGAGTTTTATAGCAAGATAAAGGGGAGAGGACAATGTGTGCATTGAATATTGTTTTTCCGGGTATTAAAGGGATGAAGGTAGTATAAGGCGAGCTAGAGATAGAGGAAAAAATCATTTTTAGCCAAAACACGAAAGAAGATAGCAATCGAAGGAAATTAGGACACTTTCATTTGTTTTGAAGAAGACAATGAATAATACAATGCACTATTTGGCAATGCCAAACTAATCCCTCCTTCTTCCAATTTTTTTTTAACAATTAGATCGCTCCATTTCTTGATATTTTTTTCTATTTTTTATTATGTTAAATTGCACTCTAATTTTCTTCGATTTCATCTTCTTTTTTTTTTTTGTTCAATTGCACCCTACGTTCCTTGATTTTGGTTTCTATTCTTCTAATTTTATTTAATTTCACCATCGATTTTATTTTCTAAACAATTAACCATATTTTTTTTATTTTTCTTTTTCTCTCTTTTTTGGATTTTCATTTTTATGCAAAAAAAAAAAAAAAAGTTAACCCAATTTTTATTATTTCCTTTTTCTCTTTTTCTTATTTTGATTATTGCCTTTTATGATAAAATAAAGGATAAATTATACTAAAAATATAAAAAATTAACTAAGACGTAAACTAATAACAATAATAATAAATATGCACATTTAAAATAAAATTTATAAGAATAAAATTATGAAAAAAAAAAAAAAAGGTAGGGCACATTTTTTTGTTATGATAACATGGCTCCTCTTATTCCTAAATCATGTATGTCTTTAAATTCTATCTCTTAAAACTATTTTCGAAGTTCAAGCTATATTCTTGTTAAGCTATCGCTATGAAGTTTTTTAGAGATCTTAACCTAACATTTAGCTTTATCCTATATGAATTTATCCACATAATCTTTAATAGATTTACCCACATATTATTTGTATTTAACTAGGTTTGATAACTCTATTATAGTTTTTTTTTTGGAAGAGTGGGCTTGGAAAAAGGATTGCATTTCTCTCCATGTGTGGATGAAATTAGGGTATACATTGATGTATCAAGAAAATCCCCCTAGTTAATGAGTTAGGGAATAACCTAAACTTTGGGAAATCACAGTCTCTAGCCTCTATACATTGGAAAATAAACCTTCCATTGTGTTCGACGGTTATGACTAACCTTTTCCCCTTAAACCTAAAGGTATGATGGTAAGGATATTTCCTATAAAGACATCTATAAGTTTGTATTTGGATTTGATCGATTCTTATACCAAAAGCCTACTCTACAACCCCAATGATTTATTCAAACTCATATTATAAGGGTTACACAACAGGTGATGATCTATCCTTTGATACTTGATAGGTATTCTCTACCTTTCTATATGATTTTCCCTCTACCTCTTTCATTTGTAGGCTTATATTTATGATTCATAGCTTATGCGAAATCATAAAGGTCCACAAGGGGTTCTCTAATACTTCATTTTCTCCTATCACTATGGGTTTTTATGTAGGTTAGCATAATGTTTAGAAATAAACCTCTTTAGATAACCAATTAAATCATAAAAATTCAAAAACTCGGTTCTATTTCTTGGAGGTTTTGCTTCGATTATTACTCTTGTCTTATTTTTCTCCATTTCTCTACTTCTATTAGGGATTAATAACCCTATAAAGTTTCTTGCAAAAACTCGAAATACACATTTTAGTGGCTTGATTTTTAGTTTATACTTTCTATACTTTCTCATCCTCAAGAAGGCATTTGCTAAATCTTTTATGTGCTTTTGTCGATTGGTCAACTTAACCATAATATAGTCTATATAAACTTCTAGATTCCTTCCAATCAAATCATGGAAAATGGTATTCATGGTCCTTTAGTAGATTGCTCAAGTATTTTTCAACCCAAAATGCATCATCACCCATTTATATGCACTTATAGCTCCAAGACATCTAAAAGATGTTTTGTGGATGTCCTCCTCTATAATAGATATTTGGTTATATCTTGCAAAATGATCCATCATAAATAAGATGTTTTCTTTAGCTACAACATCAATTAACACATCTATGACTAGCATGGGATACTCATCCGTAGGGGTTGCTTTATTCAAACCTATAAAATCAATACATACCCCGGTTTTGTTATATTTTTTTACCACTAAAGCTATGTTGGACATTCATTACACGTATCCGAAACCATAATAAACCTTACCTTAAATAGCTCGTTATATTTCTTCTTTAACACTTGGCAAGATAGAAGGCACTATTCTTCTAGTTGCTCAATTAACAAGTTTTGCACCTAGCTTGATTAGAATCCTCATCTCTACTAATTCTCTATCCAAGCTTAGCATATCCTTAGAATCCCATACAAAACAATCTTTGAACTACTTTAAAACTTCCACCATTTACTATTTATCTTGTGTGTCATCACTTAATTTTTGATCCCCCTCCCTTTGTTTTACATATTTTTTCTAAAAATTAAATGTGGTTTGTTTAATTTGCTTGATTGTGTAATTTTTTTTATCCTTAGGTTAGGATTTTTTAGAATCCTATGATTTTTGGGAGTTTGTAAAAATTATAAAAAGAAAAAGAAAATAGATAGATGAATGAAAAATAAGGACTTAGGGTCCACTAAAAAATACATAGGAAATTAAAATCAAGAAAAATTCAATTGGAGGTTTAATTAAAATGAGTACCAATTAAAAAATGAGGTTTGAAGAGAAAATGAAGAGATAAGAGAAGGAATTGAAAAATGAAAAGAAAAATGAGAAGTTCGGGTGTTCCTCAAAAACCCCCCAATACCCACACTTTATAAGCTCTCTTTCTTGTTTACATAAAGAGAGGCCAATTCACTTTTCCCAATAAGAAACATAGAGAGAGAAAACACTCTCTCTACTATTAACATCAACTACACAAAAGCCTTCATAGTCATCGTAACTCAAGCTCTACAACCTCCACCTTTCCTCCTCTAAAGCCACAGCCAAACTCTCGGTTTCCTCCTTCATTCCATCAGCCAACCTCTTTATTTCCTTCTTTTTTATTATTTTCTTTGCAACAATAGTAGCCTCTCTCCTCTATTTATGACCACAATATCAACCCTCTCTCTTCTATTTTTATCGCCAATAATAGTAACTCATCTCCTCTATTTCTAGCTAGTGACAATCCCTCTCTTCTCATCCAACTATGTCAACTTCTATCCTTTAAAATAGATACCAAAGCCCACCAATACTAGCCCCTAAATCCATAAGCTTCTATCCCTTAAAACCCATAAAAACTACCACTCGCCAACCTCCAAAACCTATAACCCATGCTGCCCATGGTCCATCCTTGTAGCCACTAACTTCTAGCCTATAAAAACCTCTCAAAAAAGTCACAAAATAGCCTTAAGGTGTTGGTCAAGCAACCCTAAATTATCCTAAATAAAACCCCCCAAATCATCCTTAAAACCCTAAGCCTAAATTTTAATTAGAGGATGATGATGATGACTTTGAGCAATGGTTAATGTATTTGGATCCAAGATATCCTTCAAACCTTAATTAAAGAAGGTGGTCCAACCAAGTAAATGAAGGATGAAAGCCATAATTTGAAGTGCTAAAATTCTTGTCTTTTGATTGCTAATATTGATTGTATCTATTAGAGGGTTGAATGAGTTATTTGTCTTCATCCTAAAAATCATCTTTGATACTCCTAGAAAGATTCTTCAATCATTTTAACCACAAGATAAGTTCTCAACATCTTTTGTATTGTATTTACATTTAGATTGATATTGTGAATAAATGTCATTCTATGATGTGTATATGACATTTGAAGTGAGAATAAGATATACCATTGTGTGTTAAACCCAAAAGGGTCGAGACCCTAGTGTGTTTTGAGTTGAATAAGATTGGTATTCAATACTCCATAATGAAGATGAGAGTACTAGGTATGATCTTTAATTTTAATAGTTTATATGGGATGAGTGTTAGTCTTGTTATATGTATTTGAAAATGATGTTGATATTATGATATGATTTATTAAATATGCCATTCATGCAGCTTTTGCTTATGTGGTTTGTCTTTGAAACATGATTGCAAATGTGATGTGTGTGGTGAAATAATCGGTATTGACCTCGAAGGTTGACATCGTGTCTTCCTAAAATGTGATGGGTAAATGTGTCATATGAGTGGTAAAATAATCGATGTTGATCCCGAAGGTTGACATTGTGCCTATTTAAAAGGTGATGTGTGTGTTGTTTGGTGAAACAATCGGTATTAGCCTCGAATGTTGGCGTCTTGTCCCGACTAAAAGGGATGTTTGTGTATGTATGTGGTGAAATAATCGGGATTAGCCTTAAGGGTTGACATCATCTCTCGACCAATTATGATATGTAAAAGTGATATGTGTGTATGGTGAAATAATCGATGTTAGCCTCGAAGGTTGATGACATGTTCGATAAAATGTGATATGTAAACATTATGCACATATGTGAAAGTGATCGGTGTTTGCTTCAAAAATGGATTTCATAGTTTAATATAACCAAGTGTGTTATGTGTATATGTGATGAATGAAATTGTATGTTATGGGTTGGAGCCGTTATCAATCTTTTAAAATTTTATAGATTAAAATTATAGTAGCTTTCTTGATATATGGGTCGAAGTTGTGGGAGACTTTCCAATTATGTGAAGTAGGTCAAGGCCATTATCAATCCCCTAAATTTATGTAGGTTAAAATCATAATAGCTTTTATGATTATGTTGGTCAAAGTCATGAGAGACTTTCTAATTATGTGATATGGGTTAAAGTCATGCTAGACTTCTCAAAATTATATTAGTTAAAACCATAGTAGGTTTCTCAATTATATTGGTTGAAGTCATAGTAGACTTTTTAAAATTATGTGGTTTGTAATCATATTAGGTTTTTTTTTTTTTTATGTGCAACAAAGTTATGGAAGACTTCCTAATTATTGGATGTGGGTTGAAGTTGTGGTTGACTTTCCAAAATTATGTGGGTTGAAATCATTGAAGGTTTCCAAATTATGTAGGTCGAAGTTATGGAAGACTTCTCAATTATGTGATATGAGTTGAAACCTTTAGAGGTTTCCCGATTATGTAGGTTAAAGTCATGATAAACTTCCCAATTGTGTGATGTAGATTGAAGTCATAGTAGACTTTCCATTGAAACAATTAGAGGTTTTCCAATTATGTGATATGAGTTGAAGTCGTGATAAACTTCCTAATTATGTGATATGGATTAAGGTCAAAATAAACTTCCTAAATTATATGGGTTGAAATTGTAATAGGTTTTCCAAATTTATATAGGTTGAACTTGTCATAGGCTTCTCGATTATGTGTTATGAGTCAAAGTCATTAGTGGTTTTATGTCTTAAATATTTTTTCTTCTTTTACTTTAGAGTAGGAAAAATAGGTCTTTGGCTTGCCTAAATCCCAAAATATTTGATTAACTTACCCCAATATAATAAATTTACTTGAATAAGCATAAATGAATAATGTAGAATAATAAGACCAAATTTTGAACAATTCAACATACATACAATATAGCATACCTTAAGTAAGATGTGATGGAAGTGATTTCAATCTTCGTCATTCATAACCAACTCCTTACCTAGATTTCTTATAGACCAGTCATATGTGGGTTTTCTAGTTTCTTAATACTAGGTGGTGAATATTTTTCTTAATTCTTATCCTTTTCTAGAGAGCAATTTATCGAACCGGACCCCTAACATCGACGACCTCTCATGATAGTTTGGCAACTTTGTTGGGGACTAATATTAGGGTTAAGCCTTGAATGCATGCATGAATGAATCTCTAGTTGTGTGTGTTATGTTTTTATGCTTGTGTGATTGGTTTTTTTAATGTGGTTTTTATTTTTATTTTTATTTTTGTATTTATTGCTTATTTGTGTTTGTGTTGTGTGAATAATAATTGTGTGAATGTGTATGATTGTTATGAGACTCGTTATTTCTTTTGCTCGTTTTTGTAGCATATTTAATTATAGTCCTTAGTTTTAATTACTAAGACTGGGTATGGAGTAATGCCCTATACATATCATTGCATCATTCTAATGTCATATGCATTTGCCTCGGCTCCAAGGGAATTAGTAGTGGTGCTCTAATAGGTTTTGCCCTAGGTAAACACTCATGAAACTTTAAACCTTTTTGCTAGCTTCCATCATGTGATGGGTAATCAATGGTTTTCATAATTGCTAATGTAACGCCCCCGCCCCAGTCATATTTTTACTACCCAAGTAAGGTACTTGGACGATACGCGTTACGCCGACATACTCTAAACTCTAAGTAGTTTTCTTATGATATTCTTAGAACTTTAACGAGTACTCTTTAAGATAAAATTTACATAACATAATTAAATACATTAATAAAACATTACGAGCAATATTCAATTTCTCATGAACTCCATACCCCAAATTTACGGACAAAATAAAAACTAATATATGGTGCCTCACATGAGCCGGATAGGAGGAGCCAGCCGCATCCGTGCTAACTTGTCCTTTTTCCGTCAAGACATAAAAAAAATAACAACGAGTGAGCCGAAACTCGGTAAGCATGGTGATGCACGTGATATGCAATGTTGTTTTGACTTCCCACCATACTCATAAATTTTAATCTCGAGTACCCTAGGTATTAGCCGATCTACTCTATTTATCATCCGGGTGGTCCGCGAGATCACCTTCGCTACAACAGAATTATCCCTCATTGTAACTACTGTTAGCGGGAATCCATCATCTAACAGGTGCAAGCACACGGCTTGATTTCATCCGAGATGATCCTCGGATCATCTTCTACTATAACGAATTATCCCTCGTTGTAACTACTATTAGCGGAAATCCATCGTCTAATAGTGTAGGCACATAGCCTAGAGTACTTGGACTACTAATACCCATTTATTCCAGGTTAGGTTATCAAACCTAGATGTATAAATCATTTCTCAATCAATTGACTTGTCTTAAACCACCCATTATGCATATGATGCACGTGATGACATATTTAATCACATTCAACCAAATTTGGGTACCAACCCTTCATTCTCATGCCATACTCACGGTCCAACCCACACTCGGAATTTACCCGTTACTCATAAACTAATCATGATACTCATAGCGGGAACACAACCTCCGCTCATTAATATTATTAATTAGTTTCGTTAATATTTAAAAGAAGGTCCAAGTCCATTTACTTTAATCCAAGCCCATTAACTTTATCCTAAGTATATTGACTTTATTCAATTCCATTTTATTTAGTCCAAGCCCATTTAGTTTATTCCAAACCCATTAATTTTGTCCAAGTCTAATTCTTTGGTTTTAGGGTTTATTACCGGGCAACTCCTAATCGAGTAAATAATTTTCCAATTTAAGAAGATAATTAAATCTTACCCATTTTATTTTAGATACTAGACATATTTATTTATAACATATCCAAAAATTAGGTCTAAATACCAAGTACAAAATTAATTACAAATTTTTGAAACTTAGGGAGCAATCTGCTTAATAGTAGTTTGTCTAGAGCTATCCATACTAAATCTGGTATAACGCTTTGTACACGAGTCCAATGACTAAGATATTTTAAAGGAAGTTATTTGAAACATAGATGAACAACTTTTGTGCTTTAAGTTTCACCTAGAAATCGATCTAAAATCCTTGAACAACACCCCAATATTCGGACAGAATTTACTCCTTATCAACACTAATTTATTAGTTCATTCCAAGCCAACATTAAACATGTTTTAGTTCACTTAAATTTAGTCCAAGTTCAATCCAACCCATCACCAAATACTTAGACATTTTTAAAAAAATCATAACATCATAAATCATCACAACAAGGCATCCATACATAGATTTATCCCAAGTATCAAGCATATAACCATTGAAAACTATTACAACCCATGAAATAAACACTAACAAAATAACTTAAAAAAAAATAATTTAAGACATTAATCAGCCAAAAAAATGAAACTTACTTACCTCTTTTAGGTTTGATTAGAATTTTCTTAGCTCTTTTCCTTTCCTTTTTCCCTTTCTCTTTCTCTTTTCTTTCTTTCTCTCCTTTTACTGTTTTTCTCTCTTCAATTTGGCTTCTCTTTTAATTATGGATGCTACGGTTTTTGGCCTAAAAATGGCAGCCATTTAACCCTCTCTTTCCCTTATATACTCACCTTTTATCCTCTCATTTATTTATATCATAAGTGTTAAAATTTAACTAGGCCAAATGTAAAGTGGAGGAAGCTTGGAAGGCAAAGCTGGCATGTTTTGGAAGTCAAAGGTGATGATTTGGCTTCCAAGCATTTAATTCAAGTGCTTAGGTGGCTAAAGAAAACTTAGGCTACATAAACACATTAATAAGCTAGGTTCATGTAATTATACATAATTTCTTTCATAAAAAATTCGGAAATTTCCATTTTTAAAATTCAGAATTTCTTTTTCTCCAAAATTTCAGCATTGTTACCTCCTAACCCATCTATACTAAAATGTGCATAACACTTTCTATATGTATCCAAAAATTATGAAATTTTATAGAGAGCTATTACACACATAGAAAAACAATTTTTATTCTTTACGTTTTTCTCACAGATCAATCTAACAGCATCAAATAAATCTCACAAGATTCAGGCAGATTCTTCTCCCAAAATTCCAGCAGAATGCATTTCGAAACAACCCTCACTATAATTGGTATAACTCTTAATGTATAGTTCCAAATATTATAAAATTTTATACAGGGCTATTCAACACATAGATGAATAACTTTAATTCTTTAAGGTTGACCAAAACATTACCCTAAAGTCCTCAAATAATTCACACAAAACTCAGCCAGAATATAGTCCTTAAAACACTGATTTTGAATATTTCATTTCTTTAATAATTAAACCATTAATCTTAAGCACAATAAATTTACTTTAACATAAATCATATATTTCAAGCATTAATTTCTCATGATGAAATGAAAATTATACTTACTCTTAATATACATATATATAGAATTATTCTAATACACGTTGCGTTACGGATAAGGGTTTTTACGGGGTTACAGACTAATGTTTTTGTGGTCACTCTTAAGTGAACATATTAAGCTTCACTAGGCTGAAATGTATCCTTTTGAGACTTAGATAAGGCCTACATATTCATATCGTGGTTAGAATCAAACCCTACGGTCATCCTACTTTGTTAAAAACACAAGGCAAGTAAGACATATTTGAAACATTTACAAAGGTAGCATCGTTATTATGTTGAAAAAAAGTGACAAAAAAGTTCAAACACAGCTTAAGCCAATGGTACTCTACCAAGTTGAATTTGAGGCCCTTCAAAAAATAAAAATAAATTATCTTTAAGCTAGGTTTCAAAGTAACTTCCAAGCCTTAACTCGCTTTTAGCTAATTATCAATGATGCCAATAAGCTCTTAAGATGTTAGGAGCTCCTAACTTAAGATGATAAAGAGAAATTCAAGTGTAAATATAGAACTTAGTTGCATTACTAGAGATATATGTCTAAAAACCTATGCTAAAAGCTCTAATTCCCTTGTGTGACCCATCACACCTATGATTCACTATTAGCGATAATGACATGACTCCTACCCTAGAGGAGTACCATCAATTGATCAAAAGGATGAATCCTCTATACCAAGTCTACCTTTACTACCGATATGGTGAAATCGTTAGAAGAGTTCAAGATTGGCTTAGTGAAGATATAGACCGAGCACGAGTTAAAAGTGCAAATGAAGGATGGCATTATGAAGCCCTACTTGATATTTTAAAATGAAGATTAAAGAATTTTAAGAATAGCTCAAAAAAGTTACAAGTACTTGGGCTTGTGCATCTTTAGGTTGATTCTATTTTCATCCACTATTGGGGAAATCAATTTTGATGTTGTTAATGTTTTAATTGTAATCGAGATAAAATCGATAATCCTATTATTGTTGATCTTTTCAAAACTATTGTGCCATTGAATCACTATCGAAGAGTTGGAAAAGATGGAAAGAGATGTTATGTAGATACAATTATTGTATGTGTATGGATGATTAGGCATATAGAAGCACACAAATCAACATTCAAATCTATTTGGTGAAAGGAACAAGAATGTTTAAAAGAATTTTTGGCCACGACAAAGAAGAGTCTGCTCTAAATAAGAATGGACTTATGTACTCCTTAAGTTGCCGAATGCCCTTTTTTCTATGAAAGCCATATGGATGATCCAAACCTTATGATTGGCTCATTATAGGAAACGCCTTTAGGTTTCTCACATTAAAGTAATCGGGAATATTAGTTGTACAGCTAGTATGATATTTAAGCAATGCATTCTAAATAGTTAGCCTAGCTGACTTTGAGGGAGTCTTAAAAATTGATGCTTCACCCACTTTCCTAAAATACATGCAAAAAGACCGGCTAATACATGGAATGATTAGTGAAAAGATAGATGGTCGAGACTTAGCCACAACCAAAGTATAACCACTATGACAAGCCACAAGAGTGAAAGATTATGGACTTCTAATAACTCAAACTCAATTTGGAAGAGTTCCATCATCCAATCCATTTGCTAATCAAGAAGTGGCAATTCCTCATAATTTTGAGAATCCTTAATTGCCATTAGAATCCGAATCATCGTCATCTAAAGGAAAGAATAAAAAAGAAGAAAATGAGTAAGAGAAAGCTCTTTTCAAAAGTGACACAAGGAAAAGAGAACTTGAGCAACTTAGAGTCGAAAAAAAGCTTTTGAAAGACTTAGTCGAGCCAAAGAGAAAAAAGGAATCAAAGAAAGACAAAATTCAAAAGTTAGAAAGGAAGATGCAAGACTTGGCTTTTGAAGAACAAAGTTGGAGAAATTCTTTCCATCAAGCTCGTGCTAAATCGGTAGGAAAAACTATTGATATTAACAATTTTGAGTGCTGAAAGGAGAGAGTTATGCATGAGTTGGGTGTTTTTCAAATAGAGAGAGATGAACTCTAATAAGAAAAGGATGCTTTGGAAGAAATCTTAAAACAGATGCTCAAAGACTTTGATGAAGTCAAAGAACAAATCAAGAATTGTGATAAGTCCAAAGAACAACTTAGTGTTATTGAAAAGAAGATAACCAAAGTGGAAAGAAAGAAAAAATTATTGTTAGAGGATTATCAAAAATAATCCATATACTAGACGAGCACCAACCATCATTTGGTCCTAGTAAGTGAAGTACACCGACATAGCTTAGTGAGATTGGAATCTCAAATTATGGTAGTGACCAAAATAGCCAAAGCTCTATGTGATTTGAAACTACAAATCAAAAATAGAGAGAAAAATTATAAGTTTGACATCATTACATCATATATGAAGTGATGTGATTATCGACTAGTAAAGATAAACCGACATAGCAAAGTCATTGGAGTGTGAAATCTAGTATAGTGAAGTCATTGTAGAAATCAAAATTGTACATGTTTTTCATTTTAAGAAGTATAATTTTCAAGAACAAATCAAACCTTATGTACATTTTGTAAATTTTGAATAATGGTGAATTTTTCATTTCCTCTTAAAATTATGATTGATCGATGATTATGTGATGAATGGTTTGAAGATGAAACAAATTTACCAAACTAAGCTGATTTGTAAATCCTTTGGCTTCTTATCAATGATTTATCTACCAAAAATCTTTATAAGGGCTCTAACTTCCCTCGTGACAATAGATCTCCACATGATCAAAAAGCTCATACCGATGCTTGATGGTTACTCGTGAAATAGAGTTAACAATGAACTCCTTCTAAGTCTAAAATCATCAAAAAGGTTATCAATGTGGCATCACATTTTTAAACCTTTTGAAAGCAATCTTGTGTGCAAATTAATAAAAAAGGAAGCAAACTCTTTTGTCACGCACCATGAATGGCTACTCCATACATAGTCTAATTTTTTAAGATATATTTTCTTCGGTACCTAATCTTTTTTATTTTTTTGTAGGAATAAAAAATATATATTGCACTTATGAAAGTTGAATCCTCTTAAAAAGTTAGCTACATCAAAGCCCAACTAGTGGGAAAACCAAAATAAAATCCAAGTTGGGTAAAACTTTCAACCAAAAATGGGTTATTAGAAAATGAGATATCATGCCTACATAGTTTCCTTGAGAAATCTCTTCGATTGGATTTGTCAACGAAAGTCTAATTATCGAGAATCTAGTTGCACATATTGATTTCGGGATGAAACTCAATTCTTTCCTCCTCTTGACTCATGACATTTGCATTATAGATGTGTTTCTTCCTCTTCAAATGGAATTCTTTTATTCTATAGGGGTCTCTATCATTGCTAAATCTAGCCAAGTCTTATCGCTACTCGATAGAAATCTCCAAACTATATCAATTTTAGGGTGATATTCTCCTCCTATTCTTCAATATAAGTGGAAAATTTTGCTAGATTTCCACCATGAAAATAAAGAAGACTGAGTGAAAAAGTAGCCAAGATGAATAAATTAAGTCAAAATTGTTAGTGTAGATGCCTAAGATCCAACCATTTTGGATGGGTTTAACTTATTATATTATTACATTCATTATAATAAAAGAAGTCTTTCTATTAATTCTTATCATTTATATTTATTCGTTGTATAGAATTAGATAAAAGTTCATATGATATGCATTTGCTTTAATGATTGATTGAAAGATGTGAGACAAACACTAATGCACATAAATGATATTGTTAAATGTCCCAAGTCATAGCATGGTCAAGAATAGATATTGATTACATATGGTTAGACTTATGAGTGTTATGCTCATGCTATATAACGATAGTAGGAGATCTCACACCTATTGGCATGATGATGTCAAAGCAAGCACTTAGATGATTTATGTTAGAAAACATATCACTAGACTTGACTCGCTATGAGAACCCATTTGGTTTAGTTTATGAGAATCTCATAAAAGATGGATACAACTAGTCCTTAGACTTAAGGTCATCACGGTTATCTCATTGGAAGATTTATGTAATTTAACACTCATTTCGATGGATTCGAGTAAAGGGTTGTACATGAGCAATTTATTAGGTACACTAGGAATCTAATAGAGGTAAGTGAATGACTAAGTTAGGACATGTCATTCCTTTTATGCTAAAGAAGTTATCACATTGCACTTTATTGAATGTCTACTTAAAAAATATGTGGCCATAATAGGGGTACACTAATAGAGTGTGGTTAGTTTACTCTAAAAGCTAAGACATTTTCAAAAAAAAAAAAATTGTGTAATCGTAATCTAACAAGACCAATAATCAAGTTAGATATCACACTCGTGATAAGTTGACATAAAGACTAAATTGTATGATAACCATGCTCATGAAAGGTAATAACGGATTAATTAATCCTCCTAAAGAATTAGGTAGTCATAATGTCTTGCTAGAGATCAATCTTGACTTATGTATCAAGAGATAAAAAGAGGTGTCTTTTTTCTTGATACATTGCAACATATCTAGGAGCTTTTTGAGTTACATGCATAAGTTTAAGCATTCATATGATTAAAGAAAAGAAAAGATATTGAAGTTTTCCTATTCCGGAAAAGGTTTCCGAAAATGGAAGTTCCCTAAAATGAAAAGTTTCCAAAAATGGAAGTTTCCTAATATGAAAAGTTTTTTATTTTAAAAATCAGTTTTCTAATTTGGAAGTTAGTTCCAAATTCGAAAGTAAATAACATAAAATGAAAATGAGTTTCCTAATTTAGGTTAAAGGGTATTTTGAGTAATTATTTTCTAATATGGGCCACCTAAAATTATCTAAGTTTATTTATTTGGATAGTCCAAATTAATTAATTGGACCAAAATGGTTTTGGACCAATAGGATTAATTAAAAGCTCGAAGATATTTTGGTAAGAGGATAAATATGAACCTTATTAGACAAGGATGAATGTTTTACGAGATAAAAATCAAAAGCCCACATATTAAGTAACTCTTAATCCTTAAAGGATTAGAAAACAAAAACCATGACTCGATTTAAGACAAGTTGCCACCCATCCTTGTCCTTGGAGGAGAAGGAAACTCTCCCCTTATAAATAGGAGGAGAGAGATGTGGCAACATAGAACGATTTTAAGGAAGAGAATTTGGTAAAAAGAAAATAGTTCTTAAGGGCACATGACATGAAGGAAATAAAAGAAGAAAATAGTTTTCGCCTAAAAGACCACTAGCACATGCCAATCTCTTCTTCTTCTTTTTTGGTTGTCGCAAAATTAACTATATATGCGGCAACACTATGCTCAATCAATTTTGAGTGCTTCTTTGTGGTTGCTTAACTGCATGGATAATCAATAGAGGTTGGACACTTCGACGGCTTCTTTCTTTATTAAAGAATTTAGATCTACACTGCAAGAAATAAATCTTTATTCATCATTTTAATTTATGAATATATAGTTACTAGATTCAACAACATGATCTTAAGCCCTTTAGATGGAGAAAATTTTTATTTTATTCCGCACTTCTATAGGATGCATGATCCTTCAATAATCCCTACTATTGATTAAATTTGATAGGAGGTAGAGGAAATATACGTATGATCTTATTTTTGGATGATTGATTCTAATGGAATGAGCTTTTTGAATAATCAATGAAGTGATGAAATAGCACGGTGTTGATGCCTAAACAACTTTGAATAAGGGCACACCTTTGTGGGAAAAAAATTAATGATGAGCTTGTGGGATGATACACCATAAGATGATAAGTAATGATGGCCGACATGGTCCCTTCTTTGATCAAGAGGAAGTATGTTACCACCTTCGGCCTATACTTGTGCATTTTGATAATATGAGTACTTAAAAGGCTATCTCTCATTTCAACTTGATGATCTTATTGCAATTATCTAAAAATAGAGCATGATATCTATTTAAAGAGGATTAGGATGTAGTTGCTAAGTCCTCCGAATTGCCAAATGACAATGTCATATCACCTCTCGTAATGTTAGGATCGAATATCATGGTTTTGAGCCAAGCATGATGTCACTTATTTCCATAAATAAGCTTATGAGATTAAAATGCCCCTTTGATTTGACAAAATTCTTGAGTGTCTCCAACTTGCTAGTCCGATTCAACCGAGTAATTTAAAGTAAATACGGATCTATTTTCCATTTCTCATTGCCATTAATGATATTTATCTCTAGCCATTATAGTCTTTTCTAACAACACTCGGTTATGATCAAGCTAAATGAATTACTCTTTCTTAAGCGATATGAAAGAAGTGAGAAATAAATACAAAGATCATAGAGCATGCCATTGGAAGCTATTCAACTTTTGAAACTTGATTCATGCTTTAATCAAGGATGATTAGTTGTCACTCATGAATAAGAGTGAAGCTTCATTATGTCAACATGCATCTTGTGATAGTTTTCATTATTACTCGTGTGGATAACATGAGAGTTCTCGGCTTGAGAAACTAAGACGATGTTGATTATGCCAAAGAAGGAACAAGTGGATAAAGAGCACTCAAGAAGACACTTAGCATGATGATGAACGTGAGAGTGTCTTGAGCTTGAGGGAGAAGATATGTGTCTTTGAATTTGTGATTTAAATCGTTAGCTTTTATAAATATTTTTAATTCTATTTTCAAAACATGTTGCAATTTGCATAGATTGAGTCATTTTTTTTTAATGAAATATAAATTTTTACCGTCCTCACATGTTTTATGGATTCAAAATCAAGAGATGCTTGTTCGAAATTATCATTTTTTCATTTTATATCATACAAATAAAAATGAATAAAATGGCAAACTCATTCAAAAAATGTTAATATTGATCAACTTTCAAAAAATGTCATGCAAATGCTAGGGGGCAATCCTTCTTTATGAAACCAAAAATATTCTTGATAAACTCTTTAAGGAAACTCTTACCTAGAATAATTCTTTGATGCCCAAGATAGAAAAATAAGTGATTTAATGTCTTAAATGATAATGACTGATACACATTCGGGTCATGATCCTACCCAACCCATAAATTCTTCTTTATAAGCTGATCATGATTTTCCAATGAAACTAAAGTTTATCAACCTAAACAATGTCATATTTAAGATGAAAAAAATGCTCTTTTAATGTATATATACATAAACAAAAACTTATACCTTGTTGTCCAACTTTAACTGTTGAAATAGCTTTGAAAGAGAAAAGGGAATGAGAAAAGAAAAAATTGAAATGAAAAATAAAAGTGAAAGCACCAAAAAAAAGTGTTATCTAGAGTGCCTCATATCATGATTCAAATATAAAAAAAGGGGTTAGAAATCCAAAAAAAAAAAAAAGAAGACAGGATCGAACATAAAAGAAGAGCCGAGATTAGAATATGAGATCAATTATCAAGATGATAAAGTCATGATGACATACCTAGTATGATTCCATATGAGTGTCAAATGATGTGAAAAGTGAAATCAATCGTAAAAGTTATAAAGTCAAGGTAGTATGCCTAAAGTGATCTCAATGAATTATTAAGTGATTCTAAGTCTTTATACTCTCAAATACCTTTTGAGCCTTTTACAACCTTTCATTCATAAACCAAAGCCTTAGCCTCCACTGGGAGTCCGTGAAAGCCCTTTCTTTATCAAAACCGGCTTGATTGTATTGACAAGTTTTAACTTCAAATGACAAGAAAAAATATATTTTTGAATAAAACTTGACTTGTTGTGCATTACAAATTGTCATTTGTGACATTAAATCATGAGTTTTCATCAATTAACTGGGGGCAAAAAGAAATAAATTGAGTTTTTCTAGGAAAAAACACCAATCCGAGTCAAAATTTCTTCAAAACTCTTTGAGTTCATGAAATCTATTTAAGCATGTCGCAATGTATAAGCCAACTTTGGATAAATCACCTTCCAAAAGACATGATTTTTTTTTTCAAAACTTTTATGTGATCTCGAATATATTTCACTCGTCTAACCCAAAGAAAGATCACTTTGAGGGTTGTATTATAATATTTATATGATATATTTTAGCATTAGACCAAGTGAATCAAACATATTTTTGAATGAGATTACTTTCTTATGAACATCTCAATGATTTTTTCTGAATTCAACTTGCCTTGAAGAAAATAATTCAAACATATGATTTAATCGATGAAAGTCTAAACAAATGAAACTGATTTTTTTGAGAATTCAATGAAATTTCAAAGACTAATTTGTAAAATCAAATGAAAACATAAAAAAAAAAGGATGAATTTTGAGCGATGACAATGAGAAATGGATGATAGATGAATAATTGCTACCGACACTTAAGGACATTCCATGATCAGTTCGGTGATTCAAATGCAATGATAAATGATGATTCATGAGATTTAGAATAATTGGAGGAAGATGTCATCAAATGGAAAACTTGAGCCTATTAACAACCCAAGTGTAACAAGACCAACCATGAGCAACAAAAATCGATAAAGGGGAAAGGATAAGAGCTTGTAAATCAAACATTTGATCATTGATAAAAACAACCATAAACCAAAGATTGATATCTCAAAACATATTGAATTCAATGTTATTGAGAGCAATCTAGTTCAAAGGAGACAACCCAAGTGTAACAAGACCAACCATGAGCAACAACGATCGATAAAGGGGAAAGTATAAGAGCTTGTAAATCAAACATTTGATCATTGATAGAAACAACCACAAACCAAAGATTGATATCTCAAAACATATTGAATTCAATGTTATTGAGAGCAATCTAGTTAAAAGGAAGAGATTGAGCATTTTGAGTGTGATCTATGTTTTTTAGGTAAAAAAAAAACATTACTTTGTCATCTTATCATTATTGTAGATTTGGTATGGACATGGCCATCTCTCAATTGACCTCATTTTATGAACGATATCGTTTTGGTATCCAAATTACGGCTTGGAAGGGGATAGGTGGCCTTGGAAAATAGATGTGAGGGAAGGTCACCCCAAATGACAAGCCATAGGGATAGGTTACTCTGAACAATAGACTATAGGGATAGGTCATCTCAAAAAAAATAAAAACCATAAGGGCGTGTCGCTCGTAATAATAAGCCGGGAGAATAATATATGTTTTCTTTATTTATGTGTTATTGATAGTGATCATTATTGAATATATTTATTCTTTTGGATGTTATTTTAGGTTAAATGTGATAAATTAGGTTTATTTTGAGATTTATGAGATTATTGGAGTCAAAGAAGCAAAATGTGTTAATGTTGGCAAATTGACTTTTAGAGGACTAAATAAGAATTTCACATCCTTAGAGCTCCATAAAATTAAAAATGCTTTCTTAAGAATCAAATTATACATCTTATGATTTCTAGATTGGGTTTAAAACTACAAATCCATTCTACTGTAGGTCGTCAAAATTGGTTCCAAAGTTAGGAAAGAAATTTGGATCCCGCGACAATTCGGAATACTTCCTAGTGTTTGGATAATATCCGAAGTTATACACATTAGATTAATGTGATTCAAAATTGTACAAAAATAATACATCAAGGCGTAAAACTTTAATGAATAGTCCAAGACCAAATTCTATAGAAATCTAACCTAAAATTAAGTTAGACATTACAACATAGAATCTAGAGTCATATTCAACCACAAATCCTAATTAATTTTGGATACAATCCTAAATAGGACTTGGGGGCTGGCATATCTATCTAAATATAGGTACAAATAGCCTCTAAGACTGTACATTGTGAGAGAACTTATTTTATTTATGTGTTTGTTGCTTTTAAGATGCAAGGTTAATTCTTCCTGTTAATTCGAGTTCAAGAGAAATGTGACTTTGAAAAACAAGATTTGAGACCTTTTTATTTAATTTTACAATCTATTCATCTTTACTATCTCTTATTATTCTTAGAGATTTAAATTATAATATTTTTTATAATTTCTTAGGAGTACTACTAGGCGGTTATGATCAACAAAAAATTCCTAAATTAAGGTTTATAATACATAATCGCTATAAAAATTATTCATAAGTAGAAATAGGTCTTAGAGATTTTTAATATTGATATCATTATAATTATAGAAGAAAAAAATTATAGGTTAAACCAATCATCTTTACTATTGTTAAATTACAAGTAGAGAGCTTCTTCTATATGGTTTGATAATAAGAATTCAAATTGCATGCTTCATATGTTTGATGATTAAGTAAGAATAATAGAGTTAATATAAACTTCTTAAGTTAATATAGATCAAATGATAAATTATGAATAAAGTCTTTAGGTGTCATCAATGATCAGCTAGCAATTCAAAGGTAAAGTTTACTCTTAGACCAAATGCTTTTTATTTGATTAATTCCTTAAAATTTTATTACTCGTTTTCTAAATTATTATGAGAAAATTCAAATGAAACCCCACCTTTCCTTTTATTTAATTGTTTCAATTGAGCATAAATAGAATTAGACTAACGATCAAATTAGTCTCCGAGGGATCAACCTAGACTTATCGCTAGCTATAGTATTGATGTTTAGTGAATTAATTTTATGGCATTATAGCATGCGACCAAAATTTTTTTGATATTGTTGAGGACTATTCTCCATTGGTATTGATGTTTAGTTCTTTTGGTTTTTAGGTGTTGTATACGTTACTATAATAGGGTGCCTTAAGTGATTTATAAGGAATTAGGCAGCTTGCTAAGACTTTTCCCAAAGGAAATGACATTCCAAGCCAAAATAGTAATTTATTATTGGCCCCATCATCTTGAGGCTAAATTCCATCATTTACTTAGGTTTTTAGTTGTTTTAGTGTTTTAAGTTCTAGTTTTTTTAAAAAAAAAATTACATAACTTGTATTTTCAATAGTTTAGCTCTCAATATAACCTTCCATTCAAGGAGTTAAACACATCTTCTATTCAGTAACAAATTACTAATCTAACCTCTCTAGTGTATCAAATGGTTGTAGGTATGCAACAAGCACATAATTATAGCATATGTTCTATAGTAGGGCATTCATCATATATATGCTTGATGCTTTTAGAAGAATCTTTTAATGTGTCTTATGCCATGAGGGGTTTTTATGGCCAATCACAAATGATACATGATCCCTGCTCCAACACATATAATCCTGGATGGAGAGATAGTTCAAATTTGAGATATGGAAATCAAGGTCCTCAATAACAAAGGCCATACCAACCACCATTCCAAAGGGAACAACCAATTCGACCTTTAAGTTCAAACTCTTTATTAGAAGTTATGGTGAAAGAATTAGTTCAAAATACTCGCTCAACTTTAGAATAATGGCATGTAATCCCTACAACAAACAAGAATTGAGATTCAAAACTTAGAGAATCAAATGAGTCAAATTGCTACCACTATTAGCAGATTGGCGGCATAAGTTGAAGGAGGAAAGTTGCCATCACAAATGAAGATGAGTTTTGAAAAAAAAAAAAAGAAGTAAATGATGAAAAAGTTGAACAATAAGTTGTTAAAGTCGTCAAAGTAAAATCGATTTGTGATTACGAGCAAAATAAGACCATGCTTATTGATGAACTAGTTAAGCAAGAAAATGAAATTAAGCAAATCGAGCTAGACAACAATTTTGATGTAGCCACTAGTGAATTTATCCTTTCGAATAGTTCACTACTAATACTAACAAATTTGAGTTTTCTTGCCATTATTATTTTCTATTTTACAAGTTTTGTTCATGCTTTGGTCATTTTTTATTCCTCCTTATTTCAAGATTCAAGGGTTTTCTCTAATTGTGGGAATTCGATATGTCATTTGGGACTAAAGACAAAAAGCAACATATGGGAAATGCTTAAAAGGACACTTTGGGTGCCAAGTTTAACATGAGCAAATTTTTTTATCTTCCCTTTTCTTTCCTTTCTATTTTCTTTTTACATAATCTTTCTATCTTGTGCATTTAGTTTACTCTTGTTTACCTTTTGAGTTTACATTGGAGATAATCTAAAATTTAAAAGTAAGGGGATTTTTATTTTAAGACTTTTTTATTTATTTTTGTATAATTTTGAGATTTTTAGGATAGATTTTTATTTTTATTTTGTCAATTTTGATTTAAAATTTCAAAAAATAAAATTAAAAATGAGTAACATGATTCAAAATCCTACGAAAATAAGATATCTAGGTATACAACTTTAATAAAGAGCTAAAGACCTAATTCTACTACCATCTAATCCAAAATCAAGTTAGACATTATAGCATAGAATATAAAGTTCTATTTAGCCATAAATCCTAATTAATTTTCGAGACAATCCTAAATAAGACTTATGGGCTGGCATATCTATACAAATACATAAATAAATAGCCTCTAAGATTGTACATTCATGATACTTTCAATTTTAGAAGAGAACTTATTTTATTTGAGTGTTTTTTACTTTTAAGATGCAAGGTTAATTCTTTCTATTTGGTTCAAGAGAAACGTGACTTTGAAGAAAAAGCTATGAGTCCTTTTTTATTTAATTTTATAATCTATTCATATTTACTATCTCTTATTCTTCTAGATGATTTAAATTATATTTTTTTTATAATTCCTTAGGAGTATTATTAGGTAATTATAATTAATAAATACTTGCTAGATTAGTGTTTATAAAACGTAGTAGTTATAAAACCTATTCATAAGTAGTAATAGAATTTAGTGATTTCTAATATTGATATCATTATAATTCTAAGAGAAAAGAGTACTAGCCTAAACCAATCAACTTCTATGTTGATTATTTGTTTTGGTTGTTTTTTAAATCGTTAATGCTACTCGTTGAATTATATATAGAGAGCTTGTCTTATATGATTCTACAATAAGAATTTAAATTGCATCCTTCATGTGTTTGATGATTAAGTAAGAACAATATAGTTAATCTAAACTTCTTAGGTTAATATAGATTAAATGGTAAATCATGAATAGAGTATTCAAGTGTCGTCAACGATCAGCTTGCAATTCAAAAGTAAAGTTTACTCTTGGATCAAATGCTTTTTATTGGATTAATTCCTTAAAATTTTGTTACTATTTTCTTAATTATTATGAGCATATTCAACTAAAATATTCTCTCCCTTTTTTTAGTTAATTATTTGAATTGGATATAAATAGAATCGGACTAGCAATCAAATTTGTTTATGAGAGATCAACCTAGACTTGATGCTAGCTATAATAGTGAGGTTTAGTGAATTAATTTTGTGGTACTATAAAGCACGCTAGCAGCTTACTTATGTTTTATGTATTTCCTTTTCTTTTTTATTTTATTTATAAATTTTTCTAAGTAAAGCTAAAAAAAAGTATAATTTTCAATGACTTTATGTCATAAGCATTGTAAAGAAGTGACAAATGTTTTGACACCTTTGTTTTACACACTTTTCCTAAAAATAAAAAATGTGAAAATTAATATGCTTTTTTTAATTTTGTTGATTGTGCAACCTTTTTTATCCTTGGGTTAGGATTTTTTTTACAAATCCTATGATTTTTGTAAGTTTAAAATTTAACAAAACAACAAAAAAAAGAAAAGGAAAAGGAAAAAGAGAGAGAGGGGGGGGGAATGAAAAATTAGGAGTTAGGGTCTAATTAAAAAATACATGAGAAATTAGAATAAAAAAATTGAATTGAGAGTTCAATTAAAAACAATACCAATTGAAAATAGAGATTGAAGGTGACATTAAGAGATGAGAGGACGAATTGGAAAATGAAAAGAAAAAGGGCGAGTTAGTGTTTTCCTAAAAAACCTAACTACTCACACTATATAAGCTCTCTTTCTCTCTTATATAAAGGGAGGTTAATTCATTTTTTTCTCAAAAAGAAATCTAGAAAGAGAAAACACTCTCTCCATATATTACCATTAACTACATAAAAACCTCTATCGTCACCATAACTCAAGCTCCACAACCTCTATCTTTCCTCCTTCAAATCTGCTAGCCAAGCTCCTCATTTCACCCTTTATTTTTTTTAGCCAACCTCTTCATTTTCTCCTCCATTTCTACTTCCACAACAGCAGACCCTTTTCCTTTTTTTTTTTTTACTACCACATTAATAGCCCCCTCTCCTCTATTTCGTTAGCCATAGTAGCGACTCTTCTCTTTAATTTCTAACTATCGATAGTCCCTCTCCTCTCCTCTAGCTATGCTAGCTTTCAACCCTCAAAACAACCACCAAAACTTACCACAAACAACTCTTAAACCAACTAGCTTCTAGCCCTAAAACAAACCCTATAATCTGCAACAAACAACCATTAAAACCG
Organism: Dovyalis caffra; assembly: GCA_963924115.1. NCBI lineage: Eukaryota > Viridiplantae > Streptophyta > Magnoliopsida > Malpighiales > Salicaceae > Dovyalis > Dovyalis caffra. The sequence goes on from CAWUPB010000058.1 coordinate 1,462,610, forward strand.
CCATAAACATCCTCCAAAAGCTACTACCAAAGTCGCCCATTGTCCATCATTGTAGCCGCCAACTTTCAGCCTAAAAAACAATCCTAAAACAGCTATAAGGTGTCATTCAAGCAACCTTAATTTATCCTAAGAAAAACTCTCAAATCATCCTTAAAACCCTAAGTGTAAATTTCAATTAAAGGATAATGATGATCACTTTGAGCTAGGATAAGTATATCCATGTCCAAGATATCCTTCAAACCTTAATTAAAGAAGATGGTCCTAAAAAGTAAGCGAAGGAGGAAACTTTTATTTGAAGTCCTAACCTTTTCTCCTATTAGTTGAAAACATTCATCGTCTTTATTGAAAGGTTGAAGAAGGGGTTCTTTGCCTTCGGCCTAAAAAGCATCTTTGATACTCCTAGAGAGACTTTTCAATCACTTCGACCAACAAGTAGAGCTCCTAACATCTTTTACCTCGCATTTACATTTAGATTGATATTGATATTATGAATAAATATAATGTTATGATGTGTATATGAAATTTAAAGTGTGAATAAGATACACTTGTGTGTATCGAACTTGAAAGTTTCAAAGACCACTAGGTACTTTTAAGGTGAAATAAAGTTGGTGTTTAATGTTCTATGATAGAGCTATGAGGATTGGGCATAATTTTTAATTTTAATACCTTATCTAAGGCAAGAGCCAATTCTAGTATGCACATTTGATAATGATGTTGCTATTATGATATGATTGATTAAATGTGGCTGGTGGCGTGTCGTAGCACCATTAAATAATTATCTAAACTTAACAACTATAGCTAGCAACAATTCTAGATCGATCCCACATGAACTAAGTTACATTGCTCTTCTTATGTTTACTAAAACAGACTCCACTTGAAATAAAAGGGGATTGCATCAAATATTAATTAAAAAAAAAGAATTGAAGTAAATAAATTAATCAAAAGAAAAAAAAATCGATCAAGAGTGAACGTTTACGGTCGAATTACAAGTTGATCATAAAAAAAATTTAAGAACATTATTCATGATTTATTATTCAATCTATATTAATCTAAAAGGCATAGATTAACTCGTTCTCCTTACTTAATCATCAAACACAAGAAAAGCATGCTATTTGAATTCTAATTATTGAACCATATAGGATAAGCTTTTTACGTGTAATCCAACAATAGAATTAATGAATTTGAGAAAAACTAAAATAGATAATCAATACTAAAGTAGGTTAGTTTAACCTATACTTTTATTCTTTTTAGATTATAATGATATCAATATTAAAAATCACTTAATCTAATTCCTTCTTATGATAGGTATATAACGATTACATATTATAAATCCTAATCCGCCAATTATCAATTAATCATAATCACCTAGTAGACATCCTAAGCAATTAAGAACATCAATATTATGAAGTTAACAAGGAAGAAAAGAAGATAACAAATATGAATAAGTTATGAAATTAAAATAAAGATCTCACAGACTTGTTCTTTGAAGTTTACATCACTCTTGATTCGAAAGGAAAATTAGAAAATTAGCCTTGGATCTTTAAGAACAAATTATAATAGAAATTAAGTGTATATCAAGGCCTTAATCGTTGCTCATTCTCTTAGGATCCCCCAATGGGGATGCCTCTCAACTAAAATCCTAACTTCTTTATTTATAGCCTCAAATCACATGTCAAAAAGTAGGGTTTTAACACACATAGTCGCCTCACTTGGACACCTATCATGGCACATGGTTTTTTTATTTATTAAAGCATATGGTTTTCTCTTTAGAAACACATGGTTTGGAGCCTTGATAGATGGTGGCACACGACTTGCTTGACCGAGGCACATGGCTATATCACTTTTGCTCTTCATCCCGTGTCTTTTAGCTTCGCCCATATGGCATTTCTTTCTCCCTTAAATGAAAGCTCGGCATTGACACACGGGCGTGTCAATTCTTCCGCATAAGCCATGCTCATTTCTACTACTCGTGTATCTTCTTGTGTTGAACATTCACACGACCGTCCTCTTGGTTTCATATGGCTAGTAGCTTTTTCCCCTTGCAAGACACATGTTTGTCTCGAGTCCTTCCCACCTAGCTTTGCATGTTGTCTCCATTAGTTCCTTTATAGGTTTGGGCTTTTATACACCTTGGCTTTGGTTTATTCACTTTAATTGTCATTTTTCCTACAAAATCCAAAATTGTTATCTTATTCTTAATTAACTTAGTATAATACATAAAGTATTAGTAAGTCTAATCAAAAAAAGGAATAAAAATTATGCTAATTATGCATTGATCGAGTAGCATTCATACCATTTTTGTTTATGTGTTTTGTCCTCTAAAAAATGATGTGTAAATGTGATATTTGTGTGGTGAAATAATCAGTATTGACTATGAAGGTTGACACTATGTCTCCCCAAATTATGGTGTAAATGTGACATATGTGTGGTGTAATAATCAATGTTGATCCCGAAGGTTGACATTGTGTTCTTCTAAAATATGATGTGTGTGGGTGGTGAAACAATTAGTATTAATCTTGAAGGTTGACATCGTGTCCCAACTAAAAGTGACACGTGTGGGTGTGTGGTGAAATAATCGGTGTTAGCCTTAAGGGTTAATGTTGTGTCTCAACCAAATGTGATGCGTAAAAGTGATAAGTGTGTGGTGGAATAATTAAAGGTTGACGCCGCATCTCAACTTAATGTGATGTGCAAACATGATGTGTTGTGTGGAAGTGATTGGTGTTTTGCTCAAAGATGGACATCATATTTTGATACGACCAAGTGTGTTATATGTATATGTGATGAATGAAATTACGTGGTATGAGTCGAGGCCATTATCGGTCTCCTAAAATTATATGGGTTAAAATTGAAGTAGGTTTTCTAATTATGTGGGTTGAAGTCATAAGAAACTTTCCAATTGTGTGACATGGGTCGAGGCCATTATCGATCTTTTAAATTTATAAAGGTTAAGATCGTAGTAAGCTTTTTGATTATGTTGGTCGAAGTCATAGGATACTTTCTAATTATGTGATAGGGGTTAAAATCGTGGTAGAATTTCAAAAATTATATGGGTTAAAACCATATTAGGTTTCTTGATTATATGGGTCAAAGCCATGGGAGACTTCCTAATTAAGTGATATGGATTGAAGTAGTGGTAAGACTTTTCTAAAATTATATAGGTCTAAACCATAGTAGATTTTTTTATTATGTGAGTCAAAGTCTTAGGAGACTTTCTAATTATGTGGTGTGGGTTAAAGTCATGGTACTCTTCTTAAAATTATACGGGTTAAAACAATCAAAGGTTTCCTAATTATGTGGGTCAAATTTATGGGAGACTTTTCAATTGTGTGACGTGGGTGGAAGTCGTATTAGACTTCACTAATTTATGTGGATTAAAATCATCGATTTTTCTCAATTATATATGTTGTAGTCATGATAGACTTCCCAATCGTGTGATGTGGATTCAAGTCATAAGTAGGCTTCTTAAATTTGTGTGGGTCGAAACCATCAAAGATTTCCTTATTATTTGAGTTGAAGTCATGATAGACTTTTCAATTGTGTGATGTGAGTTGGAATCATAATAGACTTCCTAAAATTATATAGGTTAAAATCATCATAGATTTTTTAAATTTATGTGGGCTCAAGTCGTCGTAAGTTTTCCAATTACGTATCGTGAGTCAAGCCGTTAATGGCTTCCTATCTTAAATATTTTATAATATCCTTTCCCAAAAACTTCCTAAATAATTATGTATGAATATATGGAAGGAGGAATATTTTTATTAATGTATGAATATTTAATTAAGGAGTGATTAGTTAAAAGTAAATGCATGACTTAATAATTTATGTGGATAAAAATATTATTTGTATGTACATAAATATTAGGAGATGTGGAGGAAATAATTTAAATATAATGGGGTAAGTATGGATGATTAGTTTTTGGAAGAATTAATTTTTTGGGTATTTAATTAGATTATTTTTTAGATAATTATAAGGGTTAAAAGTTTGGCCAATTAATTTAAATAATTATGGGAGTCAAGAGACCAATATTAATTTGGAAAGTATCTTAAAGGAGGGTTGGATTGTCACAATTCAAAGTGGGGAAACCAAAATTTAAGGATGTGATCGAAGTGAATTATAAAATTTAGGGACCAAAGTGTAACTTTTTAGCAAACTTAGGAACCATTTTATTTGGCTCTACCACACTGAAATTGAACCAAAATTCCAGCAATGAAACTAGAATTTAAGGACTGTTTGGTTTGGCCAAGGAGAAAAGAAAAGGAAGAAAAGGAAAGGCTAAGGAAATTGTAAGGTAATTAATTGCAAGTAAATTACTAACGAAGATAACTTGGTTAGCTCGAAACAGGGCTTTTTTTTTAGGGGGAAGTCATGAACTCTGTATCAATCAAGCATAAGGTGTTGCATTGGCTTAGTGAACTTACGCATCTATTTACGCCAAGGCGTGAAATGTCATTCCATGATAAACTTTGCATTAGTATTTTGGGTATACAAATTCAATCCAACATTCCTAATAGAGACGGTTGGATCCGATGGCAACTCCCCCTAGTGGTAAACCGAAGTTAAACATAGATGGAGCCTCTAGGGATAATGTCCGTACTCGGTGGTGGCATCCTTAGAGATGAGAGAAGGAATCTCATTATGGCATACTCTAGTTTTTTTGGGACGAGTTCAAACACAAGAGGTGAAACCTTAGCTCTTTTAGAAGGTTTATGGTTATGTAAATTGCATAATCTCTCCCCTAATATAATAGAAGGTGACTCCGCTATGATTTTAGGGGGGTTGGACAACTCATCTTCAATCCCTTGGTGGCTAACCTACATCTTCGGAGAATGTTAGGAAAACAATTCTCCTTCTACTAGGATATAGCACATTCACGGGGAGGGAAATATGGCAACCGACAGGCTTGCGGACTAGGCTTTTCTCCATCACACAAGTAGAATCCCGTTCGCAATGCATGAATTACCTATGTCTTGTTGCAGGGCAATATCGGATGATAGAAATGGTTTGTTCAATTATTGACCAAGTCTCAATTAGTTTACCGACTTCGCGCAAGGCTAGAAATTAGAAATTTAGAGATCATATGTTTGTTTAGGCTTTCGTGTTTTCTCGTAAACGATGTTTTGTGTTTAGGGGTTAGGTTCCTTTGTCCTCCCGATCTATTGGGCTAGGCCGGAGCCGTCCCTCCTTGTTTTGTTTTCACTTTGATATTAATATAATTTTAGGGTACCATCCCCGTTTCCAAAAAAATACTACGGAAGATAACATGGCTAAGGAAAATAACTTGGTTAAGAAAAATAATATGGTTAAGGAAAACATGAGATTAACCCAAATGTCATTTAAATGGCTTAATCTCATACCATTTCTTTCCTTTATGTTCGACCAACCAAGAGAGAAGAGAGATTTGGTGAACAACTTGAAAGTCTAGAGAACCAAAGAGAATTTAGGAGAAATACGAGAAATTAGACCTACCTAACCCAAAACTCCACCTAAATCATCATCCAACCTCTATATAATCACCATTAAAAGCCTTAAGAAAGCAAACACAAGGAGAGGAGAAGAAGGAGGTCTTCGTTGAAACCAACAGGGAAGAAGGAAAAAGAGGAAATTGTAAGTTCAAGTTCAATTGATCGCTAAGAACAAGTAGGTAAGTGTAGTATTACCTACACTACAAGAGAAAATTATGCTTTTTTATGATTGTTTGATTTTTTGATGGAATTTGTGGAATTAGGGCTTATTTTTCCATGTTTAGGACTTGATGAGTTTATTTGATTTATGTTAGATTGATGTGAAATTATTGAAATTGATGGTTGAATATGTGTGATGTTGTATTTGATTGAATTGATTGATAATGAACGGATAATTAAGGTGATAGTTTCAACCAATATGGAAATTTTTGGGGTAAATGATTTTTTTGATGAAATAGACATTCAATCTTGTCTAATGAAGATGAATGATGATTATCCATGTTAAATTAAGAAGAATAGTTCAAGGTTGATTGATAAAGGAACATTCAACCACACCCTCAAATTTAGGGTTAATAGATTTTCATAGAAAACTTGTTTAATTAATGTCTATAACATTATTTATCTAAGTTTAAATGCATTTAAAAAGAAAATTTCATGGAATAACAAGAGGGAGATATTCCACTACACATGCTTAAGTGTCTAAACTATATCAATGTTAGATTTTAATGATGCTTAAAGTTCTATGAGGTGAATTAGCGTGAAATGATGTGAATGATGTGAAAAATCTTATTGGTTAGATGTTGAATATATTCAGTGAAAATGGAACTTAGGTGATTGATTGTTTAATGTTTTAAATGTTGATGGATTTATTTTGATTTGAATGCCTATGATTGAATACAAGCGAAATTGATTGGGAAATGAATGAACATATGGAATGAAATGCATTGACCATATTCGGCCAAGATGAAGTTTTTGTGTATTGATGCATGTATGTGAACTTGTAATGAATTCATGCATATTAAGGTGTATTTAGTGCATGTTAATGCTTGTTTCATTCATTAGCATGTACTCCATAATGGTCAAGAATGCATGAAATGGAAAAGGATAAGGTAAGGCATGCTTTTTACATGCACTTTATGTCATACTCATGAAAGTTTTGTTTCATGGTTTTTCAAAGGAAAAGGAAAAAGAAAATGCATGTTGTTAAAAGGAAATGGCCAAGTACCTCTAAATGAATACAAGAGTAATTATCACCCTCTTATATGGAAATGGAAAGGAAAATGGAGAGGTACTTGGTGCTTTTGTGATGTTTTCACAATTGTATGTTTTAAAGGAGAGCTTATTATATATACAATAAGTAGCGTACACCCAAAGATAGAAAATGAATTTCAAAATCATGAAAGGAATTTTAAATTGTGTTATATGTATATCATGCATCGATTATGGCATAGCTCATTTTACCTTTTTGGTGTAGGCAAAGAAAACAAGAAATGATGGCTCGCTTTGGTATGACGGTCATTATCAAGGAAGAGGTGACTTGCTATAGAGTGTACTTAAACTTTTGCTATGAGTTAGAGAGTTATAACTTCTCTTTTATATCTTACTTTAGAACCTTAGTATGTGTGTTAGGATTTGTCCTAATGGTGTATAAATTAATCATGCACTAGAACACCAACTAATAAATAAATATGGGTGTGCTTGGTTAGTAATATTAAGTAGTTAATTAAATGAGTTAGAAATTATGTGGTATGGAAATGGGAAATTAAATGGATAAAGGAATGATCAGTCAAATAGTAAAGGATGAATTCGATATAATGCAAGTACATGGCTAAATTTATTGAGTACAATAAATTAATTTGCCAAGTTTTCCAACTATTTGGAACCAATGTTCCATAAACCCTAAAAGTGTTTTTATTCCATAATTAATTAGTTAATTGGATTAATTGCAGAGTTAAATGAAATACATTCAAAGAATTTGACAATGATTTTTACCTAAATTAATCATTTCTAAGGAAGTTAAACATTTTCCTATAACATCTCCATTTTTGAAGAAATAGTAGAAATGCATTATTTCAAATTAAACTAGATTACTTTCTTAATGTTTCGGATTTTATGAAAAAATGGCAAGGATTTATGTTTTAAATAAATTTTTATTAAAGAAATGAACAAACCTTTAAAGGTTTATTATATATCATGAATATTTTCAAATTATATGAATTTCATTATATTTAGTTTTGAGTAGAAATATCAAATTCTTATTTTTTTTTAATTAATTTGACTAGTTTTACTTTAAATAGAATTTTTTTTTTAATTAATATCCCAATTTCTATAAGGAATTTGAGAAAAATGGAATACATGGTTCAAATTATTTTTATTTTAGGTATTTTATTAAAATAAATAAATTGAATTTTGAAAATATGAGTTTTTTACCCAAATTCAAGGTTTAATATTTTTATGTATATGATTGGATTTTTAATTGAGGTTGGAGTAATTTTGGAAGGAATTTTTGCACTAGTTTGAAGAGAGAGTGGACCTAATAGTTTTAATTACTAGGGACCTCATGCTAAATTGAATAGTGAAAGAGAGGAGACTTGTCCTTCTACCTTCATTGCACTAGGAAAATAGGACAATGTCGATAATATTCTCGACTTATTTAAGTCCTAAGTCAAGGATGTTATGTATTTCGCTTCTTTTATTTTAGATTAGGAAAATAAGCCTTCAGCTGGCCAAATTTCAAACTACTTGATCAACTTAACCCAATAGAATAAATTTACTCAAATAAACGTAGATAAATAAAATAGAATAATAAGACTAGATCTTAACATTCAACATGCATGCAATACAACCTACCTCGAGTAGGATTGTTGGCGATGATTTCAAACTTCTCCACTCTTAACCAACCCTTCACTTAGATTTCTATATAGAATAGTCATGTGTGGGTTTCTTAGTTCCTTACTACTAGGTGGTGACTTTTTTCTTTAATTCCCTATCCTTTTCTAAAGAGTAATTCGTTGAATCCAACCCCCGACACCGACAAGCCCTCATGTGATATTATCTATTCATGTTAGCATTCACATGGGTGATTCTTTCTTCATTATATGTACTTATGTTTATATATTTTAGAGGATCATCTTCCCCATATGCCTTTGCTTTTATGATATTGATGGAAAGCTCTAATGGTTCTACATTAGTGTGTTGGTTCTCAATTGGTGTCCAATTCGGGTGGTACTCTAACCTTAATTTCCTTTATGCTAGATATGCCATTAATCTCTATATGGTTGTTTGGACTTCCTTCCTTATCAAGTTGCCTATTTTCTAGGTGTCATTGATGTCGGAGCTCTTTTTTTTTCTTCTAAGCTTCTCTTTTGTAAAGTTCATTGTTAGGGTAGTCTTGTTCTCTCATATCTTTAATTCTTGGAGTGGACTATGGTTGTATTGCAGTGGTATATACTCTAATGAGTGTACATTCACCTGTGTAAAATAATGCCTCCAAAAGATTGGTGTTTGCTATGAAAGGCTTATCATTTCATATAGAGTTTCAAATTTTTCTTTATTATAGAATAACATTAACCGATAAAGAGTGGAGGAAATGCAACTATTGGCATACATCCAACCTCTTCCTAATATGGCATTATAATTGGATGTAGTGTCTATCATAAAAAAGATGTGTTAATGGTTGTGTATCCACCTTCGAGCTTACTAGTAGTATGCCCTTAGCTTCCAACATATTTCCTACAAATCTATTGACTAATACATTCGTAGGTATGAGGTCCTCTTCCGCTTTGTTAATATGGTTCAATATGTACAATAGAAGGATATTTACTACAACATGATCTACCAGGACTCTATTAATTAGTACCCTATTCATATTAGCTCTTACGTAAAATGGCTTGAGATGCACATGAGCACTCTTTTTTGGTTTTTGTAAGAGAACATTCATGGCTTCCCATTCTTCGGTTTTCTCTTGCACCTTCTAGATCGGATGAATATCGATGGAGATGTTCGTATGGAGGTATGACATTCTAACGGAGGAAGGAATTTTATAGGTAATAGAGTGATATGTTATACCCCGTGTCTTATGTCTCTCTTGAGTAATCACTTGTCCGTGAATCACTTCATCTTGCAAAGCCTCTACCATTTCATTAACTAGGTTATTTCCTTAGAAAATTTTATGTAAAAAGGTTTTTTTTAGTTTTTTTATGAATTTTAGGACCTTCACTATCTTCATCTTTAGAAACGACTCCAAATTTAAGACCAAATTGCTATTGGTTTGGTCAATCTTAAAGTCCTAATTTCTTTCCTTTTAAGCGATTGCTTTTCTTATGAACTTCTTATTTCTAAAAACTAGTTACTCTCTTACATTAGATCCTTCTCTATGCAATCCTTTATTACTGATTTGACCTTCTATTGGATCCATTTCTTGCTCTTCTTCTTATAAGGCCTAGTCTTGACAATGGTCCATCTACGACCCTCACCTCCCTCAACAATTAGTGAATCCTAAATAGACAAGGAATATTGACTTCCTTTTGGGGCATTTTCATGAGCATGGTGCCTACAAGGTCTTTCCATTGATTTTTCTCCTTTTTTAAGGTTTATACCCCGAATTGTCAATTCATAAGAGAGGACTAGTTCACACTCCTTATACGGGGCTCTCTAGAGTGTTTTGAGATTGTGAAAGAATATATCTGCTTTTGGAGCTTGCTGGACTATTTCTCCTCTAGGAAGGTTTGATGGAATCAAAGGCTCAAGATTTTCAAAAGCCCTAGCTCTTATTGGCTCATACAAGTCCATGAGATTAAGAGCTTACAACTCATTCTTATTTGGGATCGACTTCCCTTTAAGATCATCTCCCGTGAAAAATATCTTAAAAGTTAAGCATGCATTAGTTGTATTCATCTATCATGTGCTAGTAACATATGTGTTCAGTTTCCTATGATTGATATACGTATGGAAATTTTAGAAATTTAGTTTGCTTATTGGCTCATATGATGTCAAATATCACCATCGACAAATTATTAGAATATATAGAAGTATCAGTAGTAAAAATCATATTTATTATACTAGGAGCATCTATTGCATTTATATTTAAGAAGAGATCTTTATCTATTTCTATTTGATCATGCTTATTGTGAATTTGCAATTTCTAGCCTCTACAAGATCTTGTATAACATTTTTTAATACTATGCAATTCCTAGTTACATATCCTAGTACCTTATACAATTTACAATAAGGTTTTCCATTCTACTTCTATTTTGTAAAAGTTTTATGTTTTCTTTTGATTGTAACTCTTTTGTTAACTACAAGCCAATCAAATATTTGATCAGCTTGATTGATGTCAAAGGAATAATTCCTCTCTTCAGTGGATTTAAATGATTTCACTACTTTGGTATTTTTCTTGATGAGGGCATCACATACTAATGGAGTTCTATAGATGAATTCACCATATCAACCTCTTATAGAAAAAGTTCTTGACAATAAGTTTCATAGACAAAAAACTTTCTATCTCTTTCTTCTTTTAGTAGACTTTTGTATGGATGCTCATACACCTAATTCATACATGTTAAAATTTCATTCCTTTAAATTTCTCTCTAAGCTCAAATTCTAATCTTTATTGAGTTATGGCTCTAATTTTTTTTCTAGAGATTTTTGCCCATTATTTGGACATAGCCTTTATGAAAATATCTAAGTACTCTTTAATAGATTCTCCTAGGTATTTTTTATATTTGAATAAGTCTAATAATCCTAATTCAGGTTTTATTTTTAAAAAATGGGCTTAAAAGGTAGCTTGCATTTCTATCTAGGAATGGATGGAATTTGAAGGCAAATTGATATACCATGAGAATGCACCTCCTCTTAGGGAGTTTGAAAAAAAACCTAAGCTTTAAATATCAAAGTTAGAAACCTCTGTACATTGGCATATGAACCCGACTATATGTTCCAAGGCAGTGACTCGTTCACTATCCGGTGAACAAAGTGAAAACAAGAAATCTAAAGTTACATGGTTATGGATATTCCTTGTCTATGTATTAAAGATACGAGCCACTATAAGTTGGCTTGTGAATTTTTTGAAATTCAAGACCAAATTCCTATTCCACAATCCTTAATATGTACTCTAGAACTATCTACATGGGTTGTTATCTAATCGAGGGTCATTGAGTGAGAATCTCCACCTTTATATGTTGTTTATCCCTCTAGATCTTTCATTTGAAATTCTATAGATATGATTCCTTTCTTCTAAAGATTTATGAAGTTCTCCAATATGTTCCCTTTCACTTAAGATGATAGGTTTTTGCCAAGTCGGTGGTCTAGTTTTCCTGTCATAGTTAGTTTCACTTATGGTGATGGGTTTTCGCTAAGTTATCTAAAAAGGTTGCCTAGTTTCAAAAAGAGGATATATCGTTCTCTATAGCTACCTATTTTTTATATAGGAATCACTATAAGTCCTCCTAGGTAGGATGACTCTAGAAGACCGTGGTTGGTAAGTGTTCTTAGGTAATCTTTCTTTCAATTGATTTCCTACTCCCAAAGCCACTTGCTTGGATATCCTATGTACTCGTTTCGGATATGGTATGGTTGAAATTACTAATGACATTATCGGCGCTTTTCTTAATTTTTGACTCTAAATGATTACTAACATCTATGAGAGTTTGATTAAAGCCTAAATGAGCTTTCCTTTCTAGGATAGGAAGAGTATCTAAGTCATGCCCGATTTTAAAGAAATTTTTTTTACCTTTTTTTTATATTTGATTCTACAAGGATGTAAGTTGTCTTATCAATGGCAATCATCAATTCTTTGTAGTGATTTTCTATAGCTTTCATTTTTTAGCTTGTACTACTCTTCTATTTACCGAGCTATAGCTTTATATTTGATGTTTATCTCTATACGAGCCTCTTTGAATCTTTCTTCCAATAGATTTTGTTTTTATTCCACTTTCATCATGACGGGCTCATCATTAGGTGTAGTTGACCCTAAACCGCCTTCTTGTGTAATAGTTGTTACATTAAGAAAGGTGAGTTTCTTCACCCTCATCCCACGTAGATGGGACTCGTTTGATTTTCTAGGTGCCATCTAAAATAGCACTCCCATTATGGTCGCCGAAAAAACTATTGCGGATTCTTTTATACCGGTCTTAACTAAGACGATTTTGAAATAAAAAAATTTATAAGATGGTTGGAAGATAGTCTATAAGGTATCTTCCGGATTCTAAATTAGACAGACTCTAAAATTATTTATTAGTGCTATCCTATTGTTGATCCTAAAGGTATTTAAATGCTTCAATGAAAAATAACTACTACTTATACCGAAATGAAATGACCTAAGAATCCTTTAGAAGAGGTTCCGAGCTTCCCGTAACATCTAGATTGCAAGATTGGGATGCAAATGTATGTGAACTATAGTAACTAAAAACTAATATTTAACCGAGTTATGCAATCAACAATAATCAATTAATCTAAAATTGACAACAAATATGTAAATTACAGAATGCAAAGTTGAACAAAAACTCAAAATTGATTGATACTAAAATGGAAGTTCTTTACAAACGATAAAAATTCTAAAAATATAAAAACTTAGACATAAGAACTAATGAAAAAACACCAATTTGATCTTCAAAGATCAAGAGAGAAAATCTACATGTGTTCAAATATCAAGAGACGAAATCTACATTTGTTACAATAAAAGTGACAATCGAATTAGATATGAACTATCAACATACTATTATTGGTTACATACTATAGCTTATATGTATCAAGTGTTGAAAAGATTTGAGAGATAATATTGATAATTTAGAAGAATATTGTTGTTGTATTGTGTTTGTTGTGTCTTTTTTCTTTATTGTAACTGATATGGATAGCCTTGGCATCCTTCTATGTTCTTCTTTATTGATCATGCTCTTGAGTTGCAATTCCTCATAAATTTCTTCCTTGGGCGGTAATGCTCCATGTTCGCTTTAAGTTGCAATCTCTACATCTTCTAGTATTCTCATTAATTCATTGCAACATTCTCAGTTCTTTTATTTCTAGCTTATGTTCCAGTCATTTGAATCAATTACTTTATCTTATTAGTTTTTTTTTCTGAATAGGACTTGATTCTCACATTCTTTGCTCATGATGAAATTCTATTTACAATTATATTAATTCTTTCTGTCTTTCAAGTATAGAGCCCTATTGAGCTTCCTCTCTAAATGAACTTGTTTTATAAACTTGGCCTCAGACACACTAGCAGCCTTTAATAGCCTATAAATTTGTAATTACGTTGTCAGGCTCAATCAAATTCTGGTGTAACAAGTTTATTGGACCAAAAATTTTAGTACAACAAACTTGCACCCCCTTTCTTGTTTCGTCCAGTCCACAACACTGCGCAAACAATGCATATTGCATACAGCTTATTTCAAAAGAAATATTAAAAACAAATACACTTGTTTCACTGGAGTATGCATAACGATTCCGGTCTATGAAACTAATTAGCATGTCGCTCTCTTGTGCACATAAGAATAGTTAAGACTTCAAGAAAGCAGGAGCACCCCGAACTTTACCAACCACAAAGGCATATAAAATGGTTGGAAAGCCAAGGCAGGATATATAAACCTTACAACAACAGAGCGTATACCTCAAAGCCTGTAATTTATAAGGAAAACATTATACAAGTCGGAAAGCTCATTTGGCATGAGCTAAGAATCCTATAGTTGAAGGCAAAAAAATCAGAGTCTCTCTGAAAAAGCTAAACTTTCTGCAGCTGCTTTATCTTCACTAGTTTCAAGACGCTTGAAAACTAGCTTTTGCTGGGGGAGCTGACCATTAGCAAATGCTGTAACCTCTGTGTCTACTGAGATAGAATCCTCATCTTTAAATTCCCCTCTCAAGATACCCTTCGCAAGTTCATTTTCCACATACTGCTGAATCACCCTTTTGACTGGCCTAGCACCATAGTTGGGATCGTACCCAAGAGTCCCTAGAAGCTCTACAGCTGCACCGGTAACCAATACTTTAATCTTCCGGTCTGCAAGCCTTTGCTGGACGCGTCCAAGCTGAAATGCAAGCATGCACAATCAGGAAAATGCACAAAAACTGGATCATCATGGAATATGCTACATTCAGTAGAAGCATTAAGAGGTTAACATTGGAATTTAAATTAAATTCCTCCATGATTAACAAAGAAAGAGGTCATTTCCCATGAGTCTCCATTCAGGATTACAAAAGATCCAGCAAATCTTGGAACATCTTGCATTGCAGTTAACAACTAGGATGCAAAACACCATTATCAATTTGCACAGTAAGATCCAGAATGAAACCAAACAAGCTCTAACCATGTTTATCTAATAATAATAATTTATAACACATTGCAAAGAGATTCACTAAAGAATAATAATTCCCAATACAAACAAACAATATGACATACCTGTAACCTGACAATACTGTTTATCTGGTCCCGATCCAGAGGCTGGAAAACTATGTACTCATCAACCCTGTTCATGAACTCAGGCCGAAAGACTGACCTAGCAGCATCCATTACCCTCCCCTTAATAGTTTCATAAGCTACCTCCTTTGGCAAGTCATCATCAGTGTCGAGTATATACTGTGAACCCACATTTGAAGTCATAATGATGACAGTATTTGTGAAACTGACAGTGCGACCTTGTGAATCAGTCACCCTACCATCATCCAAAATCTGAAGGAAGATATTAAACACATCAGAATGAGCTTTTTCTATCTCATCAAAAAGAATCACTGCATATGGCCTCCTGCGAACTGTCTCTGTCAATTGCCCCCCTTCCTCGTACCCTACATAACCAGGTGGGGCACCTACTAATCGTGAAACCGCATGCTTTTCCATGTACTCGCTCATATCAATTCGTACAAGGGCTTCTTCAGTGTTGAACATGTAGGAAGCTAGGGCTTTAGCTAGTTCTGTTTTCCCAACACCAGTGGGACCCATGAACATGAAACTAGCAATTGGACGGCGAGGATCTGAGAGACCAGCACGAGATCGCTGAATGGCCTCAGCTACTGCTTTCACTGCAGGGTCCTGACCCACAACACGTTTATGCAGCTCATCTTCCAAATGTAATAGCTTCTCCCTCTCAGATTGTTTAAGCTTGGAAACAGGGATGCCAGTCCACTTACTAACAATTTCAGCAATGTCATCACCTGTAACTTCTTCTCTCAGCATGGACTTTCCTGACTTCATGTACTCATCCAACTCCTTTTCAGCACTTTCAAGTTGGCGTTGCAAAGAGTTCAGGCTCCCGTACTTCAATTCAGCAGCACGATTTAGATCATACTCTCGCTCAGCCTGCTGAATCTCAACATTTACCCTGTCAATCTGTATAAAGTAAAGAACAAATATGAGTTTTGAAATTGTTGCATTAATATGCATTTTATTGTTTTTTCTAAATGATTTTTGACAAATTTGTTTTGATAATACTTAAATTAAATTGGAAGTCACACTCATAACTTCATTAAGTTTGTCCTTTCAAAACTTGTAAGAGTGGCAGTGTGCAACAGAACTGTCCCCACACTGAGTTATTTAATATATGCTCAAGAGAGTTTAACTTCTGACGGATAGTCAAGGTAAAATAATACCTCTTCCTTAATTGATTGAATACGTGTCATGACAGACTTCTCGTGCTCCCATTGCTCCGTCAGCTCAGCTTGTTTCTTTTTTAACAGTGATAACTCAGCATCAAGGCGGCTCAACCTATCTTTCGAAGCTTTATCTGTGTCATTTGTAAGAGACAACCTCTCCATTTCCAGCTTTAATACTGACCTATTGATTTCATCAAGGGCAGTAGGCTTTGAAGTAATTTCCATTTTCAGTTTTGCAGCTGCTTCATCAACTAGATCAATAGCTGCAATTTGAAAATACGAGCACTTTGTGAAGCTTGTAGTTCTTATAAACAAACTGTGCAGACACTTCAGTATTGTAGGAGCATGTGCAGCTACATATACATACATGCAAACCTCACAAATTTATGCTTTCCTAAAAGTGAACCAAATATAGAACTTTATACAAATTTTATGCACAGTTGATCTCTCCTCTATATCAATTTAGCATATGATCGAGAGATTTAATTTTGGCCATTAGCTGCAAGCAGAATTTTGGGAGAATGACACAGGTAGAGAATTGTCACACTGTATATCTATGTGCATCAGTTTTACCTTTGTCAGGTAAAAATCTTCCACTGATGTAACGATCAGACAGAATTGCAGCTTCCACAAGTGCACCGTCAGAAATACGGACTCCATGATGCAGCTCATATCTTTCACGCAGTCCCCGGAGTATAGATATTGTATCTTCTACTGTAGGTTGATCAACATAGACTTGCTGGAAACGACGCTCCAAAGCAGGATCTTTCTCAATATACTTACGATACTCATCCAGTGTTGTTGCACCAATACAACGCAACTCTCCCCTGCCAAGCATAGGCTTCAAGAGATTTCCTGCATCCATCGCCCCATTTGTGGCACCTGATACAAGTATTAGCAGATCTTTATTGCTATCCGATGTACTATTAACAGTTCATTAACAAAAATCATTTCACACATTAGGACAGCTACTAGAGGTCTGGACCACATTCAAATTCTCTATTATATTAAGAATCAACTGCTTCCAATCTAACTTCATCCAAATTCCAGGTATGCATCACCAAGCAATGGCAAAGAATTACATTAGTTCTAATTAGAGAGAATTCCATAAAGGCTTAAGAGCTCAAAAGAAAAGGATAAATAGTAAAGATATCTAATATGCAGCTTACCAGCACCAACCACTGTGTGAATCTCATCAATGAAAAGGATAATCTGACCATCCGAATCTGTCACTTCCTTAAGTACAGCCTTCAATCTATCCTCAAATTCTCCTCGATATTTCGCCCCAGCAATGAGTGAACCCATGTCAAGGGATATTAGCTGTAAATCAACGGCTAACAAAATCATTACCGGTTTAAAACAGTAATGGCAGGTTATGGACAACGCAGCCCCACCTCTAATCAACATGAAAGAGGGAAAAAAAGAACAGTTCCAGCGAGTGAAACTTAAGATGTGCATAAAGAACGCACCTTCCTGTTCATCAAAGCTTGAGGTACATCACCTTCCACAATTCTCTGGGCAAGGCTGTCCAAAAGTACAGTCAGAGTAATCTACAGAGTCTAGAAGTAGACCACCAAGATGTCAAGCGAACCTAGTATAGGTAGTCAAACTCAACAAAAATTATTTAACCAACCCCTTTACATAATTCCCACTGCATCCAGAAGCTCAAACCAGTACCATAAAACAAGCACGCCAGGAGTGTGCTGGTCCCTGCACTTGGGATTTGGGATTTGGGATTTGGGACTTGGCACATGCATGAGTTCTATTTTCACCATCTTAAAATGTTCTACGGTACAATTAATATAGTGAGAATAACATTGAGCATGTTTGTTTAAGCTGAAAGTCAGAAAAAGTTCAGTGATGCTAACTTATAAAGCCAATTGCTGGTTTGAAATAAGCCAGAAACTGGTCAGATCAAGAATCCAATTTATCATAAATATCCAGCATCATGGTTGATCCTACTCTAATGATATTGCCTCTATGAAGAAGCAAGCACTTAAATGCTTACCCTTCAGAAATTGCAGTTTTCCCCACACCTGGTTCGCCAATAAGCACAGGATTGTTTTTTGTTCTCCTGGAGAGAATCTGGATGCATCTACGGATTTCATCATCCCTTCCAATAACTGGGTCAAGTTTTCCTGCTTTTGCCATGGCTGTCAAGTCTTTTCCATACTTCTCCAATGCTTCATACTTCCCTTCGGGATCTGTAACAAAATAAAACATTTCAGACATGCTTCATCCAGAATTTTAAGCAATGAGACAAATAAAAAAGAAAAACTATTAAAGACAGAGACGCAAGAAAAACAAAATTTTATTGGCAACCGTCTATCATATTGAAGAAATGGAAATGCTTCCTTGTCCCAGGAACATTACTTCAACCCGGATGATTAACTAGTTCCTTGCCCCTGGCACCAACATCTTGTGCCATTAAAACAACTTGAATGCTTTCACAGTTCAATCCCCACAACAACCCCCCACCCCAAAAAAAAAAAAAAAAAAGAAAAGAAAAAGAAAACACTGACGCACAAACAAAAAGCTCACAAGGAGAGTATTCAACCTTGGTCTATAACTGACTGGCGTCCCCTTATGGATTCTATTGCAGATTTCAGAGTTTGTAGTGATATTTGGAAATCCTTAAATAATTGCTTCCCAAATCGTTGATCCTGAGCAAATCCAAGAACCAAATGCTCAACAGAAATAAATGAATCTCCATACTCTTTCTTGTATTCCCTGGCTCGCTGGATCAGGGCCTCCAAGTCACGTCCCAACATTGAACCAGCAGATTCGCCAAGAACCTAGCATAATTAGATAAAGAGAGACAAAATGATAATGTGGTCATCATAAACACTCCTGACATGAAATCTCAAACTTGTCAAATTATAAATTTATTAAATCGATCAACATAGCATATGATGGAACATCCACATGATCTCAAAAACTAACTTTTATTGTGCTAACTAACTCGTTTAGTTCATTACAGTGCTATCTATGTAACATAAGCTGCTTCTCAATTTCATGTTTTAGCTTCAAATGAGGGTCCATTAATAGATTGGAAGATGTGTCAACCCATTTTTCCAGTGCCCAAACACATGTTCATGAATTTAACACTGAGTTACTAATAGTTCGATTACCAAGACATCTAATCAATGCCTTATACTGCATTGACAGACTGGCCACCTAAAAGACGCATTGCTAAGAAACTTTTGATATTCAGGTGTCCAGTGATTAGATAACTAAATTGCATTCCGGCTTCCATCTTGGTGAACGATGCCAAAATCTTTACTTAAACAAGTACATTTAAGAATTACCTTGGGTTGGCGTTGGATAAATTTGTCGGTGGCTTCTAGAAGCCGAGTATTATCAACCCCAATCTTGGAAAAGATACGGCGAGCAAGGCCATTCTTTTGTTCCAAGAGGGCTTTCATCAAATGCTCAGTCTCCACTATCTGATGCTTGTTCTCTTTCGCCACATCTGGAGAAGATACAATTCCTTGCCATGCCATGTCCGTAAACTCTTGCTGTGTAATCTGGCAAAATCTCCCAAACTCATCACTCAAGCTCTAGTTGAACATAATTTCAAATTTAAAAAAAAAAAAAAATGGCATCACTGCTTTAGTTAACTTACCCTTCCACTGGAAGTTTCACATATAACAACAAAGGAAGAAGGTTTGTTCCTTGTGGAAATCCTCTGAAAACCTCTCGAAAGGGCACAATTTCTCTTCAACTCAAGCGACTTGAAAGAATTCCGCTTCCCATAAAAGCTTATAAGAGACTTTTGCGGCAACAAAGTATTCCTGATAGAAGATGAATGTGAAGAAGGACACAAACTCACTCCGGTAAACGACGCCGCTGAAGCCGTCGTTGCCATTCGCCTGAGCACGAAAAGAGAATTTCGGGATTGACAAAAGGAGAAGAGTAAGAAGGAATTAAAGTGAAAGAGAAGGACTTTAAGTGTTAGAGTGGAGAAGACACAGAAAGAAAAAAGGAGGAAGAGGATTCTTGTATGGTATGTATCATAGGTTGTACTTGCGTTATATCTTTAAAGACAGAACACAGTTAGGGAGAGAGCGGTACTGTAGTCTGTGGAGACTTCTTGAAAGCTCTCAAAATTGTTGGGATGCGGAGAGAGATAGGAGTGTGATTTTACTTTGTACAAACACGTGGCACTTTTTGGCTTAACGAAGGAAGAACTATGGATACGATGGGAGTAAATTATAAATTAGTCTCCATATTTTTCAAAAACGAATTAACTGGTCCTTTAAAAAAAATAAATATTATTTAATTATTTAAATAATATTGATTATATTTAATTTAATATCATTTTGTTTTAAAAAATCTATTTCCTTAATCGTAAAATAATATCTGTGTTTTTTTTTTCTAAGAAAAAAACAAATTAAAGTAACATAAGGTAAACCAAAAAAAATTGAATAATTAATTTTAAAAATAACTAATTATCATTTTTCATAACTATAAAAGCTAATTTATAATATACTTGATACAGTGGAGGAATTTACACATGTCTACGTAGGGCCTAGGGCCCATTACAATTTTACCATGATATATATTTATAATTAATGCTATAGTTATTATGTTGGATTTTATTTTTATGTAAGTAAAGAAGTATAAACACAAAGATGGGAATATTTAATAATAATTTCTCTAGATTAGAATATGTATATAACGGTTCCTTTAAAGTTAAGGGTAACATAATTTATCATGTTAGATAAATCTAGACCATCGATTTTAATTATATATTCATCAAATTATACAGGGCAAAGGCAACGTTGCTTAACAAGAGATGTAACACCCCGACCTAGGACCTAGATAGGTTGAAAATATTACCATCGTATATTACAATGAATATAAGATACAAGGCACTATATCCTTCTTATAGTGTTATTAGGTATGATTTATACTGCAAAAGTCTATCAAATAATCTATAAGTCCAACTACCTTACAAATTTAAGCCCAAAATGCACTATTAATTTTATTTTTCTATTTTAACATTTTATTCTAAAAATTTGGACTGAAATGATTGGATTCATATCTTTCAATTTTGTCAATTTTTTTTCTATTAATAAGAATAAAATTATTTAGTCGATACCCGTTATTCGGTCACCTAACCTTTTTACTTCATTAATTATTATCTTTTAATAATTTAATTACTTATATCATTATTATCGAATAGTAATATGCAAGAATAAACTAAATAAAACTACAACTACACGTTACTATGCTATTACATATTTTACATGTTCAAAATTGGTTGACATACAACCTATTTTCCTTTTTACATGACCATCTATCTAATACCACCCTACTACAAAAAGTAATTTATTTATTTACAAGTCTATTTTTTATTTTCTTCGACTAACCATTTACATATTCATAACTTTTACTATCATATAAAATAATATGGTCATACCTAAAACATACACTAAAATACCGAGTTCTAAGATCTCGATAACGTGGAGTAGGTCCAGCTTACATCCACAGGTAAGATATACTCAACGAATCGATTTGAGTGATCCTTCAATAATCAACTCGACAAAGAACATTGTCATCTATTTTACCTTTGGTCCCTACATCACAAGAACTCGACAAGCGATTACTTAGTAAGTTAATCATGTATGATATGGATGTATACAAGTGAAATGCACATGAAAATCATTTTCATGTCTTTTCTAAAATCTTTTTCATGCCATAAAATATTTTCCATGATCTTTCCGAAAATTTTTTTACGTACTTGGACGCGCTTTGTCGAATGTCTAAATGTACACGTCTATACATACCCATTCTTCTATCGAGCATCTAAATGTACTCGTTTGCATATGTCCAAGTGCCGAGCATCCGAATGTACACATCCGCACATGCTCGGTCTTGTCGAGCGTCTAAATATGCACATTTACACATACTCGACCCATGAAAACCATGAAAGCCATGAACCATGAAATCCTTTCCTTTGCCTTTGAAAAAATCATGAAGAAAATCTTTTCATGATTTTAAGCTTTTCCATAACCTTGGCATGCATATGCATTTTAATGTAAATGCATAATCTCATGATTGATTAAAATGTATGCCATAAATGATGTGCATTTATACAATGAAATTGCATACCACAATAATATAAAAATGCACATAAACATTATTACTTTCCAACTCATCATAATTCCAAACAATGAAACATTTAGCATGGTGCATCATACCACATCATATTTGGCAAAACCAATCAATTACAATATTAACACACTCAAATACCAAAAGCCCTAATTTCTTACTTTAGGCCGAATTCACACCTAGCTTAAATTAAGTGGATTTTTCAATCTTAATATAATTTCTCATGCTAAATCATCTAATTACACTTTAATAAGAATCAAACATCAAATAAATAAAAGTACTAAAAACCCTAATTTGCACTATTTTGGTCGAATGGTGTCCAAGTAAAATAAACAAAAAAAATTGAATAATTAATTTTAAAAAATAACTAATTATCTTTTTTCAAGATTATAAAAGCTAATTTATAAATTACTTGATACAGTGGAGGAATTTACGCATGTCTACGTAAGGCCTAGGGCCCATTACAATTTTACCATGATATATATTTATAATTAATGCTATAGTTATTATGTTGGATTTTATTTTTATATAAGTAAGGAAGTATAAACACAAAGATGGGAATATTTAATAATAATTTCTCTAGATTAGAATATGTATATAACGGTTCCTTTAAAGTTAAGGGTAACATAATTTATCATGTTAGATAAATCTAGACCATAAATTTTAATTATATGGATATTCATCAAATTATATAGGGCAAAGGCAACGTTGCTTAGCAAGAGATGTAACACCCCGACCTAAGACCTAGATAGGTTGAAAATATTACCATCGTATATCACAATGAATATAAGATACAAGGCACTCTATCCTTCTTATGGTGTTATTAGGTATGATTTATACTGCGAAGTCTATCAAATAATCTATAAGTCCAACTACCTTGCAAATTTAAGCCCAAAATGCACTATTAATTTTATTTTTCTATTTTAACATTTTATTCTAAAAATTTGGACTGAAATGATTGGATTCATATCTTTCGATTTTGTCAAATTTTTTTTCTATTAATAAGAATAAAATTATTTAGTCGATACCCGTTATTCGGTCACCTAACCTTTTTACTTCATTAATTATTATCTTTTAATAATTTAATTACTTATATCATTATTATCGAACAGTCGTATGCAAGAATAAACTAAATAAAACTACAACTACACGTTACTATGCTATTACATATTTTACATGTTCAAAATTGGTTGACATACAACCTATTTTCCTTTTTACATGACCATCTATCTAATACCACCCTACTACAAAAAGTAATTTATTTATTTACAAGTCTATTTTTTATTTTCTTCGACTAACCATTTACATATTCATAACTTTTACTACCATATAAAATAATATGGTCATACCTAAAACATACACCAAAATACCGAGTTCTAAGATCTCGATAACGTGGAGTAGGTCCAGCTTACATCCATAGGTAAGATATACTCAACGAATCGATTTGAGTGATCCTTCAATAATCAACTCGACAAAGAACATTGTCATCTGTTTTACCTTTGGTCCCTACATCACAAGAACTCGACAAGCGATTACTCGGTAAGTTAATCATGTATGATATGGATGTATACAAGTGAAATGCACATGAAAATCATTTTCATGTCTTTTCTAAAATCTTTTTCATGCCATAAAATATTTTCCATGATCTTTCCGAAAAATTTTTTCCGTACTTGGACGCGCTTTGTCGAATGTCTAAATGTACACGTCTATACATACCCATTCTTCTATCGAGCATCTAAATGTACTCATTTGCATATGTCCAAGTCTTGAGCATCCGAATGTACACATCTACACATGCTCGGTCTTGTCGAGCGTCTAAATATGCACATTTACACATACTCGACCCATGAAAACCATGAAAGCCATGAACCATGAAATCCTTTCCTTTGCCTTTGAAAAAAATCATGAAGAAAATCTTTTCATGATTTTAAGCTTTTCCATAACCTTGGCATGCATATGCATTTTAATGTAAATGCATAATCTCATGATTGATTAAAATGTATGCCATAAATGATGTGCATTTATACAATGAAATTGCATACCACAATAATATAAAAATGCACATAAACATTATTACTTTCCAACTCATCATAATTCCAAACAATGAAACATTTAGCATGGTGCATCATACCACATCATATTTGGCAAAACCAATCAATTACAATATTAACACACTCAAATACCAAAAGCCCTAATTTCTTACTTTAGGCCGAATTCACACCTAGCTTAAATTAAGTGGATTTTTCAATCTTAATATAATTTCTCATGCTAAATCATCTAATTACACTTTAATAAGAATCAAACATCAAATAAATAAAAGTATTAAAAACCCTAATTTGCACTATTTTGGTCGAATGGTGTCCAAGTAAAATAAACAAAAAAAAATTGAATAATTAATTTTAAAAAATAACTAATTATCTTTTTTCAAGATTATAAAAGCTAATTTATAAATTACTTGATACAGTGGAGAAATTTACGTATGTCTACTTAGGGCCCATTTATGATGATTTTATTTTTATGTAAGTAAAGAAGTATAAACACAAAGATGGGAGTATTTAATAATAATTTCTCTAGATTAGAATATCTATGTAATGGTTCCTTTGAAGTTAAGGGTAACATTATTTATCATGTTAGATAAATCTATACCATCGATTTTAAAATCAATAATTAGGATTCTATTTATCAAATTAATAGGTGCTTAGAATCTTTTTAAAACTGGTAATTGATTTTTTCTCTCTAGATAAATCCTATTTATTTAATTCAAAATTAATGGTCAATATTTATCTAACATGATAGATTCTGTTATTCCTAATGTAAAGAAAGTTAAATACCAAAATAGTATTTTTCTTTTTAATCAGATTTAGAATTTTGCATGAAATGTATATAGAAAAATGAGATGAACGTCCTTTCTTTTTACGAATTAATATTTTTCTAAGAATTTCACGTATGTTGGTCTTTTTTTTTTTTTTTTTTTTTTTTTGGCGACAGCGACATGGGCACGGAGGTGTTAAGATTTGTCTAACCTGATTTGTTAGATATAATATAATTAGTGTTATTTAGCTTTTTTTAATGGTCTATACATACTTAGTTTTTTTTTTTAATAGTGTTTTTTTTAAAATTTATATTACTAAAATATGGTTGTTTTAAACTTATTTCCCAATCTAGGTTAGGACATACCATGTAAGCTCCATCTCAGCAATTTTTTTTTTTATGTCTTAATATACTAATAAAATTCTAATTAAAACTAAAATATTATTTCACAAATAATTAAACCAATTTTAAACTCAGAAATTGCAATCTATCATTTGCGGTAGGTTTCAACAGATGCCTTCTGTGCAGTGTTCATACCTTGATATCATTGAATTCTAGGATATGACATCTTTCTTTAGAATCTGGTCCAACACCTTATGAGCCTTTAGTAAATTCCCAGATTTTAGATGCCTAGATAAAATTGAATTCCATGAGACTACTTTCTTCTCCAATAGCTCATCAAAAACCTTCTGTGTAGTGTTCATATCACCCAATTTTGAATGTAAATCCATAAGTGTTGTTTGAACATAAACATAGCTAGAGAATCCATATTTATAACTTTGAGTATGGATCAATATTCCACCCGTCTTGTATATGGTCCTAGCATAAGCCCTTAAAGCAAAGGACACAACAAATGTGCTTAGACTCTATAGCTACATAACGCATAGTCCTCCAGCTTGAAATTCATTTGCAAGCACTTTCGCCTTTTCTGATGCAATTTCGATCAAAAAGCATGCTTGGCTTACAACTTGCTTAGCAACTGGAAGAGCATGCTTATCAAACTTAATTATTGCTTCATCTACCTCCAGTAATCAAATATAGGGTGATCTCACGGTCGAGAAGAGATCTAGATGCACATCATGTGGGTACTGTGTTTGGATCAAGATTTAATTAGGATCTATGTGGGTTTTTCTCTTTTTTTTTTCCAACAATTAAGAAAAAATGACGTATATAAAAAAAAAATCTGATGTGGTAAAAAACATACCCTTGTTTAAGAATTAAATTTAAAAGTGCCCTATTTTGACTTCCAAATCTCTTAAAATACTTGGGAAAAAAAAAGACAAAATGAATTGTACTGAAATCCAAAATTAATATAATTATATCGACATTCATCAAATCATATAGGCTAGAGGCAATGTTGCTTAGCAGGAGATGTCATGGAAACTTCAGCACCTAGTGGCAGGAATATTTTAGCCTATTAGAGACCTACTCATCGGCTTGTGAATCATCTCCTAAAGAAATTGAGCCATCTCATCTTTTGAGAGTTTCGGCTTTCTTAGCATCCTTTACTCCAATTGATTTCTTTCCTCATTCTCTATCTTTTTCTTTAGTATGGTGTTGTATACCTTCTGTAAAAGTTAAGCTTTTGTAGTATTACTTATATTTCTCTTGAGTAAAGATGTATACTATAAGTTTTAGAAAGATATAATGCTTCCACATGATAATTTTCTACTAATAGTTTGGCATGAATACGAAACGTGCATTTGCTAAAAGAAGCACCATGGATATTCTGACTTTAAGGCCAATAATGGGTTAGACAATAAGATGGTACTTAGTATTGCTACCATCCCATCCCAAACTATGCCGATAGTGGGTATAGTTTCTTAATCCAAGAGATGATCGGTTCAATTTTCATTTGTTTGTCTCAACATTTTACATAAACAATCACTATTAATGATAGTTTTGAGAGTCATCGTACTTCCGAAGTTTCACAAGACAAAGTTATGATTATTCTTTAAACTACACAAGAAAACAAACAATGTATGTCTCTTGTCCTAAAGGTAGCCTAGGAATAGGTTTTAAATTCATCTAGATGTATAAGGTAAGGTTACTAACATGGGATGAAGTTCAACTATAATACGTGATACTTGATACTTTATTCACATATACGAGGGTTAACAAGTTGCTCTTCTTAGTCTCATACAAAAAATAATTTCACTTGTGAGTGGAGGGACGAAGTTATGCGAGCTCCAAATTGCAATTCCTTGAGTGCCACCTCTCTTCTTCTAATCTTAGGTTAAGAGACCAAAGTGTGTGAAGGTTTAAACATATTATTTATATAAGTGCTAGTATGTACAAAAGGATCACACTTCATATTCAAGTTCAAAGATAAATATGAAAGAAAAAGGTAAAAAATAAACACAAATAGATAAAAGATATGCATAGAGCATAACAATTCCCATAAATAAAAAACGTCATAGGCTTAACTTCGTCTCTAGTGGAGTAACCATTCTATCACAGGATGACGTCTTGGTAATGAAAAAATAAAATGTATATGTGTGAAATGTGTATGTTGTCATTTAATTTTCAAAAATGTGAAAATTAAAAAAAAACCTAGCACTCGGTCTTAATAGTTCTAAGTAAAAAAGTTGATTACGCAACTAAAGAAGACTACAATCATCCTAGTGTACCTATACAATGAGGTTATCTTGTGTTTCTACCCTAAGCGAATTTATTTATGCAAGTCAATTCATATATATAATTGTTTATCTTGATTTATGAGTTCGATTATTTTGATCTTTTCTAACCAGTTCTAGATAAGGTGATTTAGAAACTAGAAGAGAACCTAGTCTCTCACCCGATATATCATTGGGTCATTGGAGTCCAATTGAATTGAAATGATAGCAAAAAAAGCTTAAAACCCATTTGCAACTTAAAGAGCTATAACCTTATAAATATTAGAATACAAAATACAATAAATTTGGATCATTAGGCCTAAGTTCACTTACCAAATTATGCAATAAAATTACAAATCTGAGATGAAATAATCTAAAAAAAAAAAACATAAACTTTAAGCCCATATCCAATTATCATGTCATTTTAAAATAATAAAACTAGGCTCGTGGCCCAACACCAAGTTCAAGGCGTGGGGGCTGACAAGATTGTTGTCCATTACGATATGGAATCGTCTTAAGATGCGGAGGCAATTGAACTTTCCTAAGGCGCAAGACAATCAAATGCAACAATTTGAGGAGCAAATACAGGGTTCTAAGGCGCAAACTAATTGCTCAAAATACCAACAAAACTCATACACTACTATGGAAGTCTAAAACAAGCAGTACTCATAAACTATATTTAGGTTCAGACATTTTTGAACCCCAATGATACACTTGGTCAGGAATGGCCAAGAATTTTATTGCACCAGAACAGAGTCAAGAGCTTTTCAGCATTCAACTAGGTAAATAATGACCGCCAACATGATTTGTAGTACCCACTCAGATTGTACAACTACGAATGATACAAGACTAAAGTGACACAATTTCAATATGCAAAATCTGGGATGGGTGCCTGTGAGAAATTTTCAACTAAATATGAGATTTGGTTGCATGAAAGCAAAGTTGAATCAACTTAACTACAATCATCGGATACCAAATGGGTTGGATATGCAAACTGTATAAGGGAGGCTATGACCTGCACCTACATATGATCTATGATAAAAGTTTGTAATGTCATTGCCTCTCATCAAATCCACAACTTGACAACTTTGTTATCTTTACCAGCACCAAACTCTCTACCTGTAAAAAACACAAAGAAACAAAACAACAAATTTAACTTAAAAGTGCATGATGTTTTATTGAAGATGAAATGGATGATCATGTCTAAATTTACCTTGATGTCATTCCTGCTCTTGAAGGTCGGTCCAAATTATAATATAACACAAACACATTTGCTTTGCTTTGCTTGGTTTGCTGCTTTCTTCTCTGCTCCACCACAAAGGGATACAAATTTTAACATGAACAGAATTGATTATTCAGATAAACTATAAGCAACAGGAAAAGGCCAAAGCAATTAGGTAATCAGCTGTATAGTTGGCGAAGGTTAATGCTTTCCATTAATGTAATATTGAAAAATGGCCAATAATTGAGTTGATTTGGCATAAACTATTGCATTATAATTTATAAGGTGCTTGCGACCTCAATGAACTGCAATCATTTCTATTTGTCGTCCCTAGGCTGTAACGTAATAAGGTATACGAAGCACAAAAAAATAGCCATCATCTAACATGATAAACCAGAAAAGAGGAAAGAATGGGACAGGGCACCATTTCAAATGCACAAACGAGACTTTTTTACTGAAAAAATAGATAAGGGAAACTAGAAAAATTCCACAAAAAAACAAAACAAACCATGCTAGTTGCAAAGTGCTCAAACAAAACAAAACAATTTATTTCCAAGAGGCTCCAAGAAACAGCCGATGAGAAGAAAGGAATATATTTAAAAATTTAGGCCATAGTTGTCGTCAGAAGATGGAGAATGCTTGTACCTTTCTCTCCAGAAGATGGTTGAACAACAACATGCATAGTTGTAACCCCACCAGGGATGTCACACAGTGGGCTCCGGCATTCCCCTACTGTTCTGTTGTTTTCCAGTATTTTTCCTGCACTTATTAACTTGACATCCTTCAATGTCCTTGGACCATTCTCCTTTTCTGGTCAAACAAATATTAACAGGTTTGAATACCTTGAATAATATTTCTTGGAAAGTACTTAAAACTATAGAAAGCATCAAGGTCCACAAGGGTGAAATCTCGTGTTTATACTAGAGAATAAACAGGAACAAAAACAAGGGCCTAAAGATGTTGTTGATGACAAGAAAAAATCTGATGCTATGCTATCAAGTTTGACAGTGTTTCTTAATAACTAGCATCTGAAAATAAAATGCAATCACTTCACATAGCTGTATTCCTACTGGATTTCCAATGAATAAAAACAAACACAGTCACAACCCAAACTAGAGTCTCTGAGGTCCCATCCTATGCCTTTCAAATTTCTAAATTATTTGACTGAAGAAAGAAGAAGAGTATAAAAAAACGAAATTACCAACAAAGACAAAGAAACAACTAATCAAGTAAACTAAATAATTTGTCACTTCAGTTTTGGTTTGAGGCAAACTGTGCTATATACCAGTTTCAGATTTCAGAATTTTGTCACAAATTTTCATGAATATTCATAAGAACGAAAACACATGCAGTTTATGTATCCGATATTTGTAAATGAAGAAATCAAGGATTTCTAGGCAATCATCAATTTGATGATTCAAAGCAGAATGCAACAAAGTATGGTACTACATCCTCTAGTTAAGGTAGTTGCTTCTGAATAGTCAACCACAGATATTGCAAAAAATTTTAAATTGAAGCCCAATATCAATACATGTCTGTTCTAGAACACAATTTTGTGCCAGATTTCAAAAAGAAACAGTCCTGAGAAAAGATCATAATTTGAAATTTGAGGGAAAAAAACATTTGAAGTTTATCTAACCTTTAGGCCATTGAGCAAGAATATTTTCCTTCAACGTTGCAACACTTGTTGCAGCAGGAAAGGTTTTGGGACCAATATCTGATCCATCCGTCAATCGAAACTTGATCTCTAACTGATCTTGCACCCCAGCCATCTTCAAAGATTCAGTATTTCGAAATCAAGGCACCAACCTCTAATTTTGACCTTTTTATCTCAATTGATTTTTCTATCAGAAATCAAGCCCACTAAATTTCTTGAATGGATCCTCACAAAGACAAATATTTCACCAAGATTCTGAATTGGTTACTCTGCCAAATAAAAAAGAAATTAGAATAAGAGGGAAAAAAGAAAAGAAAAGAAAAAGAAAAAGCCTTTTGACCCACATAAATATGTTATGCAGAAGGCATAGCAATCTGGAAGAGGAAACCAATGCAAAAAAAGGAAACAACATTATGGAAAAAGTTTTTGAATTGGGATTTTCAGCAATCAAATATAACCAGATAAATCTATCCAAAATTGGAAGCAAAGCTAACCATAGTATCTTGCAACAAAATCATGCGGGAGGCCACAAAAATAGAAAGAAATCACAAACACACAGACACAGTGATACACATATACATAAGCATACCGAAATTTCTAACAACAAATCTTATACAAATCACGACAACCTTAAAAACTTCAACTAGTTCAACCTCAAACCAATCCATAGAATCAAAAGGAACACTCAAAGAATATGAATAACATGCATGGAACATAACAACATCACAAAAACACCAACAGGATCCTCTCATAAACACGAAAGTCAACCCAATTCATCAACTGGGTCATCAGAAAACCAAAACAAACATTCGAACAGAATTGAAAATCCTTGATGGGTTGCCTTACTTTTCCCTAAAACTGATCTGGGTCAATCTCTTTTTAGCTAAAAAATCCAAGCTTGGATAAAAAAGAGAAGAAGAAGAAGAAGAAAACTGTTTTGAGTGTGTGTCAATAGTTAATAGTAATGGGAAAAGAAGAGATCAAATAAATCCCCTGACAGGAGGCTGTTTCGGAGTTTTCAAAGGCTTCTAAATCTAAGGTCAATGCTTCCATTCTTGCCTTCTCTTAGAAATCTCCTATGACTACAGAAATGGACAGATTTCTCTCTTTTTTATACTTACAAGACTTTTAGCCTTGTTTCCCAGCTTTACAATGTCGCACCATGTCAAAAAAAGACACCATGACATATTCCTATTACTATTAATTATGGTGTGTCACTAACACAAAGATTTCTGTTTGCCAATGCACCATCATAGCCATTCAATCATAATCAAGATAGATAAGAAAATCATGATCAAGATTCACTAATCTCTCTCTATTTCTTTGCAACTTAAAAACTAAATCTTACTCCCCTTCAAATGTAACAGTTGTATTATCACATGTTCTCCTCAAATTTAGCTCTTTCGTGCCAAAATTGCATCCATTTTTTTTTTTTTTTTTCATTCTAGTGGAAAACAGGTTATTCACATTAAAATAAAATAGAAGATTCATACATAAGAATTTTACTGGAGAAATAACCTACCCCTTTTAACCTTTTTGGCCAATCCCTTCATATTTATTTTGATCTCCTCTCTCATTATCATATTCGATTCTACGAAAACACGAACTTATCTTATATTGTAAAAGAAAAGAATATGTCAGTTTAAAAAGTGCGTCTACTGATTGATTTAACATTACGAAGCTTTATTCTTTGAATGTGTACAATTTTGGAAACAAACTCTGCTTCTAGAGCATTGAGAAACAAGACAGGACATTGTCAATTTAAAGCTTCGATGCAGTGCATGGGGCATGGGCTGGCACGTTAGCGGCAGAGTTATGGATTAAAAGACATTTGGAGATGTATCTATTTATTATTCCTCCAACCTCATGTAAGCAGAAAATTGGAGGGGTGCCAAGCAGATACATTTGGTGATGATTAGTCAATGAATATTGGTGTGGTATTATTATTACAATGGTCAAAACTGAAGGCAGCTGAGCAAATGTGAACTCTGACCAAAAGATTTGTGAAGACCCTGTCAAGGAGGCAACGATCTAAACATGGGAACTTCAAATACAAATCTTCTTTTTGATTATGAAAACTGATCAGACCCATTTTATACTGAGTGCATTCATCTTTAGATTTAGTAGATATCTGAGATGTCAACGAACCTTTCGTATTCTTCCATTTAAAATTATGGAAGAATCAACTAATAGCTTAGTGGTGCAAACAAGCGACACCAATCCAATCCTAATCACTTTTTAGTACTAAATTTAATGATTTAGAGATAAGAAAAGCAAAATTCCAAGAGGGGTCTAATCAAATGTGGGGCATTGCAGATAATCGGGATGCGTTAGGCATAAGGAACCCCTGCCTTGAAAGATCAGAACTACCAAATTCGGTGTTGGATGCTTAAAAAAAGATAATCGTGGAAGTAGATGGATTTCTTGTCATCATCAACTTAGGAAATTCCATGAACAACAAGAATCTTTTGTTTGACAAAGATATTGTATACAACAAATTTCTCTCTCTATGTGACGAATCTTTTCCTTCTCGACAAAGGAAATGAGACAGAATCTGCATGAAAAATATGGACTGCCTCATGAGTTAATTATTCTTCTCTCTAACCTGTCATGTTTTGGCATGTTAGATAGTTCTCTAGTTCCATTTTGTGTAAATTGTAAATTAGGTAACAGTATCATGACAGCTGGGATTAGGTTTTGTGCAAGGTAAACATTAACACCATGGTTAACAAAATATGTCACAAACAGTGAGGATGTAAGGAAGAAGACTTGGGAACTGGAATAGTTACCAAAGCACAAACAGAATGTTTGAAAAAGAATTTTCTGCACATTTTAATGTTTCTCATGAATCGTACATAACAAATACTGACATATAACCTAAAAAGTTCCCCAATTCAGTGGGACCTGTAATAAAGCAATCTCCATTACCTACTCCTAAGTTTCACCTTGAAGGTATCAAATTAACAGGGAAAAAAATGGGGAGGAACTAACAAAAATGACAACAAGAGGAGGAAAAAAATGATGGGAAGAAACATTTCTGGACCAATGCTGGAGCCCTCACCAGAGAACTGTCCTAGATTACCTCTTCCCTATGCCAAGCAGTTTGATGCATTGGCATGTGCACTTTCTAACTCGTGTATCTTGCTTTATTCTTATATGTGTGCCAATAAATCAGGCTAGACAGACTCTCTGCAGGAAGACCACTGATAGTATCCATTTTCCAACCAAGAAATAAATGATGGGTTGCTATGTTAAAGATTGAAAGAAAGAATCCCATGCCAGTGCTGGTGATTCAGGCCCTTTAATGCAAAGGTAAGAGGTATGACAGTGAATTCAGACCTGAAACTCTGCCACCTTCTGGATGATTTTCTACTTGCCTTCTCAAGTAGACCTTGAGAAAATTTCAATCATGAAAAAACTTACATGACACCGTGAGTCACTTGTTTCTTTCCATTCCAATTATAGTTCCAGCCACTATGGTTGATCAAACTGAATCCAGGATGTGGCAGTTACTTATAAAATCATTGGAGTAATTCACATACTTGGTCCAAAATGGTCGTAGATGCTCAAAGCCAATGTCCAACCAAGGTTTTGACTGACCATTGTAGTGGATAACTGCAGCCTTCTTTACACTCTCAATATTTGTCTTATTCTGATATCCCAACCCAAGCATATGCCAGAACGGATCGATTGGATGAACATGACCTTTAAATGCAATCAAAGCTGGTGGTAGGGTTCCAAGTTTCCACATTGTCAGGTTTGACTTCAAGTTCTGCAACAAAATAATAATAATAATAACAGAATCAGAGTAAAATAGTGGCAAAGCAAAGCATCTCTTATTTGCCAACAGTTGTTCACAAATCATTATAAGCACATAAGCAACCTCACAAACATTCGGTACATACAAGAATAACCCAATACAAAATATTTCAGTATATACTGTGTCTGAGAGCGATAAAGATTTAGATCCATGTTGAAGTTGAGTATTGGATTAATATTCCATCAGCCAACCAATATGAAATTATAAACTTGAACCTATGGGAAATGTTTAAGAGAGAAACACTGCAAAGTGATGTGCATGCAAATAAATTAAGTGTACAGAACCAACAATATTGCTTCTTGTGCATCCGGAGTCCTTGTAGGCACATAACACAGGCAGGCATCCGCAACCAAGCAAAAATGCTAGTACTTCATGGACAAAAAAAGATGATAATGATGAAAGATGCTTACTAACACAATGCTTCTCATATAGGATTTTTTTTATTTTAATTTTTACAGTAACGCTGGAGCTAGCAACACTTGTTTACTAACACAGTGCTCCTCATATAGAAACTTTTTGAGAATTAAGGTCACATTTTAGCACATTTAATGAATCACTCACCACATAAGATGGCAAATACCACGGCATGAACATGTTAGTGAAAGTGTTAGTATCTAGACCAAGAAGAGGTGGTGGCAGGTCTAAAGAACAGCAAAATAATCAGGATCAGCAAGAAACCAGATAGTGTAGGGCTTACCTCTTTCAGCCAGGAATGGTAGGTTTCTCTTATATTTGTTTTCCTCCATGCACGGAGATCAAATATATTCATTCCATAAGCCCATGCACATTCATCAGGGTCCAAATTCTTTGCAATGAGGGGATGTGAAAAATTGAAGTAGTTCTTGAAATGCTTAGACATTACCCACTCATCTTCACCTTTACAAGTTTCTACAGCTCCATTGACCTTTCCCCGAAGGTCAATTTCAAAAAGTGGAGACAAATCACGCTGAATTACGACATCATCATCTAAAAACACCACCTTGTCGAGGTTTGGAAAGAGCTGTTCAAAATAACCAATCAGCAGGAAGATTTTGGGCCAACAGATGAAGAAAAAATAAATCTAGCCCAATACAAAAATGCAAAACCTCTGGCCAACCTCGAAGTTTGGACTAATGATACGTTAATTCTTAGGGGCCAAAAATTGATTTTGTAGTTAGCAACAAAAGCAATTAAGAATTTTTTGTTACCATTCCACAAGCAATGGATCATCAAACTGCTGTGTGTGTGTGTGTTTTTTTTTTTTTTTTGCCATTCCAAAAAAATTACCCAACTTTCAAAGATACATCATTAGTTATTCATATCCATATTATTCATTTTGTAAGCAGCACACTTTATTGATATTTCAATATGTCAAAATTTTAGAAACTTCAGTAATTCACAGGGTCATTCCCAATACAAATCAATGAATGT
The DNA here is from genome assembly GCA_963924115.1 of Dovyalis caffra. NCBI lineage: Eukaryota > Viridiplantae > Streptophyta > Magnoliopsida > Malpighiales > Salicaceae > Dovyalis > Dovyalis caffra. The sequence continues at coordinate 1,498,311 of CAWUPB010000058.1, forward strand.
TCCCACAAAAATCCCGGATACTTTCAGGTCTTCTAAATTTAGATCCTGACTTTGTTTGGCTGGTAAAAAACTAGAATTTCCAGTGAGATCAGGTGAGTTTCTATCTCTGTGCAGCCGAAATAATCCCTCAAAGACACTGCCTCATGATATCTAGCATCAGAATTTTTTTGCTTGCATTTTTTACCCTAGGAACATCATTCGGTCCCTAGTTCTTTTATAATAGACCATACACATCATGCTTCATAAGCTCCAAGTAAGGCAACAGAAACAATAAACATCATATGAGATTACCTCAGGTATATATATGCGAAGATGGTTGAGTAATGATATATACTTCGGACTTCTAGCCTGCAATTTTGAAGCAAATCTTCGAGGAGTTGTATCACTAAGATTTGCCCCTGCAATATGATTCCCATGGTAATAATTCCTGATACCATTATGATTCTCTACAGCTTCAAGCACTGGAACATTCTCTCTTGTTAACCAGTCAAACTGGTGAACACCTTTCACTTCAACAATAGCAGGAGAGGCTGGGTTTAGTGCAAACCACGAGTGCATACCCGCATACGTTTTCTTGTCAGTGATGATGTGAAATACTATCCTGTCAGGCTTTAGAGATGACTGGACAGTAGAAGTGACAACAACTGAGGCAGCCAAAATGTTATCAGTTGAAAGGACAAAGTGGTGGCAAGAGTTGTCGGAGAGCAAAGGAAGGAACTCTGGAGAAGGCAATTGTTTACGCGCATGAGCATTAGAGGAATATTCATCAGTCAGACGTAAAGAGAGACAATGAATGCTTTTTGGGATGGAGCTTGCAGCAAAGTGTTTATTCATCAGCTCCGCAAATTTAGATTCCCTAATTTCTCTTTCCAATTTTTCCATCTGCAGAAGATTGAAAAAATGACATTAGTTGATAATATTTTTTGTAACACTCCATCAGACTTTTGTTTCTTATTTCTTATTTTCACTGGGGGGGGGGGGGAATATGGGTAACTGCACTCTCTAGAGTTATGAATTTATGCATATATGTGATATAGGATAACAAGAAATGAGACAGGAACGCAAATGAAATTGATGGATCGATCAAGACATAATGAAAGAAAGTAAATACAGATTTCACATCCAACTTCAATAGACACAAAGTATCATGAACATGTTGCAGTTAAAAAAATCTAAACTTAAACAAATAGTATTAGTACCATGACTGCACCATTTGAGCACAATCATAGTTGAGCAGGATAATTCAATTTAATATTGAATAATGAAGTCAGATTAATAGCATGTTTGCCCAAGAAATTACTTAATTTTAAAAAATTATATATTATATAAAAATGGCAGATAAAGAACACAAGGTAAGGAGTTTCCTCTGAAAGACAATGGAAAGGGACCACGACCAGAAAAAGATGCTGCAAACTAATTCTATGGGCATCATTAACAAACAATTAATGGTATCTCCACAGTGAGCAAATTGTACCACACCACAATTCATGGCATTAGCCAATCCACTACCAAACTATGCAAAAAGTGCCCTTGGCTAGCCTCCCTAAGACCAAAAAATAGTAATAATATCACAACAATACTAGAATTCTCACAATAGTACAGCCTAGAATATAAAGAGGTCCTGCAGACACATCCTGTGACAACCGTAACAAGATGCCAAGCAAGCAATAAATCAAAGCTCAATATCAGATGCTCCCCAAAGAGATTCTCGTCTAAAATAAGCAATGAGTATAGTTGATATAGGGCATGAAAGGCATGAAAGGTCTCAAAAATAGGGCACCTCATTTATCAAAATGTCAATGAAAGTAGCCAATTAGATAAGTGATCAGGTAATTTTGAAGCTAGAATTAGTGATCTATAGCCTACAAGATAAGAGATCAGACCTGGGGTAAGGCATAAACATATATCAACTTGAAATCCATCATGCAATAATACAATCTTTCAAGTTTAGAATAGTCTCAATAATTGGGAATTAGAGTCAGCTAATTTGTTCGAGGATAGATTGAATTAGCATTTAATTCTAATCATCCTTTTTCAGTTAAGACATAATACAAGGTATTGATGAATCAACCTGATAATTTATTTTTAGCACACAATAATTTTGAATAGTAATAATTATAATTCTTTTAGATCTACTCTTCAGTTGTCCATAAGATTTTAGCATGCCCTCATTTAAAAGCAATAGTTCATAGATCCATGCAGAGATCCCTTCCAGACAAGATTTCAAGAATCGTCTATTATCCCTCCCCAACTCTTTAGAATCCATTTTCTTTCTTTCCTTCTCTTTTTTTCCCCCCTTTTTTTGGCAGGCAAACAAAAAATAGCAATAATTATTATCAGATGTCTCACCCAAATATCATATATTTCTCCAGTTAAAAATTTCCTAATGTTAAGATTGCTATTAACAGAAAACAAGAACAAGAACCAAAAAGGTTTAATATAATCCTTGTCTAATATTTGTAATAGATTCAGCCCTCATTCAGGGATATAAGCCATGAAACTAAAATTATTTTTCAACCCTGCTCTCCTCCAAGAAGTTAAGAATAAGGAAATGAACCACGTCTAAAAGTGATATGTCTATGTTTGAAAAACTTCACATACCATAGCCTTCAACATGAATGCAAATGTCCTTGCATCATACTGATTGTTCTTCATTTCAGAAACAAGGTGGTTGAAAGAAGCCGGGAGCTTTAAACCATCTGGGATTTCCTCATTTTTTACTTGATTGAGTATCTTGTAAAAGTCTTTAACCAGCCTCTGTTGCATCATCACCACCAGCATAAGTATTCAACTTGTAATAATACCATTAACAAAAGGATCCAAAAGTACGGGAGTAGGTAATATCTTAATCTGAAACAGTAAAGGATGAAGGAAAAAGCTTACTTACCCCTGAATCATCTACTCTACCAAGAAGCCTCGGTCCTAACCGCCTACCCAAACAATCTGTAGTACAAGAGCAAAGTAAGAACAAGAATTAAGTATCTAACACACACAGAAGCAGCATCACAAAAAGGGATCCTCGATCAAGATCCAATAACATAATAGAGTATAGACGTACGACAAGAAGATCCAGATTGCTCTGTAACATTTAAATAATTTGAATTAGAAACATAATAAACAAATTTCACAAAATAAGGGGCAATTTTTTTTAAAAAAATGAAACAGCCAGGAGAACAAAATAAATAATCAAAAATTGCATTTTTTAATTTTTTTTTACCACTGCAAATTGTTATTAAGAAGTCTTTATCTGCTTGAAGTATCAGCAAATCGCTATTAATTTAGGTTTGAATATACCAAGTAATCAAAAACTATTGTATATAATATTGGCATGCAAGGACTAAAATTAAGTTTTCATGCAGATTGTAAGTCAGCAATAAAATTTTGACATCAAAATTGACATATGCAAAAGTCCGTCAAATCTTTATTAAGCTCATCTTTATCATAAATGAAAATCAAAATATAATCTTTCAGATTCAGAAATTAATGAATTTGACGCCTATCCCCAATCAATTTACAAGTGAAAATCCTCATTGGTTAACACAACTGTGCACAAGCGTGTGGAAAATAAATGAAAATGGCAGGATCCATATGCTAGATCAAGAAATTCAAAGCTAAGTTAATCAAATGAAATATAATATGCTATCAAATCAGAACAGGATCCATCACCCTCGACCTCAATCACTAATGTGAAAATCATAATCAAATGAATACAATTCATATATGCATACATCTATTTAAACATTTGAAAATCATAATCAAACGAATACAATTCATATATGCATACATCTATTTAAACATTTATATGAGCAGAAAGAACAGGTATTAGAATTGCAGAAAAAGATGTGAACAAATTAAAAATATCAATCATCAAATGTTCATAACAAACACAAGGCACATTCCCAAAAAAAAAATGCAATTAAAACAAGACACAAATGCATTACATGTGAAAAACAGCCAAACCCCAAATCAAATCAGGATCCAAATACCCGATAACTATCACAACAAAAAACTTACAAACAACAATGAGCAAATCATGAAATCAGAAAGCAATCACAACCCAAATCGAATGAAGATCCATCCACCTCATCAAGCAACAATCACAACCAAAAAATCCACGAAACCAAACATTTAAACACCCAAAAAAAAAAAAAAAAAAGCAGAAAACCTTAAAATTAGGGAAAACAAACTCACCAAATGAGGAGCACTTGTTGACTCCTTCAAGCGTAACCACAGCAGTAAGAATGAATACAAAAGGTAATAAGAAAGCAAGAATAAGTATAGTATGAAAAAGGGTTCGATAAGAGATATGGCGAGCTGCGACTTTGATCTTCATTAAGTCAATAAATCCATTGCTGCTGCTCGAGGAGATCGTGATGCTTCTCATGCTAGGCGAGATGTGAAGCTGCATATTCCTTTCCTATGCAGCCTCGCCACTACAAACCTAGCTGCACCACGAACAAAAGCAACAAATTCTAGCTCCTTCCCTCCCAATAATATCCCACTCACCATCAGATCCACGCCTATCTTTAATAATTTCGTCTGTATTAGATTCAGAGCTGAAATTTCCTTTCTGGGTTTTGCTGATGTTTGTAATGTTATTATTTCTTCCTCTTTCTCCTTCACTTCTTTGTGGTCTTCTCAAAGACCGCATTGGAGACTTAACAACAACAATAATAATAACAACAAAATGGGTTTCTATATCTATACATACAAACCAAAATATATCAAGATTTCAATTCAAGAATCAATATAGAGCTTTAATGGTTTTCTCTCTTTGAATTTTCTTTTTCTCTCTTCTAGCAGGGATCAAGAAAGAAAAAGAGAGAGAAATGAAAAACAAAGAGAGAGAAAATGGGTTTTGTTCTGTATTTATGTTTTCGTCCCTCTTCTCTTTTGTTGGTTTGTTTGCACTACTTCGATTGGGTGGATCGTGAGATCTAATTTACTTTTTTTTTTTTTTTTTTTTTTGAAAAAGAAAGCAATTTTTTTATAAAAAAAAAAATAAAGTAATTAAGGTTATTAAAGAGTCAAAACCGTGTTGCGTTGTGTTGAGTTGGGGTTAGAGAGAGAAAGAGAGAAAAGTGTGGGGATGAGTGTTTGACCTTTGAGAGGCTTTAATGTTTGTAATCTTCGGAGCTAAATTTAGATGGTTTATGGCCAAATCATGGATTTTTGCCTTCCTTCGTTTGGCATTCTTTGATTTTGGAGACTATTTTATTTCAATGGTTGTTAATTTTAGTTAATCTTTTAAATCTCATCAAAAATATATATATATATTCAAATTGGTCATATCAAATTTTATCCCAAAAAAAAAAAAAAAAAGCTGTCACCCTTTTTTTCTTTTATTGTTAAGATATTTTATAATAAATCCCGTCCTTCAATAATTTTAAAATTTTATTTTCTTTATCCACTTAAAGCGAATAAATTTTAACAAATATTTTATCAATATAAATTAAAAAAATTAACAGACTTTTGAATTCAAAAGGTTAAAAAAAAATAATAACAGACTTTTTTAAAAAAAAACTATCTTGAAAATTATAATAATGGCATTCTTTGATATTATAATAATGGCATTGTCATTTAAAAATATATATTTTTTCCCCCCGTAAACATACAATCTCTCTCACAAATATCTTCATCTTCGATTTGTACATGCAATCTATCCTCCCTTTATCTATTCCATGTCGATCTATCTTGAAATTTTTAATTTTGAGCTATGAATTTAAATCTTATAATAATAGAGAAATACTACTAATTGGTTGCTCGGACTGCACTACGAGCTAAACAAAACGTTTAAATTATTTAAAAATAATAATAATTTTTAAATGACAGCAGGCGACAAATGCTTATGCAAGGCACACCAAGGTAATTAAGCATACTGCTCCCGTAGTGCTCTCTTTTTCTCTGCGGATTACACCCAGTTTTGGTTGGGACAAAAGATTTGAAGGTAGGCTTTTTTCCAACTTGGGGAATGTGTCAAAATGGAAAGAGATGGTAATTAAAAAAATTGATGGCTAAGGCACAGAAGTAACAAAGAAATACTTATAGGCTCTAAGACAAATCAAATGTTGGGAGGTTTATGACACTCTTTGGGAGGATACCACAAGGATGGGCTCCAACACAAGTCAAATGTTTTTTTCTTTTTTCATTGTTTTACACAATCTATATAAAAGTTCTGGACCCCCAAGGTTGGTTTTTGTTTTTCTTAAATTTTTAAGACAAATTATTAGTTTTGGCTGCCCCAAAACATTTTAAGAGACACAAAGCTTTTGAAAGAACGTTGGAATAATTACATTATAAGTGTATTCATTTTTAATTTTTTCTTAATCGAGTCTATGGATTTTAATTTTTTTGTTTGAGTATATTAATTTTTTTCAAAATTGTCAATCAAATACTTCTATCAATTTTTTCGTTAATCGATGACGTGTTTAGTACCTTCAATACACCAAATTATAATTTTATCATTTTTCTTAAATCGATTATATGAATTTTAATTTTTTTTCTCGTTTAAGTACATCAATTTTTTTTAAAACTATCAATTAAATACTTTCATCAATTTTTTTTCAATAATTGATGACATGTTCGAATATGAAATTATAGTTTTATCATCTTTTTGTTGAAAGAAATTTTCTTCTCAAATTAATTTACTATTTTATAATTTGACGAGATAATTAAAAAAATTATTTTTTTTATTTTTAAAATTCTAAGCTAAACTCAGTTAACTTGTTGTAAAAAAAAAAAAACTCAGTTAGATTTAAAAATAAAAATTGAAGAAAAACACAAATGAATCTTACGTTTCTTTTTCCTTCAATTTTCATACCTAAAACCTAACTATTTTTTTTTTTTAACAATGAGCCTTACTAAGTTTAGTTCGAGATTTTATAACTAAAAATAATTTTTTTAATAATAACATTTTATCAATTAATGAAAGTACATGATTAGTAGTTTTAAAAAAAATTAGTATACTCAATCTGAAAAAAATTAAAATTCATGTATTACATTAAGAAAAATGACGAAGTTATAATTTAGTAGTTTGAGGATATCGGGCATATTATCGGTTAACAAAAATTTTGATAGAAGTACTCGATTAATAATTTTAAAAAAATTAATGTACTTAAAAAAAATTAAAATTTATATTCTTTATTGAGAAAAAAGTTGAAAGTTAATATACTTATATTACAATTACTTCAAAGAACACGTGAGACATGAGGGGAGAAACCAGGAAGCCTGGGAAGCCCTATGACATGTGGACCACCTTCTTGCTGGCCATTTAATCAGTTGGTTGCAGGAGAGAAGCATCAGGAGGCAAACTACTTGAATTTGGACAAAAAAAACTCACAAAATCTAGAGGGAAAACAAAAAAAAAAAGAGAAAGCAACAGGGATTCCTCTTAAAGATATGTCTATGGGAAAGTTATCAATTTTCAAGTTGACCCACCAAGAGAAAAACAAAGATGGCAGGATAAGTCCTCTTCAATTATCAAAAAAAAAAAAAAAAAATTGTTTGGTTCTATTCAGGATTTCAAATCATCTGCAACTGCAAAGCTAGAGAGATGTTAAAAAAACTTTTTAACCAACCTAGCTAGCCACGTCAAAAAAATTAATTAATGCATGAAAAATTAGAATGGAATTCTTAAAACGTTTGGGACCGAAAGGAAGGCAGCTAAGCCAAGCTGAAAAATATAGCAACTTCCACATGGAATTTTGTTAATTTGTGTATTAATTGTTTTGAGCGTAGCAAATGGCTTTACGCTCTAAAATAATAAAACTAATTCCCATAATCTGTTACTCGCACAACGTTTTGTAATTTGGAAAATATATTTTTCAGTATCAAATTAATGTCTTCTGGTTAAAATAATAATAATAATAATAATAATAATAAAATACTGTTAGAATTGGGATTGATTTTTAAGGATTCCATTCTATATCATTCTAGTTAACATCTGTTTATGTTGTCTTTTCCATCACTGGCAGGGTGTATATAAACATCACATTTTAGACGATTAACCATAAAAAAAAATGTCTTTATCTTTCTTAAAATCAAATTTATCACGCATTAATTATAATACGAAAATAAAAAGAACCAACAGAACGAAATTTAATCAAGAATGTAAAAAGAACATATTTTAAAAATTCAACCACATAATATTTTTTACAAAATAATTAATGGTAAATATATTTTTTTAAGAATTGAAATTTTTAGCCATAATTTTTTCATACGGTATGCAATTTTTTTACATTTTCTTTTGGATGTTTATTCTTTTATTATTTCTAGCATTGTATGAGATTTTATTATTCTTAAGTGGTATGCATCAGTATCGATTGTTTATCGTTAATTTTCCTAATGCCTGACACACATAATGGGTCAATGCCTCAATTTGTTTTTATATAATATGATAATTCTTCAATATATATTCGTATATCTAATTTAGTTAATTTTATCTTTAAATATAAGTTAAATTTCTAATATATCATTCTAATAGAATTTTTAAGCTAAACTATTGAAAGTAGTCATATGATTTGTATATGAAAAACTTTTATTTGTCTAGCATGTAAGAAAATTTGAAAAAGTAAAAAAAATCACGTGACTAATTATGTTAATTTAACTTGAAAATCTTATCGAAATAATATATTAAAAACTTAATATATATTCAAATATAAAATTAGCTTAATGAACAATATAAAGATATATTAAAAAAAATACCTTATTATATAAAGATAGATTAAGCCATTAATCTAACGATAAAGATAGGAAAACAAAGATTTTAAGTTTTAACTTAACCAATATTAAAAGAATAAAATCCTTGAAAAATCAATATTCCGTTTACCAATCGTACTATTAATCACCCAGAATAGTAATGGCCTCGTGATTTACAAATGCCATGTGCTATTAAGATTTAAAAAATCTAAAATCTTTATTTTATAGCATACAACTTTTGGCTTCTAAATAGTTTTCAAAATAACTTTTAAAATTTTACCAAATATTTTTTCAATGGCTTAAAAAAATAAAAAAATAATAATAATAAAAAACCTCTAAAAGCCAATAAAAAAAAAAAAAAAAAAAAAAGGCCAAGAACCAATAATTTGTCTCGATACATAAGCAAACGATCGAGATATCCTTTACCGTCCTGGGAAAAAAAATTAAGGGAGGAGAAAGTGAAGTTTTGCCGGCTGGTGTTGAGAAAACCAAGTCATTATTGGCTGGCAATTTGGTAAGGATACTGAAATTGGCTGCTTTGGCATATACACTATTGGCACCGACAACAGAGAAAAAAAAAAAAAAAAAAAATGAAAACTTTGTAGCCCATTGCGTATGTGGATTCATCCCAAGAGTTCATCATAGCTTCAACGGATTCGAAAAAATGAAGAGACGATAGAGACTCAAACGCCAAAGTACTGCAATTTTGAATCTGTACAAGGTCAAAGTTTTAGCCAAGCAAGTTACGGCAACAAGCACCTTCATTCAACCATTTTTCCCAATTTCAGATTTTCTCAATTACCATCATCCAATGTGACACCTTCCCTCCCTTTCAACAACCTAACAATTTGCTTTTAAGAAATTCCTCCTTCTGGAAAAAACAAATCAGTCAACATCCACTTTCTTTTCTTTGATTAGATTAGAGAAATTAATTTGAGTAAACATCGTTTTATCATTTCACCATTTAAAAAAAGCAAAAAAAAAAAAAAAAAAAAAGGCATGTGGTAGAGAGATGCATGCATGCCACATTTGTAAATTTATTAGGTGGTGCAATAGAGTTTTGAGATTCTTTTATTTATTTACTTCCAACGTTATTAATGAGATTTAGGTGGAATTTAGGCCAATCCAAACCAAAAACAAAAGTCACTCGCATGTGCTATGAGACCATGAGCTTTATGTATTTATATGGCAAAATACTTCAAAAAAAAAAAAAAGTTGGGTTTGCTTGTCATTGTTTTAACAATTTGGGACAACCCCATATATAACTGATGATAATTAGACCTGTTGTAACTCAGATCATATGCTCTCATCTCTCTCTTTCACACAACCCTGAAGTGATGTGCCCTGGCCTTGGCCTGGCCCCATTAAAGGGAATATCTTAACATGAGAAAAGGCAGAGGGCACATGACATGTACCTGTGAGTTGGAGACAATGGTTTTAAATTTGCAAGTTCATGTGTACATGTACATTTATATATATGCTTTATTCTGAAAGCAAGAGTGTGAAACAAAGCATGATCTGCGTGGATTATTTACCTACGGCCAAAAAATTGATAGTTCTAATTATTATTATTATTATATATTCACCTCCACTTATAATTTCACTGTCTAAATCCATTTGTTTGCGTCTCAGAAACTTAAATTCCCTTGTCAATGCCTTGCCTGAAGAGCACGCTAGAAATGGTCCTATCTAGCACTGACATAACAAACGAGGTCCAGAGTATGTTATTGGTGACTCAAGCTAAGGAAGCAGCAACAAAGAAATAAAAAGAAGACAAAAAAGCAGGAGTCGTCAGATCAGCTAGCTAGTACTTGTCAAAGGCACTGTTTCTGACTCTTTCGTATTAGTTTGTTTTATATGCAATCAATTCATTGATGGAAATGTTAAAAAAACAGAGATGAAATAATCAAACCTAATAAATGCAAAGGGAATACCAAACGATGCATTTCTGCAGAAAGTTCAAAGCAAGCAAAACCATACATTAAACAGCAGTCAGCATCACCATGCTTGGTTTAAATCCAAATTAAATGAGTAAATAAATGCTTTTGCATCAACATCTACTGCAATTCCACGAAGTTAAAGCCAAACCAAGTCAATTTGGAAAATTATTTGATATGTTATGATGATAAAGAAATTTCAAACGATCAATGCAAAATCATGGATGGGGTGGTAGTGAGAGAGCATACAAACAAAATCAATCAACATTGCCATTTTCACATCAATCATCTTGTAAAGGGATCAGAGATGCCATGAACCACATCAATAAATTTATCTCCATAGGTCGAGCCAATAAAATGTAATGTGGTATAATTGATGGGTCATCCTACTTAATTTTCAAGTAACTCTACTAGCCCTACAAGGGCTGAGTCCAACAAAGGCTGTCTAAAACTCTCAAGGCCAGTGATCTCTCTCCAACTTGAGTTTCTTCAAAATTCAAGGCCGCAATCGATTCTGAGCGTGAAAAGAAGTTACACCAATATTTGATTTGACGGACGAATTGCTTCTGCACTTGCAATGAGCTAGATTGATAGAAAGTAATTCCTTATCTGCTAAAATTTAACGTCAATAGGTGCACTGAACAGGAAAACCATTGGTTCGATCAAGTGTCTTTCACATATGGTTTCTAAGCAATCGGCAAAATCAATTATACTACTTCAATTCAGGTGCTGACCGTTACCTTTGGATGCAAATTAATTTATGCCGATGAGCATTAGCAAAGCCAAAGATTTTATCCATTTGATATAGATAGTATGTTCCCAATTCACACAGTTCTGACCTCAATCAGACTGTGGGCAGGTGCTTTTCTTAATCCCATGTCATCCATCCTGTGTCTCACATTTTCTGCATCTTCCCACCTTCCCACGGCAGCATAAAGCTTGGCCAGCAGCACATAATTCCCTGTGTTATCTGGCTCAAGCTCAAAAAGCCATTTTGCAGCAACCTCTCCCAATTCAACATTTTCATGTATCACACAAGCACCAAGCAATGCACCCCAAACAGCATGGCTGGGCATAAACGGCATTGTCTTAATCAGACTGTAAGCTTCATCCAATCGACCTACACGACCAAGCAAATCAACAATGCATGTGTAATGATCATCGTTGGGGTTTGTTTGTTGATCCTTGAGCATGAAATTAAACAAATACAAACCCTCATCCACCAGACCAGCATGGCTACAAGATTGCAATACTGAAGTAAAAGTAACATCATTTGGCTTCACCCCAGATTGAACCATTTGTTTGAAAAGTGAAACAGCAATCTCACCATGTCCATGCATTCCATAACCAGCTATTATTATACTCCATACAAAAATGTCCTTGACTTCTATGGGGATAGCATTAAAAATCTTGTAAGCAGATTCTAAACTTCCACACTTGGAGTATGTATCAATCAGAGATGTGGCAACTTGAACATTTGAAACAAATCCAGACCTCGTTAGATAACTGTTTATATTGTTTACAGGCTGCAGATCAGCAACAATGCCATATGCAGGAAGGAGACTGTTGCATGTTGCCTCATTTATTTCTACTCCTTCCATTAGCATTTGCTTGAAAAGTCCAATTGCCTCAGTTGCTCTATCATTACGAAGGCACCCAGAGAGCATTGCATTCCATGGAACTGTTTTCTTTCTTGAAGTTCTTTTAAAGACTGAGTAACTTCGGCCAAAACAATTGCATTTTGCATACATGTCAATCAATGAAGTCTCAACACCTACTTCTGAATCAATTCTTTGCTTTATCACCCAACCATGCAAGCAACGACCGCTCTTCAAATTATTCAAACTAGCACAAGCCAAAAGAATCAAGGCTATAGTTACTGAATTAGGTCGTAACCCTTCAATCTGCATAATCTTAAAAAGCGATAATGCACTTCTAGGATCACCATTCAAAATGTACCCATTAATCATTGAAGTCCAACTCACTACATCCCTTTCAACCATGTCATCAAAAACCAACCTTGCCTCATCCATACTACCACACTTAGCATACATATCCACCAGTGCATTGCTCACTATCTTCTTACCTAAACCCTTCTCTTCCACTAATCCATGAACCCTTCTCCCCACTTCCAATTCCTTCAAATATCCACAAGCTGGCAAGACGGAAACGACACTAGCACCATCAGTCTCAATCCCAGAATCCACCATTTGGTTAAAAATCATCAAAGCAGTATTTGCAAACCCATTCTTGAAAAACCCATTAACTATAGTATTCCAAGACACCACACTCTTCTCTTTCATTGCATCAAAAACCCTTTTTGCTTCCTCCACCTCCCCACAATTCATATACATTGCCAATAAAGAATTCAGCACAAACAAGTGCGAACCAAACTTTGACACTAACGTTAGCCCATGAACCGCTCTACCATATTCAACCAATACCAGTTCGCTACAAGCCTTAATAACTAACGGATAAGTAAAATTATCCGGGCAGCAATCTTTTGATTGAAGGATTTCAACAAACACCTTCATCGCTTCAAAATAATTCCCATTATTTACATACATTTTAATCATGTAGTTGTATAAGACCGTGCCTCGTTGAGGCAATTCGTCGAACAGTTTGCGTGCATTAAGTACGCACCCGCATTGCCCATAGGCTGCGACAAGGGCGGGGAGGAAGCGGGTAGAGAGGAGGCCAGAGTTAGTGAGGTGGGCATGGAGTTGTTTGGTTCTGGTGAGGGATCGAGTGGCTGCATAGTGTTTTAAGAGAGACTGGTAATGGCTTATTTTAGGGGTGAGAAAGAGCTTCGTTGTTTTGGATATAGTAGTCTTTGTTGGGCCATTCATGAAATTCTGTGGCTATTAGGCTGTTGTGAATTAGGCTAAGGAGAAACTAGCAAAGAACCTGTGCTTTGCCGGTTGGGGTTGATTTTTAATTTTTTAATGGGTTAGCGGCTGCAAGGTCAGTCTACTCTTTTTGTTTTTTATTGCATCCCTCTACTTTTTCGTGTCTTAAATTCATCCTTTTATATTTTGTTTCTATCTTAATCTTGTTTCTTCATTATTTTTTAAATTCATCCTTTTATATTTTGTTTCTATCTTAATCTTGTTTCTTCATTATTTTTTAAATTCATCCTTCTATATTTTGTTTCTATCTTAATCTTGTTTCTTTGTTAATTTTTGAATGACTGGTGTCAACTTCTTTTTTTTTTTTTTTAATCTTAATCTCGTCCATCTATTATATTTTTTATATTATTTTTTATCAAATTTAAATAAATAAATTTTTAAAAAATAAAAAATATGAAGATATATCTTGTCATTCTCTCTAAAAATTAAAAAAAAAGATGGAGTTAAAAATATTTTTTATCCAAAATATTCTTTATGAGTTTAAATTTATCTATATGATAGTAAACAAATTTTAAGTATAAAATAAAATATTTATAGTATTTTTTTAAAAAATATGAAGAGAGTTCTAGTTAATTTTTTAAACTTTTGAATGATATTTATAATTGTATAATATATCAAAAAACAAATCGACTATAATTTACTTATTTTGATTTGAAATTTTCTTATTTTGAATCAAAAGTGAGAATACAAATTTTGTTATAAATTTAAGTCAAATTAAGAAATTTGTTGGTGTTTGGATCTAACACTAACAAAAATTAGTATTCCTCCCTTTGAGCTAGAATAAGAAATTTGTAAAATTAAAATAAATAAATTGTAATAAACTCATTTGAGATGCAAATATCATTCAAAAATTTAAAATTTTAACTAAAACCCTCTTCATATTTTTTTTTAAAAAATACTATAAATATTTTATTTTACACTCAAAATTTATTTATTATCATAGAGACAAATTTAAGCCTCGGAAGGATATTTTGGGTAAAAATAATTTTTGTATTTACCTTTTTTCTAGTTTTTTTTTATTTTAAATTTTTAGAAAGAATGATCAAATATATCATCACCTATTTTATATTTTTTAATTTTTCAAAATTTATTTATTTAGATTCGATTAAAAAATAAGATTATCATAGAGAAATAAAGAGGAATAAAGTACATGAATGAGATTAAGATAGGAAAAAAACTAGTTACATCATTAGTATAAAAATTAACAAAGAAATGAGATTGGGATAAAAATCAAACATGAATTAATGAATTTAAGAAAAAAAAAGTAAAGAGACTATATAAAGATTAATATATATATATATATATATAGACCCATGCAATCATTAACCTATTTTTCAATCATGAGCGGGAGAGTGTCAGGCAAAAAGAGAAATTTTATGGTACTCTTTGTTTGGATAACTACAAATCAGTCTCCATCAAGATGGTCCTAATTTATTCCCATATTTTATTTGGTCTAGCGAGTTCCTCTCCTTTCAATTTTCTTATCATAAAATTGAATTTATTAAACTTATTTTTGTGAATAAAATTCTATTAATGTTGTCGGGAACACACCTTATTTACCTTTTGATGGTTAATTTTAATTTTTTAAAGATGATTTTGATTAATTGGCCAATAATAATTTTAAGGACTCAATTGCATAACAAAAATTTTAAGGAAGTACCTGCATAAATATAAGTTTGGGATGCATGGCATATGATTATGAATCTTTTCTACAGAGTAAAATACTAGACAAAGTCAAAGGTTATAAAGTATACTAACTTCTCGTAAGTTTCAGCTTATAAACAAACAAACAAAGAAAGCACCCTCCAAAATGAAAAAAAGGAGGAAAAATCGCATAAGTGAAAAATAAAGTCAACTTGCCAATTATGGAAAGATTGAAGGCAAGGCGTCTGGCTTAGATATGTATGAGTGTCTGGCTTAGATAGGTATGAGATGACGAAAAAAATAAAAAGATATTACTTGAAATCATGAATAAAAAACACCAAAATAGTTTTATCAAATTTTATAAGTGACTATCTCAAGACATTATCAAATTGTTTTTCAAAACACTACAAGTCATTGTAGAAATTTATAATATAATGAATTAAGTGTATATTTCACATTGTTTTAGATATACTTGTCGAGCTACATTGTTGTATCTTATGAGTTTGCACTATTAGTATGAGATAAAGTTAAATAAATAGTATTACAAGAAAGTAAAGTAGTATGGTCCTATTTTGATGGATGAATAAAATATGCAAATAAGAAGAAGAAAATTGTTCATCTTCTTGTTGTACAAAAAAATGTTATGCCATTCATCCTCTATATATTGAAAGATAAAATAACAATTGCAGAATTAAAGATGAAAATAGAATATTTTAGTACTTAATTGTGTGCATAAATCTCTATGTACTTGTTCTTAAGGTGATTATTTCTCCTATTATAATGTCGTAGGGATTTTGATAATTAACGTCTAGGATTTAATTTTCGCATCCAAAAAATCACATTCGAGTACTCTTGAAATTTCTTGAAGAGAATTTCTCTTAAAATTATAGAGTTTTAAAAAGAAAAGAATTTTAAGAGGAGGATTGCAGAAGAAAGAATAAAAAAAAATTATCTTATGCATATTCCTCTATTTATATTTTACCGTAACAATTTCATAACAATCATGATCTGTTGGATCGGAACTTTTTATAACAATCATGATTGTTAGATTGGAAGCTGTTTCATATTCTCTTCACCACACTTATTATTTATCACGATTTCTAATAATTCTCCACTTAAATAATAATGTTAAGTCCTTATAATATCACACATAAAGGAAGATGTCTCTCGACTTGAATCTTCTTTTAGTGTAGAAATTTCAAAGTCTTAATGGAATAAATATTGCCTTAAAGGAATGAATTATCATCTCTTATATTAAAATTGAAAATGCCACATATATGATCTAATCCAAGATTTTCATAAACATTTTCAAAAGTTAATCCTTGAACTTTTGTCAAGAGCGATACCACTCCTTATGTTTATATAGGTAAGGTTCCTATTAAGCTCTAAATATATTGGTCATATTTTATAGCCGAAGTTTCATTTAAAGTTTATAACTCATCTTCTAAAATTTATTAGTACTAGATAACTTAGAATAGAGAAATGCATAGAATATCCTAGTAATTCTACAATTACTTATCGGTAACTTATTTTTACCCATTGAACTTTTAACTAGTGATAATAGTAGAGAAAAGTTGGGTTTCTATTACTCGGTGACTCTAGAAGAAGGGTCTCAAAATCATTCTAATTACAATTTTCCTTACTAAATCCTTAGTAAGTCTTTTGGTAAACGAATCGCTAAGTTATTACTTATTCAAATTATGTAATTCCTTCAAGAATTAACTATTTGACCTATTAATGTCTCAAGCTTATATGTCTAGATTTTTCATTATATACTTTACTAAAAGTCCTAAACATAATAGCTTCACCATCTCAATGTAACGAAATGGCTAGCATCGATTGTGGTCATAGCTCATTTGTAGCAATAAATTCCTTAGCTATTCTGTCTCTTTTTTCGTGGTTGCTAGTACAACAAACTCATATTCTATAGTGGAATGAATTATACATATTTGTTTCTAAGAAGCCCATGAAATAACTTTCACCAAAGGCAAATACCCAACCGGACATAAACTTGTTATCACTAGCACTTGTTAGCCAATTAACATCAATATATCCCTCTAATACTCGATGGATAACCCTCATAAGATAGTCCAAATCTTAAAGTTCTTTTGAGATATCCAAAGACTCGGAAATTGTTTTCTAATGATTAACAATAGGATTACTAATGTACTTTAAAAACTTGTAAATTGCAAAAGAAATGTCCGGCCTAGTGTAATATATAGCATACATTAAGCTACTAATTATACTAGCATTCAATTTATGCAATTGCATTTTTAGAATTTTTCACTAACTCTGTGTGAACCTTCATATGGGATGTTTACCTCTTTAATTCCTAAATGTTGATATTTATGATTTTCTCAATGTAATGTGATTGATACAAAGCATAACTCCCATTATTTTTTTTTATTTTGATTTCCAAGATAGTATTTATTGTTAGTATAGGTGTCCAAGATCCAACTTTATTTAGATGAATTGACTTATTGTAATATTGTATTCTTTATTTTATTAATAAAAAAGTCTTTCTATTAATTCTTGTCATTTATATTTTGAAAAAATTAAATAGAAGTACATGTGATATGCATTGCATTAATGATTGATCAAAAGTTGTGAGATAAACATTAATATACTTAAATGATATAATTAAATATCTCAAGTCGTAGCATTGTTAAAAATGGACATTGAATATATGTGATAAGACTTGTGAGTGTTATGCTTATGCTAGAAGATAGCAGTAGGAGATCTAACATTTATTGACATGGTAGTGCCAAAGTAAGCATTTATGTGCTTAATGTTAGAGAACATATTACTAGACATGATTCGCCATAAGAATATATTTGGTTTAGTCTATGAAAATTTCATACGAGATGGGTATAACTAGTCATTTGATTTGAAGTCATACGGTTATCTCATTAGATGATATATGTACGTTAACATTCATTTCGATGGACTCGATCAAGAGCTACACTTGGGTGATTCGTTAGGTGCACTAAGAATCTAATGGAGATATGTGGATAACTAAGATAGGACATGTTATTCCTTATATGTTAAATGAGTTATCATATTGCACTTCGATAAATATCTACTCATGAAATCTGTAGCCACGGTAGGAGTATACCAATATAGCAATTAGTTTATTCTAGAGTTAAGACATTTGAGAATTAAAGAAAACTTATGTAATCATAATCAAATAGACTATTAACCAAGTTCGAGATCACATTGTGATAAATTGACATAAGAATTGAATTATATGATAACCATGCTCATTAAAGGTAATTACGGATTAATTAATCATCCTAGAGAATTGGGTAGTCATGATATCTTATTACAAACTAATCTTGATTTATGTATCAAGAGATAAAAGATGTATATTTTATTCTTGATACATTGTCAATATATATAGGAGCCTATTGAGTCACACACATAAGTTTAAAGATTGACATAATAAAAGAGAAGCTAAGATTTTGGAAAAGGTTTCCAGTTTTGTAAAGTTTTCTATTTTGGAAAAGATTTTTAAAAATAGAAAGTTTCCTATTTCGAAAAGGTTTCCTAAAATAGAAAGTTTTCTATTTTAGAAATCGATTTCCTAATTTGAAAGTCGGTTCTAAATTTAGAAGTAAGTTACCTAAAAAAGAATTTACTTTCCTAATTTAGGTTTAAGAATACTTTGAAAAATTGTTTCCTAATGTGGGCTTCTAAAAAAATATCTAATCCAATTTATTTGGATAATCCAAATTAATTAGGTCAAAAGAGTTTGGGCCAATATGCTTAATTTAAAAGTCTATAAGAAATTTTGGTGGGAGGATAAACTTGATCCCCATTAGATAAGGCTCGGGGTTTACATGGATAAGGTTAGACAAAGCCCACATATGCAAATCTCTTTAACCTATTAGGAGATGTTAGTGCACCCCCTATATAAATAAAAGAGAGAGGTGGCATTTAGGGTAATTTTAGCAAGAGCATACATGGCAACAACAAGAAAAAGGAGAAAAAAGTGTTTTTTTCAAAAACCTTAGTTACCGTACCTCTTTCCATAAAAGCCAATAATTGGCGCAAAAAGTTAACTATATAGAAGGATTGGAACTAGTACTCTATGATTTTTGTGGCTTTTTTTATGGGTGTTTAAGCTGCCTAGATTATCAATAGAGGTCGGATATTTGGACGATTATTTTCTCTATAAAGGCTAAATCTACGCTACAAGAGGTAATCTTTTACTCGTGCTTTTAAGTCATTTATGTATGATTAGTTGATTTAACGGTTTGACCTTATGAGCCTTAAATGGAGAAAATTTTTTGTTTCATTCAGACATTTCATATGATTCATGATCCTTCAATTGGTATTAGAGCCTTCATTGAATTTTTAATTGTATGCTTTATTAATTAGGATTAACTATATGAATTATCTATTTTTCATTATAAATCTGATTTTTTTGGTATTTTATAATTATTTAAAACTGATTTAGGTTAAAAAATTAGTGAGTACATGCAAAGCCAATGTTGGACATTGGCGTTTACATGCGCGCTTACAAGCTAGGCTAGTCACTTACCGAGCACGCAATAGTTCGGGCATGGCCGAGCCAAATAAGTGCTAGGTGTGTGATAGAAGAGGCATACCTCACGCATGCTAGGCCTTCGGCCGGGTCGATCCACGCGCCTGGGCATGTGATAGGCCAAGCATGCCTTTGCATGTCAAGCCTATTAAGCAAGCTAGGCGTGCGTTAGGCATATGACATGACAGGCGTGCGTTGGGCATAAAGCCTTAGATAGAAGAAAATTTTTGTTTTATTACGCACCACCATAGGATGCATGATCTTTCAATTGGTATCTAACCTCCATTAAATCTTTAATTATATGCGTTGTTAATTATGATTTACTACATGAATTATCTATTTTTGATTATAAATCTAATTTTTTAGGTATTTTATATTTATTTAAAAGTGATTTAGGCTAAGAAATTAGTAGGTACGCATGAGGCCAACGTTGAACGTTGGCAACGTTAGCACTTGCACATGCGCTTGCAAGCTAGGCTAGTCACTCATTGGGTACGAGACGGAGTTAGGCATGACCGAGCCAATCGAGTGTTGGGTGTATGACAAGAGAGGTGTTCTTCATGCATGCCGGGCTTTCGGCCGTGCTAGCCACATACCGGGCGTGTGATAGGCCGGACGTGCCTCGTGCGAGTCGGGCTCGTTGAGCAAGTTGATCGTCCTCTAGGCACACAACATGGCAAGCATACACTAGGCACGCGCCAAGCCTATGGCCGAGCTAAGACGTGCCTCGCATGCATCAAGCACACACTAGGCATGTGTAAGGGTAAAAAATGCCTAGGCCGGATCAAAAGGTAAGGTCTTTGTGTTTTGGCCTCTTTAATTTTTTTTTATGAAAATTAGTTAATTAATAATTTAAGGAAAAAGGAAAAAAAGAGCAAAAAAGTCATTTAGTTTTTTGTGTTAAATGCCACATCATCACTTGATAGAAAATTAGACCAAAAAACTTGATTGGAATTTTTTTAAAAAAAAAGCTGATACACTCAATTGAGAAAATATTGAAAGTTGGTGAACTTATAATGTAATTATCTCTTTTTGTTTGTGTTGTTCTCTATGATGCATCCTCTTAATGTGTAGTTGTGTCTAAAAATATGATTTAATTATAACTTAATTCGTATAATTGAATAAAACTAATTTACTCAATTGAGAGTGTTAAAAATTGGTGTACTTATAATGTAATTATCTCATTTTACTTGTGTTGTTCTCTATTATGCATCCTCTCAATGTGTAGTCGTGTAGTTTTTGGGGTTCAAGATGACGAAAAGAGAGCCGGGTAAAGTGAAGAATCTTCATGTTTTTGAGTTGTGATTTTGTGGTGTATGATGACGAGAAAGAGAGAAAGGTAAAGTGAAGAAGAATCTTTGTATTTTGGGTTTTGATTTAGGTTTCAAAATTTACGGAAGAGAGAATGGTAAAGTGAAGTGAAGTGTAACACCCTCAATTTATGACCTCTTAGATTGATAATATTACCACCGTTGATTTACATTCGTATCGCAATGAATGTAAACCAATAAGGCACTCGTGTCTTTACGAGGTATTCTAGGTATGGACTTAAATACGAAAATCTAATAATGATGGGCGGGTCCTAAATTTCAATGTGAAATACACAATAAATTTTTCATGTTTTATTATTTTATTTAAATTACTTGGACTGAAATGTCCGGATTCATGTCACTTGGTTTTTCTAAATTTCTTTTCGATCACTCGCATAAATTCATTCATTTATTACTCGTTACTCGATGATTTTTTTATCCTCATTAATTACTATTTATTATAGTTACTATCATATTTATTTTATTTTATTTTTCTTATTTTACTACCGATGCTAACACGTAAAGAATAGCTTAAAAAAACTACACTAATTATGATTATACTAATATTTCACTATCGATATGTTTTTCGTTTACATACAAACTATCCTTAACATACAAAAACCGATTATGTGCCACATACAACAAAAGTGACTTATTCATTTGTTTACATTACACTACTAGTTTCCTATTTATGTGTTCATAGTTTTAAGTATGACATAAAATAAACCAGCCGATCCTAGCACATATATCATGATACCCAAGCACTAAAAAGAAAATTACATGCGGGAGATCCACCTAGAACCCAAAACCTCATCCAATGTATATGTGACACATGCACCCCTCGGTGATCAATTCAACAACAAAGTGTACCATGATTATCTATATTATCTAACCACAAGAAACATTAAGTGAGCGACAACTCAGTAAGTTAACCTTTACATGCTATGCATGTAAGTGAAATGCATATGAAAAACATTTGCATGTTCATTTGAAATCCTCTTTCATGTCATAAAAACCTCTTCATAATCGGTACTGAAAATCTTTTTTGTTTTTAGACATTTCTCATCATAGGTACTTCGGGGTTTTCATAATATGTTTAGTGAACTAGACCCGTCTTCGAATACATCATATCGAGTCTCTAAAAGTATACGTACGCACTTACTCGGTCCTAAACCATGAACCATAATTGGTATGGAAAACCGATAAAGCCCTCCTTATTAAAATCATGAAAGTTGTCATACCCTAAAATTTTACCTTTATGTATTATTTTAGTGTTCTTTAGTTTATTTTTATTATTTAAATTTACGCTTGCTTTGTATAAAATCAATATATATATATATATATATATATATATATATATATATATATATATATATATATATATAATTTTCTTTTATTTATTTAGAATTCGAATAAAATTACAAAAAATAAAATAAAATACAAAAATACAAAACAAAAGAAAAAATTATCAACTTGCAGTACGCCCAACTCCTCTCAAGTCAACAATCTCGGCATCCCTTTACTCGCCGACCACCCTACTGCTGCAAATTCCAGCGGTTGCATCACCACACCACCTCCACGAGTGCCTCCAGCGGCCTCACTGTTTCTATTGCAACTCCCACAATCCCTCCGGACCACTTCCCCCAATTCCTGCAGACCTCACCATGCCGCAACCGGCAAGCAACTACACGACCCTTTCCCCTATTACCAGCCACCGCCACAACCATTCCCTACAACCCAAATGGTCACACACGCCCATCGGATATCCCGCAAAAAAAATCTCACACCATCATGGTGGAGAACCAAGCCGTATTCAAACACACACACATATATATATATATACACAGCGAAGCATCAATAAGAAAAAAAGGGGGGATGGGGGATTTTTCTTCGATCCGATATCCAAGAACAAATTAATTAAGAGGGAAGCTCGCAAAATTAAGAGAGAGTTAGCGATCAAAAAAAGAGAGAAGGAAATCGACAAGTAAAGAAAAAAAGAGAGAAAATCCGAAAAAAAAAAAGGAAATTAAATTTACTTGAATTAAAGGCGAGTCCACATCCATTCCAACCAATTCTTTTAGGTAATCCCTCTAATTTCTCTTTAATTTCGTTTTTTTGTTACAATTTAAGTCCGATTTAAAATTTGAGATTTTTTCGAAATTGGAAAAAATTTGAAGAATAGATTTGGGGGTTTTGATAAAATTGAGTCCTAAAGGGTGTGAATTAACTTGATTTCAAGTCAATCAAGCCTAATTGAAAGAAAATTAAAGAATTTGAAAACCTAGGGTTTCGGCCAAAATTGGGGAAGAACATTTAGAAATTGATTTGGGGGTTTTTATTTGAGCATGGAAAAGAAGGAAAGAAAGGGGAAAAGAAAGAAGGAAAAGGAGAAATCAAGCTGCCATGGACGAACCTCCACTCGGTTCATCCATGGCGACAGCAACGTATTATAAAAAAAAAAAAAACGGACGGGAAAGGGAGAGAAAGGAGAAAGGGAAGAAAAGAAGAAAGGGAGAAGGGAAAGAAAGGAAAGGAGAAGGGAAGAGAGGGACGAACCTCCATTGGTTCGTCCATGGAGGCTGGAGCCGGCGGAGAAGAAGAGAAGGAGAAGAGAAGAAAAAGAAAGAAAAAAATAGAAAGAGGGAGAGACGGGACATAATAAAAAAGAGAGGGGTTTTTTTTTTTAGTTTTGATCCGAAAGGTAAGAAGAAAAAAAGGGGAGTGTTTGTGGGTTTGGTTTTTGGGTTGGGCTAGCCCAACCCATTTTCCATCGAGCTGGACCGAATCCCCCCCCCGCGCTTTTTTTTCTCTTTTGAACTGGATTGATTCTAGCCCGAACTCGAATGAAATTTTTTTTTCTTTTCGGCCGGATGATCCAACCCAAAAAAAAAGAGTGAATTTTTTTATAGGGATTTTGTTATTTCATATTAAAATTAGCTATTGAATTGTTTTTTTATTATTTTAATTAATGTAATTTTTAATCCGAAATTTATTTTATGCGTGCTCGTTACTAATTTAAATTTTAGTATTTGATTTCTTTTAGTTAATTCATGTAGCTTTAATTTATTTGTTTAGTAATTAGGTTCGGTAAGTAATAAATAGAAGATTGTCAAGTCTCCTAAATTTTTAGGGACCGATGACAATCCTTCTTAAAATAAATAAATAAATAAATAAAAATAATAAATAAAAATAAAAATAAAGAAAGAAAAATAACAAAAAAAAATCATAAAACTTTTAACAAAGTCTCCTATTTGATAGGGATTGTTGTTAGCCAAAAAAGTTTTTCTAATAAACAAGTGTTCTTCGGCACACCGGTTGTGTCGAGACTAAAAAATGAATCCGATGTTTGAACCGACGTGTCTCTCGACGGAAGGGGTCCGACGATTGTTTCAATACGATGCCATGCTCCAAAATAAAAAACTTAATTTAACTTGAAAATTGGAATCTCAAAAATTGAAAAATAATTTGGCAAAAATAAAATACTTTAGGAGATAATTTAGGACTAAGCTATACGTGGTACATTTCTTAGGGAAGGGCACTTTTGGGTGAGTAATTATCTTCCCATAAGCGTAACCGACTCCTTACCATAGAATCTCCGAACCGATGCCAATTTTAGGTTCCTAGTTCCTTCAATACTAGGTGGCGACTCCAAACTCTGCAAATAGTTTTATAAATAAAATAAAGATCCGAAACTAGTGATACTATTAGATTTTTTTATGGGAGTCCCGTCGGACGTCGGGTAGCGACAAAAGTCATGAAAACCATATAACCATAAAACATTTCTAATTGCCATTGAAAAAGCCTTGACATAAAACCTCTTTCATGACTTAAAACCATTTTTATAAATTTGGCATGCATATTACTATATATCTAAAAGATGTAGGGGTTTGAATAGTGAATTTCATTGTCCATCCTCTCACAAATCACTATTCACTCGGTTTTTTATATAAATAGAAAATGACCATTTTATCCCTCAATCTCTTTCGGAAAAGAGCCATGCTAAAAGTTAAAACTTTTCAAGGAAAAGAGACATTTTCTAATTAAGCTTTTGTTTTCTATTAAACATATATATATATATATATGTTTAGAGAAAGGATGTTAATAATTATATAAAAACATTTTGTTTGAGAATAACACCTAAAATAATATATACACGAGTTAATGGCAACCATAATTTATACAAAATAATTTTAAGAGAACATAATATTGGCATATTGAAATAAATGAATAATTGATTTTACTAATTGAATATATTCTATAGTGACCGATTTATATTGTATTCTTGTCAAATTAATTTTTTTTTAGATAAATAGATAGATTTTTATGTATAGCAAAAATTAAATTAGATGGTGTAATTCTCACTCTACTATTTATTGTTGAAACTAAAATAATTATATCTAATATGTTTTTCGTATTCAATTAAAATCTTTAAAGTTACAAAATTTTAAAATGAGTTTTTATTATATTTAAAAAATATACAAGAAAATTAGTGGATTATACCTAAATATTCATGACTTTATTTTTCAAAAAATACAAGTCACTTAAAATATATTTTTTCTTACAAACTTAAGATTGAGTTAGTAGATAGTGCATTTTATAAATCAATCAATCATGTTATTAAACCATTACTAATATTTTAGTATTATTTTATGATCCATGGTAAAAAAAAAAAATGCTTTATTATGTAGTGGCTTTGCTATTAAAAGTATATAATAGGATCTAAAAGATATGATTGAGATAAATATCAAATCTTATCTAGTAAGTTAGATCCTCAATATATTGTATTAAAAAATATATTTTGTAAAGTAGAAAATTATTACTATATATATAAAAGACGTGGGGGATTTAAGTAGTGAGTTTCATCGTTCATCCTTTCACAAATCACTATTCACCTTTTTTTTTTGTAATTTCTAAATTGTTTTATTTTGGTCTATAAATTTTAAAATAAAAAATTTAACCCTTTAGATAATGCACTACACAAGTTTTTGCTTTTTTTGGTTTTTTTTCGTTGATTTTTTTCATCAATTTATATTTTTTTATTTAACTCGGATGTTAAAATTTTGAAAAATCAATCGTTATTTCTTTTTCACATAAACTGATGATTATATAATATATACGATATGTTTCTTGATTTTAGAATAAATATATACTATTCTTATTGCTTAAAATTGATCTTTTTAATTTATTATAAAAATTCACATCAAGTTAACTTTTATTCTTATTTTTATTTTAAAAATTAACTATACATGTTCCAACATAATTATTTTTTTCCACATAAACTCGATGATTATATAATATATGCGATATGTTTTTGGATTTTAGAATAAATATATACTATTCTTATTGTTTTAAATTGATCTTTTCAATTTATTATAAAAATTCACATTAAGTTAATTTTTATTCCTATTTTTATATTAAAAATTAACTTTACATCTTACAACATAATACAAATTATTTGCTATGAATATTTTTTTAACAATATAGAACCAATTTATTTGAAATAAAATAATTAAAATAATTTTTTAAAGGAACCAACAAATTATTTAAATATATTTTTTTATGCTAATTTTATTTATTATTTTGTACATAAATAAATATAGATCAAATGCATATACTTGACAAAAAATCTTCTCATCAACATTAAATAAGAATAAAATTTTATTTTTTTACCGATTAAGTTTTATGCAAGTCTATACATTAATTATAACTTTATTTTTTGGATACATTCTTATATATATATAAAAAAAACTAATTTTAAAGTATTTGTTTTTGAATTCTTAATTACTATTTTAGGTTTAAATTATTACATGTTTTTATTTAAAAATCCTTAAATAAAGAATAATAAATCATTTTTAAGTAAAACATTTATGAAAAATACACAAAAAATAGTTATAATGAAAAAAATT
The DNA here is from genome assembly GCA_963924115.1 of Dovyalis caffra. Taxonomy (NCBI): domain Eukaryota; kingdom Viridiplantae; phylum Streptophyta; class Magnoliopsida; order Malpighiales; family Salicaceae; genus Dovyalis; species Dovyalis caffra. The sequence goes on from CAWUPB010000058.1 coordinate 1,525,260, forward strand.
TGAAAATTTGAAATGATTTTATTCTATCTACTCGTATCATTGAGCGTATTATTTCAAAAATTAATCTTCTCATCGGTATTAAATAATAATTTTTTTCATTTGTTAATTTTTGTAAAAATTTATCTATTAATTATAAATTTATTTTTTGAAATACGATATTATGAAAATTATATTTTTAAAGTTTTTTTTTAATTCTTGATTAATATTTTAGTTAAAATTATTACATGTTTTTATTTTAAAATCAATCCATAAAGAAGAATGATTTATTTTTTTTTAAGTAGAAAATTTATAAAAAAAAATTAGAAAAAATTAACTAAATATAAAAATTATAATTAAAATTTTTTAAATTTTAAAATGATTTTGTTTTACTAAATCCGCGAGTGTAGCGCGGCATTCGACTAGTGCATTTTATTGAAAATGCCTAACCATTATAGATTCATAAAATGCATGCCATGAGTGAGATGCATTTATGCCATGATAAATGCATAATTCAATAAGATAAAATGAATTATATACATTACTTCATTAAAATCAATCCAAACCATTTCAAATAATATCACCATTACCAAACATAAAACAATGCATTTTTCATAATTATCAACATCACAAGTCACCCACCTATCAAATACATCAAATGGCATCTAAGAAACCAAATTACAATTAAATTAAACAAACCAAACATAAACCCTAACATGTCTAATCTAAGCCGAATGTTACCATAACCTAAACCTAGTATTTCTTTCCAATCTCAACACCAATTTTTCATACAATTTCATTCAATTATACTTCAATATTAAGAGCTAACTCAATTAGGAATTCATTAATTAATTTCATGTATAAACTCTAAATTGGGCCTTAATGGGCCTAAACCCTAATTTAGGTAGCTTAAGCTTTTTTTTTTTTTTTTCAATTTCAATGAAATTTCTCATTCTAACTCATCTCATTACTTTATTCTAAGTCTAAATTGATCAAATTTTACCATTAGAAGTCAATCGTACGTAAACCCAAATTTATTCCCAATTTGGGCTGAATATAGGCCTAAGTAATTTAGGTGAAATTTTTTAATTTTTATAAAATTTTTTACTTTTATTCATCAATTCATACTTATCTAACTCCTAATCAACCAATGATTCATTAAATAAACAAATGAATTAAAATTCAATGAAAATTCTTCAATTTTAATGTAATTTTTTACACTTAATCATCAATTCACACCTAATTAACACATAACCAAGTGGCAAATTATCAAACCAAGCTAAGCATCAAAAACCCTAAAATTCAAGAACTGGCGTAATAGATTGTCCTTCCTAACCCTAAAATTTGTTGGTTTTTAATCATTAATTTTAAGCTCAATTGACATGTTTATACTTCAATTGCATGAATTATTAACTTAAATTCATTATCCTCAATTTTTTCTCATCAAGAACCTTAATCTTAATTTTCAAAATTAAGGCCAATAAATACAAATCAAAGCATCCAAATCATCAATTGTTGTAAATTAAACACTCATTATGGTATAAGTGAGTCTAACTTACATAAATAAGCTCTAATTTGTTCTTGAAAGATGAAATTTCCTTCCTCACTCGTTTTCACTAAATTCGACCCAAACTTAAATTTTTTCCTTTGATGATTTTTGATCTTCTAGCTTGAATTACTTGTTCAATTGAGTGATTTGAAGTGTTTAGAGGTGATTTTGGGGAAATTTGAGTGGAAATTCCTATAACAATTCTTCTAGAGTTTCCCTTGTATTTTTCTATTTTTCATGCCATTTTTCATTTTCTTGCATCCATATTTATAGGCATAATTGGGTGGACTTTTGACTTAATCTTCACCCTTAATTTGGTGCAATCCTTGCCCTTAATTTCTCTTTAAAATTTGGCCCTTCAATTGTTTAAATCCTACCCTTTATTCTTTCTTTAATTTTTAGCCATCCATTTAGCCTATTTTTTAACCACTCTTTAATTATCCCCAATTATACACCTTAAGTCAGAAAAATAGGGGAGAAATCTCTCCTACAAATTCCTTAATTTTGGTCTCTAAAGTTACTAATCTTTTCTCTAATTACTCCTTTGTTAGTCCCTCAATTATTTAATTGATTGCTTTAGGCCCTTTCTTTTAAGGTTTTCTAACAAATTTTTAAATCTTTGAGTTCATACATATTTTAATTTGAAAGTTAAAAGTTTTAATTTTATGCAATTAGGTCCTTAGTTTCTATGCAATTAGGTCCCTAACTCTAAAATTTTGTTCCATACCTTTCCAAAATTAATTTTATTTTCATAAGAAATTCAAACACTTCCTAATATAATTTAATCACCATTCACATAATTTTTATACACTTATTTAGGCCTTCTAATTAATTATTTAGTATATAAATACACTATTTTCCGTAGAAAATTTTCTTATATATAGAAAAATTCATCTAAGTTTATAAAATATTCCTACACACCCTAAATGATTTTTCTATGCCTATTGGATAATTTAAAGCACTTAAATTAATTAATTTACCTCAAAAACACTATTCATGCATAATAAAGTTTGAAAAAAAACCCATAAAACACTAACAAATTCATCAAATGACATCAAATAATCTAACACCCCTCTAGCAAATATTCTATGCATATAAAACATTTTATATGTGTACTTAACATGCTTGAAATAATTATTTCACATAAAAGTCACTATGTATGTATCGAAAAATCAAGAAAGTATTTACTAGACATGGGAATACTATTCTGAAGACTTTGAATATTCTAATAACCCCTTAAAGATTATTTCATACTCACAAAATATTTTTATATGCCTTTAACATTTTTAAATTTATTAATTAACATTTTTAGCTGGTACTAGATATTACATTAAGAGAGGAAGGTAAGTTCCGACATCGCATGTGTGAGAAAAGGAAAAACAAAAGAGGTGGAGCGGAGGAGGCCGTGTCAAAAGGTAATATCTTTGTGTTTTGGCATCTTCAATTTTTTTTTTTTTGATGAAAGTTAGTTAACTAATAATTTGAGAGAAAAAAAGGACAAAAAAGTTATTTAGTCTTTTGTATTAATTACCACATCATCACTTGACGTAAACTTAGGTGGAAAAACTTGATTGAAATTAAAAAAAAAAATTGATATACTCAAACGAAAAAAATTAAAATTGATGTATTCAATTGAGAAAATATTGAAAATTTATGTACTTATAATATAATTATCTCATATTACTTGTGTCATTCTCAATGATGTATCCTCTCGAATGTGTAGCTATCTCTAAAAATATAATTTAATTATAACTTAATTCTTATAATTGAATAAAACTATATATTTAATTCTTATGTTATTTAATTTTTTATAATTTATTTATTTATTTTTATCTATTTCATGTTCTTTTTCAATTTATTTTTAAAAATTTTTAAAAAATAAAACAGATAGAATGGAAAGATAAATGAGAAAATAAGATATTTTTTGAAACAAAATAATATTAAATTAAACATAATCAACATTAATCAAATGATTATTTGAATTTTTTTATACTACATGGACTAATTGATTTATTTTGGTAAACTACATGGACTAAGTTATATTTACCTTCTAAATGTATTTTATATTGAAAGAAAAAAACGAGAAATTCGTCTTTTTCACAACCCATAATTTCATCCTAAAACCAAAAACAACAAGCAACGTGCATTTACGAAATCTGTTTGACTAACGCATCCAACTGCCAACATTCATGGATTTAAATGTGACTTGAATAGTAGTAAGGTGGATGCGGGATGGTAATTTGGGCCCTTCGATTCTCTTGTTGTTCGCGGCGGCTTCTTCCCATCCTCGTCCCTCCTTCAAAGGTAATAAACCTCCTCAAAGTCTCAAAACTTTTTCTCTCACATGCAAAAGAACCTTAATGGGTTCCACTAGTTCATTGATTTACATCAACAGAGTTGCTTTTGTTTCCGTAAGATAACCACCATTCTAGTTTCTAAGTAGTTGACTCACTAAAACTTTAGGCAGACTTTTGCTTAAGCCAATTTCAAGTTTTTTTTTTTTAAAAAAAATAAAATAAAATGTGTTATGTGTCATTCTGCGTGTGTTTCCTTAATCTGCTTAATCGAAGTTGAAAAGATTAGTCGTGGTTTTGGACATTGTCTTATGATTTCGATGTTATTTGTCCAACTCACCAAGAAATCATGGCAACTATACATGCATATTTGTTTAGATTATGACTAAAACTTGTTTTTAGTGGAGGTATAACTGAAAAAGGAAACTAAAAGTTACTCTTTTTATGTCTAACGTAAAGTATTTAGAAAGTAGGGGTTAGTTATATTTCTAACTTCGATTTTTTGCTTGCAAATGAGAAATATAGCATGGATGGTGACAAATCTATGATTGAAGCTAAAGAACTAGTGGACTCTTATGTGGTGGGTTTGGAAGATGAAGTTGATGAATGTTATATGGTGGAGGATGTCGAACTCGCGTGTTTTTCAATATTTTTTTTTCAATGTTTTGTACGTGAAGAAGCCATGCTTATATAGGCAAGATAGAGCCCTATTCTAGGAAGTAAAAGATATACATCGAGCTTCTTAGTTAGGAAGACATGTACTCGTAAAAAAAACACTAGAAAATCTCCTTACTTATCGTGGAATAATAGCTCACGCCAACACTCCCCTTAAGTTGGTGCATAGATATTGCGAATGCCCAATTTGTCAAGTGAGTTATAAAAGACCTCGCTTGAGACTCGCTTTTGTAAGAACATCTCGCCAACCGATCTTTGAACTTCACAAATGGAAACTATACTATTTTTGCTTCAAGTTTCTCTTTTATAAAATGTCGATCCGCTTCAACATATTTAGTTCCATCATGTTGAACCGAATTTTGTGTAATTTCTACAATGAACTTGTTATCATAAAATAAATTCATCATAGACTCAAATAAGTAACCAATTTCTCTTAGTAACTCCTTTAACCAAAGAAGCTCATAAAGACCTTTGACCATACCTCTAAACTCAGCCTCCGCACTAGATAATGCGACCACCTTTTGTTTCTTACTTCTCCACGTGACTAGGTTTCCACCCACAACGGTGAAATATCTTGATGTACATTTTCTATCGGTAGTGCTCCTAGCCCAAACAACATCTATATAACCACTAATATTCAAATGATTATATTTTCCGAACATAATCCCTTTTCCTAGAGATGACTTCAAGTATCGTAAGATTCTAAAAATGGCTTTCATATGATCCTCACTAGTATTATGCATGAATTGACTCACTAAACTCACAAAGATACACAATATGTGGTCTGGTATGAGACAAGTAAATCAACTTTCCCATAAGCCACTCGTTACCTTTCTTTATTTGTTGGGATTTGGTTCGAGTATTCTCCCAATCCATGATTTTAGACTACCGGTGTATCAATTGGTTTACACTCTAGCATTCCCGTTTCAACGAGCAAGTCAAGCATATATTTTCGTTGTGATAAAAAAGTGCCTTAACTCGATTTAGATACCTCAATGCCCATAAAATATTTTAAACTCCCAAGGTCTTTCATTTCAAACTCGGCTTCCAAATGTTTCTATAAAATAGAAATTTCCTCCTTGTCATTCCCAATAATTGTCATATCGTCAACATAAATAATCAAATGCTATCACCATCCGTTGTCGATGTTTCGTAAATAAAGTATGGTATGAATTACTCTGTTTGAAACCATGTTTCCCCATAGCCAAACTAAATCATCCAAAGCATCCTCTCGGTGATTGTTTTAGTCCATACAATGACTTTTGCAGACTTACATACGACCCTAGTTTGTGATGAGGAAGTAAAGCCCGGAGGAACATCTATGTACACTTTTCGTTAAGATTCCCATGAAGAAATACGTTTTTCACATCAAATTGATGTAGTTGCCAATCTAAATTTGTAGCAATAGACAAAAACGCTCGTATAATTTTTAACTTTACTACCGATGAAAAAGTCTTTTGATAATCTATGCCATATATTTGGGTGTATCCCTTTGGTATAAGTCTCGCTTTGTATCTTTTCATTGATCTATCCGCATTGTATTTGATAGAGAACACCTATCTATATCCCATGATTTTCTTTCCCTTAGGTAAAGTTATAAGTTTCCATGTATCATTTTTTTGCAAGGTTGTCATTTCTTCGCTTATAGCTTGGTCCATTTGGGGTCATTAAGTGCCTCATGTACTCGTACTTGGAATATGCTTCGTAGATATTCCGTGTGAAATGCTTTGAGGGGTGGTGGCAATCTCCGAGTGCACACATGGTTAACAATTAGATATTTAGACTTCCCTCCTTCATGATTCGATGAATATCGAATTTGTGGCTTACCTCGATTCCGTTTAAAAGGTAATTTATAGCCAACATACTCGTCTATAATATTAGTGAAAACAAATGAGTTTAGAAATTGTACCTCATGAGTATTCTTAAGAGTGTGGTCACATGGTACTAAAGCATTAGGATCTGGGCTGTTCTTGCTCATCCTTTCTCTTGGTATCAATATCCTATCGCTTGCTCATCCTCTTTCTTTATATCGCATTTTCTTCCCGCCTAGTTATATCTTCTTCCCGCCTAGTCATATTCATCATTGAATCAATAGGTTGATTTTTAACCAAATGTGATAGTAATGGTTGAGTTCCATCGAGTTCAATCATGTCATCCATTCCATGCACTCCCTTCATGTTTGAATCCTTTAAGCTTGGCTAATTTTCCCGCTTATCCATATTTGGCTATTCACTCAACTCGCTCCCCTCGAAGAGAAGAATCTAGTAATGTAAATAATATTTCGACTCAAGAAATGTGACATCCATGGTAACATACAAGTGCTTGGTAGTTGGATCATAGCATTGATAACCTTTCTTATGAGCCGCATATCCTGAAACATACACCGGACACCACATAGGTCAAGCGTTATCCGTTTATTTTTATGGAGGTGAACGTATGCTACATACCTAAATATTCATGGTGGTAGCATCGGGACATAAGGCAATGGTACATGGCTAACGGGGTTTTAAGTGGCGTTTTAAGGTCTAGGGCTCGAGATTTCATGCAATTCATCAAGTAAACGAGTAGTAGTAATCATGCGTCGTCCAATAGCAACAAAGTGCAAGTGTTGCTATGAGGAGGGCTCGAGTTGTTTCAAGGATGTGGTCGTTCTTCTTTTTTGCAACACCATTTTTTTTGTATGGTGTTTGAGAGTAAGAAGTCTCATGAAATAAACCATGTGCTTGGAAATACTCCGATAATGCATTATTTCCATATTCCCCATTGTTAGTAGTTCGTAGAATTTAGAGTTTGGCTGAAAATTGGGTTTTGATCGTATTGCGAAATGAATAAAATATTCCAAATACCTCATTCTTATTTTTCATCAAATACGAGTCATGTCATATGTATGCGATCATATAAAAATAACACAAACCGTCTAACGCCTACGAAAGTTAAAATAGGGCTGGACCCCAAACATTCGAATGAACTAGCATAAATGGAAACTCACATTTTTTCAAACCTATTGGGTAAGGTACACGATGAATCTTGGTTAGAATGCACTTTATGCACTTAAAAACTTGGAAATAAATGCTTTAAGTATGAAAACGATGGATGTCGTAGTTAGCAATGCCATAGCTAGATCTATCTTTCTTACTCACTAGTCCGTCGGACATTATTTGCTCAACTAATATTGATATCATCCATGTAATACAACACTTCCCTTTTAGTACCACGACCAATAATCTCCTTCGTGAGAATATCCCGAAATAAACGAAACTAGGATACATTAGTGCATATCAATTCAATTCTTGAGTAACTTGTCCAACCGATATTAGTTTGCTTAAAAGAGATGGTACTAATAGAGTATTGGATAGTGAAAAAGAAGATGAAAAAGCCACTTTTTCATCCCCCGTAACTAGGTAAGTTACTCCATTAACATTGGCAATATGTGTTCGTTTTGATCGAGTATTTTCGATCGGATCTTGTAGGTAAAAGGTCATGTGATCCATTGCTCTCGAATCAATTATCCACACATTGTTACTCGAACTACTAAGGGCCATAGATTTGTTTGTTGCAGCAGACGGTGACTCCCTCGTGGTAAAAGGGATAAGTGATGTTCAGCTTTTTCCACCACGGGAGAGGGACTTTTGGTTTTCATGAGTGTAGCTCGATCGTGAATTAAATCGTGTGCAATGCCCTCGCTTTGCGTTTTTTTTACCTTAAGTTCTTGCCACCACTCCGGATATCCATGCAATTTAAAGCATATAATCCCCGGTATGTTTCATATTTCCATAGTGTGTACAACTTCCACCTATTACTTATGACTACCATTTTTGTGGTATGTTAAACTTTCCATCGGATGATAATTGAAGTGAAGGTTGCTATGATCGTTGTCCTCCCTTTGAGATCATAGCCGCACCCTTCGACCTCTCCATTTGTCAACATCACTCGCTTGTCCGAGATCTTCCTTACGAACATATGCATAGGCTTGTTCCACTATAGGGAATGATATAATTTGAAGCACATCTCCTCGAATTTTGTCCAACTCGATCATCTAATCTATCCAAGAACGTGTACACTCTATCTACTTGCACCATGGAGTTATACCTCCGTATGTTAGTTACACAGACTTATAGGATTTGGACGATAAAAGTCTATTTACCTCCATAAGCCTTAAAGATTATGGTATTATGCTTCAATGGCCCCTCCGTTCGCCTTTGCCTTGTCACCTTTCTTTTCGCATCATAAACTTGTGAGGTGTCAGTTTCATCGAAGTATGTCATGGTAATGGCGTCCCATACCTCTTTCACCATTAAGTATCCGATATAGTTGCCGATCAATTTAGGGCCCATAGAATTGATTAGCCATCCCTTCATTACTCGTATTTTTTGTTCTCCATTTTTTGAAATTTTGATCCGTTTCTTCGGTCGTGAAAAATCTCCATTAATGTATCCCAACTTGTCTTTGCGAGAGATGTACATCTCCACAACTTGGGACCAAAGGCCATAATTGGTGTCATCCAACTTAACACTAATTGTGCAGCAACTATGTCTTGGTTTGCTGCAATTTGTGTTTGTTTTAACATTTGGGACATTCTGGATTTTAGGTCGGCAAGGATTGAGTTCTCTCATTTGGTATTTATCGTGAGAGTTTGATCTCCCATAGCTTTCGGCTTTTTGTTTTTTTTCCTGCGATTCTTCGAGTCTTAGGGTCTATGCTTTGATACCATGTCGAACTGCATGTTTTTCAATATATTTTTTTAATGTTTTGTACGAGAAGAAGCTATGCTTATATAGGTAGTATAGAGTCCTATTCTAGGAAGTAAAAGATATAAATCGGGTTTCTTAGTCGGGAAGACATGTACTATAAATAAAACACTAGAAAATCTCCCCACTTATCGTGGAATAATAGCTCATGCCAACGAGAGGATACCGAGACACCAATGGTTTTGAATGATGGGAACAGAGATGATAATGTGGGTGTAGAGTCGTATCAATGTTTGAATGGTGGTGTTATAGAGCCCACTTTAGGCATGGAGTTCACTTCGGAAGATGATGCATGGAATTTTTACAATGCGTATGCAAAACAAACATATTAAACATAATCAACCCTCTAACAACCACCTCGAGTCTACGAGCATAGAGTGATAAGGATGAGAATTGGAGTGATAAGGCGAGTTGACTAAGATGTGGTTGTCCTTCCTAAAATAGAAGAAGCGTTAAGAATAATTCAAGGAGTCTTGTTGGAATCCAATCACCGCATAATGGGAAATCGGTCGAGCAATCTACTCTTTTAAAATAGCTATATAACAAGCATTAATATAGGCATGACAACTCGTGCAAATTTACTACTTTATTTGTAACCTTCCTTCTATGTTTTAGTTGTAAAGTCTATATATGAGATATCAATGAGGACTCTCTTCTCACGTTTTGAATGAGAAGCTTTCTTACAAATATTCTTTTTTCTTTATGGTATCGAGCCACTTGTGAGATAAGAGAGTTCTAATTTTCCTTTTTATCAATGGCTTCCACAATTTCCCTAAATGTTGCCAATTTCGTTACCCTCAAACTCACACCGGAAAACTACCCTCTATGGCGTGAACGGATGCTCGCCTTAGCCGAAAGTCAAGACATGGTTGGGCTTCTCACAGGAGAGAAAATAAAACCCGTCATGTACACCAAAGTCATAATAGAAAAGACATCAACAAGTGAAGAAACGGAAAAAACAATCTCAAAAGATTTTCTCAAATGGAAAAAGGAAGATCGTCTCCTACGTGGATGGATCATTGGGACACTTATAGAAGAAACTTTGGGTTCGGTTATTGGCCTTGACTCATTTCAATCGGTTTGGAATGCTTTGAAGGAAGCATATGCCCAAGACTTCCAAGAACGAGAATTTACTCTCCGACAACAACTCACATACCTCAAAAAGGAACCAAGTCAATCCTTAGCAGAGCACTTGAGAAAATTCAAAAGTATATGTGATGACCTAGCCGCCATAGGCAACCCTATACCCGACAAAACAAAAGTTTATTTTTTACTTGCAAATCTCGGCCCAAAAATATGAATCTTTCACAATAACAATGCTTAAACCTCCAATGCCATCTTACTCGAAGTTGTATCACTCTTACGTGGCTTTGAACAACGAAATTCATGGATTGAAGCATCAAACTCTTCATCATATGCGTTCTATGGACAACGCAACCAAAGCCAACAACGACAGAAATTACAATAATCGCAGATCTCAAAAAAATCAATTCACATCAAAAGGAAGAGGATTTCATGCTACAAATAATAGGTTTCAATATTCCAATTTTGTCGGTAATAATTCGGGATCCCAAAGGAATAATAATCATGTTCCTCGACCACCACAACCCGGTAAACGACGAATGACCACTATGAGAGAGAGATGTACAAGAATGAATACCGCCAGCTTTATGGAAAGGAAGGACATATAGCTAAAATCTGCTGGAGTCTACCGTAACAATCAAGCAATGACGAACTTTCTCAAGCACTTGCAGCTCTTACCATGGACACCTCAATTGCCGATACCGAATGGACAACCGATACCGGTGCTTCGAATCACATGACCGCAAATTCGGGTATGCTTTCTAATCTCAAAAAATATATTAGGTGTGATTCTCGTATTTATTGGCGATAGTTCTCCTTTGAAGATTGATGCAATCGGGGATACCTTAATTTCGATGGTAAGAATGAATTAATGTTACGTGATGTTTTGTTAGTCCCACAATTAACAAGGAACTTACTCTCCATTAGTCAATTAACAACATAATACCTCTTGAATTGTGAATTTACCGATGAGCTATTTTGTGTTAAGGAACGAGCAACGTGGCGAACCCTACTAGTGGGTCGGCGTAAAGGAGATCTTTATGTTCTATCCAAGATGAAGGAAGCGAATTTCTCCAATAGGCAAAACTCGGGATCGGAGGAGTTATGGCACCAACGTCTTGGACATCCACAAAGCTCGCCATCAAGATTTTGCGAACAAAGAAGTTAATCGATGTTAATTCAAATAAAAAAGTTGATACTCTTTGTGAAAGTTGTCAACCGGGAAAAGTTAGCAAGTTATCGTTTCATTCATCTAGTTCTATTAGTACCGATATTTTTGAGAAAATTCATTGTGACATTTGGGGACCAGCTCCTATTTTATCTCTTGGAAAATTTCGATTCTATGCATGCTTTGTTGATGATTATTCTCATTATATGTGGCTAATTCCTCTTCATGCTAAATCTGAATTTTTTGATGTTCACTCGGCATTTGAAAATTATGTGCAGTGACAATTTAACAAGAAAATCAAAATTTTTCATACCGATGGAGGAGGAGAGTTTACAAATAAAAGACTTGAATTTCATTTTCAGCAACAAGGGATCATTCATCATCTCTCATGTCCTTATACTCCCGAATAGACGAGGATTGTTGAACGTCGCCATCGCACTATTAGAGAACTCGGGATGACTATGATTTTTCATAGTAATGTGCCTAAGTTTCTATGGGTCGAAGCTTTTGCTACAGTAGTATTTTTAATTAATCGTTTGCCATTTTCTTCACTAGCATCCGATACTCCTTATTTTCGCTTATATGGTTCTCACCCAAAATATTCGTTTTTACGTGTGTTTGGATCTAGATGCTATCCGTATACTTGGAGTACGAAAAGAAATAAATTTGATGCTAAAACTGTTCCTTGTATTTTTGTAGGTTACAATAACCAATATAAAGGGTATCGTTGTCTTGATCCAAAAACACATAGAATGTTTGTTTCGAGACATGTGGTGTTTGATGAAAGTAATTTCCCTTGTAGAAAGAAAGAAAATCTACCCTTTTCACCCACTCGGTTCACCGAATTTTTGGATACTTTCCCATCTTTATCTACGGTTCAAATTCCGGTCCCACCAGATGGATGCATCTTCACCTATCCCACCGCCATGCAATACCTTGAATGAATATTCTACTACACATGATTTAGTAGTCGAAGATGTTACATTTGATTCCTCTTCAAATTGTGATCATGACCACTCTCCTATACCTCAACGAACCGACCGTTACGGAATCTTTGACACATCATGATAATTCATTGGATACAACACCTCCATCTCCCGAAGCTCGCCATCATACTTGACACGAGTAGTCCCTCATCCATTTCTTCTCCTTTAAATTCTAACTCTCCTTTACATGTTGAACGAGTTCAACCGAGCATCTCATCCTATGGTCACTAGAGCTCAACATGGCATATACAAAGCCAATCCACGTTATGCTCTAATTCTTGAACGTGGTGATATTCCTAACGAACCACGTAGTGTCAAAATGGCTCTACAACATGATGGTTGGAAACAAGCCATGCTTCGAGGAACTTGATGCATCGCATAAAAATCAAACATGGACCTTGGTACCCCGAGAACCTCATATGAATGTCGAGGGCTCAAAATGGGTGTTTAAAGCTAAATTGAATGCCAACGGTACTCTTGATAGGCTCAAAGCCAGGTTAGTCGCAAAAGGGTATCATCAAGTTGATGGCATCGACTATACGAAACTTTTTCTCCAGCTTATTAAACCAGGTACAATTCATTTAGTCCTTAGTCTAGCTTTAGTTCAACAATGGGAAATTAGACAACTCGATGTCAAAAATGCCTTTCTTCATGGTTTCATAAGTGAAGATATTTTTATGGAACAACCACCCGGTATGCATGATTCACTCTTTTCCTCTCATGTTTGCAAACTTCAAAAAGCTCTTTACGGTCTTAAACAAGCACCACGAGCTTGGTTTGATCGTTTTAGCTCTTTTTTGCTTGAACATGGTTTCTTTTGTAGTTTGGTTGATCCATCACTTTTTATTTTGCACTCATCACTTGGTACATTAATTTTACTACTCTATGTTGATGACATGCTTTTGACAGGATCCAATTCGAGGTTACTTAATGATTTTGTTCACCTCTTGCACTCACAATTTGCAATTAAAGCCCTTGGCCCCATACACCATTTCCTTAGGATTGAAATTCAGCAGCGTAACAATTCTCTACATCTTTCTCAGGCTCACTATGCTTATTCAATTCTTGATAAAGCACAAATGCTTGATTGCAAACCCACGAATACGCCAATGGAGTCTAAAACTAAAGGACTTAATGATGACACACCTTATCCAGATCCTTCCTTTTATCGTAGCATTGTTGGTGCCCTACAATACCTGACACTTACAAGACCTGACCTTTCTTTTTGTGTCAATTATGTTTCCCAATTTATGCAATCACCATCTCTTGCTAGCATGAAAATGGTTCGTCGCATTTTAAGATATGTCAAAGGCTCAATTCATTTTGGTTTACATTTAACTGGTGATACTACACTTGATCTTTGTGGTTTCTCTGATGCAAATTGGGCAGTGCTGTCCAACTACACGAAGATCAACAACTGGTTTTTGTACATTTTTAGGGCGAAATATTATATCATGGTGTGCCAAGAAACAACCAACCGTTTCTTGATCAAGTACTGAGGCCGGCCGAGTATCGTGCTATGGCCAACACCGCTGCAAAATTAACTTGGCTTACATATCTCTTACGTGATCTTCATGTTCCTCAATCACAACCACCAATTCTATTTTGTGACAATTTAAGTGCGTTACATATGACTATTAATCCTGTTTTTCATGCTCGAAGTAAGCACATTGCATTGGACTACCATTTTGTCCGTGAAAGGGTCTCAATGGGACTTCTTACTACTCGACATGTTTCTTCTTCTCTACAAGTTGCGGATGTCTTTACTAAGCCACTGTGCAAGGCTGCCTTAAGTCACTTCCGCAACAAACTTTGCCTTCAGCCTCGGCATAGTTTGAGGGAGGGTATTAAACATAATCAACCCTCTAACAACCACCTTGAGTCTACAGCATGGAGTGATAAGACAGTTGACCAAGATGTGGTTATCCTTCCTAAAATAGAAGAAGCGTGAAGAATAATTCAAGGAGTCTTGTTGGAATCCAATCACTGCATAATGGGAAATCAGTCGAGCAATCTACTCCTTTAAAATAGCTATGTAACAGCATTAATATAGGCATGACAACCTGTGCAAATTTACTATTTTATTTGTAACCTTCCTTCTATGTTTTAGTTTTAAAGTCTATATATGAGATATCAACGAGGACTCTCTTCTCACGTTTTGAATGAGAAGCTTTCTTACAAATATTCTTTTTTCTTTAAAACGGGGTTTATTATTCATGTGAATTCATATTATTGGTCTAAGAAAGATAATTCAGTTATATCTAGAGAGTTTTGTTGTTTTAAAGAAGGTTTCGCAGAGAGAACCGAGCAAGAAAAAGGGATTCGGGCGAGAAAACAAGGAGGCGACGTGCTAGACTTATTATGAGAGACGGTTGCAAGGCATTGATTACTGTGAGAAGAAGAGGTAATGGGAAATGGTCGATTGCAAAATTAGAGAAGAATCACAATCATGAGATGGTAACTGTAGCAATGCTACATTTTTTGAGGTCACATAAGCAGGACTGTGATCCAAATAATAGTTTCAGTGAATCGTTCAGTGCTCCTGGCATGGGGTTAGATGCACCTGCAAATGTGTTAATAGAAGATAGTAATACTGTTGGCAAAATGGTATCTGATTCCCAGAATTGTATTAATTATGTAAGAAGAGGACGACTGAGCAATTTTGGTATAGATGCTCAAAGTCTTCTGGGGTTTTTCTAGATTATGCAACCTAGTGATCCTGCATTTTATTATGCGATACAGGTTGATGAAGAGGATAGGCTAAGCAGTGTTTTCTGGGTTGACAGAAGATCTAGAATTGCATATGATTGTTTCTCCGATGTTGTAGCTTTTGATACCACTTATCAAGTGAATCAGTAAAAGATGCCTTTTGCACCGTTTACAGGAGTAAATCATCATAAACAATTCATGTTGTTTTTTTGTGCATTGCTTGCAGACGAGTCAGAATCTTGTTTCTTTTGGCTTTTCACAACCTGGCTTGAGGTAATGTCAGGACGAAAATCGGGTTTAATAATAACTGATTATGATTCTACCATAACTAGAGCAGTAGAGAGAGTTTTCCCCCAATCAACCCACCAATATTGCTAGTGGCACATCATGAGCAAAATGCCAAAGAAAATGGTGGATGTCTACAGTTCGCTTCCAAAGATACTCCAGGTGGAACTTGATGGATGCGTTAACAAAACCGAGACACTTGATGAACTTGAATCTGCTCGGGAATTGCTTCTTGATAAGTACAATCATAGGGGAAATGAATGGATTCAATCACTTTATATGGACCGCAAGTTGTGGGTCCCAGTCTATGTAAGAGATGCATTTTTTGCAGGCATGTATGTTGCCCAGAGAAGTGGGAATGTGAATTCATTTTTTGATGGTTACATCAATCCAAGGACTACCTTGTAAGATTTTGCAGAGCAACATGAGAAGGCTTTGAATGATCGTTATGAAAAAGAAGCAAAGGCAGAGTTTGACTTTTTACACTAAACCCATACTAAAGAAACCACTTCCTATGGAAAAGCAAGTAGCAGAAGTTAACCCTCTGTGGTTCAAGATGAGATTTTTGAATCTCTGTTATGTGCTGTGAAGTTATGTGGAGATGATGGAGGAACCACCACATATGAGGTAGCAAATTTTGATGAAGTACAAAAAGGGTACTTTGTTGCTTTGAAGACATCAAAAGAAATAGCTAGCTGTAGTTGCAAGATTTTCTAGTTTGAAGGGATCCTATGCAGACATGTGATTGCAGTATTCAAAGCTACAAATGTCTTTATTCTTCCAAAACATTATATTTTACGGCGATGGACCAGAAATGCCAAGGATGATGCCATGTTGGATGTATCTTCCTGTGTTGATATGCCAAGTAATTCTCATAGGGGTAAAAACTCACAGGATAATGTGTTGTATCAGGAAGCAATATAATGCGTGGAGGAACGGATGGCATCTGACCACAGTTTCAAGGTCACGTTGAATGTCTTAAGACAAGACAGGATAAAAGTTTCTGGTGCAAAGAAAAAAGCCATCAGTGCATAAAAGCTTGAAACTATGCCAGCAATAGTAGCCAGGATGAGAACACAATTTCTAGTCACAGAGACAGCTCTTCATTACAAATAAGCCAAGCAAGCCAGCAAAAAGCGATCACAGCAGAGTCTTGCATGTAAAATAATACTTCTGGTTTTGCGTTGGAGCAATAATACATCTGATATTGAAGGTGCATTTAACTTATGATTGAACTGAATGGCGCAAAAGGATATTGCTGACTCTTGGCTGGTTTTGGGTTGTGGCGTAGTAGTTGTTGTTGTTATGTGTTGGAGTAATCATTGAGCAGAGTTATGTTTTGCTCTTCGACATATGTTGTAACTGCCCTGGACATGATAGTCAGCCTTGCTTGTGGCCGAAGGATCATACCCAAACACTTCACTAATGAGGTCATCGTATTCAAATATCAATGATCTTCTATTAAATTTAAGCGGCCCCTATCAACTTTGCTGGATTCTTTCTCATCTTTTGATCAATGACGACCATTAATTTCCATAAGCAGCTAGTCTGCATGGGATCATAGACAATACTCCCCCAAATTGAGGTTTTTCTTTTAAATTAAGCATGCTAGCTTCTTTGTATTTTTATACCAGATAAGGTTAGATGATGTGAATTATTAATCGGCTTCATCCCATAGCTGTTTCTCAAGTGATTTGAACTTCTCTCGAGAAATCTTTTTATTCCTGGAGCACTTTTCAATTTTGTTCTGTTGTAAGTGTTTTTGGTCCTCTCTTTATCCCCAAATAACCTGCACGAAAATTCCTCACAATTTACCTATGTGGTATTTACCCGACTTGCTTGAAATCATCTCTCCGGCTCTGTTTAGTGATCTTTTTTATTTTGAACTACGTGATTCTAGTTAGGTTCTCTGAATTTGTTAGTTTTGGCTAAGCTCTTTTAAGTTGGTACAAGGTCCCATAGCTGACCACAAAGGCATCTCTTTGTTTGTTTGTCATCTCACTTGAGTGTTAAAGGCAAGGGTTTGAGCAGAGAATATAATGTTCTGCGATGGTTTGAAATTCTGTAGCGAAGAGCTGATTATAGGAGGATTTTCATTTTTATTTATTTATTTTTCCTTTTTGGGTGCTAAAGCATTCTCAAGTTTCTAGCTGGTAACGGTAACAATAAATGTAACACCATTGGCTGGTGTACCATGGTAGCGGTGTCCTTTTTGTTGCAGGAGAATGCTGGCGGGATGAAAAAGGTTGGTTCTTTGGTTGGGACTTGGGAAGCTGTTGAACCATTGTACTTGTATAGAATACGAACTTGTAAAATTACTAGATCAACATTCTTGGTTGATAGCAATTGCTATATTTTTCCGTTCCTGCAGATTCTTTAATAATCATATCATTTTATACACTCATCCAATTGTCATGACCTGAACTAACGAGTCGTAACTGGTAAGTAGCTTGAGGTAGGTGGCTCATCAAAGGCAACGTAAGCCTTATTTTTCTTTATTTCCTATCGAAATTTTGGCAACATTTCCCCTCTAAATGGAGGGTCCCCAAAATAACATATTTTGCATAAAAATCCACATATATACATGCACTTTCAAATCTCTCATCAATGCTCAAACATCATTAAGTCCATCTATCGGACATCCACACTTTTTTATAAATATTATCATTTGTTAAATTAACTAACAATCGTATAACCCAAGGTTAAATATAACTAAATCCACAATTCACCATTTAACTAATCAAAATACAACATATATAGAGAACCTCAATTAACTAGCCCGGGATTTGGTGATGCTATCGGTAGAGCAACTAAGTGAAATGAAATTTATAATATGTGATTACAATGTCCAAAATGGACCATGAGTATAAAACAAAAACTCGTCATGTCCTACACCTAGATGAAGCAAAAATATCCAGGTAGTACCTCCAAATTAAGAAAAAATGTATCGTCCTCCTCCCGATATCTAACTTCTCGATTATCTACAAAACACCGGAGTTTGGGGGTGAGTTTTCAGCATTCGGTAAATATAACACATATTATAAATCGTTATACATATAATTTCATATATTTTTTACTTTCATACAAGAGGTTAACTATTTATATAACTTGTCAATTATGCCAACGTATATATAATACACAATTTACAACCATTTAAGTCATTAATAACTTCTTTACTTTATTAACAATTAATAATAACGTCTCAACTTGAAATCATGCTATGTAGAATGGACTATGACCCCTCGACGGGATGACTATGGCCCACAAAGGGGTAAACGATGGCCCCTAAGGGGTAAACTCGAAAAAACCACAACGGACATTCCCTAACTAGCAATATTAGGTGCATCTAGGCTAACTATAACCTAGTTAGCCTTAGTTAATCCCGCAAAGAATTTTCTTCAAGCTATCAATATCATTATGTTCTTTTAGTACTTTATCAATCACATATTTCCATTTAATACAAATGCTCATTATATCAACATGCATATATATTATTTCAATATACTAACATCTCCTCTAAAATCCATAATTCATATTGCAACATACATGCAATTATCTATAACAATTAAGCATACTATATATACATCAATTTTTCACCTCACAAGTAATACATAGTACGAAAACCTATACTATATGATATACTTACCTCCAATCTAGATAAACATCGCAAAACTTAAGTGTCTCCTCCTTAGGCGGCTTCCTCTACCAAATCCTCTCTCACATCTATCATAAATTTACACTTATCATAAATAACAAGAATTTGAATCTAACAAATTAAAATTCAAGCTTAATTAAACCCTTAATTACTCATTCACTCTTTTTTTTTAATTTCTAAACTTACATAAATCCTACTTTTTAATCAAATCCTAATCCCTAATTTTAATTCCTAATTCAAGATGTCATTTGCTAAATTACATGAAACTTATCTCTATTTTGATGATATTATTAGCCAAAACTTCAAAAAATAAACTTAATAAATCTCTTTTTCTCTTATTCTCTCCTTCTTTCTTCTCTCATTTTCCTCCTCTTCTTATTTTTTATTTTTCTTTTTCTCACTTCAACTACTTTACTAATGCTATCTTCGAGTTGTTGTTGAAGTTAGTGGCCGTCGATAAGTCCTCTCTTTCCTCTTCTTCTCTTTTTCTTTTCCTCGTTTTTCTCTTTTGTTTTGTTATTAGTTTCAATTCAAACCATACTTGCTCCTCTTTTGTTTCGCTTTTTTGTTTACTTATAAAGTTACCCTATTGCCCCTCACTTAAACCTCATTTAACTCACTTACTTAGGCATATGATTATTACATTCTCTCCTTCTTATAAAAAAATTCATCCTTGAATTTTAAAATGACTATATACCTTGAATTTGGAATAGATGTGGATACTTGTCTCGTATTTCTTCCTTTAATTCCCACATGCCCTCCTTAACGAAATGATTTCTCCATTAAACCTTAACTAAAATGATCTCTTTAGACCTAAGCTTGCTGACTTGGTGATCCACAATTTCAATTAGTTGCTCCATATAACTCAAATCCTTATTGAGCTCAATAGTTTACGGTTCAATTGCATGTGAAGGATCCGTCACATACTTCCTCAACATAGATACACGAAATGCTAGGTGGAATCTTAAAAATTTTGATGAAAGGGCCAATCTATAAGCTACTACTCTCACTCTCTTTAGTCTTTCGAATGGTCCAATGTACCTAGTAGACAACTTCCTTTTCTTTTCAAATCGCATGATCCTCCTTATTAGTGACACCTTAAGAAATACGTTATCACCAATACTAAATTCAAGATCTTTTCTCTTCGAGTCTACATAACACTTTTACATACCGTGAGTCGTCCTAAGACGCTCCCTAATGATTGTTACCTTCTCCATAGTCAATCGTATAATCTTTGAACCTAGCAACTTTTTATCTCCTATTTCTTTTCAAGAGATAAGTGACCTACATCTTATTCTATATAATGCCTCATATGGAGCCATCTCAATGCTCGACCGGTAATTATTGTTATAGGCAAACTCAATAAATGATAAATGATGCTCCTAGTTACCCTCAACATCCATAACTCGGGTTCTCAACATGTCCTCTAAGTGTCTAGATTGTATGCTCCAACCGACCATATGTCTACGGATGAAAAGCGATACTAAAGTCAAGTCGAGTACCCAATGCTTCTTAGAGTTTTCTCCAAAACTATGATGTAAATTTTATGCCCCTATTTGACACTATAAACAAAGTACTCCATGAATACTCACTATCTTATCAACATATAGTTAGGCATACTAAGCTACTGTGTAAGTAGTCTTCATTGAAATAAAGTGAGTTGACTTTGTCAACCTATCCATAATCACCCATATTAACTCATAACCCTTAGCGAGTATAGGGTAACCAGTGCCATAAAATCCATTATTACTTTGTACCACTTTCATTATAGTAAAGGCAGCTCTCGAAGCAATCCTAAAGGCCTTTGGTTCTCGAACTTCACTTATTGGCACAAGAGATATTTAGCCATAAAATCTACAATGTCCCTTTTCGTTCTACTCCACTAGTACACTCTTTTCAAATCTTGATATATTTTAGTTGAACCAAGATGTACCATGTATGTGGATTAGTGTACTTCTTTCATAATCTCTCTCCTTAAATCCTTCATATCGAAACACATAGCCTAATACCAAGTCGGAGTATACCATCATTATCCGCCTTAAACTCTATACTTGTCACCCTTAACAACTTCATCTCTAATCTTTTCTAATTGTTCATCCTTAGCTCGATTTGATTTGATCTAATCTAGCAAGCACTAGTCGTATATTGATGTGAGCTAACAAAACTCCATAATCATTAATTTGTAATTGAATCCCCTAATCATGTAGCATAATTCTTGGATCAATAGTCTCCTCTCAATTGCTATATAGGCTAAACTCTCAATTGACTTCCTACTCAATGCTTCTGCTACCATATTTACTTTCCTGGATGATACAATATAAAACAATCATAATCTTTTAGCAAGTTCATGTATCATCTTTACCTCAAATTCAAGTCTATCTACTAAAAAATATACTTTAAACTCTTATAGTCCGTGTAAATCTCATATGTCTTTCCATATAAATAATGTCAACATATCTTCGAGGTGAAGACAATTGTTGTTATCTCTAAATCATAAGTAGGGTAATTTTATTCCTACTTCTTTAATTGACGAGAAGCATTGACCATAACTCTCTCATGTTGCATTAACACACACCTCAATTCAACTCTTGAAGCATCATAATAAACTACATATCCACTAGAACCCGATGGTAGTACGAACACTAGAGTTGTGGTCAAATGAGTCTTAAGCTCTTGAAAGCTCTACTCACATGCATCCGTTCATTTAAACTTCATTTTCTTTTGAGTAAACTTCATCAACGAAATAGTTATTCGTGAGAAGTTCTCCATAAAATGCCTATAATATCTAGCTAATCCAAGAAAACTATGAATCTCGATAACGGATGTTGACCACGGCCAATGAGTAACGACCTCAACCTTCTTTAGGTCCACTTCTATCCCATTCTTTAACACTATATGTCCTAGAAAAGCAATAATATCTAGTTAAAATTTACAATTAGAGAATTTGACATACAACCGATGCTCTCTTAAGGGTCGAAGTACCATTCACAAGAGTCGTTTATGCTCTTTGTTACTCTTTGAATAAATGAAAATATCATCTATGAACACTATCAACTCGTCAAATAATGGCTTGAACACTCGATTCATGAGATCTATAAATATTGTAGGAGTATTAATGAGTTCAAAAGACATCATAAAGAACTCATAGTGTCTATATCTACTTCGGAATGTTGTTTTTAGGATATCATCTTTCCTTACACGCAATTGATGATATCCTAATCTCAAGTTTATCTAGGAAAAGTACTAAGACCCTCATGAATCGGTCAAATAGATCATCAAGTCTTAGCAATGGATACTTGTTACGAATTATGACCTTATTCAACTGCCTATAGTCAATACAAAGGCGTAATGCTCATCCTTTTTCCTTACAACAACACGAGTGCACCCTAAGGTGACACACTAGGCCTAATGAACCCTTTGTCAAGCAAATTCCGTAATTGTTTTTTGAGCTCCTTAAGATCGGTTGGTGTCATCCTATATGATGGAATTGATAGTAACTTAATTTCGGGTACAACCTCTATGCAAAACTCTATGTCCCTCTATAGAGGTAACCTTGGCCATTCTTCTAAAAACATATCCGGAAATCCATTCACTATTGGCATATCTTCTATATTTAGCTCCAAAGAGCTTACATCTCTTACAAAAGCTAAGTAACCACAACAACCCTTATGTAACATACATCTAGCACTAAGTATTGATACAAGGTTGTATAAAGTCGAACTTCGATCTCTACGAAACTAGAATTCGGCTCATCCGGCGTGTTAAAGTTCACAATCTTTTTATTATGATCGAGAGATGCATGATATTAAAACAATTAGTCCATTCTTAATATTACATCAAATTCTATTAACTCAAATAATAAGATATACACGAGAAGATCTTTCTCCTTTATCTTTGCTTTGTAAGATCGATATACCAAATTTATCTCTCGTAATCTCTCCTCGCTGGAATAGACATTACTAAAGACTCGACTAATCTCTCCGATCGTTTACCCAACCTCTTGGCTAAGAATGGGGATATAAATAAGTGAGTAACCCCAATGTCAAATAATACCTATGCATTAAAAGAATCAATAAGAAGTATATCTAACACCACATCATTAGAAGCCTAAGCATCTTGTCTAGTCAAGGTATACACCTTAGCTTGTCCACGTCCTATAAAACTCTAATCTCTTACCCGTCCACCCTAACCTCTGCCTATCCGTGACTAACCTCTACTAGCTTGTATTGGTCCTCTAACACCAAATCCTTTACCTCCCGAACCATGTCGACTCGCCCATCAATCTAATTGATCGCATAACTCTAATCGGATGATATAAGTGCATATCCATATGAGAAAGTATGATATGACAAAAATGATGGACATTCTCTAGTAAAATGACCATTTTGTCTATAATGGTAACATCCACTTTACCCGACTCTACACTAACCCCAATGCATTTTGTTATAAGTTGGACAATGAAAAGGAATACGAGCCCTTTATCCGGACTAGTAAGGAATGCAAACACTCGACTTGCTTGAGTTGAGCCCTAATGGTTATAGCTCATAGATCCTCGACTTGTCCGGACTAGGAAGGAAGGCAATCTATCCGAGATAACTCTATCGGTAAGGCACATTCTACGGCCTCTGCATAGGTGGTGACCACTTACAACAATAAAAAATGCATGAGTCGTGGCATTGAACCACCTATAAATCGAAACATCTTTTACTCTTCTATGCTTGATTGAATAAGGAGTATACCTACTCAACTCCACAAATTGTGCATCATACTCGGTAACGATTATAGAAACATCTTATCTCAATCTCTCGAAATCCAATGTCCTTTACTATCTAACACTCTTTAGTAAAAATCTATCCATGAAGGCCTTACTAAAATCCTCTCAAATCTAGTTGGATGATCCCTCGATCTTAAACCATAGTTTAAGTATTCCAATCAAACAAAACTCGAACCATCCGTACCGACTTCCAAGAACTATAATCCAATACTTTACGCATCGCATCTATCTCCTCTAAAAACAAATGAGGATCCTCATCATGTTTTCTTTCAAACCCTAATGGCCCGAGTTTTAAGAACTCGAATAATGGCACTTCATCCTCATTAGCACGTGAAGAGAATGTTATTATCCCTCAATGTGCTTGTACCTTCTCATGCTGTGCAATGCTATATGTTAATAAATTCAAATTTTGGGCAATATCTTATGCCCTTAGAGTGACTGTAGACCCAGTCACTCCTTCCACCTCTGCCTCTCTCTTGCCTATCATGAAATCTCACCTACTATGCTTGCTACCCAATGTGACATGTAGGATAGCTAGGCTAGGTGCTGTATGTGGGGTTCTACCACCCCTACCACGGCCTACATTAAGGGTTTTTCCATCCATGCCACCTCTATTGTCTCTAGGCTTCGTCATCTAGTAACAAAATTAGTCCTAATCAATATCATATTTATAAACGGATACTTAATATACTTAACCTAATAGAATAAGAAACGTTACATAGGAAGTAAGATCCAATGAATAACTCAAACATAATTTGAAAACCTATAACTACCTATAGTACCACGATGTAAGACCAAAGACTTATCTTGTAACTTACTAGTTCAACATGAAAGCAATATCCGCCAAGCCCAAACCATTGCTTTGATACCAACTTTGTAATGACCTACACTAGCAAGTCGCAATCGGCATATAGCCCAAGGTAGGGTGACCTACCATAAGCAATGTAAGCCTTATTTTTCTCTATTGCTTACTAAAATATTAGCGAGCATTTCCCAATAAATGAAAGGTCCCAAAAATAACATATTCCGTATAAAAATTCATAGATATACATGTACTCGTCAAATCATTCTTATTAATGCTAAAACATCATCAAGTCCATCCATTGAACATCCACACTTTCTCATAAATCTCATTAGTTGCTAAATTAACTAACAACCATATAACCCAAGGTTAAACATAATTAAATCCACAATTAGCCATTTAACCAATCAAAATACAACATATATGGAGAACCTCAACTAACTGGTCTAAGATTTGGTGATATTACCGATGGAACAACTAAGTAAAATGAAATTTACAATAACCGATTACAATGCCCAAAATAGATCATGAGTACAAAACTAAAACCATCATGTCCTATACCCGGAGGAAGCAAAAATATTCGGGTAGTACCTCTAAATCCAAAGAAGAAAAAAGTATCATCCTCCTCTTAAAATCTAGCTCCCGTGTTATCTACAAAACACCTGGAAGTTGGGGAATGGGTTTTCAACACTCGGTAAGCATAACACATATTATAAATCGCTATACATATAATTTCATATACATTTTACTTTCATATAAGAGGTTAACTATTTATATAACCTATCAATTATGCCAACGCATATGTAATACATAATTTGCAACCATTCAAGCTATTAATAACTTCTTTACTTTATTAACAATTAATAATAGCATTTCAACTTGAAATCATGCTATGCGGAACAAACCGTGGCTCCTTGATGGGGTAACTATGGCCTACGAGGGGTAACTATAGCCGTAAAGTGTAAACTATGGCCCTCGAGGGGTAAACTCTATGGGAACCATAATGGGCATTCCCTAGCTCGCAATACTAGGTGTACCTAAGCTACTATAACCTATTTAGCTTTAGTTACTTATGTATAGAATTTTCTTCAAGCCATCAATATCATTATGCTCTTTTTGTACTTTATCAATCACATATTTTCATTTAATACTAGTGCTCCTTATATCAACATGCATATATATTATTTCAATATACTAACATCTCATCTAAAATCCATAATTCATATTGCAACATACAAACAATTATCTATAACAATTAAACATATTATATATACATCAAATTTTCACCTCACAAGCAATATATAATATTAAGACCTATAATATGTGATATATTTACCTCCAATCAAGATGAACCCACAAAACTCAAGTGTCTCCTCCTTAGATGACTTCCTCTACTAGATCCTCTCTCACGTCTATCATAAATTTACATTTACCATAAATAACAACAATTGGAATCTAACAAAATAAAATTTAAGCTTAATTAAATCCTTAATTACCCATTTATTCATTTTTCCTAAATTTCTAAACTTACATGAATCCTATTTTTAATTAAATCCTAATCTCCAATTCTAATTCCTAATTTAAGATGTAATTTACTAAATAACATGTAACTCATCTTTAATTTGATGATATTATTAGCCAAAACTTTCAAAAACAAACTCAATAAATCTCTTCTCCTCCTATTTTTTATTTCTTTTTTCTCTCTCTTCCTCCTCTTCTTATTTTTTTATTTTTCATTTTCTCACCTGAACTACTTTACTGGTGCTGTTACCAGAGTTGTTGTCGAAGTTGATGGCCGCCAACGGATCCTCTCCTTCTCTTCTTCTTTTCCCGTCTTTCTTTTTTGTTTTGTTACTTTTCAATTGAAACCATATTGCTCCTCTTTTGTTTCTCATTTTTTTTATTTTTCATTTGTAAAGTTATCCTATTGCCCCTCACTTAAACCCCCATTTAACTCATTTACTTGGGCATATGGGCATTACACCAATAGGCCTTGAACCATGCTCTGTAAAATAAATAACGAAACTACTAAAACTTGATGATGGAGAAGGCAGATTTTTGTTTTTTCAGAATGAGGAGGCATCCTGTGTCTTTGTCAATGCTCTGTAAGCAAAAGAAGAATGTCTTGGTCATAGAAGTGGAAGTGAGGGGACCAGGGCTGTCTGGTGTCCTCAGTCTTGCATTATTAGCTCATCAGTATGTCAATTCTTTCATAGGGCACTGAATACAGTGGTTCTCATCACAACTCCGACTCTCTCAAGACCTTAAACTAAAATGTGCAATGCGTTTCTGCGTGACTAGCACAGCTGGAGAAACTTCTAGCATGGAGAGAGGTATTTTGACAGAGTACTGCAGATGAAGGCTTAAAATGCACAGGACTAGAAAAATATATTTTCAACCATTTGCATACGCACTTTTGGAAACTTGATTGGTGAATAACTAAAATATTAAGAGTTAAAACAATCCCAGTTGTGGGATTTATTATTCACTGAACATCTAAAATTTTTGGGAGATTTTAGCAGATTAGACACACAAATTTCACAATCTCAGAAATACAGGAAATGCCTACAAACATGAGCCATAGGAAATACAACTCCCACTACCACACTACTGAGACTCATTTCGTCAATCCTAAATCAAAAATCGATAATTAGAATACAATAGGAACCTCATGTCCCAGCCAAACCACAAAATTCTGCCAGGACTTCAGAATCCAAGCTCGATCAATGCCCCCTACGTGACAATTTTCACAGCCTTTCTTTTCTTCATCAAATCAGCTCTTGATTCCATCTTCACAGGCACTGGAGCAGAGAAAACTAAACTCCCATTTTGATCCAGGCAATACCCATTACTTTCAAAATCACCACCATTTCTCAGATTCCTTCTAGGATTCCTCTCACTATCACTGCTCTGTGCTGATCCACCATTCTTCAAAAGAGCTTCCTCGTCATTCTCAGCACCCTTAGAAAATCCTTTTCTTTCCTCACCTTCAGCAAAATGACCCTCCACAGCCTCCCCACTATCATCACTGGAATCACTCCCATCAGTGAAACTACCATCTCCATTTAGGACTGAGTCATCGGTGTCACTAATAACCCTATAAACATTCCCATTTTCATTAAAACTAACAGTTTTCTTCACTCTAGGTTGACCACCACGTTTTTTCAACAAAATATCATGCTTTCTGTTAACAGAAACTTTTCTGTTTACCTCTCCCTCATCATCAACAATGAATTGCTGAAACCCTTCAAGCTCAACATCTTCTTGATCGTTTTCACAAACCCTTGAAAACCCACTAATCTTTTCAACTCTTTTCCTCAATTTCTCCACTATTTCCTTCTGATTCTCACTCAAATTTCCATAACCACCATTACCATTCTTGGCATTCAAATTCCTAGCTCTGTTACTATTCCCTAAAAACCTCACATTCCTAGCAGATTTATACGAAAGTTCATGCCTTTTAACTGCAAACCCATCAATGAACTCCAAAAACCTTACCAAATCTCTAGTAACTGACCTTTTCCCATCTCTGATCATAGGATCACCACCCTACAAACAAAAGCCACAAATCATAATCTCATAAAGAATATTAAAACAAAATATGAAAGAGACCCATCACTGATATACCTGAATGGAGTCAAGTTTAAGCAGCAAGTCCATGGCTTTATGAGACACAACCTCAAAATCAAAATGGGATTTAGTAGAAATGGAAGATTTGAGAGTGTTAAAACTGGATTTGATAAAAGCAAACTCCTTGAGCTGCCTTAGGGTTCTTGATCTGTGAACAAGAAAGGCACGAAAACGAGTTTGAATAACACGTGCAGCTGTGTCTCTGAGAGAATGTGAAGGATAGTAGTTATGGTTATTAGGATAATAAGTAGAAAAATGGTGAAGTGAGGATTCAAGAGTGTTGATTCGTTGAAGAAGAGAAGAGAGAACAAATTGGGTTTGTTGAGGGTCATCTTCTTGTTGAAAATGTAGCTTTTGCGGGGAAAAGTTTGGCTTTTGGTGATGATTTTTTTTGTGGCAGTTTGGCTTGTTAAGACAAGGAGAGAAGAGATGGGGTTGGTGGTGTTGTTGCTCTTGCTGCTGCTGCTGATGATGTAGGAGAGAAATGAGGGACTGGAGAAGTGGGTCAGTAGATAATTGTGGTGTTGGTGGTGGTGAAGGGTGGTGAGGTTGGATGAAACAGCAGCAAATGGTGGTGGTGGGGACGGAGAAATGGTTTTCGCAGTGGTGATGGTGGTGAGGGTGAGAGGCCATTTTTTTTTTTTTTTTTTTTTTAGTCAAGGGGGTAGAGACAGAGATTTGGAGGGTTCTGAGTTTTGACAGATAAAAAGAAAGGGCTCTAGGGAGAACCTTTTTCTTTTTGATGAGCAAAATAAAGCGATGGGATCAGCAAAATTTTGTTGGGTTTTATATTGTTATCTTACACAACACAACAACAAATAGGAAAATAAATAAAAATTCTTATCATCTGTAACGAGATATGAATTGATAATGTTGTACTCAGTACTGGGTTGCACTGAGAATCCACGTGACCAAACAAATGGTTGACCAGAGATATGAACGTGTGTGTATTTACTCCGATCGTCCATTGGTATTTAAACCTTGATTCTTGGTGGTCACCAACGCTAGGGTACTAGTTCGATAAATCTGTTCGATTTCGAATTTTTTTATCGGTTTTTGATTAGTCGAATTACCTAAAAAATAATCAAAATCAAATCAAATTATTAATCGATTCTTCGGTTCGATTTTGAAATATATAAATTTTTTTATTCGATAATTCAGTTTTCATCCGTAATTCTCTATACTTTTGATTTTTGAAAGAATCATGCACTTTCGAAAAAATAAATTTAGTATTTGCATTGTGATTTTTAAGCTATGTTCCTATATGTATGCGTTTTTCAATCTCATTGAACTCTGTCTATTTACTATTATTTTACTACTCCTCAATAGGCATTACTAATGTATATATCATATATATATATATATATATATATATATATAATACGAGATGTCATCGTTACCATATAAAGTCTAATAATATATAATATATGTTATTGTCTATCGATATCGATAGATAATACCGTCAAATATGTGTTACAATTAAGACATTTTAATAATTTCTTCTAAAAAGAAACAGAGCATGCTTTGAAGCTTGAATATAATCGACTTATTTGTCTTTATAAAAGACACTTTTAATTAACTTGACGTAATTAGAACTAATAATTTTTGGTAACTTGTTAAACACTACGATCATAAGCTAACATTTGCTAATTAAATGGTAATGTTGTTTTTGAACAATGAAGAACGTTAAAACTTTAAACACTCAACTTTCTTTAACGCAATTTTAAATTATATATGTTTACTAAAAAGAGACATACTAACTATTATCGGTGTCCATAAATTAACTATTTTTTTCACATAAAAAAAAACACTATCTCACATCTTTTTTTTTTAAACTATAAATTGAATCAAGAAAGAAATTATGTACATCCTTGGACAATTATAAACAAGAATTGGTTATTGTCATTTGGCGTTGGGCTAGTTGGCTCATATAATCAATGCAACAAGAATTGGTTATAGGCTAATTGATTTAACTCCAATTGGCTTAGGTTTGCATGAGAGTGAGGTGAGGGGGTGAGGATTGGAATAAACGACGTTGTTCATCGATTAATTTTTAAAAAAAATTAATAATTTCGGTTATTTGGTTTTAACCGAATTAAAAAACAAAAACCGAAAACGAAAACGAAAAACGACTATATTTTGATTCGGTTTTTTTTTTCAGTTTTTTTTTAAAAATCGCACCGAAATTGATATTTCGATACGGTTCGATTCGGTTTTTATCGAATAGTGAACACCCCTAACCAACGCAGACCTTCGGTAAGTTTTTTGCTAATTTATTTCCACCGTATTAATGATTGTCAAAAAGAAAATTTCCTCTTTTATTTATTTTTCACAAATATTGATTTTGTAAATTTATAAAGCATTGTGAATATATATATATATATATATATATATATATATGGTTTAAGATGTGGTAGTCTAAGAGATCCGTAGATATTAGGGAGAGGAATTACTTGTAAGGGACGAAGTTCTGACATGGGCAGCAAATTGCCATATTTTATTCTTTTCTTCCTGCCGCCGATTATTTCTCCCGTGTCTCTTTCTTTCGTTTTAGGGTTGATTATGATGCATTATTTTGAATCATTGCCTGGAAACCTAAATACGACATTCAAAGTATTTATTGATTGGATTTTCCTAGATTTGTTTTCGCTTTTTCAATTAACTTCAACCTATATCTCCATATCTGCAATCATTTACTCAGCACATAAAAATTTAAAAACCATAACAAATTCAAACTCGAATAACGTACAAATCTGTACCAAGTATAAAATCATAAACTATATTTATCCTTTAAACAAGATGATAACACTAATAAATAGTGATTTAAGAGAATATGATAATATTGTCGCATATCATTGTTACTTGTTATAAAAGATATATTTCTTCATTTAGTTAACCGTTCCTAAATCATTAGCAAATGTGTTTAAGATTATATAATAATATCACAAATCCATATTATAAAACCAGAAATGTTGAAGGCCGTAGTAGTGGTGGTTGAAAGTTGGATGATATTGTTTTTTGTAAAAAAAGAATAAAAAATAAAAATAAAATAAAATAAAAATTATGAATCTTTATGAGATGATATATTTTCAAACAAATGAATTAAGTTTATAGGTTGAACATAAAATATTTTATGTTGGACAGTTTTTCCAGTAAAATATCTTGGATAAATTACAATAACTATCATAAAGTATTGTAAAATTATATGAACATCTAAAAGTTTGATGGTATTTTTTTTAAAAAAAATCTCATTTTGTATCCAAGATGCTCTTTATGTTAAAAAGAATGATTTTAAAAATATTAAGGATATTTTGGATGTAAAAGAAGATTTTTATAATATTTACTTAAATATGAGAGAGTTTCTATCAAATCTTTAAACTTTTAGATTATTCACGTAATTTTATAAAGGATTATATATATATATAGTTTACAAGAAAGCATAGTAAAGCATTTTCCTATAAAATATTTTATGCAAAACAAATGTCCCCTTAATTACTACTTAATTAATATAAACACTAAGATAAATTAATAATATATGATTATTTTTACTAAGTGATAACTAATTAGTACACTTACATATGCTAACTATTTAATTTGTATTTGGTTATTTGTCTAATAGTAAAACATATGCATGATTTGATTATATAGGATTTTCAATTACTTGTGTGTAATGTTTATAAGATAATTTAATTTATTTCGGTAGCCTTTTATATATATATGTGTGTGTGGTGTGTGTGTGTGGAAGGTTTAGCTCTGAATTGTATGTGAGCGAGTTTATTCATAAATTTATCAATTGAAATTTGA
Organism: Dovyalis caffra; assembly: GCA_963924115.1. Lineage (NCBI taxonomy): Eukaryota > Viridiplantae > Streptophyta > Magnoliopsida > Malpighiales > Salicaceae > Dovyalis > Dovyalis caffra. The sequence goes on from CAWUPB010000058.1 coordinate 1,557,398, forward strand.
ATTTTAGTGGAGGGTAAGAGAAACTATTGTGAATACATTATTCAGTATAAGTGTGACCTCCTTAAAATTTGATTAAGAAAGAAATTTAGTATTGGCATGTACAATGATGATCCAAAAAATATTTCTAGTAGGGTCATTTTATAATTTATTTTTTAAAAAAAGAAAATATAATTTTATTAATACTACAAAAAGTACATAGTAATTATAATTTCTACAGGACTTCAATGAAAAAGATATGGATCATAATCAATTCTAATCAAATGAAAAAAAACTTGTCCATTGACACAAAAACGATTGATCTTCCGAGTAGCATATCATCCTCTCAAATTCATGGACATCCAAATGAGTTCTTTGAGTTTCTCATTTGCAGATTATCTACGATATTACTTTTTTTTTCATATGTCTCAAACTTAGCAACCTCTTGCCACTCCTTATTAATAGAGGAATGTGCCTGCACTATTAGGCTTTTTTGATAGAAAAAACAAATTTAAAATAATGTGCTTGAAACTTTCTTCTACTAACAAATCCGACAACTATACCACTTGAAATTCACTAAGACTATAAATTCTTATTTCGATTCACCAAAGATTTTCAAAAGAACCTTAGTCGACACAATCCAACAATGAAAAACCTCACATATGGAGATAAAAAAAAGCAGTTGTAAACCGTATAGATATAAATTTATAATTATTTGGACAACTATAATCATCAAATTTAAACATATTTGAAATTATTAGGAAACAAAAGAGAGAGAGAAAAAGATAAGAAAAAAAGTTCTTTTTTTTATAACTTATCATTATTATAAAAATAAATGCATGTTTATAATATTGTGTATTGGTAAATTTAGTGTTTTTATATTATCAATAATAATTTAGTATTCTTGAAAATGAAAAATCATGAAAGTAATGTTATAAAAGAAATAGTAACAATAATAAAATTGAAGAGAAAAATGATGGAGAAATGATTTTACTATAAAATAAAGTGAATACAAGTGATAAGAACTTCAAATAATTCTTTCAATCCCTACAAAACACATTTATACAAACTAATGAATAATCAACTATATGTATAGACTTCAAAATTAGGAAGAGAATTGAAAGAAATTATGAATAATTAAAAAGTACATAAATAGTTGAATCAATTGTATCACCTTTTCAATTTCTCATATTAAATGGTGAATTAAATCATATTAAGAATTATGAGTAGTGAAGATGTGAAAAACATATGAACATTCATATAGATATTCATTATTTCATAACACTCTTCCTTGAATGTCTACCGTATAAGGAACATACTTCGTTAAAACCTTACTAGGAAAAAATCCAATGGGAAAAAAAATCATAATGAAGAAAAAAGAGTACGAGTATTATTTATACATGTTAATCTCTATGTTGGACTCCTTATATTAAAAACATCATTTAAGATCTATAAGATGATGCATCTTAGTCTTACGAACAATTTTCGCAAAAGTTATAATAGCTACCTTAGTGACTAAGTCCGTCGGATTATCACTTTGATGTATTCTTTCTTTAATTGAATTATACATGCAACATTATCTTTATATAATATTATTGAAACTTCATTGTAGGTAGATAAATTGCATGTCTCTCGGATATGATGGGTCATTGATCTTAACTAAACATATTCTCAACTTACCTTATGAATTACAAGTATTTCTACATGATTTGAATATGTAACGGCTACAGTTTGCTTCATAGAACATCATGATATAGTTGATCACGATGGGTAAATACATAACCCATTTATGGTTGAGTTTTGTATGGATCGGATAAAAAGTTGCATTTGCATAACCAATTAAACTCGAATTTGATTTATTTGAATAAAATAAATATCATATCAATTTTTTCTTAAAAATAACGTAGGAAATGTTTAATTCTATTCTAATGTCTTCGTATTATAGTAAAACTATATCTTACTAATAAATTTACAAAAAAAAAATTTATATTAGGTCTAGTATTATTAGCAAGATATATCAATGTATTATTTCCACTAAGATATTATATTTCATGACTAGCTAGTTCTTCGTTATCTTCTAAGACCAAAAAGGTCTTTTTGGATATCAATTGAATGAACTACTAGTAAATGGAAGAGCTTTATATAGAATTATTATAAAATATTTTCTATATAAATTAACCGATGAATAAAAATCTCATTCTTTAGGTGCTCGAATGCGGATCGAGATAAAAGTTTGTTTTCCCAAAGAATTTCATATCAAATTCTCTTTTCATAAAAATCTCTCATGTTCCCTCTCATTACAATTCTCATTGTCGGCTTTTGACACTTCCACATACCCCAACACCCTCATCTTTCCACTTTTCATACTACCCTTTCTATTACTACTCGTTTCACCTACTTCCATCTCCTTTTGACCATAAGTTTTTTGTATCTTGTATTTTTTCCTCGATTTTAACGATTATATATATATATAATCTATGAAGTTTCTTTTTGGTTGATTTTTAGGAGCAACATTTCAAGATTCAAACCTCTATGACAATGCAAAATTTCCATAATTAATTTTTGTTTTTGTTTTTTGGTCCTTATATTTCAATGCCGATCTTGTAGCACATACGAGTTATAGCTTTTCATCGCATTATCATCGTGTGATTTTACCCTACAAATAATGGTTGGATATGAATGGCTTACAATGTAAGATGGACTCGAATTCATGTCTCCGAGTACAATATAAGGTTGTACCACCTAAAATGTATAGGTGTGCGGCATCTTTATCAAACATATTTACTAGGAAAAAATGAGGCTCTCTTTCTTTGTAGGAAATAGAAAAAGATGATTATTGCTCTTCGCCATCATTTCTTCATACCCTTCATTCACTCGCCTATGTAATAAATGAGTACAAAAACATCAAATTAAATAAAATAAAAGATAGATTAAACATATACTACTTTTTTGTAGCATCACTATTGTTTTCCTAACCACAATTCTTTTACTCGTTACCATAAGAATTGGCTTATATAGAAAATAATGTTATCCTATGATTGATCTTTCCACATATATAGATTATGCCCCTTGCTTTTCATTCATTAATTAAATTCATCATTCACCATCATTTTCATATTTAATATTGAGGGTAACATAACCATCTAAATAACCTTCTTCAAACTTGACAATATGAAATTAATATACAAATAAAATAAACTCCAAGTAAATTAAAAAAAGAAAAAAACCTTTTAGGGTTGCCTTGAAGGTTGTCATACCTCAATTTTTATCCATTTTTCAATTTTTTTTAGTTTTTTTAGTTTTTTTTTTGCTTTTTATTTCATGCTTAACAAAAGTAAAAATTTTAATTAAGGAAAATAGTCAAAAAAGAAAAAAAGAATTTTTATTTATTATTTGCAATCTTTGCATTAAAAAAATAGAGATGAAGAGACACTTCCCCTCCATCTCATGTACAAATTTTCAATAATTTTCCTTCCCCGGAAACTAATTTGGTTCTCAATTTTAGCTTGGAAAATACGAGTCTCGATAAACTTGTTTCTTTAGGAACCAATTTGGTTCCTAGTTTCAGCTTTGAATCTTAACTTGCCTTAGTCTTTTGGCTCAAGCAATCGGCCATTCCAGTAGCCCTCACCGTTGCAATTTGTAGGCAACAACCTCCTCTTTATGGTCAATAATCTTGGCACCCCCTCCTGTTATAGCCACCTTAGTACCTACTTCCACTACCAACCTTCAATAGCCTATAATCTCCAGCCTCCTCAAGTCAATCTCCTGCCATCAACCTACTCGGCCCATAACCAGCTACAATTTGCAACCACTCTCTTATTCCTATAGCCTATAACTTCTCCTTATACCTTGTTGCAACCCCTCGTGCTAGCCATCCCGCATAACCCACAATCCACTCTCCCCAAGCTAATCTCTAGCGAGTCTCACCATTGCACAACCCACAAACTCAATCCCATTCAACCCTTGCTTGATGTCTTGTAGAAAAATCTCACACCATCATGGTGGAGCAGTTTGCACACATATATAGATATATATAGAGACAGAGTTCACAAATATAAAAAAAAGGGGTTCAATCCGAAATAAAAGAGAGATTAGAAGAAAAAAATTGAAAAAAAAATCAACAAACAAAAAAGCCTAAAGCTGGATAGTAGCAAAGGAAAAAAAGAAGAAGAAAGAGTTTACTCGTTGAACTAGCTAAATCCCATCACTCTTTTGGAATCAATTTCGTCTAGGTAAAATAATTTCTCTTTAATTTTTGAAATTTGTTGTCAATTTTTAATTTTTTGTGGCTTTTGTTGTTTGGTTAGAAATTGATCTTAAGGGTTAAAATTAGGGCTAGTTGAGTTCAATTGGATTTCAATTTAGGGTTCTAAACCTAGAGTTGGACTCAATTAAACTCAATCAAACCCTAGGGTTCCCGAGTATTTTTGAACAAAATTAAATTTGGGGTTTTTTAAGAAATTGGATTTATAAAGGTATGAATTAACTTGATTTCAAAGGAAATCAAGTCAATTAGGCTCAATTGAAAGAAAGAAAAAAGAAATTGAAAACCTAGGGTTTTGATAAAAAATGGGGAAGAACTTTGAGAAATTGATTTTGGGGTTTTGATTGGAGAAGGAAGAGAAAGAAGGGAGGAGGAAAGGAAGGAAAGAAGAAAAGGGAAAGAATCAAATGGCCATGGACGATTATCGGTTCATCCATGGCGGTTTCGGCCGGGAGAGAGGAAGAAGAAAAAGGAAAGAAAAAAAAAGAAAAGAAAAAAAGGAAAGAGAATAAAATATAAGGGAGAAAGAGGGATGAACCAATCGGTTCAACCGTGGCAATGGCTAGAAGAGAGAGAGGAAGAAGAAAGAAAAAGAAAGGAAAAAGAAAAACCGACGAGGAAATGAGAAAGAGAGAGAGAAGAAACAAAAATGGGCTTTTGATCTAAAATTTTTAAAATCCTGATTTGGGTTAAGGGTTTTTTAGAAGTGTCCCAACCCACTTGTGGTAGAGTGCCGTCTTCGCTCTGAAATTTTCCTTTTGGGTAGGTTGGACAATCCAGCCCGAGCCCTTTCAAAAAAAAAAAAAAGAAGTAAAAACGAAAAAATATGTCTTAGTTTTCAATTTCAAATTTATTTTTATGTATGTTTGTTATTTCATTTTTAATTTAGATGTTATATTATCTTTAATTATTTTTAATGTAAATTTAATCTTGAGTTTATTTTATACGTGTTTATTAGTTTATGTTAACTTAGAATTTCATATTTTAATTGTCTATCATTATTTTGATTAATGTAATTTTAATTTTGAATTTATGTTATGCATGTGTGCTATTAATTTAAATTTCAATATTTGAATTTTCTTTCATTTATTTAATTAATGTAGCTTTAATTTATTTGTTTAGTAATTAGGCTCGGTAAGTGATAGGTGAAGGATTGTCAAGTCTCCAAATTCTTTAGGGACCGATGATGATCTTCCACCAAAAAAAAAAAATCAAATGAAAAAATGATGAAAAAAATAAAAGAGAAAGAAAAATGAAATAAAAAAAATCATCATAAAACTTTTAACAAAGTTTCCTATCCGGTAGGACTCGTTGTTAGCCAAAAACTCATTTTTTTAAACAAGTGTTCTCCGACATACGAGGTTGTGTCGAGACTTAAAAAGTGGATTTGATGTTTAAATCGATGTGTCTCTCGACGGAAGGGATTCGACGATCATTTCAATACGATATCATGCTCAAAAATAAAAACTTAATTTGGTTTGAAATAAAGGACTTGGAAAATTGGAGTTTCAAAATTAAAAAAAAAATTAGCAAAAATAAAATACTTTAGGAGATAAATTTAGACCTAAACTAGACGTACCTTTATTAGGAAAGGGCGCTTTTGAGTGATTAAATATCGTCCTAAAAGTGTAACTAACTCCTTACACTAGAATCTTTGAACCAATACCCATTTTAGGTTACTAGTTCCTTCAATGCTAGGTGGCGACTCCAAACTTATAAATAATTCTATAAATAAAAATAAATCTTAAACAATATTTTTTGAGGTGTCCCGTTCGACGTCGGGTAGCGACGGAATGACGACTCCACTAGGGATTTAAAGTTAAGCCATAGGTTTAGTCTTTTGAGTTTATCTCCCGTATTTATTTTTGTCAATTATTTTTCAAGTAATTTTCCTTTTTCATTTAATTTTGAGTCATTTTTTTTTACATATTTTAAATCTTTTTAACTTTATGTAATTTATTTTTCTTCATTCATATACATATTGATTTTGTGAACTCGGGTTAGATATCTACTTTGAATAGTTGCGCATACCACGAAGTAATCTGTAAAAAATTTAGACTCGAGCTAAACCTTGTTATGATTAGATAGAGAGATTTGGAGGCAAGTATGACGAAAGTCTACCGATGCTCTTTCGAACTCTCATTTGAACTAAAACTCACCCTATGCATAGGAAATGGTGAAATAACCTTCTCCTACCTTCCGATGCATAAGGTTAGAGGTCGAATTACCCCACTAGTAACTTAGACGAGTCCGAAACTTGAAAAGACTTCAAAACTAAATGAGTTTTTCCAAAATCATAAAGAAGCTAGATCTTATCCACTAAAGTTGACTCGATTAAGAAACGAATCATTTTCAAATGATATTTGTTCTAACCTTCAACTCTTGCAGGATATCAAACAAAGAAAGGTATTTAACCCGATTCAAATCGTGCGGGCATTTTTGCATATATTTGTATTCATTATATATATTATCTTATGAGAATAACTAGGTCTAAAGAAACTAAGTTGTACTTAACGAAAGCTCAACTCGCCTAAACACCAATAACTCGAAGAAGATGAAAAACCAAAATGAAATTCAAGAGAAGCAAAGCATCCAAGAAAAAGTGATCATGTTGAGAAATGAAGTGTCGTGCTTAACCGGCTTGCTTCGAAGGCTCTCCGAGTCCAAAAATGAAGCTTTAGAGGTGAAGAATTCGTCCCCTCTAACCGCAATGCTAGTTCCTCTATTAGGCTCATCATATCTCTATACTCCTTCTATAATTGTAGCTCATCCCGAAGGACATCCTCTAGCTACTTCATCAAGCCATATGGAACCATCCATTGACGAGAAGTCTCCATTCTTACCTTCTTCATCTCGACAAGTGACCTTTTTAGCTCCAACACATATCTCTATGGCCCCGGCATTAGATAAGAAAGAAAAAGAGGTCAAGGTGTATGGATCGACTCAATTTTTAGATAATAAATAGAGAATAAAAGCGGAATATGGTAGATGCACCCGTAACCTCAAGCGACTAATTGTGAGGGGAGACCACTCGAAGCAAATAATTGGGGAGAAAAAAGAAATTTTTGAGCGGGGTTGACCTCGATGGTATGAGAAAAAGGAGTATGGAGTTATTCAAAGAGACGACAAACACTAGCCTTTCGGACTCATTCCACCATTGATTCGAGTTAGAAAGGGTGATAATCTTCATCAACACTTTGGGATCCTCATACCGTGAATACTCGATCGATAGATTTTCATGTTCATTCGAGTGATCTTGTGAATGTGGCAAGGGAAATAGAGCATGACATAATTCTAGGAAGGGCTAAGGTTTTAAAAAACATTTTCGAGGAGAGAGGATTTGGTTATGATTTCTTCGAAACCAATCCCAATTTTCATGTCTCTTTTCCGAAACTTATGAAAAACATGGGAATCTTTTCTCTCATTTGCTTACATATCCCATGCAAAGCCATTAAATATGAAATCAATAAAATTTCAAAAGTGGGTGGATCTCTTCGGATGGAACTCTAATTGCATTGAATGCTAGAAACAATCCACAAACACCATGTGAGCTTTACCTTTTAAATAACCAAGAGCATAAAAAGAACTAGGAGCAACTACCCCCTTCCTTCTTTCATTAGATGAAATATTTAAACACTTGGTAAGCATTGGGTAGGTTAGTTCAATCCTCACTAACCCCATGTGCCCTCCTTATCCTCTATGGTACAAGGAAGATGAGAGATATGAATATCATTCTTGTGCTTGTTGGGCATAACATCAATGATTGTCCTGTTTTTAACAAGAACTTGTTGGATTTACTCAAACAAGTTTGAATCGATTTTGACAATAGTTTACATGCTCCCAACATAAATATGAACCCACTCCTAAACCACGCAATTGCTAATATAAGAGATAAGGAAACCGAGGGAGTCCGAAAGTTGTGAAGAAGATGCATGTTCACAATTTACAAGTTTGGTTTCAAATACTATTTTCCCGAATATTTTAGTTATGCATGAATTACGATGTATCTTTGAATGAAAGAATGCTTATGTTTTCTTTTGCAATTTCATATTACCTAATCTGGAATCAAGAGATGTTTATTTAAAAGTATTATTTGGCATTGTATCTTCCTCCATTAAGGAAATATAATCGTAAATTCATTAAAAAAAATTTCATAAAAGTTGATCAAATTTCAAAGCATGATAGATATATGTTAGCGATAATTTTTCAATTCATGAAAGCTAATGATACATCCTACTAATAACCTTTTTGAGCAAAAAGTAATGAGACATTCCTTCATATTGTTATAAAAAAAATAAAAAAACCAAAAAAAAAAAAATCTTTGTCTTTTCCTAAACTAAACCCTTGAAGGAAAAGTTACGCCTAAGAAAATATCATGAAACCGAAAGGAAAGACTCAATGATTGGTGCTTTAAATAATCATGAATAATATATCTTCAAGTCATGATCTCAAAGAGCATTCATCATTTCCTTTTTAAGGTACTCCAAATTAATCATCGTCGTTCAACATAGATTAGTTTCTAACGGCATAGGTGAATCGAGTTTTTGAGATGAGGAAAGATCATTTTTTTTATATCTCACATAATTTTATCAATTGTTATCCCACTTTGAGCCCGATGATTTATTTAACGATAACTCGGACTAGGATCACCCCTCATATTGAGGGCGGAATGTACGATCCATAAATGATTAATGAAACGCTAAAAAAATTTATGTCAAAAGAATTCCATCATTGATTCTAAAAGGAAAAAGGAATGTAAAAAAAGAAAGAAAAAAAAAAGAAGATTGCAATAATGTTAAAAAAAAAAGTCAAGATGGGAGTCAAAGTCTAGACAAACCAAGTAAATAGAGTTAAGGCTAAGAAACAAAGGCAACGAGTCAAAATGTCAAAGTCTTTGTTGCAAGCCCTAAAAAAAATCATGGACATCAAAACGGCATAACAGCCTCAACTAATGGCTAAAGTGACAAAGTCCAAGTGGTACTACCTAAAGAGATTTTCGTCGATAACAAAGTGATCGTATGTCATGAAACCCTAAAATACTTTTTGAGCCTCTATATTCGTTTCTTCATATGGCCAAGCCATCGTTTACATTATGTGTTTTTACAAGTTCTTTCTAATTAAAGATAGTTTGCTTAGGTTATAAGATTCTAATCTTAAAAAAAAAAGATATAGGAAAAAAAGAAAAAATGATCCATCGATGTGCTTTTTGTTATCTTTTATGATATCGAATAATGAGTTTTCATCAAATAACTTAGGGTAAAATAAATAAAATCAAGATTTTCTCTATTAAAATTATCTTCTAAAACTAATTTTTCAAAATATTTTTTGCTCAAACCTTTTTTCTTTATCCAAAATGGACTTCTCATTTGACTAGTTACCTTCAAATACGTCAAAAGTCGGCTTCCATATAAACTTTGCATAAGCTAAACACCCTTTTGCTTCCTTAGACCAATCTTCTTGAGAAAATTAGTTTGAGAAAATTGCATCACAGCATTTGAATGTCATGTTTTGACTTTTGATCAATCAACTTTAACATTTTCATGAATGAAAGTATTTTTATCCGAACATCTCTACATTTCGTTCAAATAATCCGAATTGTTTTAAAAGAGTAATTTTAGTATACGACTTGATCTATGAAAACCAAATATCTATTTAATAATTTTTATAAAAGATGATAAAAATTTTGAAGACCAATTTGAAAATTTTGATATAACCATCCGAAGATAAATATTTAAACATAAGGCATGATTATGTCAAGATAACAGCAAGTGTTTGATTTTGATCAACACTTGGGGCATCTTGTGGCTTCGATTGTGTGATAATCCATTAAATTGAGAATACCTAGAGGCAATACCAAGGATTTAGCAACTCCGATCAAGTTTAACAACCGGTCGGATGATGATATCATTATTCTAGTTGGAGAAACAATAGCCTAAATAGTATGCTTTTAAGAATTAATCAAAGCGATCAAAGCGAGTAAGCTAGGGGGCAAAGAGCGGTCTTAAGAGAGGATGTCAACTCGGTCGAGTTTGATAAGCGATCAAAGTAGTCGGGTATGGTCTAGCAAGGATATATCACAACATGTGGTGGGTTATCGCTTTCAAAATCCAACAAAGTCCAATCTATCTCAATTGTTTGGAAAAAGTGAAAAAGCTCGAGTTCATAATGAATAGTGATCAAGGCTCTGGGGCAAGAAAATTTTGACAAGCACTACAAGATACGATCCGGTACATAAGTCCGGAATAAGACGCAAAAGGGAGAGTCAAGTGCCAACAAGGTCGGGCTAGCCTATGTTTCTCTCGGGTAAGAAACTCACAATTTTTATCAACCTTATTGATGTATTTCATGAATTTCAACTCAAAATGATAAGATGAAATCATCATTCAAACATGAAATTCAAAAGTCATAAGATCATAAGGGACTCACGTTCCTTTAAACTATCATTTCGAGCAAGGTCATCTAAGAATAGATCATCAATTCGGGTAAGGTCGCCTAAAAATAGACTATCATGTCAAGCGGGGTTACCTAAAAATAGACCATTATCTCGAGCGAGTCACCTTATAATAGACCATTAACTCGGGTAGGGTCGTCTAAAGATAGACCATCGGCTTTGGCATGATTGTTCAATAATAGATCATCATTTCGACGGGATCGTCCAATAATAGATCCTTATATATGGCAGGATCCTCCAAATATAGATCACTATTTTTGGCGGAATCGTCCAATATTAGATCATCATATCTCGCAGGATCGTCCAATAATAGATCATCCTTTTTGGCAGGATCGTCCAATAATATATCATCATTTCGATAGGATTGCCTTATAATAAATTATCATCCAGGTAGGGTTGCCTAGTAATAGACCATTGCAATTTTAATTTTTCATTGTTCTAGACATTTAATTTTTCAAGGCAACTCCCTTTGTAATATATCTTTAATTTTCTAGTAATGCATATTTAATTCTTCAAGACGATCGCCTTTACAACATGATCTTGCAATGCATCTTTAATTTTTTAGTAATGGATATTTAATTTTTCAAAATGATCGCCTTTACAACATGGTTCTACTATGCATCTTTGATTTTTTAGTAGTCTATATTTAATTTTCAGAATTGGCCACCCTCTAAGTTGATCGTGTATCGTATGTTTAATTTCGGGATTTACCGCCCTCCAAGTTGGTCGTGTACTCGTATATTTAATTTTTCAGGATCGATCGTCCTCTAAGTTGGTTGTGTATTGCGTATTTAATTTTCGTGGTTGGTCGCCCTCCAAGTTTATCATCTATTGCATATTTAATTTTTTATGTATTTCACTTTACTTTTGAGGGGCGAGTCGCCTACACAATGACATTATTGCATTTTTTGTTTTGTTTGGAACAATGAGTCAAGCATAACCAAATCTTCTCATTTAGTCATCTACTTTTCTTCTTTTCTTTATAAACTCACTAAGAAAATCCAAACCGAAGCTCATACCTCGGCTAGTATTTTGTTTATTTTACTTTTGTTTGGTTTTTTTTTTAGTTCATGCTTAACAAAAGTAAAAATTTTAATTAAGAAAAATAGAGAAAAAGAAAAAAAGAATTTTTATTTATTATTTTCAATCGTTACATAAAATAAAAATTAAACAACAAAAAAGAAAAAAACAAAGATGGAGGAACACTTCCCCCTATCTCATGCACAAATTTTCAGCAATTTTCCTTCCCCGGGAATTAATTTGGTTCCCAATTTCAATTTGGAAAATCCAGTCTTAGTAACCTTGTTTCCCTAAAACCAATTTGATTCTTAGTTTTGCCTTTAAACCTCAACTTGCCCTATCCTTTTGGCTCCAAAGAATCGACCACTCCGAGCAGCCCTCACTCGCTCTAATTTACGACCCACAACCTCCTCTCCATGGTCAACAATCTCGACACCCCCTTCCTGTTGCAGTCATGTTATTGTCTACTTCCACTCGTTAGCCTTTAATAGCCGACAATCTTCATCCTCCTTAAGTCAATCTCCCGCCATCCATCCCGCTCGGCCCACAACTAGTCGCAGCATTGCAGCCACTCTCCTATGCTATAGCCCGTAACTTCTCCCCATACCTTGCCGCACAACCCACAATCCACTCTCCCCAAGCCAATCTCTAACGGTCTCACCACTACACAACCCATAAACTCAATCCCATCTAACCCCCGTTTGATGTCTTGTAGAAAAATCTCACATCATCATGGTGGAGAACCAAGCCAATGTTTTACACACATATATAGATATATGAAGAGATAGAGTTCACACACAAAAAAAAAAAGGGTTCGATCTAAAATAAAAGAGAGATTAGCAAAAAAAAAAAAAAAAAATTGAAAAAAAATCAACAAACAAAAAAACCTAAACTGGATAGTAGCAAAGAAAAAAAAAAGGAAAGAATTTACTTGTTGGAGCAACTAAATCCCATCACTCTTTTGGAATCAATTTCATCTAGGTAAAATAATTTCTCTTTAATTTTCAAAATTTAATGTCAATTTTTAATTTTTGGAAGGTTTTGTTGTTTGGTTAGAAATTGATCTTAAGGGTTAAAATTATGGCTAATTGAGTTCAATTGGATTTCAATTTAGGGGTTCTAAACCCGGAGTTGAACTCAATTGAATTCAATCAAAACCTAGTGGTTCCTTGGTATCTTTGAACAAAATTAAATTAGGGGGTTTTTAAGAAATTAGGTCTATGAAGGTGTGAATTAACTTGATTTCAAAGGAAATCAAGTCAATTAGGCTCCGTTGAAAGAAAAAATAAGAAATTGAAAACCTAGGGTTTCGACCAAAATTGGAGAAGAACTTTGAGAAATTGATTTAGGGGTTTTGATTGGAGAAGAAAGAGAAAGAAGGGAGGAGAAAATGAAGGAAAGAAAAGGGAAAAAATCAGGTGGCCATGGAGGAATCATCACTGGTTAGTCCATGGTAGTTTCGATTAGGAGAAAGAAAGAAGAAGAAGGAACGAAAAAAGGAAGAAAAGAAGAAAAGGAAAGAAAAGAAAAGGGGAAAAGGAGGGATGAATCAATCTAGTTTGTCCATGGTAGTGACCTAGAGAGAGAGGAAGAAGAAAGAAAAAGAAAGGAAGAAGAAAGAAAGAAGAGGAAACGAGAAAGAGAGAGAGAGAGAGAGAGAGAGAAGAAACAAAAAGGGGCTTTTGATCTAAAATTTTTAAAATCTTGATTTGGGTTAAGATTTTTTTAGAAGTGTGGGTTGGGCTTACATGTGGTAGGGTTATGTCGCCGACTTGAAATTTTCCTTTTGGGTAGGCTCGGACAATCCAGCTCGAGTCCTTTTTTTTTAAAAAAAAAGAAGTAAAAACGAAAAAAAATGTGTCTTAGTTTTCAATTTCAAATTTATTTTTATGTTTGTTTCTTATTTCATTTTTAATTTAGATGTTAAATTGTCTTTAATTATTTTTAATGTAAATTTAATCTTGAGTTTATTTTACGCATGTTTATTAGCTTATGTTAACTTAGAATTTCATATTTTAATTATCCGTAATTATTTTAATTAATGTTTATTTAATTGATGTAGCTTTAATTTATTTATTTAGTAATTAGGCTTAGTAAGTAATAGTTGAAGGATTGTCAAGTCTCTTAATTCTTTAGGGACCGATGACGATCTTCCACTAAAAAAAAAGAAATGAAAAAATGATGAAAAAAATAAAAGAGAAAGAAAAATGAAGTAAAAAAAAATCATCATAAAACTTTTAACAAAATCTCATATCCGATAAGGAATATTGTTAGCCAAAAATTCATTTTTTTAAATAAGTGTTCTCCGACACACCGATTGTTTCAAGATTCAAAAAGTGGATTAGATGTTTGAACCAACGTGTCTCCCGATAGAAGGAGTCCGACGATCATTTCAATACGATGCCACGCTAAAAAAAAAAAAAAACTTAATTTGGCTTGAAATAAAGGACTTAAAAAATTGGAGCTTCAAAATTAAAAAAAAATAATTTGGCAAAAACAAAATACTTTAAGAGATAAATTTAGACTTACACTCGACGTGGTACCTTTCTTAGGAAAGGGTGTTTTTGGGTGATTAAATATCTTTTCAAAAGTGTAACCAACTCCTTCTCCTAAAATCTCTAAACCGAGTGCACATTTTAGGTTTCTAGTTCCTTCATACTAGGTGGAGACTCTAAACTTGTAAATAATTCTATAAATAAAAATAAATCTTAAACTTATTTTTTTGGGGTGTCTAGTCCAAAGTCGGGTAGCGACAAAGGTCTAGAACCCTTAGTTAGCCACTCCTCATTTCTTCTTCCTTCGCTATTGTAATAGTGAAGAAAAAAACTAATAAACAATCCTCCAATCTCAAATAAAATAACATTTTAATTTTTCAACTTCAAAATTCATAAAAAAAAGGAAAAAAAGAAAGGAAAACAAAAGAAAAACATGTTATTCTCACTAATTGATCCGATTATAACCTTGCCTATGGTTACTCGCTCTAATGATTGACATTGTTAGGTTGCTCCTCACCCATATGGTCTCACGCATTTTAGTAACAAAAAATTAATTAAAAAATATTACCATAAAATGAAGGACAAAAAGAGACAATGTTGATTAACTTACCTTAAGATGATTTAGGCTATTCATTATAGGATTCATCATCTTTTTGACCAAGCTGGTTGAGCACCACATCCATAAGGACCTTGATCACACCGTCCATTATCTTAGTTTGTTTCCTTTTGACTTGAAGAGTAAGAGATAGAGAAAGGAAGAGATGCACATGATGCCGTAATGAAAAGAGTATTGATTGACTAAGGATAACTGCTAACTCAACAAAAAACCAACATTTGCATTTTTTTATGCAAGATAAGTCAACTATAAAATTTTCAACATGAAACATAGTCCACCTATGAATGAATAAAATAAAATATAGCATCCCAACTTACTTGATTTTCTCAACTAGACATAGTTGCGTAAGCATATCAAGAAAAAAATCTATCATTATCCCTTTGTGCTACCAAATTGCAACCATCACAATAACACACCTTAATATCATACCTCAAAAATTAGAGTATGCATAGAGTGTACCAATTTGTGTATAATAGGATTGTAGTGGGAGAAGGGACGGGAAAAGATGGGGAAGATTATTATATTGTTTGGAAATTCGGGAGAGTGCGTGCACTTCAAGAGTTGGTGAAGCACAAAATAACTATTGGTTTCTATGCGGTCTTCGATTAGAATCACTTTTCCATAAAGACACCATAGGTTAGTCTAGTGGTCAAGGCCTAGGGCTTTGTTTAGGAGATTAAAACTCGCCGGATAGGTGTTGAGTGTAAGAAGAAAAGAAATAGTCGATCGACAATGGGATTGACAACCATTTGAAGGACTACAACAATAAATGATTTGTTATGGATCTAACAAAAACATGATATCTACTCTACCATACCTTACTTGTTTTCCAAATCCCCATCAACCTTTCTCATTAGGAAGGAACAACTCGTTTGAATTTATAAAAACAATATGAACGCAAAATACCAAAAACCTTATCGAATAGCCTAAACCAAATTTCAAGGTGACCCACTTAATCAAACACCTAAATAGGAGATAAAAAACAATTCAATCAAAACCAACCAATCACTTAAATCATAAGCCCATAACAAATTGGTCTTCTCTAAAGAAGTAGAGAAGTAGCGAGAGAGAAAACATCAAAACAAACATTAAGAAAAAAAATAAAGATCCAATAAGAGCTAAATCTTCACAAGCACATATGATTATTGAATAACTTAATTTAAAATAGTAGAAGTTAGCATGAAGTTAGCTCAAGGTAATAGAGAATGAGTAGGTGGATGAAGAATTTAAAGTGAAAAGCATAGGATAAATGTGGAAGAGAGAGAATAAAGAGGTGAGTTTTGGAGAAACTAAGAAATTATGTCTTTGGAAGAGATGGAGATTGTTGTACAGGTGGTGGTGGTGGGTTATGTCATGATGTCTAGGATGTTTTTTAGCCAATCTAACTATCCTTCCAATCCAAATTATGTTATTTGGTTGGATTGGAAAGGGAGGTAAGAAACTGAATAAATCGAAAAACAAAAATATGAGTTTAGTTTTGTATTTATGTTTGTTTATGTGTGGGAGAGATAAGAAAGAGAGAGTAAAAAGATGATAAAGGAAGAAAAATTTCTTTCCTTATCTATTTATTTTCAAACTAGCCTCGAATCATTCTTTATAACTTCGTCTCTTTTCATTTGCCAAATCACAAATGGCCTATCACTCGAAACTTCACTCGTGATTAGGCCTTACCAAAGAATCAAGCCCTTAAGTCCAGCTATGAACAATCTCGCGAAACACCTCTCTCACTCGTCTTTCCAAAGGATCCATTCCTTTCTTTAAAATCTCACAAAAATTTACCAGTTCCTTCATTTTCTTATCTCACCTTTCCTTCTTTTTCCTCTATTAATGAAAACCGAACCCAATTTGTTAATTTTCTCATAAACCTCATACACTTATCCATCCGGTAAAACTCTCTCGCAACTAGTAAGCATTCATATCCCTTTTTTGTGATTTCTCCAAACTCTTCTCGTGTAATGATAACACTAAATGCGTCTATGGAAATTGCTCGGGAATTAAAAAAGGCACTTGCAATCCTTTATCTTGGCATGAAATCACGACCACAAGTGCCCACATTATAGAAAGCAAAATTGTATTCATAGTATAAACATCCATAATAATTCCATCAATGGCCAAAACTTTATTCCCTCACGATGCAACCAAATTGTTCCTAATTGCTTAGTAACTGCTTAGTAGTAGATCATGACCGCGACACACTCTACAACAACGATCTAAAATGCTCAAGATTCCTATGATGCTAGTCCTTGGACGAAGTTTTTTGTCTTTCAAAAGACTAGTTTTTATAAGCCAAAATAGATGTAGTTAAATCCTTCTTATCTAACATAGAAATCCATAAATCAAGCAAACCTTTTTAGTATGGCAAAACTAACCTTTACCAAACATTCTTTGATTATCCAAACCATATAAAACAATCTCAAAAAGCTTCATCCACTCTCCGATCTATTCAATTCCATCATGAATCACATTACAAACATCTAAAACCTTGACGAGTTTATTCAAAAAAATTCGAAACTAACCGATCCAACGATGGTCTATGGACCAACGACTTGTGATTGAATAAATCACTCTAAACTCCTTTTGACAATAAAGGAAATAACAAAAAAGTTTTTGGATCCAATCTAATGAAAGCAAGCGATCATGCCCAATCGATGATAAATCAAGAAGTTCCGTATGTGTGTGTTTTTTTATGTGTGAGAGAGAGAAGAAAGAGAGAGTAGAAGGATAAAGATATAGAAAGATGATTTGGTGAGATTAGGATAAAATTGTATATATGTTTGTTTATGTGTGAGAGAGAGAAGAAAGAAAGAGTGAAATGATGAAGATAGAGGAAGATGGTTTGGTGAGATTGAGATAAAATGATGTTATGGTAGTGATGGTGGTCGAAGGCTCGGTGTCAAGCTATCATGGTTGTAGATGCAATTGCAAAAAGTTTTGGGTGAATAAGAGAATGGTGCATGCTCCTATCTATGAAGATGAAGGCTTGATGAGATTGAGATAAACCGAACTTATATATCATGGTTTCATGATTGTGATTTTTAAGAGTTTTTAAATAGATGGTCGAGATCGAAATAAAGCAATGTTCAATCGGACGATTGAAACAAAAAAAAAAGTACAAACAAATAGATTTGTACAATGATTTAGCAAAAAGGCAAAGAAAGATGGAAAAGAAAAACACTATTGAAAGAACAATGAAAGAAACAAGACATTTGAGTCTTGTGCCGAAGGGAAAAGAATAATGAAAAAGGCTTCTTTTTAAGAGTTTTTGTAATAATTATATCAACTTAAAGTTTACGAAATAATAATATAATATGCACCATGCAATAAATACAAATACTTATTAGTTGGTGATTACTTAAAAATAGTTTCTTTATTACTCAAATAATATTTTTTCCTTCTCTAAGGTAATAAGAATTTATTTATTTATTTTTATTAAAAATATTCTTAATTTTTCATAACTATCATAATCATGGAAAGTTTAGCTAAATTATATATATATATATATATAAAGAAGATAATTTTTTACCATTATTACATTAATCTATTTAATAGTTTATAATCGCTTATTTGTTATAAATTGAATAATATATTTTTTTTGAAAGACAATATATTTTTTGAATCGTAATTTTATAATAGTATTAATAACTAGCATAATTACGATATAATTAATTAATTAATTCACCGATTGATAAAATAAATTGTTATGATATAATAAATAAAAAAATATCTAATAGTTTATAACTTGAAAGTCCTATAATTATAAGTGGAAATGTTTAGTATTCAATTTTAATTGAAAACCAAACTAAATCCAACTATCAATTTTGATTTGATATATATATATATATATATATATATATATATATACCTATATATATATATTTCTCGGCTTTGACTAAACCGAATCGAAAAGCAAAAATAATTTCGGGTCAGATATATACGTATATATATATATATATATATATATGTATATATATATATATATATATATATATATATATATTAAAAATTGACACTCTGAATACCCTAAAGCTAAAGCTGATAAAATAGAAAAGAAGCCGCCTTCCGTCTCCCTTCACCCTCTCTGCCTCTCACTCGCACTGTGGCTAACAGTGACAGTCACTGTTAAACAAGCCAGAGAAGAGAGAACGGCCCTCCCCCTCACCCTCACAGTCCCAGCAGTCCTCCTTCTCGCTCTCACAGCCCCCTCGGTCCTCCCTCCTCAGTCCTTACTCCTCTGATCTCTCAAGATTTGAAGGTACAATTTAAACCTTGCTTGTGTCCTTTGTGTTTTATTTGAATTGTTTTTACGCATCTTGAAGCGACCTTTGTTATTTCAACATGAAAATTCATTGGGTTATCTGGTTTGACACTTTTGTGATTTCTTGGGGATGGATTGCTCAAATCCTTTTAATTTATTTCTTCTTTTTAGTTATGATGTGAATTTTCACTAGACATTTTGACATGGTCTTATAATTAGAGATCTGATCATCTGATTATTGAGCTTTGTATCATTTATGACACTTTCCTATCATTTTCTCAAACCTAATCTGTAAGTGGCCCATGGAAAGTAAAAGCAATGTTTTCAACTTCGCACAAAGAGGTATCATGGTAGTATGCCATTATGTAATTGATGAATAAATTGGTCTCAAATTGCAATGATGGACAGCTGTGAATTCCGATCTGGTCTATGTTTGAATTGTCTGTGATTTCACATGTTCTTATTAATTAGTAATTAAATGAAGCTTCACTCTCTCTCTTTTTTGCTTGCTGGGTCCTTGTTTAGAATAAGCTAAAAGGTAATGCATTGAATTTGAAAGCTATTGCTCCACATGCCTACTCAAAAAAAAGATGTCCCAACATGATTAGACAATTGTAGTATATTAGCTGAATATGTTTTAATACTTTGAAGGCTAATTTTCTTTAAAAATAAAAAGATTTAACCAATCTAAAATAACACAGCAGAAGCTTGAGTTTTCACCAGTATAAATTTTTTAATTGTAATACTGTTTTCTTGTAATATCCTATTTTTGCATGTTAAAATTTGTTACGAGTGACACTAGCATCAGTTATGAACTATTTTTACAAGTGACTAGAATTAAGCAGTTTGGAATTAAACCAATATCAGAAAGAAGGTTTTGGAAATATTCTACTGGTTTACAGAATTGTCTTCCGTAGGAATAACAGAATAAAACAAACGGAATAATAAATTTTTATTTGTTGTTGGTTAGCTTCAACGAAAAATCGTTTAGCCAGAACTGGATGAATTTAGCATCCATTTTCCCTCCAGTATCAGTATATTCACTGGATAATGGACTGCAAAGACAACTTAGTTAAAAAAAAAAAGGAAAGAAATTAAAAATTTAATACAAATTTACTATCTGCAAATCAACCAATTTTATTATTTCCAGGGATGTTTAAATATAGACCCAATTAAAATCTGGCCAAAACTTTGCAAATAAATAAGGACATACTAGTATTGTTGGAAAGGAATTAGATAATTCCTTAGTAGCAGGATTTTTAAAGAATACTGCAAATAACAATGTTTTAAAATCTCATATGCCATTGAACTTCCATAGCAGTAAATTGTTATGGAGAACAAAAACATCAATGTCAAAAAAAAAAAAAAAAAAGAACATTCGCAGATTCCTCCCATCTGTACCAAATCATTGCTAAAACTATGAGACTGCATGGTTAACTTTTATTCAAAATTTCCCAACAAAATGATTTAAAGAGCCTATGAAACTACAGATGCTTTAATAACTTGGGAATTTGGTAATCCATGTACACTCAAACAAATAAACATACAAATAGTGATATGAAAATGCTGGCACTACCACTAGAAAATATCAATTGAAAAGAAGGGGTCAAATAGGGAGTTGTGGAGCAGAATTCAATGCAAGAAAAGTATATGATAAAATGTCTGAGTGAGATTTCTTTTATTTCAAATTCTAAGTTCTTACTTCAACATTGTGTTTGCAGGATGGAAAGTGAATCAAAAGCTGAACTGAAAGAAAAGTTTTCCAAGATTTTTCAAGATTTCTTGACTAGGTAGGTAACAAAAAACATAGACAGCTACATAACAAATACTAAGTTTAGTTGTTACTAAAAGCTTACAAGATGTTGGTAAAACATAGCCTATGCATTTCTTTCATATGGAATGTATAAAACCCTTATGAATAACTAAATTTTGAATTTTAACTTTTTTTTATTTTTATTTGAATGACTGTCCTGTCAATAAAGGGTCACAAAGCTTGATGAACTTGCAAATATTGGAAGTAGATTTCTTAATGGCTATCAGCAAGCGCTTGGTATGTAGGTGGTTTGAGATTATGTTAGAATGTTTTTTTCTCCTTTCTACCCTTTTGTTTTATAGCATTGTTTTGTTTTATTTTTCGTGTAGAATTTCTTCGACGACCTCCGATAGACAGGATATCTCAGTTAATTGAGAACATCATTAAAGCAAATGAAACGAAACGGGTTAAATCTTATATTGAAGCTGGTTGTGTTAATGTTCATGATAGCATACAAAACACCAACAAGTGTAAGTGCAATTGTAATCAATATTTCATGCTTTTTTGTCTAGAGTTTAGTATTTTGTGGTTGTCATTCTGTTTTTGTGTATAACTTATTGGTGTAATTGCTATGAACTTTGGCACTCAGAAGTACGTGCATGTCTATTGGGACTTCATAACCATTTAAGTGAAGGTAATTTTTTTCTTTTCAATGTTAAGTAATATCTTATTATTGGAGTCAGTTGAAGTGTTATGCCATTACATGTTTGGCTTGTTATCTGTATGTCAATGTTCAGTGTTTATGTGGATATGTTCTGTATGTTTACCAAAAATTGTAGAGTACTTATTAGCTTGTTTGATGTATCTATCATTACAGTTTCATTAGTTGCTACTTCCTGCACCTAAATTTTTCTCAGATTGAAATGTGAATTGCAGCCAAGACCTTACTAAACGAACTTGAACATCTCTTGGAGGATTTATCTGGTGCAATTCAAACTGCCAATGAATGTTTATCACCTTTGAATAATGAAGATTGCTGTGATCAATTGTATCAAGAACTAACCATTGATCAGGTTGGTGAAAGATGTTCATCAGATGTCTTATTTTATGTTTAGAATATTCATTCTCTGTTGCCCATTATCCCTTCTTTTATATTCCAAAGGTCGGAAAGTTAATATTTTATGGGCCTAAAAAATTGTAGACTAGATTTCTGTTTTTATCTGTTGAGGATAATGTCTATCTAATTTCTATGATCCTTTATATTTGATCCCTTCCTTTCAATTGATATTTTCTAATGGTAATGCCAGCATTTCCATATCGCTATTTGTATGTTTATTTGTATTAGTATACATGGATTACCAAATTACCAAGTTAGTAATGTATCTTTAGTTTCATAGGCTCTTTAAATCATTTTGTTGGGAGTTAACTATACAGTCTCATAGTTTAGCTCTGATTTGGTGCAGATTTGAGGAATCTGTGAATGCTCTTTTTCTTTTCTTTTTTTCCCTCGAGGGATCCATTGATGCTCTTGTTCTCCATAACATTTTGCTGCTATGAAAGTTCAATTACATATGAGATTTTAAAACATTGTTATTTGCAGTAACCTTGTATTCCTTAGAATCCTGCTAATAGAGAATTATCTAATTTCTTTCCAAGAATAACTAGGATGCCCTTATTTATTTGCAAAGTTTAGGCCAGATTTTAACTGTGTCTATATTAAAACATCCTTGGAATAATAAACTTGGTTGATTTACAAATGGTAAATTTGTATTAAATTTTCAATTTGTTTATTTATTTTTATTTTTTTCCCACTAAGTTGCTCTCTTAGCTGTCTAGTGAATATACTGATACTAGAGGAAAAATGGGTGCTAAATTCATCTAGTTTTGGCAAAATGAGTGGTCTTTGAAGCTAAACAACAACAAATGAAAATCCTTAATTCCATTTGTTTTAATTTTTTGTTATTCGTATGGAAGACAATTCTGTAAACCAGTAGATTATTTCCAAAACCTTCCTTTTGATTTTGGTTCATGATTCCTTTTTCTTCAAATTTAATTCCAAACTGCTTAATTGTAGTCACTTGTTCTAATTAGTTTTGTGAAAACCCCTTGTTTTGATTTTGTTTTGAGATACCATTTCCCATTAAAGTTGATTAACACGTAACTGCCTAACTTATTTTTGTTAGGTGGAAAAATCATCATTTGATCTCGGAGAACTTGAAATGACACATTATGTTGTATTGATGGGGATCATTTACAGTATGGTAAAGCAAGACTATGTGATGCAGGTAATTAGCTTCATCATGAATTGATTTTCTGTTATGGAGATGACATCTCATTAGACCTTGAAGTGAGAGATGTTATTATTTATTGCAGGAGAGGATTGTTAATTCGTTAAATTTCAAATCATTGTCTGGAGAATTGGAGAGCTATTGTGTAATGTGGTCCTTGCGTCCTTTTATCAAGGATGAAGTTATGCATCATGCCTGGAGACTTATACGTTAGCCATTGAAACTGTTTTTAGTGTAGATCGCAACTTTATAGCAGAGCATTTTGTTGTACATTTGAGAGTGTACTTATGAAACACGTGCCGTTCCTTATATTATATTTTTTTTCTTCCGTTCTGTTTGCTTTGTTGTGTTGTTTGTTTGTTCATTGTATATCAGTGCTTGTGAGTAAAATATAATTTAGTCCCTCTTGTTTAGAGAAATGAAATATTTAGTTTCTCTCGTTTCAAAAACTAATCCTTTAGCCTCTCATGTTGAAATTGTTGACGCTTCTGTCTAATTTATAGCTAATACTTAAAATATCCTTTAGAATATATATACCCATTTTGAAAATGAAGCAAACCCACTCTTCTTTCTCCCTTGCTATATTTCTTGCAAAGATGATGCTTTCTCTCACACTTTGAATCGTTGTGTTTTGTCTGTCTAATTTGTTCTTAGACAAGCTTAACCTTCATACCCCTTTCTGCCTTTGTTGTTGATTTCTCTCTCACTCTCTTTCAATCTTTTTGTTTTTCTCTTTAAGTTCTTTCTTAGTTTACATTAACAATTCTCCTTTTCAATCGCAAAATCAGAACTCCAATTGACTTGTTAAGGTTAGTTTAAACTTTCTATTGTTAGTTTTTAATTGTTTAATGTGGGTTGTTGTTGGTTTGGGTTTTTCATATGTTTTACGGAATGAGTTTTGAAAAATAAAATGAGATTTTATTTAATATGTTAATGTTGGTAGAATGTGTCAAATTTTTGATTTATTTATTGCAATTTTGATGATTTGTATATCTAGAGTTTACAAAATTGAGGATTTGTAGAATTGTTTTTTTTTTTTTTTTTTTGTCTTTATATAATGGGTTTTTTTCGGTTCCAATTATCTGGCTTAATGAATTTTTAAAGCAGGTGAGGTATTATATCATGAAGATGGTTTTTGACATGGATTTAGAAAATGTTAAATGCTTGGAACATACAAAAAAATATTGCTACTTGAATTTGCTAACAGATGTGTATAAGTATTTCTGTCCCCGTTCTGACATTGTCAATTTAATTACTGGTTGTGTAAGATCTATTGCAAGTGACGAGGATTTGATTAGTGTTTTTAAATATTATAGTTATTTGGACCTTCAGGAGGTGTCCATACTCATGGAAGATAATGACATTAGTATTCCATCGAGTGTGATATTACCTAAAAAACAAAGCCATTTACCTATCAAGATAAATAGTTATGATTTATTGAAGAAGTTGAGTGAGACTTGGATCAAAAAGCTTTTACAAAGGGGATGTTAGTGGAGTGAATGTGAATGATGGTGGGAATATAAATGTTTAAATGTGAATGTGGAGGTGGTTGACATGAATATTGATATTATTGATGGTGGAGTCTGTGGGTATGGAAAAATGTGTTGAAAATATCAATATTGATGGAGTAGATGTTAAAGAAAGAATGGAGAAAGTTTCTGAAAATATTAAAGGCGGAAGTAAAGGTGAAGATCAAAAGGTTTTATGGGAATTAGAGGAAGAGGTTTAGTGGGTGCAAGTGTTAAAAGAGAAAATGGACATACAAATAGAGAGGTACATCTTGACTTAACTAATGTTAATAAAAATAAGAGAGTCAAGAAAACAATTTGTTAACGAAGAATATGAGTTTGTTGATTAGGATTATGATTTGGTGATGATGGAGATTGAGATGTAGCTAGAGTGATGTGGGCATCTCAAATGATGTTGATAATGAAGATGTTGATGTAGGGTTTAGTGATTGTGGATCAGATAATTCTATCGATAATATAAGTTTCGAGGATGAACAATTTGGTGAAAATCTTATATAAATCCATTAAAAAAGTGTAGTGCATAGAGGTTTAAAAAATCAGGTCTTGATGAGGAGTTTGACTTTGTTTTTAGTTATAGCTCTAAGGATGAAGATGAGTGTAGACATGTATTAAGGACTTATGAAATTTGTGATGGCTATCCAATTCCAAGAAAAAAGAATGATAAGGTTAGATTGGTTGCTTATTATGAAGAAATAGGTTGTGAATGGAAGTTTTATGCATCACAAACATAATAAATCCTTTATGATAAAAACTTTAAATGATAAACACACTTGTATAAGGCTAAGTGGGTGGTGTAATGGTAATATTAATTCAAAGTGAATTAAGAAGGAATTAGCAGAATAATTGAGGAGCGATTCAGATATGAGTTTTGATATTATAAAAAGCTTGTTTGCTAAATAGAGGGTTGATTGTTTGCTAAATAAAAGGTTGATTCAAATGAATGTTAGTTGCTAAGGGTTAAGTTACAAGTAAAATTGGCCAATGAAGGAACACATGGAGATCTTTTTATTACCTAAAAAGGGACATTGAACTACTATAGCACACAAACCTATGGATAGTTGTTGAGATTGAATACATGTAACAATATATATCTTATGCATAATTTAAAAGGGTATTCATTTGCTTGTATGATATGAAAGTTGGGTTTCGAAAGCAGTAAGATCATTTATTGGAATGGATGAGTCATTTAAAAAGAATATATGGTCAATTGCTTTTATGTGTAGTGGGACTTGAAAGAAACAAAGTCCCTTTTCTTATTGCCTTTGTAATGTTGAAAGTGAGTCCAATTAATCTTGGTTGTTTTTTTTTTTTTTTGAACATTTAAAGACATGTATTAGTTTGGAGAGTGATGTAAGACCTTGGACTTTTATGATAGATAAACTAAAGGTACTAAAAAAGAATATTTCAATATTTTTGTTTGTTTTTGTTATTAAAATTTATTAGACATGTATTGATTGTGTTGTCTTTTATGCATAAATAGTATCCGATCAATGCAATTGGTCAAGTATTTTCTAATGCAATTATAAATTTTGTTATAGACATTTGTTCATAGGGGTGTTCGTTCGGTAATTCGGTTCGGTTTTGAAATTTTTTGATCGGTTTTTGGTTAATCGAATTGTCCAAAAAAATAACCGAAATCGAATCGAATTTTTATTCGATTTTTCAGTTTGGTTTCGAAATATACCGATTTTTTAATTCGATAATTCGGTTTTCGCCTATAATTAATACTCAATATCATATGTTGATTCGATTAATAACTTAATTAGAATTGCATCGATTTCATGATCTCAACATTCACTCAATGATTAACCTTTTTAATGATAAGTGACAAGAACCCATATATCGATAGACCTCATCCAAATTTAAAATAGGCTACAATGCTACATCACTATTCTCTATACTTCAATAATGAAAAAGCAAGAATGTCAAATAAAAATTCAATTTCAAGTATTCAACAAAATAAAAAGTTAAAAACATTAAAACGATAATTCAACATTCCTAAATTACCAAGTAACATTAATAATTTAACAAAGTAAAAGTAACAAACTAACAACAAGAAGCCAACAATACAAAACTAAGTCACTAATAACTTACCAAGTAAAATAATTCAAAAAACTCCCACAAGTCATAACCACCACAATCCACAACCACAAATAGACAAGTGCAAGCAAAAGGTTTACCAAATAACAAATCCTGCAAAGAAAAGAAAAAATGTCAATTCTATAAAATATAAAGACATTTACAAATATACATGGACACACATAAAGATAATTCGTTAGAAATTTACCCATGTCACTCAAAAGATCAAACCACCATCCATTTATCATATATCTATCATAGGTGCATTCGTTGAAAGTTTTAATAAATCTGAAAAAAAGATCAATACTTTAAGTCTTTAATATTAATTTGGAAGGAAAAAAGACAAATGAAAATATAAGAATTGAAAAACTTACCTACTTCAAGTTTCTCAACATCTTGTAAATCTTCTTCAGTAGTAATTGGCATTGAATTTTGAAACCAATCTTGAGCACATACAAGAGATTGCACAATGCTAGGAGTTAAAGAACTCCTAAAGGCATCAAGAACTCTTCCTTCGGTGCTAAATACCGATTCTGAAGGAATGGTAGATATTGGAACCGCCAACACATCACGAGTCATTTGTGAAAGGATAGGAAATCAAAGAGAATTGTTTTTCCACCACTCCAAAATATCAAAATTTTCATCCCCAATTTCGATAGATTCATAAAGATACTTATCTAATTTTGATCTTTTATCTCCTTCTTCATTTTCATTGAATTTTTGAAATCGTGACATTCTTGCAAGTTTCTTGTTTTTTTCTTCATGACATCCATTACTTCACTTCCACTTGAAACTTCCGTAATCCCACTACTTTGACCACTAAGACCTTGATTTGGTGATAAATTGCAATATGAAGCATACAAGGCACATATAGATTCTCTCACATCATTTGCCATCTTTTCTTCAAGCCAATCACCATGCAATTCGTTTAATGTAAGTGCAACATAAACAAGTTTATGTGTTGGATCAAACACGGCTCCAATATAAATCAACTTATTCATTTTCTTCATATCCCCCTAATACTTATAAAACTTTTCTCTCATTTTACTAGCCATTAAACAAGTATCATCATCGGCATACTCTTGCCATTCTCTCAAATCAGCTTCAAGTGTACAAATTTCATCAAAATAATTATTAGAAGTGACATATGAATGACCCGAAATAGACAAAGTAAGGTCATAGAAATTTTTCAATATATTCATCATCTTCCTATAAGTCCTCCAATCTCCGACACTAGGTGGTCCAAATACCCCATCACCAAGATCCATATTAAGTTTAATACCATATAAATGATCAATTTGCTCATATCTCTTAAAAGCTCTCTCAAACTTTTGAGTTGAATCTAACATCAAATAAGTTGAATTCCATTTAGTTGAAACATCTAGATGTAATAAAATTTTGGAATCAATCTTTTCAATATCTATGCATTCCTTAAATTTTCTCAACCTAGCGTGAGATTGTCTAACATACCTCACAGTCGCTCAAACACGAAAAATAAAAGGATTTGCATTTTTTAACCCATCAAAGACCACAAGATTCAAAATATGAGCCATACACCTCATATGAAGTAATTCCCCATCTAAGATGCTATGACCCCAATTATTAAAAAAATCTTTCAAATATCTAATCGCCACATCATTTGAACTTGCATTGTCTACGAGTAATAATGAAAACCCTTTCAATTCCCCAATCAATCAAACACTTTTCAATTACACTACCCAAATCAATACCCTTATGACCATAATTCGGATAAAAAATCAGAATTTTTTTATGCAACTTTCAATCATTGTCAATAAAATGAGTCGTTAGACACATATAATTAATTCTTTGAATATACGTCTATGTGTCCGTAGTGAGACAGAACTCTTTGACAATTATTTTTTAAAAATTGCTTCAACTTTAATTTCTCATATATATAAAGTTGATAACAATCTCTTGAAATGGTAATCTGTGATGGAATTTTAAATCTAGGATGTACAATTGACATAAACCACCTAAACCCCATAATCTCTACGAATTTGAAAGGAAGTTCATCCATGACAATCATGGAAGCTAAAACATTTCTAATTCAATTTTGATCAAACTTTCTTGTGCTAAAAGTGTTTTGCCCTCCTTGAACACTTGAATTAGATTGAAGGTTCAATTCTGGTTGGGTAGGGTCAAGCATATGTAGGTGTTTTTTGCATATGGCCATATGCGATTTAAGTGCAATAGTACCATTTCTAGTAGGATGAGCAACGAAATACCTTGTCACGAGTAATTACATCTCCCCTTGACGTCTTTATTTTCATCTTCAAACTTTGTGAAATGGTCTTATACAATTGACCTTGGCCTCATTGCTCTTCTCTTCATCTTTGTGTTCAACTACATGTTTGATGGAGAGCCAGCGACGAATTGTATCTCGTCGCTGGGCTCGGTTCTAGATGGGTTAAACTCGTAACTTTAGCATCGAAATCTAAGGATCCCAACATCTACACAAATTCAAGAATATATTTAATTAGAAATGATTATTAAATACAAGTATATAGTATTAAAAGTTTAAATTTTAAAATAGTGGGCGGTGTCCACTAGTTAGCCATCGCCCATTGGCCTACGGCGCCGGCTAGCCCGTTAGCTTGGCCGGTGCTTGCAAGCTCGCGCGGCTGTGCCCTCCGGCCGTAGGCCTATTGGCCGGTGGCCACTAGCTGCTAGACCTAGATTGCTAGCCGGCTAACCCAAGCTCCTACCGGCTATTGCAACACAAATTACACAATTCATAATTTTTTCGGATCTTATTAGCTACTAGCTCAAGTTTTAACCAATTAAGTGAATCAACCATATGTCCATAATAGTTAACACTTACAGTATATAGAGTGAGAGAGAAAATGAGAGTATGGTTACTTACTTTAGGAGCGTGAGGCCGTGATTACGATTTGTGAAGGGTGAGGGCTGATCGACCGTCGACCGAGGCCGTGAGAGGCCGAAAGCGAGATGAGGCCATGAGGGTGCCGCAAAGGTCCGGTCGTCCAGAAGAGATTGGAGAGTGGAGAGGACTAAGGAGTGATGAAGAGACCGAGGAAGGAGAACAAGCAAAGCAACTACTAAGTAAGAAAATGCCGAACCGAGGTCTCGCTCGGTTATAGTGAGGAAGATGAAGACACGAAGAGGATTAGATCTAGAGGAAGTGAGGAACACTCGATTTTAATTTTTAGGTTTGTGATTTGTGATTCTTATTTCTCGAGTGATGGTGAGGACCGAGGAAGATGAAGTCACGAAGAAGAGGATTAGATTTAGAGGAACACCCGATTTTAATTTTTGGTTTTATGATTTGTGGTTTGTTAATTCACTCAATTCGGAACGGAAAAGAGTGAAAGAACGTCGTTTCACTCATGAATTAAAAAAAAAGTTTAATAATTTGGTTAACTGGTTTGTTTAAAAAAAACTAAAATCAAAACTAAAAACCGATTATATATCGATTCGTTTTTTTTTAATTTTTTTTTTAAAAATGGCACCAAAATTGATATTTCGGTATGATTCGGTTCGGTTTTTTTATTTTCATCGAATAGTGAACACCCCTATTTGTTCATAAATTTTTAAAGTAAGTTTGGGTCTTTATTCTTATTAAAGACTCGACTTTTGAACTCGTTTGTAGAGCAATTTGTCCCTTTTAGTTCAAAAAATTGATGCAAAATTTTTTTAGAAAGGGCAATTGACTCGATGATGAAACGAGTTCCATCTTAATGGTCAATAAATGCTTTTTGGCTAGAAGCAAAAAATGATCATTTAACAAATAATAACTCGGGTTGGGAAAATCATGCACCTTCTAATTTTTCATGTGTCGAATAAGATTTGGTAGAAATTAATGGTTAGAATGCAAGTCGGATATAATACGGCAACTATATGGGAATGAAGGGTTTGTCCAAAGTTGAAATAATAATTTTAAAAAATTACATTATCTTCAAGGTCTTTAAAATTGTTTATGGGAAGGAATGATAGTATGAATTGAAGGAAGGAAAGTATAAATATACGAGTGAATATGAGGAACAAGACTTGTAGTTGTAAAATGGTGGAAAAAGAGTGGACTGCCATATAAGCATGTCGTCGTAGTTATTGGCTATAAAAGGAAAAGTTTAAAGTATTTTTATGATGATTCATTTATGGTTATTGTATTTTTTAAGATGTACGGATATGTAGCTCATTCAATGCCTTAAGAGAATTTGACCCTAACTAAGCTACCTGAGAAGATTCTACCTCCAACCTTTTGAAGAAATTTTGATAGATTAAAAAAGAATAGGAGAAATGAGTAGGAAGAGGCAACATTAGAGAAGGGTAAATGAATTAAATCATGTATGGTGAGGTGCAAAATTTGCAAACAGACTTGGCCATAATAGAAAAACTTGTCTAAAGAGAGAAATAGGTACTATAAGGAGAATGGTAAGACACTTACATTTATTTCTTTCATGTTTGTTTGATACAAAATGAATTAATGATTTTTTTTTTGTTGGTCTATAGTGAACACAAACTTGACAAAGTGATAGTGCTTCAACATAACATTAATATAAAGAACCAAGGAGTAGAATGGTCATGAAACATTTTAAACATGATGATAAATTTGAATTGTTTAACGAATGGGTTGATGTTGTCTCTTTGTTATGATTTAAGAAACATATAACGGATATGATGGCTTAAAGCAATCGGCTTGATGTTGATGAGACCAACATTCTGGAAGTTGGTTCGATGGTGATGGAACCAATATTTTAAAAGATAGGTCGATGGTTATAGGACCAATATTTTGAATTTTGTTGTACTTTGGATAATTTGTAATCAACTTTACAATTTGCTTTGTTGTTTGTTACCTTTTGATTAAAGTATTCAAGGGTTTGTCTTTGATAATTAGGATACTTTTGGTGATGTTGGTTAGATCGGGATACTTAATGTGTTTACTTGTTCTAATTCTCAATTTCATTTATGAATGAATATTAAAACCGACCATTAAATTATATTAACTTTCATGATGAATTCAATTCGAAACTTTAGTTATTATGTCCATTTTTTGAATGTCAATAATGTTTTTTTTGATGAATTTGATTTGACAATTGGAATGAATTTTGTCCAATTGTCAAAATGGTATTTCCAATTTAAAAAAATAAAATATCACTATTCATTCTTTAATATTAGAAACTCATTGTACATTTCAAAGAGTTAATCCTAAAAATAACATTTACTTCCTTAATAATTCATACATATATTGTACTAAACACATGTTATTTTTAATAATACATACAAAAACTTAATCTTAAAACTCTTATCCTAATATGCATTTCACCATCACAAATTAAAATCCTAATTCAAATCTCAACTCTTCACTACAATTAGAATAATAAAAAACATAATTAACACCACACACCAAGCTATATCAAAACCCATAACAGTTTTCATCCGCCTAATGAGTACCGTAATTCTTTCCATCTTTACACCATTCATCTTGTTCTCATTTTTCAGGACTCTTATTTCATCTCTTAGCTTGATAATTTTGTTTAAAACAAGTGTTCTTGAAGACCGATTAACTTCTCCACTACTTTGGCTATTCAAACTACCATCGGTAGACATCCCTCGACCAATGCCCACATACTCCTTAAGGACAAACATAATCCAATTTGTGCTTGCTTAGTTATGACTTGGAGATCTTGACAACTCGCTCTCCTTTCATACCTATAATTGATATTCCAAAATCAACCATTATTCTAGCCACTCTCATTTTCATTTTGGCTTGACATTTATTAACCGTAGTATATATATAGAAATGAGATACAAAATTAAAAAGATAAAAGAAGATAGTGAAAGAGAAGAGAAGAGAAGTTACAAAATTAAGGAACTAAAAAAATATAGTGAAGGAGAAGAGAAGAGAAGTTGCAAAATTAAGGAAATAGAAGAAGAAGAAATGAAGAGAAGTATGATTTTAGAATTTGTCATTAGTTTTATCTATCACTAGAAAAATTATTTAAAAATAAAACATATTCGGTTAAGTACGAGTTCATCACTTTACTAATACTTATTAGATGGAATTATGAAATTATTAACGAAATTTCAACTTGAGGGACTAAAGGATTTATTTTTGAAAAGAGAGGGACTAAATAATTTGTTTACCTAAACGAGAGGAACTAAATTATATTTTATGAGTTTTTGTTAAAGAAGGAAGGTGGAAAAAAAGAAAAAGAAAAAACAACGCATTTTCTCTCTCCTTTTGCTTTTATTTTCCAACTTCTTCATGAGAATAATAAAGATAAGTCCATTCCATGATATTCTTGAAAATCTTGCTAGAAAAAATAACTTCTTTAACATTTCGCATGACCTTTTTTCCCAAGTTCTGAAGCTCTTGCCTGGAATTTTTCATCATCCATGACTTGATCCACCTTATTCTTAATTTTTTTTTCTTTTTTTGTCGTGAGATGATCCCACTTTTGGTCTTGTTGAACTTCAATCATAGCTTCTATACCTCACAAATAACTTGTCAAGGAATTAGTTGGCAAAATATGACCTACACAAGAAGGGGATCCCATTATAGCTCCTTCCATGGGGGTTCCAGAAGTAAGAAAATAGAAGGGTGAGGACTTTTTGTCCAGGATCCAACCAAAAATGCGACTGATGTGACTACTCGTGCTCGAATTCTTCTTGGATAGTCGTCATTCATCTCACTAGTGATGTCTCTGGCCTTATGACCCATAGGAACGGCGTAGTGGATATTTCATGACCTGGTAGAGCTGACTCTTGGAACCTGTATATGGTAAAAAACAGTAAAGTTGTCAAATGTAATATAAATGACTTGGGTGGTTGTTGGTCTACATATAGTCATTTTAAAAATGTTTTGTATTCTGGTCAGAAGCATTCTAGTGGATCTGAAGTATCCCATGCAAGTTCAGTTCATGTTCATCCCAGCAGATGAAGAAATAGCTCTGAGAAGCGTGCAATGTGGCGCGAAATTCAGGCTGGGAAGTAGTTATAGAGAGCAATACTGAAAATTTGATGCATTAGCAATTGGTGATTGGTTTTGACCCATTCACATTGTTCTGCTTTTAGACTCATATTTTATTGGTTTAGTGATTGGTTTTCATCCAATCATCCTTTGGTTCATATGAACTATTCGGATGTTATCTCTATAAAGTTCAATGGCGAGAATTTTGCACTCCGAAAATTTTAATTCCGGATATTTGTTGACGGCAAAGACCTTTTGGAAATCTTGATGGCACAACTCCAGAACCTGTAGAAGCAACAGAGGGGGTAAAAAAAAAATGGAAGCCCAATAATGCTCGTGTTATAAGCCGACTTCTCAATTCCATAAACCAAGAAACAACCATGAGATTAGGAGCTTATGGGAAAGCATCATACATGTGGAAGCATTTAGAGAAATTTATTCTCAGTCAAATCAAGCAAGAAGGATTCATCTGGAATATGAAATTTCTCGATACGTTCTAGAGGACCAAGATATTCAGACCTATTGTTCTAGTTTAATGACTCTTTGGTCTGGACTAGATCTGATCATGGTAGAATCTACTGAAGCAGCAGTACTAGAGCATATGATGAAAGAGAATAGAAAGAGCAAGGTGATGTAGTTTTTGACGAAGCTACGTCCACAGTTTGAATCGGTTCATGCAACTATAATTAATCGACAAATACAGGACCTTGATACCTTTGTCTTCGCAGAAAGGCTACAATCAATAATGGATCTACAAGCTTTGATAATGTTTTCTGTTCTTCCAAATATCAGGTTAGATCCAAAGAAAAACAGAAAGATCCCACTCATATCCAATGTCATTATTGTAGAGAGCAATTTAGGTCATGTAGTCTCCGTATTGCAAGGATCGAAACTTCGGCAATTACTGTCGGAAAATTGGTCATATAATTTCAGAATGTGGATTTTTGGGTGATCGAAAGCAAGGGCACAAAGCTTATCGTACATCATCAACCACTATAGGTGATATTTTCTCTTAGTACACAATCATCATTTTTATTTTTATTTTAGTTTAGAAAAATTTATCCTCCTTTTCATCTTTTGCTATTTTGATTTTTTATACATGATTTTGGACCCATAAGAAGGGACCCAACCCAACAGATGTAAACCCTTAAGCGACGAACATTGCTATTTTGCAGCAGGAAAGTATTGTTGCATAGCTAAATCTCAGATCATTGTTTGAGAACCAGAGAGCTATTGTCTGACTTGGTCCTCCCGTCATCAACAGTGAAATTTTTGCATCTTATCCATTAAACATGAAGATTTTGTGAGTATAGATTTCATCTCAACAGAAGAGCTCTGTTGCACATGTAAGATACTGACCGCTTCTGATATTTTATGCAGTTTCTTTGCTTTTTTTCCTTTCTGTTTGCTTTGTTCTCCGTTTGATGTGATTGCATCTTAACAGCATAGCACTGTTGCACTATATGTTCAGTGTTTTTTTTTTCCCACAAGAAAGTATATATATATATTTTTTTAACTCATACTGCCAAGACTTTTAACATATTAGCCTTGTAAGACCTTATATTGCAAAAGACTATTACGATTAGGCTAAAAGTTTAAGAAAGTAGTTAACTTATGCAAGAATGCATTTTTGCTCTTTTTTGGTTTTATTTTCCAAGGTTCGTGCAAAATGAGAAAAACATGATATAAAAATAGATAAGAGTTCAAACAAGCTCAGGACCTCTTCTTGCTTTATGCCTTCATCCATTCAGTGAAATTCTTGGTAGAACAATCATCTTCTCTAACATTCTGCATGCCCAATCTTTTGAGTTCTAAGCCTTTTCCTTGAATATTTCATCACCGACAACCATGGTTTAAAATAGCATGGTACATTACATACTTTATTATCATTATTCGATGTTATATATACTTTAAAGTCGTTTTACATATATAACGACAAATAACGATATTATCGTTATATAATATCATTATTTATCGTTACATAATTTCATTATATATCAAAAAATTTAAAATTCTGCTCTAATCAATTATCAACGTAAAAAATGAAAAAAAGAAAAAGGGGAAAAAAATGGGACTTATAGAAAAGCTTGGTTGAAAATCAGAGAGAGAAAGAAATTTGAAGAAAGGGAAGCTTGGTTGAGAAGAGAGAGAGAAAGGAGGATGAAGAAAGGAAACCTGGTTGAGAATTTGAAAGGAAGAAGAGAAGACGTGAGTTAAACAGGAGCAAAGAGAGACTAAGAAAGAAAGAAAGAGAGAGATAGACGCACGTGATATTCATAGAGAATGCAACTTTAGTTGAATAAATTATAAATTAATTTCTTTAGTTTGGAAAAAAAATGTTAGTTCTTCTAGTTTTAAAAATAAGTTAATTAATCCATTTTGAGTTATTTTCTAATTTGTTTTGCTTTTGTTTTTTTAAAAAATTATATCATGAAAAAATTGATGAAAAAAAATATTTTGTGAAATAAAATAATATTACATTAAATATGGTAAACAATCACAAAAAAAAAAATTAAATAATTAATTTTTGAAAAAAAACTAATTAATTCAGTTATTAAAACTAAAAGGACTATTTTGTAATTTTTTCTCTATTATTCAACCAAATTTCAAGTTGAGGCACAAAATTCAAAGACATGCTAAATGCATGCTTTAAGTGAGTAAAATAGAAATTAGTCCCTTTAGTTTGCAAAAATAAATAAATTAGTTTGTATTGTTTCAAAAACCAATTATTTAGTCATTTTTTTTTGTCTATTTTATGCTATTTTTTAATTTGTCTTCTTTTTTATTTTAAAAAATAGAAAAAGAAAAAAAATTTATATCATAAAAAAATTAGTGAAAAAACCATTTTGTAAAATAAAATAATATTACATTAAACATGGTCACCACTAATTAAAAGATTAGATAATCGAGTTTATTATTTTTTTGTGTGATATTAATTTATTAGAAATGTTATTAATTTTTTTAATAAATTCAACTATTTTTATATAATATTAAACTATTAAAGATGTCATTAGTTATTAGTATGTTTAAATTAGTAAAACTCGTTAAAAATATGTGAATTAGAATATATTTATTTACGAGTTGTTAATACAATATTGATTGCCGTGATTGCTATTTTACAAGCACGATAAGCGTGATCCAAAATCGCAATTGCGATCGTTTTTTCAAGCTGCGATCGCTATTTATTACAACTATGCCTGACAAATCTTTCCACTTTATCCTTTATTTCTTCTCGTGAGATGATTCTACTTTTGTTTTTTTCAAACTTCAATCCCACCTTCCACACATCACAAATGTAGGTCTCATTAAGGAATTGGTCGGCAAAAATATGGCCAACACAAGGAAGGTACCCTGTTTCGTATGCCCTCCATGATGGAGTTCCAACCACAATGGTTCAAGAAGTAGGAAATGGAAGGGTGGCTAAGGACTTTTTGTTGAGGAGCCCAACCAACCATGGTTTTAAAAAACATCATATAACAATAACGGGGCACCCGATTACCGTTATTTGGCATTATTGGTGCCCCGACGCCATTTCTCATGTATAATGGTAAATAATAATATTATCATGGTGATTTTTCGTTATATAACGAAGTTATGAAAAGAAAGCCAAAATTTCAACCATTTCAACTATTGAAATTCGGTCGGTGATGAGAGGTAGAGACGAGAGGTCGAGAAGCGAGAGATGAGAGGGAGAGAGGCGAGATGAGAGGCAAGCAAAGATGAGAGGTAGAGGCGAGATGAGAGGCAAGCAAAGATGAGAGGTAGAGAGGCAGAGAGAGAGAAGCTTTCGGTGATAACCGATCACAAAAGCTTTAGATGTTAACCGATAACGAGTTAGAGAGAGCCTCGAAAAAAAGTCCTTTTATTTTGAAAGGCAACAAGCCCATGTGAACTTTAATATCGAAAAACATGCTTTTGCGAGTTTTTGGTTGAATAAATTATAAATTAGTCATATTTTGAAATAATAATTTAGTTATTCCTTCTATTTCAAAAACCAATAATTTATTTATTTTGTTCATTTTATATTTTTAATTTATTTTTCTTTTTGTTTTAAAAAATAGAAAAATGAAAAATCAAATTTACTATGAAAAAGATTGATGAAAAAAATATTTTATAGAATAAAATATTAAAGTTTAAACATGATCAATAATGATTAAAAGAGTAAATAATTATTTTTTAAAATATTAAAAGCTAATTTATTCATTTACCAAAACTAGAAGGATTAATGTATGATTAAATCTTTTATTATTCTACTTTGGTTATCTTGCATGCACAAATTCAAAGGCTGCAAAGTAAATGCAGCTTTAATTGAATAAATTTTAAATTAGTCCTTTTAATTTGAAAAAATAAATTAGATGGTTTTTATTGTTTTAAAAACATATTATTATTTTTTTATTTGCTTTTCAAAACTAGTTATTGTTGCAACTTTGATGGACAAAAATCACAACATCAACTACAAAATGATAACTATTATTATGATTTTTTACTACGATTATTTTAAAGATGAATATTTTGTAATGTGTTTATCAAAATTGTAATGTATTTTTGTTTTTGTGATATTTATCTATTAGAAGTGTTACTAACTCGTTTTTCGTAATAAATTCAACTATGATTGTATGATATTAAACTATTAGAAATGTTATTACTTATTAGTATTTTTAGTTAGTAAAACGGTTAAAAATATATAAATTAAAATAAACTTATTAACGATTGCTAATATATTCACGACATCGGTTGCTGCAACTCGTTATTTTATTAGTACGATAAGTCGCGATTTGTGATCGCAATCGTGATCGCGACCGCTATTTAAAACTATGCAACCAACTATCCGCTATACTCTATTGAAATCCTTCTGGATGGGTATCGTTGGTTTCAATCGGAATATCTGGCCTGACAACCCACAAGAATGACCAATTGGATAGTTCAAGACCTAGAGCTAACTCTTGAATGTTTGGTCAAAAAGGGTAAAGCTACCAAATCCAATGTAAACAACTGAGTTGGGTGGCTGTTGGTCTAGCCATTTCAAACATGTTGAATCTTCTGGCCAGAAGTAGCCCATTTGATCTCCTAGCCTATTGCTTGCCAAGAGCGGTCGTATAGGTAGAATGCTTGGGGCGAAAGAGAGAGCTCCAGGCTCAAGGTCATAAGCCGAGTTAGCAACTATCCATTCTGACGCTTTCACAGTCTCATTGGTTTTAACCATGACCTAAAATGTGATTTTCTGTGTGGTAAAGTAACGAAGCAGGTCCATGCAAAGTTTGCAGTGTCCATTGCAGGCATTTTTGGCGCCAACTGAATCATCTGGTCCTTCAGTGGAGTTCCTTAATTAAAGGAAAAAAACATTTATATGTTAATGATAAAGATATTACAGTGAACTTCCCATTCCTAGGGTCTTCTAGGTTCTAGCTTAAAAGTTGTGGTATATTGATTTCATCACTATTATTAGTGCCATAGATAATCTGATAACAGACTTTTTTGAACCAAGATTGCCATTCCAAAGCAAGCCTAGTTGATGACTACTTTGATTACCCTAATTTATTATAGTGCAACACATTAGTTAAAAAGGTAATTCTGATAGAGGATCTCACCATCATTGTCAATGATTCCATCACCGAGTAGCTTTGAAATACTAATCAACGAGCAGAGTAGGGTAGCTGAGGCAGGCCAAAATATAGCACGGCGGATATTCAGCTTCTCTGCTACTTCTAGACCCCATCCCATGCACCAATCAGTAATGATTCCAGTAATTTTTTCTTCTTCTGACATATTGATCGTGTTCTAGCTTGCCTGGCATGACCAGAAAAATTGCTTTAGTTAACTTCCTTGATCATTTCTATCCTCCCAAGGTTCTAACTTCTAACCCATCAGGGATTGAAACGAGACTAATTTCACTCCCAAGATAATTGTTCTTTCCCAATGCTTCCAAGACTCTCCTATGATTATACTCTGTGTTTAAAAATGTGATTTTGAATCCTTGTTTACTAGGCATTGGGAGAGCTCCATGAAGGGAATCACATGGCCTTGTGCTGGATAAGGTATGACTACAATATATGGGTTGCCCATTTTTTGTTTGTAGGATTTTCAACTCCGGCAATTCCAGAACTTCATTCTTCATGAAGAATCTAAAAATCCGTATGAATTTATAGAAGATTAGGAGGAGACATCGAGAAACTAGGCAATGCATCCAGCATTCTTCCCTCACTCTGTTTTAAGGTCATTACCATCATTGTTTCTTTACTTTGACATATTTGCTATTGAATCTTTTATGTGATGCATCAGGTTTTGATCTTTGTTTTTGGTTTTTGTTCCATGCTTAATGTCGCCATATATAATTCTTGTAAACGTATTAGAGATGCATTTGGAGTTTACAAATCCGCCTTTTAGCTAAAAATTGCTGGAGCTTGTCCCACTCAATTCTAGAAAATATCTTTTAAAACTAATGAAAGACCGTCTTTGTCATTTATGCTACAAAAACTTCGCCATGTCAGTATCAAAAAACATGCCAGTATATGCTGTCATTTAGCAGATATAACCCAGAAAAGAAAACAAGAAATTCTTTTGCTACTTTTTTTTTTTTTTTTTTTTGTCGTGAGTGTGGCTATAATGTTGATCAGAAGTTTCAAATTTCACTTCTAACGGAAATAGTGTATGCTGGTCTTTATGGGCCTGCTAAGAGAAGTATGGGGTTGCCCATGACCCCTCCTGAATTTCCTGAAGGATGAGGTAATTCACGGTTCATTGTTGTTGAGAATATGCCATTCTTCCTCATTCTATTTCAAGGTTATTAGCAGTTTTGTTGCTTTAAGAATGTCTTATTTAGTATTGAATTAATGTTTTATCTTTTGCATCGTTTTGTTGCTTTACCGTTGTCTTATTTTCCTACTGAATGTTATATTTGATTATTTGTTGCATCAGTTCTTGCTCCATTCAATCCTTTTGTATTTTATGTTTGTTCCATGCTTAATATCTCCATCTACAGTTCTCATCAGCTGACATAGCAGATAACGAGAGTTATTAAGTTCTAAAACGTCGGAAAAAAAAAAAAAAAAACAAAACAAAGTCCTAGCTTTAGTGAAAACTCTCGAGTTTTATTGAATAGAATTTCTTTTTTTTTAAAAAAATCCTAATAATATTGAATATAAAAATGAGAGTATTAATTTACTAATAACACTTGTCTAATTAAAATGGAAGTTTAATGGCATATGAGACTATAAAGCAGGCCCTTCCTTAGGAAATTAACCATAGATTCACTGGGGTCCTCCTGCCAAAGTGGAGTTATCTGAATCTTGAACACAAGAATAGCTAGGTTTTATAAATGGTTATATCTCTTTGCAAAATTCTGGTCAATTTCATTTTGTTCGATCGTATTTGAAAATATTATCGATCTCGGTTGACTTTGCAAATGCAAAAATTTGTATTTATCGGTTCCCATTGTTTTCATCTTTCACCAAAGTTGTCTGTCTTCGTTGTTTTTGCACCTCACATTGCAATTGGCTTCAATGATAAAGCAGAAAGTGTCAGTAGTGTTCCATGGTAGTCACAAACAGGAGTTAAATTATATTTCTTTTTGTCTGAACCAATGTCCATCGAACCTAACCAACCATGCAAAATGATATATTTTTATTCTCTTTTTGTTATTTATGTTGGGCAAAGAAACACAAAGAACACAGTGGAGCTCCTTTGCCCTTGCTTGAACAATCAACCATAGGCTACAACCAAATACCCAAGCCAAACAAGTAACTAATAATCTGAAAAATAAGCAACCAATCACAATCACACAAAGCACACACAAATTTTTACATGAAAAACCTTCTCAATTTGAGAAGGAAAAAACCACCGACGAGAGTCCACTATAACTTCCATTATCAACAATAATGGATATAAGGAGTCCTCTCTAGATTAAACTAAATGAATAATCAGCCACAAACATCAATGGTTACACACCCTTAGCAAACCACATCAAAAGATGATATACAAAGAAAGTAGAAGAAACCAAGTTCATATTTCATCGGAAAATAGCATCGTTAAGAGCATAATATCTCCCTCTCTAGGACTCAAAACCAGATCTCCACCTTCCAGAATATGTGCTCGCCTCTCCCGAATGTGCTCACCAAATTTGAGCTCGATTCAACGGTTAACAAACCTAGAAACTCAATTTTAGCATGACCGATCCGTGCTAAAACTCTCTTCCCTCTTTCTCTCAAAAGTTAAAGCTCTCACTTGCTTTTCTCTTTTTTCTCTCTTGCTTCTTCCCTAATCGATTTCGGAATAAAAGAGAAGATAGGGTTTATTTAGAAATACTAAAATTACCCTTTAAGTGATTAAAAAATCCTCCTCTACATGGGCTCCAAAATTGGGCTCATGTAGGCAAACCTTTGGGCCATCCTCCAACTAGGAGGGAAACCCAACAATTCATCGATCATGCAAAATGTTGTTCTATAAGTCTCTCTCCCTCTCTCTCTTTCTCTTCCGTTCATCATGCCTTTTTCATTGGATTTAACTCCATGATGCCATTTGTCATTGCATTTAACAACCTACTTGGTGAATCTTCGTTTCAATAAGGAGGAAAAATTATCCTTCGATCATCAAGAACTTGAAATCACAAGTGTGCGGCCTTGATGGGGTTCATCTACATTATGGTAAAAAAGAGAGTTAATTTTATCCCTTGGAGATACCACTACATAAACGCTTGGAAGTGACAAAAGTTGTTATTTTGTGGCGAGGAAAAGATTGTTGCGTCACGGAATCTTGAATCGGCGTCACGAGAACTAAGAGTCGCCAATGTAGTCTTTTCGTGTTTCTATCAACAATGGAATTTTTGCTTCATATCTTGAGGATTATTGTTGGACTTTTAATCAAAAGAGCTACGGAAGCTTTAAAGACTTTTTTATTAAAGAAAAAAAAACTTATATAATAAAAAGTCGTTTAAAAAACTCAAGAAAATTGGCTACAAATATGTGCAAATT
Source organism: Dovyalis caffra (assembly GCA_963924115.1). Classification (NCBI taxonomy): domain Eukaryota; kingdom Viridiplantae; phylum Streptophyta; class Magnoliopsida; order Malpighiales; family Salicaceae; genus Dovyalis; species Dovyalis caffra. The sequence continues at coordinate 1,600,045 of CAWUPB010000058.1, forward strand.
TCATTGAATCAAAATTTTACTTAAATACAATAAAAAAGTAACTAAAAAAAATCGAACATGATTACATGATTTAACTCATAAACGAACATGATTTCATGATGTCAAAACATGATCTAAGCCATGAACAACTACTTTTTAGCAACTAAAGAAAATGCATAACAAAACCATTAGAATAGGTCAAAAATTTCAAATACAACGTGTGTGGACACTTGAGTTTGCCTAATCAATAACTTTTGCATAGTCGGTAGCTATTAAGACACGTCCGCAGCACTCCTCCTTATCTCGATAATCGCGGACTCCAAGTTTTTCTCTTTGAAAATCAAATATGCAGGAAAGGAGTGCTTTTGTAAAAATATCGGGAAGCTAATTTTCAATCTTGTAGTAGAGCAAGGAAACTTCTCCATTTTTCTCCACTTCTCTTAAAAAATACAAATTAATGTTAAAATATTTAGTTTTTCTATGTAAGACGAGATTGTTGGAGATTGCAATGGCTGTCCGATTATCAACAAACGCCTTTGTACTCTCCTTATACTCCAATTGCAAGTCGGATCAAATTTTCCTAAGCTATAAGGCTTGATTCATAGGTGTTGTGATAGCAATGAACTCTGCCTCGGCTATTGATTAAGCCCCTATCTCTTACTTCTTGGAACTCCATGAAAACACACCTGTACCAAGTATAAAATAGTACCTTGATGTACTTTTAATATCATCAAAAGAACTCGCCTAGTCATTGTCGAATAGCTATGAAACTAAAAATTCGACTATGCTAAAACAAAACTACATAATCAATAGTTTTTTTTTTTTGACATATCTAAGCATCCATTTAGCAACTTTAAGATGCAATTCACTAGCACAATGTAGAAATCTAGACAAAACACTCACAACATGTAGTATGTCGGGCCTTGTTGTAGTGAGATACATCAAGCATCCAATGAGACTTTTGTACTTAGCCTCCTCCACTTTCTCAATTCCATCTTCCTTATAAAGCTTCTCTTTTTGGTTCATAGGAGTGCTCATTTGCTTGCAGTCTTTCATATTGAGTTTTTTCATGATCTCTTTTGCATACTTCCTTTTGACAAATCTTGTTTTGCTTTATCTCTATACAAGGAAGTAAGTCGTCTTTCCTAGATTAGTCATCTCAAAAATCTACATCATTTCTCCTTTGAACTAATAAATAAGTTCATCGGTGCTTGCATGTGACTAAGAGATCAATAACATATAATGAGATGACAATTAAATCAGAATTATCTCCTTTAACATATAAGGTTGGTTCACTAACGCTTTTAACAAAGCCTAACTTTAGTAGATGCTCATCAATCTTACTCGTACCAAGCCCTTAGTGTCCGTTTCGGACCATATAAAGCCTATTTGAGAAGACAAACCTTGTTCTCCTGCCCTATTACAACAAATCCTTCGAGGTTGCTTAATGTATATTTCTTTCTCCATAAATCCATTTAGAAATGTTGACTTCACATCAAGCCGGTAAATTTTCCAACCCTTCTATGATGCAATGACTAGCAGTAGTCTAATTGTATCTTGTCTTACAACGAGAGCATATGTGTAAAAAAATCCACACAAAAAATTTGAGCATACCCTTTTGCCACAAGCCTTGCATTGATTTTGTCGATTGAGCTATCCGCATTTAACTTTGTTCTAAACACTCATTTGACACTTATCACTTTTCTATGTTTAGGACTCTCCATAAACTCCCAAGTTTGATTATTTTCTATCATATTGAGCTCCTCTTGCATTGTAACCCTCCATTTGGGATCCTTTTATGTTTCCAAATATCCCGCGAGTTAAAAAAAACTATAAATATTAGAGAGAAATTGTGTGCCTCTTACAAAAGGTTCATCCATTTACTCATCTTAATTTTGTAAAAGGATCAGCAATTTGTTTTGTTTTTCTACATCATTCTAACTCCATTGTTCATTCTCTATGAAGTACACATCTCTACTTATATGAATTTTCCTTCGTTAGGCTAAAAAAACTTTATAAGTTGTTAAAATTGTATTATATCCCACAAAGATACTAGGCTTAGCCTTCTTATCAAGTTTATCCTTCTTGATCTATGGCACATTGGTGAAACATAAGTAACCAAATATTTTAAGATTTTTCGGGGAAGGTTTAAATCATTTCGGACTTCAAAATAGTCTTCCTATTCACTGCCTTAGTGGGAAGTCTATTTAGCAAGAATACTTGTAGTATTTGTAGTCTCCGTCCAATACTCCAGCAAATCTTTCTCATAGAGCATGCATCGGCTAGCCATTTCCATGATTGTCCTATTCTTTCTTTTATTGACTTTTTTTGTTGTGGAGTATATGGAGTCGTAAGTTGATGCTTAATACTAACCTCACAAAAAAAGTTAAATTGTTCTAAATCGTACTCGTTGCCATTACATGACCTCAAAACTTGGATATTGAAACCACTTTGGTTTTCAATCCACTACTTGAACCTTTAGAATACACATGCAACCTTTGACTTAAACTTGAGAAAATATATCTAATACATTCGGTAAAGTTATCAATAAATATTATATAGTATTTACTCTATTTAAATGGAGGAGTTCTTTGAGGCATAACAAGATCTATGTGGATCACTTATAGTTTCATAGTTGCTCTCCGGGATGATTGTAAGAATGGAAGTCTTGCTTGCTTGCCATATTGATAAGCCTTGCAACTTGGTAATTCACTCTCCAAGTGAGGTAAGCCTTGAACTGATTTTATTTATTTATTTATTATTATTTTTATTATTATTATTATTTTTGTTTTTTTTGGCATTAACAAGATAGCAACATGATGAAAATGGCCTAGCCTCTTATGCCATGTCTCAAACTTATTTTTAGTAGTAGGATATGTTGCTTGTTCCTCCTTTATTGGATCCAAAGATGAGTTCTTGCCTCTCATTTTGATTCTACACCCTTCTTGATCACTTTCATATTTGATTAGACACTATTTATCTTCAAAAATTACTTTAAAGCCCTTTTCAAGTAAGCTGTCCCATACTCAATAAATTTTGATCAATTTCAAGTACAAACAAAATATAAAAAATTAGTTGTGTACCTATGTAGCTTTCAATAGCTAGAGTTCTTTTTCCTTTGACAATAATGCGCCGACCATTGACATTTTTGAATCTTGACATCTCCGACCTATCAAGTTCCCCGAAGAGTTCTTGATCATAGGTGATATGATTGGTGGAGCGACTATCAATGAGTCGGCTCTCACTTGAGCTATCGTTGGAAAAACAAGAAGTGAAAAAAAATTGTTCTTCCTCTCCTATTTGTTTGTAACTTGAGCTTCATTTTGTAGCTGAATGTTGCTCCTATAGATCTTCTCATGATGCCCTTACTCGTTGGAAAAACAAAAAGTGACAAATAACTATTCTTCCTCGTCCTGTTGGTCCGTAACTTGAGCTTCATTTTGTAGCTGAAGATTGCTCCTATAGATCTTCTCATTTTGTAGCTACTCGTTGGAAAAACAACAAGCGACAAACAATTGTTTTTCCTCATCCTATTGGTGTGTAACTTGAGCTTCATTTTGTAGCTAAATGGTGCTCCTATAGATCTTCTCATGATGCCCCATCTTGTTGCATTTACTACACTTCACATCTAGCCTTCTCCAACACTTGAAAGGAGGATGATCTTTCTTGTTACAATGGTGACAAGGAGGGAAATTCTTATTGTTGTTGCCACTCGTTGCTACTATTAGTAGCATAAGTCTCATTTACATTAGAATTTTTATTTATTTTTTCTATCTTTTTCTTTCTCTTGTTGCTCGATTGATTTGGAGCTTAGCTTACAAAGCTCCTTCTATCGAACCTTCTTGCCTCATTAGCTTTCTTTGCTATTGAGCCTATAATGAATTCAATAATTCGCTAAGGTGATACTTGTCAAATCTTTAGAATTTTCTAATGAGGAAATTGTTGCCTTAATGTTTTCGGGGAATGTAACTAGAACTTTCCGAACAATTTTAAAATTAGAAAATTCAATACCAAGCAATCTTACCCTATTGATAATGCTCAAAAATCAGTCGAGTACTCCTTGATAGTGTCTAACTCCTTCATTATTTCCATCTCAAACTCCCTTATCAAATTCAGCACTCGCATCCCTACGATTCTCTTGTCACCTTCATATTCTTTCTTAAGAAAATCTCATATGGTCTTTGTTGATTTTAAGATTATGATCCTAGTAAAGCTTGTTGGTCGGACAGCTTATAAACGGACAAGCTTTTTTTTTTTTTTTTTTGGTTGTGAATCTTGATTTGAACAAGTTTTGGATTGTAAAGCAATGGAGAAACTTCGTGGTCTTCTTCAATAGCCTCCCAAAGATCATAGCATTTAAGTAGGCCTCCAATCTCACCACCCAAACTTAATAATATTCACCTTCAAAAATTGGTTGCGCTACTATTGTGAATGATGAGTCTGAATCCATTTGTAGATTGATTTTTGTAAGGTGTTTATGCATTTTTAGTGGAAGGTTCACTCAAATTCAGTAATACGTCCTTCAAGAAGAAAGCTCTCATATCAATTGTTGGACTTTATCACAAAAGCAATAGAAGCTTTAAAGACTTTAAAACAAAGATAACTAATATAATGAAATCCTGTTTAAAAAAACTCAAGACAAGTGGCTGCAAATCAGTGTACATTTCATCGAATCAAATTGTACTTAAATACAATAAAAAAGTAACTGAAAAGGTAATAACTAAACATGCTTACATGATCTAACCCGTAAACAGAATATGATTCCATGATGTTAGAACATGATCTAAGTCATTAACAACTACTTTTTAGCAACTAAACAAAATACATAACAAAAACCATAAGAATAGATCAAACCTTTTAAATGCAACATGTGCAACCACTTAAGTTTGCCTAATCAATACCTTTTGCATAATTAGCAATTGTTGAGACACGTCTGCAACAATTATCCATTAGCCATGCTTGAAGATGTTCTGAGTATAGATCACATCTCAATAGCAGAAGCACTATTGCGCAGGTGTGACATTGATTACTTTTGAGATTTATACAGTTTCTTTTTTCTTTTCTTTTGTTGTTTTTTTTTTCCTTTCTGTTAACTTTGTTATGTGTCTGATGCGATTGTGGGCATGTGCCTATGCTGGTTTACTATATTCGGTAGTTCTTTCCAAAGAAAGTATTTAACAATTAAGCTCTCTTTATTCTTTTTATTTTCCAAAGTTTGTGCAGATTCAGAAGAAAAACATAGATTAGCCTTCAGACAAGTTTAGAACCTCTTCTTGTTCATGACTTAATCCATTCAATGAAATTCTTGAAATTCTCACTAGAATAACCAGCTTCTCCAACATTCTGCTTGGCCAATCTTTTGAGTTCTGCAGCTCTTGTTCTAAAATTTTCATCACCGACAACTGTCTCCACCTTGTTCTTTATTTCTTCCCCTGTGATGATCCCGCTGTTGTTTTTGTCAATCTTCAATCCCACCTTCCAAACATCACAAATGTAGGTCTCATTAAGGAATTGGTCAGCAAAGTATGGCCAGCACAAGAAAGGGACCCCATTGCTTAGACCCTCCATGGTGGAGTTCCAACCACAGTGGCTCAAGAAGCAGGAAATAGAAGGGTGACTAAGGACTTTCTGTTGAGGAGCCCAGCCAATCATCCGCCCACGGGTGGCTACTCTCTCTTGAAATCCTTCTGGATATGCGTCGTTGGTCTCAGTGGTAATATCTGGCCTGACAACCCACAAGAATGGCCTATTGGATAGTTCAAGACCTAGAGCTAATTCTTGGAATTGTGTTTTGTCAAAGACAGTAAAGCTACCAAATGCAACGTAAACAACTGACATGGGCGGCTGCTGGTCTAGCCATTTCAAGCATGTTGAGTCTTCTGGCCAGAAGTATCCCCGTTGATCTCCTAGCCAGTTGCTTGCCAGAAGTGGTCCTATGGGTAGAATGTTTGGAGCGAAAGAAAAAGCTCCAGGCTCAAGGTCATAAGCCGAGTTAGATATTATCCTGTCTACCGTTTTTGCGGTCTCGTTGGTTTTAACCATGAGATCAAATATAATTTTCTGTGCGGTAAAGCCACCAAGGCAGGCCCATACAAAATTTGCAGTGTCCATTTCAGGCATTGTTGGTGTCAAGTGAATCTTCCGGTTCTTTAGCGGCGTTCCTTCAAAGAAAAAAACTTTAAAATTTTAACAATCGATATCGAAATGAACTTTCTATTCCTACTTTGTTGGTTTTCTTGTTTTAAAGATCCAATATGTTGAATTTGTCACAGTAGCTTTGATAATCTGATTTTGGACTTCTTTAACGAAATTGCTATCAGAAAACAAGCTGGTTGACGACTTCTTTATTATTCTAATTCACTATACTGCAACAGAATGGTTAAAAGGTTTGTGATAGATGATCTCACCATTGCCGTCAATGACTCCATCACTTAGTAGCTTTGGAATACAAATCAATGAGCATAGCAGTGCAGCTGCAGCAGGCCAATAGATAGAACGTCGAATTTTCATCTTTTCTGCGACTTCTAGAGCCCATCCCATGCTCCAATCAGTAATTATACAGGTGACATTTTCTTCTTCAGACATATTGATCCGATCAATGAGCTCTTCTAGCTTCCCTGGCATGACCTGAAAAATAGATTTAGATAACTTTCCTAGATCATTTCTATCCCCACTAGGTTCTAGCCCATCCGGGAGTGAAACAAGACTAATTTCGCCCCCAATACTGTTCTCCCCCAACGCTTTCAAGACCCTATTGTGATTGTACTCTGTGTTCACAAATGTGATTTTGAATCCTTGTTTTGCTAGGCATTGTGAGAGTTCCATGAAGGGAATCACATGACCTTGTGCTGGATAAGGTACGACTACAATATGTGGGTTTCCCATTTCCTGTTCTAAGTTTTTTATTCAGTATCTAGATAAATCATGCGACTTTATAGAAGATTAGGAGGAGAGATCGAGAAACTAGGCAATGCATCCGGATTTGTCTTCTTGCAAGTTGATGTTCATTTGAATCTTGGGGTTGGTAATCTTCCATCCCACTCTCATTCTGTTTTAAGGTTATCAGCCTCTTCTGTTGGTTTACCATTGGCTTATTTCGTATTGAATGTTCCATGTGTCGTATCAGTTTTGGCTCCGCTCAATTTGTTTGTGTAATTCGTTCCATGCTTTCTCCGCCTGGTAATTCTTGTGGAAGTAGTAAAGATGCATTTGGAGTTTACACATCCGCCTTGCAGCTAAAAGTTGTAGGAGCTTGTCACAGTCAATTCTAGTAAATGTGTTGTAAGCCTATAAAAGATCCTCTTTGTCATATATGGCAAATTTTGCTTCCATTCTGTTATGATTAGGCAATTTAGATTATATTTGCTCAATTTTTAATATTTTAAGATTTAAATTATGAAATGTGGTATTATGAGTTCAAAATTATCAAAGAGCAATTGACTGAAGGAAAAATTTGTCGTTAAACCATTATATATTTTACAAAATATTGCCATGTTAGCATTACCAACATACCTGTTTATGCAGTAATTATTCTGTTTTAAGGTATCAGTATACTTCTTTTTTTTTTTTTTCTTTTTAATAAAAAAAATCTGACATTGGCTTTATTTATTTATTTAGTCTCAAGCACAACAGTAGGAATGTAAGCGTGATGGACAGACATGAGATTTAGAGAAGAAGGATGAAAAGCAGTCCTTCCTCTGTATCTCATTTAGCAAATGGAGAAAATAAGAGAGATAAAACAGTCCTTCCTCTAACCTTCGTAATGCAAATGGAGAAAACGAATACAAAAAAGTGTTTTATTTAGGAATATATATATATATATATACATATTCAATCTTACATCTTCCTTCCAAATATTTTAGCTTGGAAAAGCTTTAACAAGAGACAAGAAGGATAGATCACACCCTAGTCCCTACCTTAAATATATGTTATCCCAAAATCTGCGAGGAACACATCCTAGTGTCTGTAAACACCAGATGATAATATATACTGGCCATTTTCATCCAAGGCTCTTTATTTACTGGTATTCTAGGGATCAAACGGTAATATTGTTTCTAGATTATGACTTGGGAGGTCTTAATCCTTAAAGGCATGTTTGGTACGATATAAGGTAATTAATTGTGTAATGTAACGAAAAATATAATATGATGGAGTGGATTGATGCATTACGTTCTTTTGTTCGGTTACAAATATTCTTAGAAATATAATGGAGATTTTTTACAAACTTTTATTTCAATCCCTATTTTTAAAAATTTTTTATTTTAGTCCTTATATTTTATTTTTATTTACAAATTGGTCTTTATTTGAATTTTTTTGGCCCTTGTATACTTTTAAAAATTATTTTTTAGTCAAGCATAGAAATACCATTACATTATATATATAATGAGTCATTGATCCATTACATTATAATTTTAAAAATTACATAATCAAACATAGAAATGTAATATACATGACATTGCATGATCCATTATACTCATCCAAACATGCCATATTATTATTACCATTTGCCAATAAATGGGCATCTATAGATGAGATTTATTAACTAACTCAACATAATATTTATTAAGAATTAATCATAACTTAATTTGCTACTAATATATAGTCTCGTTTTAAATTAATCATAACTTAATTTGCTACTCATATATGGTATCGTTTTAACTAAGGGTTTTGCCTAATGGACATAGGAGTCTCATCTTCTTAACAAATATCCGAATGTTTGAGCTCATATGACCGAAACATTCAAACCTTCTATCTTTATTTATTTTATTTTTATGGGTTAATTAGGCCCTATTTTGAGTTGAAAAATCATTTATTTGGGGTTATTTTATTGTATGAATTTGGTCCAATTAATTAGTCCTTATGGATTGGATTCCTTGTTTTGCCAAATAGACCTAGAAATTATTGGGTTTGGATCCTTGTTGCTATGAATCCTTATTTATTTAGAAGTCTTTAAATTATATGGATTCTTATTTAATATGGACACCATAAATTATTATTATTATTTTTATTGAATAATGATTGTGTAAGTGTCTATTTGGGTCTAGAATTATTTTTCTATTAAAGTTTCGGTCATGTTAGCTTTTGTAGTCACTTAGACAAGTGATTCTAGCCGAAACTACCCGCCAGTATTTAATCAAACTTTTTGTTTCATTGTAAAATTTTTTTCTGAATATTATTGAATAAAATAGATAAATAATTTTCCACTGCAAAAATAATGACAATTAGTGATAGTTCAAATCATCGCTAAAATTAATTAGCGACAGTTTTGTGATGGTTTGAAACGAGTCCACAAAAGACTTGTTGCCCATTAATTAACGACGAGAAAAACTATCACTAATATATATATAAAAAAACAAAACGAGTCGCTAATTTTTGACAAATCAACTACTTTTTTTAAAATCGAAATCAACGATCGCTAAATTCGGACAATTTAGCGATTGTTTTTAAAAACCATTGCAAATTATCCAAAATTAGCGATGGTTTTAACGACTATTTTTTATGATGGTAGCTAAAGTATGATTTAGCGACGGTTAAAAACCATTGCTAAATCCTTTTGAATTTTTTTTTTTTAAATTTGCAATTTTTATTTCATCACTTAGAAGAAAAATTTAAGCTATTCCAATTTAATAACTAAAAAAATGTTATAAATTAGATTTTTAAATATTACGAAACCATTATAATACACTACAAAAAAAAAACAGCAATTAGCAATGGAATATTCCATCGCTAATTGCCCAAATTTCATCGCTAATAGTGAATAGCGACGAAATATTTTTTGTTGTTATTTCGCTTGTTGCTAACTTTTTGTGATGAAAAATCCAATCTGTCACTACGTTTAGCGACAAAAAATCCATCACTACGCAAAAGCAAAACGTCGCTAATCTTATCGTGGGATCCGTCATTTCGTTCGTAGCTATTACGTCGCTATTGCCATCACTAATTTTGAAAGTAAATTTATCGCTAGTCCATCGCTATTCCGTCTCTAAATTTGAAAATGAATTTGTCACTAGTCGATTGCAATTTGGTCACTACTTTTGAAAATGAATTTGTCATTATTTTGTTGCTATTCGGTCGCCAAATTTGAAAACGAATATGTCGCTAATCCATCGCGATTCGGTCACTAATTTTAAAAACAAATTTATCATCATCTTGTCGCTATTCCGTCATGAAATTTTTTGATAATTTTTTAATTGTTTTTGTTGTAGGGAGACGTCGAGGGCGAGGGCGATGTGCTTAGGCGAAAATGGAAAAAAATGATTGGAGTCCCCACCTAATATTATAGTTACTAGGAAACTCTATGACTGGTGCGTTCGGAGTTTTGAATAAGGGGTTTATTACCTGTAGGAGAGATTAAAATCATCTTACCCCGTCCTACCTAGGGCAAGCTGCATTACATAAAAACGTTGATTTGATTTCTAATTTTTAGTGATGAACGTCTATACCTATCTCTCGAAGCATTGGCCCACTGGTCGAGTGATTTGGGACTTGGTCGGTCGGAGACCCGGTCCTCACTCTATAATGAATAGCTAAAAAATGATAAACATGAGAATATGTTGCTAATGTAACTCGAATGGCATGCATGAAAAAAAAATAAAAATGGAAAAATAGGCAAACAAATAAGTTGGCAAGTTGGCAAAATAGACAAAGAGGTAAAAATATGCAAATAAGCAATTAGGCAAAATAGGCAAGAATCAACGAACATGCGAAACGGGAAAAATGGATAAAATCGACAAATTGACAAATAGGCAAACATGCAAATAGGAAAAATCGACAAAATCGACAAATAGGAAAAATTGAGAAATTGGCACGATTGGCAAACGAGCAATTAGGCAAAATAGGCAAATTGGCAAAATTAGTAAATATTCAATCGGACAAAAATCGACAAATAGGTAAAATCGATAAAAAAAATTGACAAATAGGCAATTAGGCAAAAATAGCAAATAGGCAAAATCGATAAAATTGACAAATTAGCAAATCAACGAAATCAACAAATTGAAAAGTAGACAAATAGGCAAAATTGGCAATTAGGCAATTAGGCAAAATAAGCAAAATTGATAAATTAGCAAAAATCGACAAATTGACAAAATTGGCAAAATAATTTCGAAACCATCGATAGCTTCGTCACATAAGTAGGAAGCCATCGATAGCTTCATTGTACATTGCAATCACTAATTGAGAGTTAACTAAACCACAAGAATAGCACAAACTTCGTATTTAAATAGGTAGGCATAATAACGGGAAAACATGGCATTTTTTCCTTTAATGATCATTGCGGTAATATTTCATTTTTTAACCACATTTAATCTCTAACTATGAAGCCAAATATTGCAATTTTAATCACATTCCACACATACCAATCATTTTTAACCTTTTAACATATTTTCGAAGTCCCATGCTTTCGGGATTTTTACCCAAGAGTCTTGAGATGTCGATGTTCAATTTGGAGTCAATCTTACCCTTTTCATTCCTAATGATAATCGATTATTCGATTAGCTAAGAAAAGAGAGTAACTACTGGTGGGTAATGAGTACGAATACTGCTTAGGGTGGCCAAAGGATCTCATTTACTTGGCTTCAAAATTTACGGAGTTACTACTACGAAGTTATAGAGTTCTCGAAAGCTCAAGGTGACTTTTGTTGCTTACTCTCCTATCAAAAATCAAGCAAATGTAGTAGCGCCCTACGAGAGAGAAAAAAGAGAGAGATGCTCTCCTCCTATGGAATTTTTTCCTCTAGTTCGGTCGATGCCCTCTCGGACTCCTCATGTCCGGCAACCTCCTATCACCTCTTGATTCTTCTCCGGCCACCCCTCTATTCTCTCTCCTTACGATGATCGCCCACTCCCTTTCCCTCTCCTCCCCTTCCATCCCCCGCGTTCTCTTATTTCTCTCTCTCCATTTTTTTTCATCCCTCTCATCTCCCACCTACTTCCCCCCGACCCTTATTGCAAAGAAAAAGAAGAAAGCAAGCCCCCCATTGACAAAATGCGAGTTCCGGATGAACCGAGTGATCTGCTCTTATTGCATCATCGAATCCTCCATGCCATTCTTCTCCGATCCATTGTTTATCGAAAAACTTCTGCAAAAAATGTGGCTTTTGGGTCTAAATCCATTGCTCCTCCACCTTCTCCTGCCGAAGAGGAGGTTGGAATCAGCTCCAATGAAGCGGACTTAGAATCGAAAGTCTGAACTTTTGAAGGAAGAAGATGATTCGGATTTGAGAGAACATTTGGGGGAAATTTTGGCTTCCCGCCAAAAATTTTCAAAGTCAAAATTTTTAGATTTTGGAGACAAATTGGGTTCCCGCTAGAAAGTTTCCACTTGCCACCATTCTCGCCCAGTGGTTCCCGAGGCCTTTTCTCCTTCCGCTCGGTCCATCCCATTCCCTCCCAACCCGTTAGATCTATTTCGGAAGGTGTGCAAAGCGGTGGGCCTAGAGAAGGCTGCTTCTCCTCTATTGAGCCCGACTGGCCCTTCGATAGATGCTTGCCCCAACACTCGGCTTACTTTGAGCCCGGGTATTCCTCATAACCCTATTTCAAAATGGAGAGATTTGTTTGTCACTAATCGCAGCCCAACTTTATGCCACTAAGCTCACACACTTCATTCGCTATTATCGAATGTAAATAATGTGTTTTACTTGAGGATGACTCGCGGTGTGAACTATGGAAATGCTTGCCTTATTAGGTATATTGCGAGGAAATCTTTAGGTTTTTGGGCTCCCATTGGTAATATTGCTAGTACTTGAAAATGTCGGGCCACCCTTTCAATTCATGATTCGGGTTGGCTCGTTTATAAATTTGACTCGGAGGAAGCTCGGTCTTCGATTCTGAATGGAGGCCTCTACTTGATCTACGGTAGGCTTTTGTTGTTGCGACCTATGCCCGAGTTTGATTTTTTCGACTACGGAAATGACATTGGTTCCAATTTGGGTGAAGCTTTTGAATTTTCTACTTAAGTGCTAGTCTCCGATGTGTTTGTCGAAAGTGGCCAACCTCCTTGGTAAGCCCATTTAGTGTGATCGGCTCACTACCTCAATGGAATGGATCTCGTATACCTGAGTGTTGATTAAGCTTAACATTATGGAGGAGTTGCCGAAGGTCATTAATATCGGGTTACCAAATGGATCCACTCTTCTACAACAAGTGGTTTACGAAACTCTTCCTACCCATTATAAAAAGTATCGCGTTATGGGCCATTCCATAGCCTCTTGTGTGACACCACCGGTATCAAGCGATCGGCCTCATGCAAGAGTGTGAATTGGGTGGTGATAGTGAGTCGAGCTAGACCTAATGATGCCGAGTGCAAGGGTCCTACTGCTTGTTGAAGTGCGGGCGCGGACTCCATCGATAAGGCCCGAGTCGACCTTATGTTTTTCGAGGTCGTAGTAGCTTCGGGGGAATGGCGGATAGTTACTCCCAAAGCCATCGCCAAAACAAGGTTGGCTCCTCGTGCACGAGTCTCAATTATTGGAGTCCGCTCGGTCGATGCCGAAAGCTCAAGCACGGGCCGTCGGGGGATCGAGCGGCCACGAAATCAGAATTGACTCTTCGGTATTCCAAGGGTAAAACTACGCAGCAGGACCCAAGTAGTGCGCCTCCGACGCTTGACACCGAGCCATAATCGGGCCGAGCGATCCGGGACCGGTAGGGGGCGAGGGCGGTGAGGCTTCAAAGTCGCTAGGGTCCGCGGGTTAGGTGGCATGATAGTGAGGTTTTTGACGAGGGTATAGTTTTCGGAGAGGTTTCGACGGCGCTTGTTATCTCTACGAGCCCATTTGTCGATGGCCTTCTTGAGCACTCGCTAGAGCGGTTTGTTTGATAGAAGAGTCGCGAGGTTAAACGCGATACTAAAGGGGTTCTCACCTCCTCGGCTGCCACATGATTATTTTCAGCTGGAATATGAGGGGTCTCGATAATTCCCTCGAAGCAACATGAGGTTCCGGGCCTCGTGCGATAGAAAAATATTGATGTTTGCGCTTTGGTAGAGACCAAGCTCGGTCTTGCCAAGATTTCTCAAATGAACCGTTTTCGATTTCGAAAGTGGAGGATTGGCTCCAATGGTTCGAAGGACACCAAGGCCCAAATTATCCTCCTATGTAATCCCGATGCCGCGAAGTGGATCTCCTTGTCGTTAATCCATAAGCTCTCAATGTTAGCATTTGCAACTTCGTCCAACGAGAGGGTTTTTCAAGCTACCTTTGTGTATGGTCACAACACAATTATTCAACATCGAGAGTTATGGGCAAACTTGTGCTCTTGGTTTTCTCGTTGTTCGTGGCTTGTGCTCGGGGACTTCAATTCCATTCTCTCGCGGATCGATAAACACAACGGCGTCGCGAGCACTACTTATGCGGTAATAAATTTTTGGTCTTGTTGCCTAGATGCGGGTCTCACCGATCCGTCATATTCGAGGAGCCACTTTACTTGAAACGGTGATACTATCTAGACTAAGATCGATCGAGTTCTTGCGAATTCGCTATGGTCCATGCTCCATCTTTCGGCCTCGATCCGTTTTAGCCCTTCCGGTAGTTTCTCCAATCATGCTCAAGCAAGGGTTTACCTTGACGATCGGACTCCTATTGGGCGACAACATTTCTAGTTTTTTAACATGTGGGCTCACCATGCTCATTTTCTCCCGCTGGTGGATCGGCACTAGCGATGTAACACCCTAAGCAATCCTATGTTTGCGGCTGTACCATAAGCTCAAGGCTCTCAAAAGCCCGTTAAAGATGCTCAATCAGCTCCACTTTAGTCATATTTCGGAGCGGGTTAGCCAAGCCTCCGAGGCCACAGAGACTCTTCGATAGGCCCTTCGGAATGATCTGCGATAGCCATTATCTCCTCGATCGGGAATGACGATTGTGGCTGGAATTGGTTAATCTTAAGTCCGTCAAAAAAGTATTCTTCATTCGAAGCTTAAGTGCCAATACTTAGAAGAGAGTGACAGGGGCAATTGATTTTTTCACACTTTCATGAGTCGAGTCACAGAAGAATTTTATAGCGGCTCTTATGGACACAAATGGGCAACCTACTACTTCATTAGCCGTTGTGAGGGGCCTTTTTGTTGATTATTTCAAAACTTTACTAGGCACGGCTAAGGCTACTAGTCCTATTGAGGTTGCCGTAATCTCCCGAGGGCCATGCTTAGCGGCTAGTGTGCATGACATGCTCCTCGCCACGATTTTCAATGAGACTATCAAGGTCACGTTATTTGGGATTGATAACAACAAAGCTCCCGGTCCGGATGGCTACTCTTCGCTGTTCTTTAAACATGCTTGGGGTGTAGTGGGGAAGGACTTTTGTCTTTGCGGTGAAGAATTTCTTTAGCTTGGGTTAGCTCCTTAGGCAATTCAACCACTCGGTGATTGCTTTGATCCCTAAATCAACTAATGCATCGTTGTTGGTGGATTATCGATCGATATCGTGCTTGCAATGTGGTGTAAAAAGTTATTTTGAAGATTGTCTCCTTTTGATTAGCCAATGCTTTGGTTGATATTATCGACCTATGCAAAATGCATTCTTAGAAGGTAGACAAATCTCGGCCAATATTCATCTTCTTTAGGAGCTCCTTCGACGAGTATGGTCGTAAGCGTGCCTCGTCGCATCGCCTTCTCAAAGTGGACTTCAAAAAAGCCTTTGACTCGGGTGCGGTGGTCATTTTTATGAGATCTCCTCCGTCATCTTGGCTTTCCTAGCGCTTTTGTCCACTTGATTATGACCTGTGTGGAGACCCCTTCTTATTCGATTTCGATCAATGATAAAATCTTTGGCTTCTTCAAAGGCCAAAGTGGTATTCATCAAGGTGATCCTCTCTCTCATTCCCTCTTTATTATGTGCATGGAGTACTTCTTCCGCATGCTCAAGCTTTCTACCGCAACGACAGATTTTCGATATCACCCTCGGTATGGGCCTCTTTGAATCATTCATCTTACATTTACGAATGATATCATGCTCTTTTACCGAGGGATAGAGCCTCCGTGTAGTGCTTATCATCCCGACTGAGTCAATGCCTCCAAATCCTTTATTTATTTTGGGGGAATCGAGTGCCGACCTTAAGCAAACTTTACTCCAAGATATTGGGTTTATCGAAGGCACC
This sequence comes from Dovyalis caffra, assembly GCA_963924115.1. NCBI lineage: Eukaryota > Viridiplantae > Streptophyta > Magnoliopsida > Malpighiales > Salicaceae > Dovyalis > Dovyalis caffra. The sequence continues at coordinate 1,616,120 of CAWUPB010000058.1, forward strand.
TTCCCTTTTTGATATTTTGGGGTTCCACTCGGCGCGCATCGCCTTCTCGCTAGCCAATTCTCTCCGTTGTTTCGGAGCACGGAGTCGACGGTGCGAGGCTTGGTTGGGCAAGCATCTCTCGTATGCGGGCCGTCTCGAGCTTCTCGAGTCTATTCTCACGGGCATTATACGGTTTTGGTTAGCCATCTTCTCTATTCCGTCTATGATCATTTCCTATATCACTAGCCTCTCGTCGAAATTTCTTATGGATTGGGGGTATTCGAAAATATCATTCAGCTTTGGTTTCCTAGAAGGTGCTAAGTTATCTAAAGTCGGAAGAGGGTTTGGCGGTTTGGGATCTCAAAAAGCTCAATCAATGCTTTCTCGCTAGGCGGCTTTGGGACATCCATCGCAAAACTGACTCGATTTGGATCAATGGGTTCACCATTTCTACTTAAAACACTCGTCGATCTAGGATGCTCAAGTGCATCGGACGGCCTCACCTTTATGGAAGGGTATTCTTTCGGTCGGAGACATGCTCATAGAGGCTTTTGGGGATAATGTTCAATTGATAGGGTGCTTGGAAGATTAGGGCGAGAGGGAAATTTGTCCATAATGCCTACAATGGTCTATGCTCGACGGGGGCCTTGGTAAATTGAAATCGAGTTGTTTGGGAACCATGGACCCTGCTCGTGGCATGCCTTTGTTCTTCGGTTAGCGGTTCATGACAAGCTAAAAAATGCTGATCGTCTTCGCCTCGTCCCGAATGATACCAACTCGCTCGCTCCGTCGGCTAGCTCTTGAATGCCATTGCCATCTCGTTTTTTAAGTGTCATTGGACGACCGGCCTATGGGGTCGGACTCGGGGTTGGCTCGGAATTAATCATAGCATGTCCACCCTTGCTAGTGCCATTCGGGGTCTCTCAATTCGACGTAATAATCCGGAAGCCCGAATGCATCCGGTTTCGTTGGCCATCATCGTATATCCGATTTGGGAGAAGCGCAACAAGAGGCTTTTCGATGGCTCACTCTCAACCATTGCTTGTCTCTTCGGGAAGTTTTAGATCCTCTTCTTCATGATCTTTCATTTCCATGAGAAAGACCACATTCATCTATATGTTGGTTAGTAGTCACATTTGGTTTTGTAAATGGTTTACTTTTGGTCTTGTCGGCAAGATTTTTATATCCTGTTGAGCCTTATTAATGGTTCCAAATAGCTAGCACAGGTTTACTTATGGGTTTTTCTTGAAATCTATAATACTAGATTCCTTGAACAACTTTCTAGTTCTAGCTCTCTTTTGCTTAGTTTCTATGGGAGCCTGTTCCCATCTACTTGTATATCCTGTATATGTAACTTTAGCTAGTTCTCCAATACTTTTCTCCTTTGATTAATATACTAACCTTTTAATAAAAAAAAATCAAGCAAATGTAGTTTATAATATTATATTGTTCCTACCAACACAATCCAACACAAGAAAAAATTTTAGCCTTTTATTTTATTTTATTTTTGGTTTTATTTCTTCATTTTTTCGGTAGCTCCAAAAGTGTTAAGGAGTCTGTTTTGAGAAGGGTTTTGTGGTTGTTTTGGTGGGTGTTTTTGGGGTGTTTTTTAGATTTTTTAAAAATCTATTTTGGGTGTATTTTTAAGGGCTACTTTGGTGGTTTAAGGGGGATGCACGAAAAGGGATTTCTTTAAGTGTTTTTGGGGTCGTTGGTAATGGTTGTAAGACTGATTTTTGGAGGGTTTTTTGGTGGGCTTTTCAAGTCTGCTTTGGGGTTGTTTTTTTTTAGGCTACTTTTAGGGTGATTTTATGTGTGGTTTGTAGCTAATTTAAGGGCTAGTTTTTTAGCTTTGAAGGACAATGGAGTGGTGGTTTTGGTGGTCGTGTTTCGGTCGAATTTAGGACTGGTTTTAGGGTTTGGTGTTTGTGGTCGTGTGGGGCGAGAGAGGTGTTAGAATGGGTGTGGTTGGTTGTGGAGTAGTGTGTGATGAAATACCGGCTAGTGAAAGGGTGCTTATGCAAAGGTCGTGTGCATATGGGGCGAGTTTGGTGCTTGTTTGTGCACAATAAGGTGTTGTTGGAGCACGTTAGATAGGCATGTCTTGGTATGTTGTTGGAGCTAACGCGCACCCGAGGAGGAGGTTGGAGTTGCAAGTCGTAGGCGTGATTGTGCTTGGGTAGAGGAGTTGCGAGGGGAGAGCTTGGCGCCGCAAATGGGGATGGCATATGCCTTGGTCAACTGCCGGTGCGCGAGGGAGAGGGCTATGTGGGTGCTAGCATGCTCGGTGCACTAAAGAAGGCTAGAGTGGCATATAGGAGAGGGGCGGCTAGCGGGCGGTGGGTAGGGTTGTTGCAACGGAGGCTGGCGAGGCACGTAAGAAGACTTGGCATGGGGCTCGCAAGAGAGAGGGGGTTGGCGAGGTGATGTGGGCATGTGAGGGGGCGATAGGCGTGGGGATTGGAGCGCTTGGTATGGGGCTATTATGTGGGAGAATTGGTTGTGGTAGCTAACGATTTTTTTTTTTTTTAAAGAGATGATGAACGGTAGCCACCTCTTTTTTTTTTTTTTTTTTTTGAGAAAAATGGCTTTTATATTGATTTTTAGGATTTTTGGCTAAAGTTTGGTTTAGTCCCTCATCCCGCTAGGTTGCTTTATTTTGGTCCTTTTATCCTCTTTTTTTTTAATTAAATCCCTTAATTTTTTTTGAGAAAAAATTTGAGGGTTAATAGTTTTTAAATTATTACTATGGCATTTAATAATTAATAATTAATAATTATAAGTAATAATGTATATATTAAAAATAAAATAATACCAATAATATCATTCTGGAATACGTTCTATAAAAAAGAAAAAAACAAAGTGACTAAATACTCTATTAATCATTCCGCTCGTCTTATCTCATATCTTTATCCCGATACTATGTGGAGGGCTCGACTGGATGATCGACCGGAGGCCGAATTGGAGGTTGAGTGGAAGGAACGATAGATTGTCGATCGATCAATAAATCTATAGAGACCCCGGTTGTTTGTGCCGACCTCATCACTAAGGATGCCATCGACTTGTACCGAGATTTCGAATATAAATAGTCCGATGCTACTCTTAGATCCGGCTACGTCGCTTCTGCAACTTGGCTTTGAAGCTCATCTTGTGTCACTTGCATCCCCTTCATCGCTTCCTTTATAGCCTTGTAGTCCCTCCGAAGCTCTTTGTTAGCCGAATCGATGGTGTAATGTGACGTCATAGAGGAAGAGCTATCGCCACTCGATTGAGACAAATAATGCACCGAATGTGTGCCTATACCATAAAATCTTTTTTCTTCTCACCAATGACCTCGAGGTATATGGCATTCTAGTCAACTTCGACTCAAAAATTCCTTTCGTCCTCCGAGCCGTAACTACCTCATTTATGAGTCGCTCCACATGCTCTACGTAATTAAAATAATGATATCATTATTAGAGGATTAAAATAAAATTTGAATTATCTTTTCATATTTAATATTTTTGTTGAAAAACACTTACCATTGTTTGATGGGAGCGCAGATTGACAAATGAACCATCTCGTCGCTTATTAGTCATCTTGAACAACTCAAAACTTGTTGGTTGACAATTTAATTTTTCTACATAGAAAAAATCCATCACAAAAAATATGAGAAGAAAATTAAAATTTTATGAAATAATTCAATAATAATAAAGAATGTGAAATTTACCAAATGACGGGCATGCTCTTCCGAAGATATGGAGCCCCCTGTATCCCTAGAAGGACTCGCATCGGGACCACCGATCTTTGACAATCGGTTCCGTGAAGCTTGCTCCGAATGAGCCACGTGATCGGGTCTCCTATAATCTGCTCGCCATGTATCCCGGACCTCCCGACTAACATAGGTAGGTCGATCATTTCTCTTACTCATCTTACGGATGAAGTCGGCATAGCGTTTGCGGGCGACACCCTCCCATGCCACCTGACAAGCTCATCAATGTCCTCATCCCATGCAAAAAATTTCCGCACGAAGAAAAAAATTTATATAATTTATGTAAGAAATTATTATTTTAACTATAAAAAAAATTGATAACCCATTACCTAAAATTCACTAAAGTAGAAGTCTTTAGTGATGTCGGTGAAACCTTTCCAAGATGATCCACTCTTATCTACCCATTCCTTAATAATCTCAATGATCCTCATAGCATAATCTCTAGTGTATGGAGTCAAACTATCAAACAATAAAACAATGAAAGAAATATTAAAAACAACACATCAATTATTGAAATTACATATTAAAGTAAAAAAATAAATGCATACTATCCTCGATCGATAGAAACAATATGTTGCCGACTGGAGAAGATATGACAACTCTCCGGAATGTTAGATACGTGATCGAAGGTGACACTCTCGAAGGTCGACCATGGAACCTTAGATGTTGATATAGGAACACCTATCGATGTAAATGTGTTGGCTCCATGACTGCGGGAGATGTGGGATCCATGAAAAAGGCTTGTCGTCGAAGACCCATGACCGATATCGGTAGGGGATCCTAACGGACTACCCTCGGATGGTGATGCTCATCCACGATTATCGAAACGTGATTCGATAGTGACTACGAGGGGAAAACGCAAACCACAATTACCATGAGTCATTGTTGTATGATCTAACATTAAAAAAATAAACAAAATATAACAAATATATTGTTAGAGTCAATTAATAGTTAATTAAATTAAGATACATCATTTATTATGGATATAAAACAATCAAAATACACAACGAATATTTAGTGGAGGTAGAAAAATAAATATTATTAACTGCATGTAACAAATTAATAAAGAGATAAAAATTACATCATTTGTTACTAATACAACAAATGAAATATGAATTTAATTAAAATTATCGTAATCATTGTTTAAGTTATCATCTCCATCATCCTTAGGTCGAATAATAAACCTAATCTAAACCAAACATTTACTTTTAATTTCAACACTAATTTTTCATATAATTTCATTCAATTATACCTAATTTAACTCAATTATGCATTAATTAATCAATTATATGCATAAACTCCAAATTCGGTCTTATTGGGCCTAAACCTTGATTTAGGTAATTGAAGCTAATTTTTCAATTTAAATGTGATTTTTCATTCTATCTCATCTAATTACATTATTCTAAGTCTAAATTAATTAATTGAAGTTTAAATTTAGGTATTAAGTTTAAGATGTTTGGGCTGAATGGATTCCTAATTAAGGGATTAAGTTAAAATTTTTAATTTTTACTTAAATACATGAAATTTTAAATATTTTAAAGCTTAAAACATTTATTTTTATTAAATTTTCCTAACTAATTCAATAATAAATTCAACTAAATTTAATTTAATTAATCCTAAATAAATTTTTTATTAAATTCTATTAATTAATAAAATGTTTATTAAATTTTAACATTTATGTTTATTTTCCAATTACATTTTTATTCCAATTTTTTTAATTTCCAAACTAAATTACATAAATTAATTTTTTTATAATTTAACTATAAATGAAACTAAATAAAATGTTTATCAAATTCTATTAATTAATAAAATATTTATTAAATTTTAACGTTTATGTTTATTTTTCAAATACATTTTTATTTTATTTTTTTAATTTACAAACTAAATTATATAAATATATATTTTTTAAAATTTAACCATAAATGAACTTAAAATAAATTACATAAAAGAAATTAAATTAATAATATTTAGCCTAAAAAATTAACATAATTAAACTTTTTAAATTTTACATTAACATAAAGTTAACCTAAAAATTAACATCACTAAAAAAATAACACTTAACAACGCCAGTTTAACGAGTGAATAAAATTAAATAAATAATTCATAATTTAAATGAACAATTAAGAAATTTACACTAATAATTAACATACAACTTAACATATTTAAAAATTAACATAACAACAAATAACTAATCAACAACATTCAAATAATTAATCAACTAACAAATAACAAAATCAATCTACAAAATTATTAACGTTTATTTAATTTAAACAAAAACATAAGAGTTAGAGAGAGAGAAAGTTTTACCCGAGAGATCAAGAGAATAGATCTTGTCTAAATTGAGGAAGAAAGTTGCACCTTACTTTGTTGAACAATTTAGAGAGTCACTCGATGGTGTGGAGCAACATGGTTATTTGGTCGAGGAGAGGGAGAGGAATGGGGAAGATGAAAGGAGAGGGGCCATTTATAGGGGCTAGTGGTAGATTTTCTCATCTAAAGTTAGCGACGGATTATTTATCTATCGCTAATTCTCTCTACTTTCTTATCACGAGCTTAAAATTAACAATGGATTTGACTCCGTCGCTATGTTGCATGTCAAATTAGTGACAAAATAGTGACGGATATTCATCCATGGCTAATTAGTGACGGAAATACATCACTAATCCGTCGCTAAAAGTGACGCTTTATTTTTACCATATAAATTTACGATGAAAAAAAATCTATCGCTAATGTCTCACCTCTAATCCATTGCTAAAGAGTTGCAAACATCAACTTTGTATATCGGTCACTAACTAGTCATTCATTTGTCGCTAATTAAAGATAGAATGAACGTCATCGCTAAAATCCATCGCTAATTGATAAATTCCTTGGAGTGATATATAAAATTTAATAAAATGAAATATATATTATAGTATCAACTTATGAAATAATTTTAAATTTTGTTAATATTTTTTTTCAAAAAGGCTAGAAACGATTTGTAGGGCACTAGTCGGAGGAGCAATAAGATCATCGATCAAAGGATTGGTGGATGAACCGCCTCTATACTTATTTAGTAACATTTGCTTCATTTACTGCATCATCGCATGTTACTCACGAGCATATTGTTACAAATCATTTGTAGTAGCTAAGAGCAATGTAACGATGCCCTCTAGTTTTTTGATCTTTTCTATTTGTCTAGAATTAAGAGCCTCCATTTCTTTTTGTTGTGCCTTAATATCGACATGGAACTACAAAATAGCCAAGCTAAAAGATGTATTAACATTAGAGTAATAATGAGAGGCTTGTGTGAAGGATCATGCATCCTATGGAGGTGCGAAATAAAATAAAAACTTTTCTCCATCTAAAGTTCCCAAGATCATGTCGTTAAATTAACTAATCATACATGCATGAATTCAAGCATAAATAAAGGATTACTTCTTATAGCGTAGAATTAAACCTTTGTAGAAAAGGATTCATCTAAGCATCGGACCTCTATTAATAATCCACGTAGTCCAAAGACGCACATAAAAAGCACTCAAAATTTGTAGAGTGCTAGCTCCATCTTTTACGAAGTGTTTAGTATTTTTCCTTTAGAAATCTATCTAGGGATATTCTACAACAAACCTAATTTAGAGGGGAGAGGTGACGTGTAGCATCCTTAATCTAATTCCTTACAAAAACTTCATATAACTTAGCAATTTTAGTTCTAGAAAACTCAATTAATCACAAAATATCACTTAGGACCGTTAAAACCTCATATTAGAAATATTAGGAATTTTTTTTTAGGCAGTAGGTTACACGACCTCCAACACGGTCATGTACTTGCCCGTGTAACTTAAAACTCACTTTTCCTTGAAAATAGAAGGTTACACGGCCTTCCACACGGGTGTGTACCTTTTCATGTACATTTACGCCCAAAACAAGGGTTTTTCAGCCATAACACTTCAAAACCTAATCAACAATATTCTTTCCACTTATAACCCTTGGATATTCAATCAAAACCACTTTTTCTTTGTTCATAAACACGTCTCAAAACACCTCCGGGAGATTATATTTACATAGTTACATATACAATTCAAAAATCTCCTAGGATGCATATGCTCGGCATAATAAGAGAGAGGAGAGGGAGATCGCCAGCGGACCTATCACTTATGACGTGAATTGAACAACAAAAGATGACTTTAACTTTCACTTCTTGCTTCTTAGTACCTAAAAAGATAATTGCATTTTTAATGAGATGCTTACTCAATGAGAGAACAATAATCCATTGAAACCATAACATGCAATCATGTCATCCGAGTATCATCACATATAAACAATACGGGTAGTTCATATGACTCTAAGATTACATGTTTTTCTTTTTCTTATCGGTTATAACTTGGACATGTCAAGTTTCGCCCGGGTACTTGTAACTTGTAAACTTGTACACATGTATTGCTGGCCGACTTTTATAACTTGTAGTTGACCCGTTGGGTCCTTGTAAACTTATATTTGCAAAACTTGGACAAGCCAGTCATAACCTTAACCTCTTAGTCTTGCATATATCATGAATGTTTCACATATAGCATATACAACATCCATAGCTTACACCATGGCACATATCCATTATAACATCAATAAACATAACGTTTGCGTCAACTAGCAAATGACACATCATTCACATCATAGTATCAATATCAATAAACATAATATTGTTATAACATCAATAAACACAACGTTTGTGTCAACTAGCAAATGGCACATCATTCACATCATAGTATCAATATCAATAAATATAATATTAGCACTCAATAGTAATAACACATCATGGCACAACTATTATTATTCAACTCACAAAAATGACGTCTTCGCCGTTTATCAATGCATCGCGTCTTGCACCTCACGCTCCTCGGTGTCTATAAACACATACATATATACTTTTATAAGTCATTTTATCATGATCAAACTTCTAAATATGCTTAAGGTACAAAATATGACTTTAGGGTTAACTTATTCCTTTATGGGTACTTGACCCCTTTTCACTCTTTCTACCATAAGTCCCAAAATACAGATTCAAATGATTCAATTCTAGTTTTATATGAAACTAGATTCATAGGGCTCTAACATATCCAAAAATCAAGTCTAGGTACTAAATACACAACTCATGATGATTTTCTAAAAATCAGAGTTGCTGCCATTTGTTTATGGGTACTTGACCCCTTCACAGTTCACACTCTTTGTACTATAAATCCTAAACTACAGGGTAAAATGACAAAATTCCAGTTTTACATGAACCTAGACTCAAAGGGGTCTAACATATCCAAAAATCAGCCTAATATTCCATATACATGATTTATTATAGATTTTCAAAGTCTAACTAGTTTCCAGCACCCTTGTTACCGAGCAGTCTCTAAACAAACAACAATAAATCTAGATTGGGACATGATAAAGACCTAATTATTTTTTAAAAAGCACTAGACATATCAATATAAAACATATCAAAAAATAAGATCGAAATACTCAACACCCAAAGCATACCATATTTTTAAAGTTTGCACACTAATCTGCCAGCATCAGATCACCTAGAACAACATGTGTTCAAACCATCATAACCCGAAATATAAATCACTAAATACAAAACCCTTTCACAGAGACCTAGATAAGACACAAACCAAAAATTTGTATTCTTACAACTTGTTTCAGATCTGACCCTAAAGTCTCAAAATCAAGAGTACAAAACAGAGCTGGAGATGAACTTACCTAGATTTCCAGCTTGATCATCCGAATTTGACAAAGAAATGGGTTTTTCCTCTCTTTCTCTCTCTCAAAACGGGAAACCAGATGGGATAAGAAGAGATAATGATCAGGTAAGTAATCTTGATAAGGTTGTGAAGATATTTTGGCAAAGTTCGTTTTGGTCCCTCAAGTTTTGGATTGTTTTTATTCTAGTCCCCCAACTTAGATTACATTCAATTAAGCCCCTAATTCTTCCTATTATTCCAAATACTTATTATCCAATACCCCACTAACATGTAATATGCAGGTATAATTATATGCGTGTAATTCCTAAGTATGCGTGTATTCATGGTTATTACATGACGTGTGCTAAGGTAGGAAGAAACTATTTTCTCGTTATTTTTTATCTTTTGCCATGTAGCCCTAATGCATTTGCCTTCTTTGTCGCACCTCTCCTTCTATTTATAGGGGCAGAGGCTTCCTTGTCCTCCAAGGACAAGGAAGGGGTGGCAACTTGTCCCATGTGGACTCTAGGTTGTTGCTTACAAATTCTTCAAGGTTTAAGAGTTATTATGCATGTGGGCTTTTTGATCTTATCTTTTAGAATATTTATTCTTATCCAATAAGGTTCATATTTATCCTATCAAAATATCTTTTAGGCTTTTAATTAAACCCATTAGCCCAAAATTCATTGGCCTAATTAATTACTAATTAATTTTGATCGTCCAAATAAATTAGGTTAGATATTTTAGGAGACTCACATTAGAAAATAAGTTTTCAAATTACCCTTAAATCTAAATTAGGAAACTAATTTTCATTTTAAGTAACTTACTTCCAAATTTGGAATTGAGTTCTAAATTAAGAAACTGATTTCAAAAATAGAAAGCTTTCCATTTTAGGAAACTTTCTATTTTTGAAAACCTTTTCAAAAATAGAAAATTTTTTCCGACATCTTTGCATTCTTTTTATTATGTGAATGCTTAAATTTATGCGTGTAACTCAATAAGCTCCTAGATATGTTGACAATGTATCAAGAATAAAAGATACCTCTTTTATCTCTTGATATATAAATCAAGATTGACCTTTAGTAAGGAATCATGATGATCCAATTCTCTAGAAGGATTAATTAATCTACAATTACCTTTTATGAAAATAATTATCATACTATTCAGTCCTCATATCAATTTATCATAATGTAATCTCAAACTTGGTTATTAGTCTAGTTGATTATGATCATATAAGTTTTCTTTAATTTCTAAATATCTTAACTCTTAAAGTAAATGAACTATGCTCTATTGGTGTACTTCTACTATGACCATATATTTCTTGAACGAGATATTCATCGAAGTGTAATGTGATAACTCATTTAGTATACAATGCATGGAATGTCCTATCTTAGTCATCCAATTATCTCTATTAAATTTCTAGTGCACCCAATGAGTCGTCCACGTGTAACCCTTTATTGGGTTTATCAAAACCAGATGTCAAAGTACATAAATCCTCTAATGAGATAACCATAATGACTTTAAGTCAAAGGACCGATTATACCCATCTCCTATGAGATTCTCATAGACTAAATTAAATGGGTTCTCAATACAAGTCAAGTCCAGGTGATAAGTTCTTTAACATAAATCACCTAAGTGCTTGCTTTGCATCATCATGCCAATAAGTGTGAGATGTCCTACTACTATCTTATAGCATGAGTATAGTGCTCACGAGTCTAACCATATATAGTCAATGTCCATTCTTGATAATGTTATAACTTGGGACATTTAATGATATTATTTAAGTGCATTAATGTTTGTCTCACATCTTTCGATCAATCATTAATATAAATGCATATCATATAGACTTATATCTAATTTTGTTTAATAATTAAATATAAATGATAAGAATTAATATAAATAATTTTTTTATTATTGATAAAATAAATAATACAATGATACAATAACCCAAGTTCGTACATCCTCTTCCTCTTACTATATCCTCCGTCAATGACCTTCTTAAAATCTTGTTCGTGTCCATATCGAGTGATGAGGTACTCGTTTATCTACCGACTAGCAACCTCCTCCTCAAATATTTTTTCTAAGTCTCTTACATAATTACATAAATTTTAATATTAAATAGTTATGTCAATAAGTTATATAAAAGTGAGATACATATGAAATAACCTTATAAATTAATTTCTTACTCCGAGAATTCTTGTCCAATGATTGATGAATATGTACCGATCATCAACCTTTTTCTTGTGAGTCCTCAAGAAAACCTTGTGAGCATCGACTTCAAGATCTAACTCATTATGCTGAAACAAATATACTTAAATGTATAATTAATTATGTTGAAATAATATATATATATACACCATGTGTATTGCCTCGCTCTCTATGGTTGATCTAACCTCTCGTATGTGTAGATGGATTAGCGTCGATGCCACTAGTCCTTCTCATGCAGTTCCAAGCTTCCATCTCGGATCGAACAATAGACTCATGTTTTACCCATTTTTTATGCCATACATCCTATATTTCGTATGAGATATATGTTGGTTTGGTGTGTTTCTTAACTTAATAAAGGAAGTCGAATATCGCTTTCGTGGTAGACTTTGCCATGCTTTTTTTATGTCGACCTCCATATTTCGCTCATACTTAAAGAAATTCTATAAAAACATTAAAAATATTCATTAATACATTTAATTGAACATTAATATTTCTTAATTGAAATCTTAAGTCATGTAATAAATTAATTAAACTAAAAACTATTATAAGCACTTTTCGGTACAAGTCTTTAGTTTTCGAACTAATTGACTTCCACGTTGATTCGGATATGTTAACATACTTGTGAAATGTCTTATAGATACAAAAAGCAAAAATATTGAAAGGATACAAGCTATCAAAGAAGACATTAATTAACAATTAAATGAACGTATAATTACAATAATACAAAAAATGTTTCAAAAAAATATGCATAATATATAGTCCTTATCATCAACGATAGTAATCGTAATTCGAGAATCGAGTGTAGATCCGATAGGTTCAAAAGCTGAACTAGGAGGGATGTTTGGTGATGAGCCATGTTCGGGGACATGACGATCTTCCTCGTTGGGGTGAAGGCCCGGATAATGATGAAGGTTCGGATGAGTGAAGACATGGAGGTCCATAGTAATACGACTTAGGCCGAGACGTGTCAAATATTGATGGGGTTGACACGATGGCACCGGGAGGGTTGTATGTGGACATGTTGAGGGAGGGCTCATCCGACTAAGAATGGAAGTTGGACTATGCCCACATCCATAATCACTACCATCATTAGTGTCCGGACCACGACCTTCACCATATGATATGGACCACTCGCATGTAAAAATGTCCCCTACTACGAGGCATTATAACCTACACAATATCACATTAATTACTTAAAATATTGATATTAAAATAATCAAGTTGAAATATGTTTATTTTACAAATAAAAAAATAATTTCATAACTAAATTAAAACATGTACACACACATATATTTATATGTTATCTTAATAATTTGAAGTAAATTATGTAGGACAATCAAACCCTACCGCCAATCACTATTATAGTCATCATTGTTACAATCTTCATCTAAGTCTTCCTCAACATCCGTTTCAAATTCAACTTTATTTTTTTCATTAATTTCACCCCTTTCTAAATCTATTAATGCTCTAGTTCGATCGATCAATGACTGACCTTCATCATCATCAACTTAGATAACATTGTGTTAGCCTTCCATTTCATTTTTTTGGAACATTTTTGTAATTATTTGGACAATGTGAACACATCCACCATTAACTTAGGTTTTACCTTACATACGACTAACTAATCACGTCTAATGCACTTTGATGTAGGATATGTTACATAATACACCTAGTGCACTTATATTGATAGGATAAAAGGATCAAATCTATTTGACGTCCTACGACTATTTACTTCTACTAATCTATACTAATCATGAACTTTTATACCAATGCCAAGTGTAATATCATACCAATCACTTTTGAGTAATACGATTTTCTTGATTGGTAAGACAAGATACTCAAGTTCTAATATATCAGTCAAACTATCATAGTAGTCATTTTAATCCACGCCATAACTAACTTCTTCTACGCACACTCCACTATGCATTGTTACACTATCCAAACCATCACCTTTGGTATAAAACTTATGCTAATTCATAATGTATCTCGGATACAACTTAGTTGTTTGTAAAGGTCATTTTGTAAGATCTTTAATGTAATAGTCGATTATCGTGTTGGATTATGTATTACTTACCTATAAAGTCCAAATCCATTACTTAATGTTAGTATAAAATTTCATAATACCATTTTAATAACAAAAAAAAAATTCAAAATTTATGATACTCACATATCGATAGAACCATGATGTAAAATCGGTTTCAAGTTGAGCATCAATCTCGTTCTTCAAGATTACTTTGATAAATTTGGGTCATGAAACATTTATGGAACAAAAAACTATTATAAGATTTTTGTTGTCTTTAATAAAAATAATTGATAATTAATGAAGTTCAGTATTAAAATTTTTATAATTATAGCACTTACTCAATGTAAGGTGTCACCTTATCACGGTTCAACAAAATGTAGGTATGAGATACAATCTTTTCTTGATATGTCAACACATGTGATTTTGCTTGATCAAGATATTGACCCTTTAGTTTGAATATAGCAAGCATTCCTTCAATGCATCACTTGGTTCTTAAAGACATTCAAAGTTTTGTGGCACTTTTCAATGTCCGATATGGACATGATGAAGGATCATGCATCTTATGAAAGTCTAGAAAAAAATGAAAATTTCTCCCATCTAAATGGCCAAAGATCATACCGTTGAATTAACTAACCATATATTCATGAATTAAAGCTCTAAATAAAGAATTATCTCTTATAGCGTAGATTTAAACCTTTACAAAAAATAGTCATCCAAGTGTCCGACCTTTATCGATGATCCATGTAATCCAAGCACCTACAAAAGAAGCACTCAAAATTGATAGAGTGCTAGCTCCACCTTTTCCGATTTGTTTAGTGCTCCCTATAGAAATCTAATCAGGGTAATTTTATGATAACCCAAGAGAGAAAGAGAAGGGGTGGCGTATGTTAGAGTTTTTTAAGAGAAAACTAATTTTCCCTTTTTCTTTTACTTCATGTCGTGTACCTTTTTTATTTTTCTTTGTGTCAAATTTTCTCTCTCTTCAAAAGCTTATATTTGCTGCACCTCTCTCCCATATATATAAGGGAAAGGCTTCCTTGTCCTTCAAGGACAAGGAGTGGAAGTAATGAGTCTTTAAAGGACTATAGGTTGTTGCTTCCTAATCCTTCATGGATTAGGAGTTATTATGCATGTGGGCTTTTGATCTTTATCTTTAAGACATTCATCCTTATCCAATAAGGTTTATGTTTATCCTCCCATCAAAATATCTTTTAGATTTTTAATTAATGCTATTGGCCCAAAACCATTTTCCCTTTTTTTGAATTGATGTCGTGTACCCTCTTTATTTTTCTTTGTGTCAAATTTTCTCTCTCTTCAAAACCTTATATTTGCTGCATCTCTCTCCCATATATATAAGGAAAAGGCTTCCTTGTCCTCCAAGGACAAGGAGGGATAGTAATGAGTCCTTAAAGGACTATAGGTTGTTGATTCCTAATCCTCAATGGATTAGGAGTTATTATGCATATGGGCTTTTGATCTTTATCTTTAAGACATTCATCCTTATCCAATAAGATTTATATTTATCCTCCCATCAAAATATCTTTTAGATTTTTAATTAAAGCTATTGGCCTAAAACCATTTTGGTCTAATTAATTAATTTGGACTATCCAAATAAATTAAGTTAATTTTAGGAGACCCACATTAGGAAAATATTTTTTAAATTATCCTTAAATCTAAATTAGGAAACTAATTTTCATTTTAGGTTATTCATTCCAAATTTCGAATTAACTCCCATATTAGGAAACTGATTTCTAAAATAGAAAACTTTTCATTTTTAGAAACCTTTTTTCAAAATAGGAAACTTTCAAAATTGAAAATGTTTTTCAACATCTTTACTTCTCTTTAATGATGTGAATGCTTAAACTTATGTGTGTAACTCAATAGGCTTCGGATATGTTAAACATGTATCAAAAATAAAAGAAACTCTTTTATCTCTCAATGCATAAATCAAGATTGGCCTTTAGCAAGGTATCATAACCACTCAATTCTCAAGAAGGATTAATTAATCCATAATTAGCTTTCACAAGTATGATTATCATATAATTTGATCCTCATCTCAACTTATCACGGTATGATCTCGAACTTGATTATTAGTTTTTTTCGATCATGATCACTTAAGTTTTCATCCATTCCCAAATGTCTTAGCTCTCAGAGTAAACTAACTATGCTCTATTAGTGTACTCTTACTGTGACCATAGATTTCGTGAGTAAACATTCATCGAAGTGCAATGTTATAACTCCTTTAATGTATCAAAAATGACATATCCTATTTTAGTCATTCACCTACCTCTATTAGATTCCTAGTGTACCCAATAAATCGACCACATGCAACCCTTTACTTAGTCTATCGAAACGAGTGTCAACGTACATAAATCCTCTAATGAGATAATTGTGATGATTTTAAGTCTAAGAAACAATTGTACCTATCTCGTATGAGATTTTCATAAACTAAACCAAATGGGTTCTCATAATGAGTCAAGTCCAGGTGATATGTTCTTTAATATAAATCACCTAAGTGCTTGTTTTGACATCACCAGGCCAATAGGTGTGAGATCTCTTACTTGCTATCTCATAACATGAGTATAACACTCATAAGTCTTACCATATATGGTCAATGTCCATTCTTGATTATGCTATGACTTGGGACATTTAACAATATCATTTATATGTATTAGTGTTTATCTCATATCTTTCGATCAATCGCTAATGCAAATGCATTCATATGAACCTTTATCTAATTCTATTCAATAAATAAATATAAATGATAAGAATTAATAGAAAGAATTCTTTTATTATAAATAACGCAGTAATATAACAAGTCAAACTCATCCAAACAAGGTAGAATCATGGGCACTTACACTAACATATGGGGCTCAAAGTGATATGAACGAACGTTGATGCTTCTTCAACTAAATATGCATTATATATTAACCCTTCAATTTTGGCTTTGTTCTTTATAATGTTTTGTAATTTTTGAAGATAACTACATTATATATGTATATAGTTAATAATATTTTAAAAAATAATTAATAAATGTTTCAAAATTAAGATATTTATCTTTCAAATGGATACATCCATCGATATTGTACCGATCCTACTATTTTTGCTTCGTACACCAAGTGTAATAAAAGATGTTCCATTGTGTTGAAAAACTCAATGAAAATATGCACTCAAGTTTACATAAAATTAAAGGTATCTCTGTCTCAAGACAGGTCATATCTTTAACCTTAATGACAAGTCGATGTCAATTTCTTAAAGAATAAGCTTAACTCGGTTAATGCTTACTAAACATTTTCTAGTAATAGGTCATAGAATGCGATAGGCATGAAACTCGCATAAATACATGACGGTTATGACTTTTCATGTCATATAATCCGAGATGATTCATATCGACACACTAGCCAAGTTCGATACATATCTATCCGAGAAACTTGAGTTGTTTAATCCATTCAAGCAATTGTTTTTTTTCCTCGAGTGTAACACTCATAACTATATTAAACATATTGTCAAAAATATTTTTTTAATGTGTATCACATTCAAATTATGTCAAATTAAATTGGTACTCTAATAAAGGAGATCCTAGAATAAACTATATTTTTTCTAACCACAAACTTTAGATATATTATTGTTACACTTTTTGGAGCCCTCTTCCGTGATTTTCAACAACCCTTAATTTTGTATTTCAAGCAAAATTTATGTTATAAACATGATCGAGGAAGCAATATTTTGCACAAATGAATTTTTCTTGAACGCATTCCTATTCCTCCTAAAAGGATGACTTTGTGGCGAAACTTAGAGTGACAATCAAACTAAGAAGTTTTTCCGCCATTATGGAGACTAAAAGCATCAAATTTTTCCATGCAATACAAACATGTTGTTTTACCTATAGTACTCCAACTTGATAATATTGAATATATAGAAAAGTTATTGATTATCCATATGAATGCGGCTTGAATCTAAAAATTCTACTTACAAGACACATTATAGGTAAGCACAATAACTTCTCACAACTCAACCACATCTTTAATTAAGGGTTGTAAGTACATATTTAAGTTGATCTTTGGGATTTTAGATCCTAAGAAAATTATAGTTAAAAACATATATTCTTTCTTCATACACTTCCAATTTGGTAAATTGTAAGGCGTTATAATGATAGGCCATGAAGAATATTATTTTCTAGATTAACCCAAAGGGTGAAACCCATTAGTGTAGACTCCCAATCGAACATTCTTAATTTTTGATGCAAAAGAACGATGTGTTTGATTGAAATACCACCATACAAAAGTGTTAGAATAATGACGCATGCATCCTTTGTAACTATAGAGTTAGAGAAAAATAATATATATTTTTATATAGGACATATGTTTCTTTAATCGATCCCCATCTAGGGCTTCGATATTGAGAATGGTCATAGATTTTACAAGTGATTCTCTCGCTATCTTCACTCCAATAAATCATGCATCCATTTATACAATTGTAGATCCATCGAACCGGTAAACCCATCATTTATACTAACTTTTCAATACTTTAAAAGTCTTCGACATACAATTATCGATAAGCATCAACTCTTTTATAAGTTGACATAAGTCATCATAACACCTCTTCAAAAAATGATGTTCAGACTTGAGATGTAACAAATAGGTCATTGTAGATAACCGTGAATGGTTTTCCGAACCGGACCAAATCCCTCTATTGGATGCATTCAACAAATCATAAAATGCTTGGGCATCGGGGTTTGAAACTTCGTCTATGTTAGATAGATTAAATGATGGATCAGCTACATCCATCATTATTATGTGATATGGATCGGTCGAAGATTTATCAAATATTTATTCAGAGTTAAACAAAATTTACCAAATTATCACTATAATTAACCGACTCATTTTCATCATGACGTCTCCACACATAACACTTGAACCCAAAACTAAATCTCATCAAATGGTACTTAACTATATCGGGATTTTCATAACTATGGTTCTAAATTTTTTCAAGTTCATAAGGATATCTTATCTTATTTTCGTCTATACACTCCAAATGACGAATGGAAAAATTAATAAATTCATTAATCACATCTATGAAACACTAATTTAAAAGCCCATCGGTTAGTCTATAGTTAATCCATGAACAATCCAAATTCATTTTAAAGTAAATGTAATTAACTTAATAGCGACTAATTTGCTTCAATTAATAAATAAAAAACTTATTTAACAAGTTTAGTAATTTTTTAATTAACTACCTAATTAATTCTTCTAGTCAAAATTTAATATTTTGATTACAAGCTAATTGACTTAATTTAACAATTTAAAAAGAAAATTAACAACCAAATTCATTAAACTAACACGTAATTTTATATTTTTTAAAAAAATAATAATTTAATTATAAATTAATTTACTTAATTAACTACCAAATTAATTTTTTAAACAATAATTTACTTACCAACTAATGGACTTAATTTAATAATTAAAAAACTAAATTAACAAGCAAATAAAAGAAACTAACACGTAATTGTATATTTTAAATTAAATTTTATTAATTTAATTATAAACTCTGAGTTTTGTTATTTAACAACCTAATTGATTCTTTTAAAGGTAATTTAAATAATTTAATTATAAATTAATTAACTTAATTAACAACTAAAAAACTTAATTAACAAACAAATAAATTAAAGTAACACATAATTATATATATTTTATACAATATTTAATTAATATAATTGTAAATAATTTTTTTAATTAACTACCTAATTAATTATTTAAAATATATTTCAAAATTTTAAATAAAAATTAATTAATTTACTTAATGTAACAAATAAAAAATTTAATTACCCCCCCCACACACACATATAATTAAACTAGTAAACAATTAATTTCATAAAAAAATTAAATAATTTATTTTTCCATAAATTGAATTAATGTTATTAACACGTAAATCACTTATTTAACAATTAATTATTTATTTAATTAATTAAACTAATTCCTATTAAAGTTTTTAAAAACAATTAAATTATTTAAATACCAGTAATTATACTTAATTTAATTATCAACTAAATGAAATTTATTTAACACATAATTTATTAAACTAATACTTAAATAATTATTTTAACAAAAAATAAATAAATAAATTAATTAACAAATAAAAATAATAATAAAATAAATTAAACTAACTAACAATTAACCAATAAATCACTTATTTAAGAATAATTAATAATTAAATTTTTTGAATACCAACAAGTAAAATTAATTTCATTAACAACTATATAAATCAAAATTATTTAATACATAATTTGTTATACTAACAATTAAATAATTATTTTAACAAAAATTAAATTAATTAAGAAATAACAATTATTTAGAACAACAAAGATAAATTAAACTAACATTTAACTAATAAATAATTACCAAACACAAATTAACAATTAAACTAACTAAGAATATAATTAACTAATAAATAATTAATAATAAACAATTACCAACAATAATTAACAATTAAATTGACCGATAATTAAGTAATAGTTAATTAACAACAACAATAATTAACAATAACTATTAACAAAAAAATTAAATTATTCAAATAAATGACAAAAAAAAAACTTAATGGATTACCAATTACAAAATTGGAGGAGTAGAGAAGGAGGAGCTACGGCTAAGAAGGAGGAGCTATTGCTAAAGAGAAGAGGTTACTACTATGGAGGAGCTGTTGCAACGAAGAAGAAGAGTGAAGGTAGGTGGAGGAAAGGAGAGAAAGAAGAAGAAAAGGGAGGAGGAGAGGGGAAGAAGAAAAGAAGAGAAAATAGGAGATTTAAAGAGAGTTGGAGGCAAGATTGGAGGAGAAATTGGGAAGAAAATTCGAAGGTGCAACTACCGAAAAAGAAGAAGAGAGAAAAAAAATTAGGGGAAAAAGATGCAGGTAGTAGGCTTTAAGGATTAATATTTTTAGCGATAGTTTTGGTCCCGTCGTTAAAACCGTCACTAAAAATTTCAAAAATAACTATTTTCCCTCCAACGATAAAAATTAGCAAAGGTTTTCACAAACCATAGCTAATTTCCACATTTTGTGATGGTTTTCATCATAAAAATTTTTGCAAATTTCCCTTCAAAATTTGCTTTGGGAAACAATGGGATTTAGCAATAGTTTTTATAATTATTCTCGAAATAAAGAGATTTTAGCGACAATTTATAAAACTGTCGCTAAAATCAATTTTTTTAGAGAATAATTAATGGTTTAATTAAACCATCGTTAATTTCAAAATAATTAATTTATTTAGTGACAGTTTCATATAAATCGTCATTAATATCGGTCTTATTTGACCGAATTAGCAATGATTTAAGAAATCATCGCTAAAATCCATTTTTAAAAGGAAATTAGCTGGGATTGTATATAAATTGTCGTAATTAATTATTTTTAGCGATGTTTTTAAATTCATTGCCAAATGGTAATATTAATTTTTTTGATAGTGTTCTCTCGCTTTTGTGTTTTCTTAGACCGGGGTGTGTATATTATTTCATTAGAGTGATAAACTAAAATGGATTTCCTAATCATTACTTTCAAGTATCTTATAGTGACGTCATCCGTATCTCGCAAGGTTCTCGGCAAACGTATTCCATAAGTGCATTAAGTTTCTTTGAGATGGTGGACTTTATCATAGAAAAAAGATTATCGAACTTGCATAATTTTATTTTAATTATTTATTTGGTTAAGATTGAATTCAAGATTAACCTAGGGTTGGATAATTTTGGCCTTACAAGTTTTCATAGCTCAAGTTGTCTAATTTAGTTGAATTTTTTCCATCTAGCTCTATTAATTCTTATTAGGTCATATTTAAAATTCATAAAAATCTAAAAAAAGGAGGGAGTATTTTGGCATATTCAAAGTTTCCCGAAAATCGGGGTTGGTTAGGGTTTATATCCTTCTTAGCATTGTTGAGTGATTTGATTGCTTATTGTTTGAGGTGTGTTTGTTGGTTGATTGTGAATGTGATTGAGGTTGGTTTGTGGCCAAATTATTGCTTGAACCATTTTCCTTTGGTGGTGTTTTTTTTTTTTTTTTTTTTTGAATTTTCATAAAATTATGCATTTTTCCAATCCAACATCAATGGTTAAAGACAAGTATTCCATTGTTAAGATATTAAAGTTAAAATCTCAAAAAATTATCATGAATCCTTTAGTTTCCACATGAATAGTTTCAATTAAAAAATAAAAATGAACTTAGTCTCGATGAATAAAAGCTAACCCAATGATATATCTAGTTGTAAACCATTAAAAAAAAAACTTGGTTACCGAGGGAATTTGGTCTGAGATGCAAAAAGTAATTTCTTTAAGGAGATTAATCTCAAAATTAATAAAGCCAAGTATTGTTGAAAACAAAATCATTTTGTGAAAGAATACATCACTTGGATATATGTGATGTTACAAGTAATGTTGGTCGATGTTTTAATTATATTTTGAATGGATCAAGTATATTAAGTTTTTGACATATTAAAGTTTATATATATATATATATATCATTAAATAAATGAAGTGTTGCATTTGTAATTTGAAAATTTATATTAAGATTCATTTGTTAGCCACCAAAGTAGCCATATCTTAACATGCATAAATTTTAAATTTTAAATTATCTATAAAATCTAAAGATTTAAATGACATTAATTTATGTAACTAAATTTTTTTGTGGATAAATTGAACTTTTTTCACATATAATCATGTCAAGATCAACCCAAAAGTTGATTCATTATTCTTATAATTGACAAAGATAATTATGGCGTTCAATATGTCCTATTGGATTTGTTTGCATATCCAAAGATGGAAAATGGATCGATTTAGTATATATATTATTATCAATTATTATTTATGCTTGTATATCTTAGTATCACCTAGAGGAGAACTTTGATTTACCTTATGCTTATTCATGTTATATATATATGAATATGAATTTATGACTTAAAGCATTAATACATGGATATATTATTTTACTTCAAGTATCTATGCATATTTCACTTCATTCACATGCTTGATTTATTCTATTTTTAATGGATTGAATTTCTTTTATTGATGGGGATAAGTCCAATTTTATTTAGGTAGTCTTGATTTTGATTGATTACTTTAACTTCACATACATATTGATATTACCGGAGAGAGTAGTGTTGATGAAAAGTTTTTCTATAAATTTTTCATCAACAACTTAAAAACAAATGTTTATGCGAATGATAATGACAAACAACTTAAAAACTACATTTACTAAAACTAACAATGATGAGCACTTTAACCATCATGAAATATGTGGAAGAGTGCTCTCAAACTACTAATGAGTCACTTGTTGGTACATTAATGAGCATTTTAACCATCACAAAATATGATCATTCATGTACTATGCATGAGCATGTTCTTGGGATGATGACCTAACTAGTAAAATTAAAGATCTTATAATAAAGGTTAATGAGTATTTACTAATATAGTTCATACTAAAGTCTTTGCCTCTTAAGCAATATGGAATGTTTCAAATGAATTACAACACTATAAAAGATAAGTGAAATGTAAATAAATTAACCGAGTATGCTTGTTTAAAGAGGAGACAAGATTAAAGAATCAAAGAGCTCATTCTATTCATTTCTTAAGTCATTAAAAAGTTAAAAAGAAATCTTTAAAGAAAAAAAAAGTGAAAAGAGAAAGAAGAAAATGATAGAATGGAACATGAGAATATTAAATGTTACTTTTGTAATAAAATTAAGTATTTAAAAAAAGATTACTTGAAACATAAAATTTAGTTTGAAAAGAAAGGTAAGCATTGTGCTTTAGTATGTTTTGAATCAAATTTTACTAAAGCTCCTTGTAATAATTGGTGGATTGATTCTAGTTCCATTATTTATGTTTCGGATATGAATATTTAAGCCTTCTATCTTTATTTCTTTTATCTTTATGGGTTAATTAGGTCCTATTTTGGGTTGAACAATTATTTATTTTGGGTTATTTTATTGTATGAATTTGGTTTGATTAATTAGTCCTTATGGATTGGATTTCTTGTTTGGCCAAATAGATATAGGAATTATTAGGTTTGCATCCTTTTTGTTATAGATCCTTATTTATTTAGCATTCCTTAAATTATATGGATCTTTATTTAGTATGGACACCCTAAATTAATGTCCTTATTAAATAATGATTGCATAAGAGTCCATTTAGCTCTATAATTATTTTTCTCTCAACGTTTCGATCAAGTTAGATTTTGACGTCAATTAGATAAGTTTTATTAATCTTAGCTAAAATGACCTACTACTACTTAAGAAAAAACTTTGCTTCATTTTAACAAGTTTTTTCCAAATATTATTGAATAAAATAATGATAATTTTTTATGTTTTTGAATTTTTTGGACTAGGCATGCTTATTGTCGTAGATGTGATGTTGGGGGTTTGACAAATGCTTTGGAAAATAGGAAAATAAGAAAGGAGTTGCCACCTAGTATTAAGAAACTAGAAAACCTAACTAACCGATCTACATAGAATCCTAGATAAGTGGTTGGCTACGAGTGGAGAAGACAAAAATCACTAATACCACGTTCGATCTAAGGTAGCTTGCATTGTATGTTTGTTGAATGTCAAAATCCGGTCTAACTATACTATATTCCTGTGCCTATTTGAATGCACTTATCTTTTGATTGCAAATTGATTGGTTGAGTAATTTGAGAATATGAGTAGTTGAAGATTCATTTCCACACTCTAAAAATAAAAGAGAAAAAAGAAAGAAGATTAAGAGATGGCGAGCCATGAGTGGCATTGAGTCTATAACATGAATAAAAACTAATGAGCAACAAATGACATTAACCCTATAAAATATTCAAATAGAGATGCCACAAGTGGCATCAAGCTCATAAACATATTCATAATTTTGGTGATCCATGAATGACGTCAAGCCCATAAAGACATTCACAATTTTAGAGAGCCATAGATGGCATCAAGCCAATAACCCATTCATAATTTTGGCAAGCCATGAGTGGCATCATGCTTATAACACATTCATAATTTTAATAAGTCACAAGTGACATCAAGCCCATAACAAATTCAAATTTGACGAGCTACGAATGGCATCAAGCCCATAACACTTTCATAATTTTTATGAGCCACGAATGGTATCAAACCATAACACATTCATAATTGAGAAGCTATGAAGGACACCAAGCCCATAACACATTCACAAATTTGGCAAGGCATGAGTGGCGTCAAGCCTATAACACATTTACAATTGGTAAGCTACGAATGACATCAAGCTCATAAACACATTCATAAGTTTAGCAAGCCATGAATGGAATTAAGCCTATAAAACATTCATAAATTTGGCAAGCCACAAATGACGTCAAGCTCATAAAACATTCAAGTTGGCAAGTCATGAATGACATCAAATGCATAACACATTTAATCATATCAACACGTATTCCTAATTACTTAACAAACATGGCATCCACATTAAGATCCAACTCCAAACACTTTAACACACCTATAGATAACACATAAATCAATTGAAAAAAACAATGTCAACTTTCGAACCAACACCATATATTTCAATTAATCATTACATATTTCACAAGCCATTTCATGAAAATATAAAATCAACACCAAATATTTTTTTCACATCTACATATGCATAACATATCACATAATTATTTAATAAGTCTGAAGTTGACACTAATCGTTTAACAAACATATATCACATCCGTTATTCAATAAACACAACATCAACATTCTAAATTAACACCAAACACCTTAACACACCTATGTAATTTATCAATTTCATTCATAGCTCGATTCACACATATCACATACATTTGACTATAAACACAATGTCGATCTTCAAGGCCAACACCGATCACTTTATCAAATCCCACATACATATTTAATTAATCACAAACATGGCATCAACTTTAGAGTTAACATCGACCAATTTATTTAATACCTAGATTTAATTTCTATGCTTTGTATGCATATTTACTTTGTTAAGCATGTTCATATCATGCTTGTGTTATTGATGACAAATGTTTTGTTTGTAAAATTAATGTTTGGTAAGTGTTACATGTGAATAATAGATTAATTGATAAATGAAAGACTTAGAAAATATAGTTTAATTAAATAATTCTCATACATATATAACTTATGATTAAAATTTAATTAGTGAGCTAAACCTGTATTAATCTAGAAAATAATATCCTAATTTGATGTTCCTCTTAAATTAAAATGTTTGAGTGTAAAATAACAATCTTAGAACATGTATCTCATTAAGGGTATTTTGGACCATAAATTTTGGCCAAGTGGGGAAATAAAAGGGAACAAATTTCAGCAAGGTTTTCATTTGATATTTCACTTGCCTCCATCCATCTTTGAGAGAGCTTGAACACTAAGAAAGAAGGAGATCAAAAGAGACCAAATCAAAATAGAGAAGGAAAGAGAGAATCGAAATTTACCAATGGAAGCAGGCTTGGCCAAAAGGAGGAGAAAAGTTTTGAGAGGGAGTTTAATATCCTTGACCTAAAAACCTCCTTAAATGTATATATGTTTGTATGAATAAAATATTTAATTAATATATTTAAAGTGTAAATTAATATTTATGCTTGCTTAAAAATAAATTAAACTATGCATAAGTATTTAGAAAGGAAAATGAGTTATAAAATGTTTGAATTGATGGTTTATGATATTAATTGTTATGGTTATATGTTAACTTAGGAGTGTAATTGCAAAACCTTAGGGATATAATCGTAATAATTAAAAGTTTGAGTACTTGATTGATATGATTTAAAAATTTAAGTGACCATTATGAAACTTAGAAAAGCGAGAGAATTAGGGCTTGATTGTGAAAAGATAAAAGTTTAAGGACTGAAATTGATGGATCCAAAAAAACCAATTGAAAGTTTAAAGACTAAAGTGTAAAGCTTTAATGATTTAGTGGATCAATTAATTTGGTTAGAGAGACTAATTCTAGCCAAAATTGGGCTAGAAAAATGAAGGGAAAGAGAAACTAAAGTGAGTCGAGTAAATGGAAGAAAAGAGAAGAAAAATATCTACAAGAAAAATTAAAGAAAAGAGAAGAAAAAGGAAGAATGAAGAAAAATCTAGATAGGGCACTAAATGCATGGAATTTGGATGAAACCAAGTGTATTACGATTGGCTAAATCCTAAGGAAATTCTTGCCTATAAATTCGGTAAGAAGGATAAGAAGAAAAGGTTGGAAAATTGAAAACTCAAACAAAAACCAAGGAAAATGCAAGTTACTCCTAGAGGAATTACAGCAAAACACCACCTAAAACTACTAAATTAGCCACCTACATACTCTAATATTAGTGTAGGAAAGCTTGGAGGAATCAATAAAGGAGGAGGAAAAAAATTATGTTTGGGCTGAAACTTAGGAGAGGAAAAAGGAGGAAGAAGTTCAAGCAAATATGGAGAAGAATTGTCCAAGCAACAAGTAAGGTAAGTGTAGTCCTCACTACACCACAACAAATGGTTTGGTGCTTAATTATTCATGTTTTGATGTCTTGAAGATTGTCAACTTTATGGTTCAATTAATTGAAATAAGGTGAAGTTATTTGATCTTGATGAATAATTGATGAAATTATGTTTGATGAGTGAATTGGCATGTTTGGTGAATTAATTGAAATTATATTAATGAGTTAAATTTGTTGTAATGTTAGTGAAAGTTTTGACCGAACCCTAAAAGTTTTGGAGAAATGGTTAGTTTAATGATTTTGTGTTAGTTAGATGTTTATTAGGTAGATTAAGTATGTTTAAGAATGTTAAGTTGAAAAATTGAACTTGGTTACCCTTGATGAACAATTCATCCATAGCTCTAATTTTAGATAGAATGGATTAGTTGGTGGAAGTTGGATGATTAGATGTTTAATTATTGGATTGATGTTGTTTAGATATGTTTGAATAAGAAAATCCATTGAAGTTTTAAGGTTGGTTAATTGTTGACATATTTTCCCAAACCCTAAGATTTAAAGGTAATGGAATTAGTTCATGCTTAATGTGTTATATGGTTGTAAAGGGATGAATTAGAAAGAAAATAAGTGATTAAATGGTAAAATTCATCTTGTTTAGTAAACACGTACAATTTGGCCAAATTGCTTGAATGGTTGAATCTTGATGTTTGTTTTATTTGTTAGTAATTCATGCATGCTTGGATTATTTAGTACATGTGTATGTTTGAAAAATTGGTTACATGTACATTTGAGTTATTGAATATGCATGTTTAAGGTAAGGGATAAGGTAATGCATATCATTGAATGTATTTTTATATCATTATCATGAAAAAGGTTTTGCATTCATGATTTTGATAAACGAAAAGGAAAACGATGTGTTTTCAAAGGAAATGGCTAGACATCCTTAAAGGGAAAAGGAAATGGCATGATTATGCAAGAAGAATGATCCACCTCTTATGAAGAAAAGAAAAAGGAAAAGGAAAAGTAAAAATGAAATTCCTCTTGAATTGATTTTTTTTCGAAAGAAAAGAATGAGGAAGGTGTCCGGTGTTTTTTGTGATTTTCACAAATTGCATGTTCTGAAAGAGGGTATATAATTACACAATTGACATGGTGCACTCGAGAAGAAAAATGAATTTCAAAAGGAATGAAAAAGGATTTTTAATGCATCATGTGCATTACATGCATGGACAATATTTACCGAGCATCAATCATCTTTATTTCTTGTGGTGTGGATGTAAAAAACACTAAATGATGATCGTCACCGAGGAGAAGTAAACTACTTGTCGTAGTGTGTGCTTAATAAATAGTAGTGAGTGAGCATATTTTCCTTTCCTTTTATCATGTTTTGGGACTTAACATATATGTGTTGGGGTTAGCAATTTTGGGATGTAAAAGATGGTATAACTTACCCTAAATAATAAAGTGTGTGTGTGTGTGTGAGCTAAATTCTAGCTAAATGGAATTCTATGGCATAAATTAATGGATAAATTAATACAAACTAGTCTAAATAAATTAATCGATTAAATAAGGAATTAAATTGAATCTAATTAATTGGTTAGAATTTTAATTGGCATGAATGAATGGATTTAATAGGTAATAATTAATTGGATTTAATTGAATAAATTTAAATAACATATTTTCAATTAATTGGAACCAATGTTCCTTATACCTAAAATGGTCTTCAAAGGTTTATTCCATGATTTAGTTTTCAATTAGGTTAAATTAAATTACTTAATTGATTTTCCAATTTAAAGGATTTTACTAAATTGAAGTATTAGTAAAATGAATTATAAGTTAACTAAATTAATGGTTGGTTAAATTAAGGTAAACAGATTATTTTTCAATTAAAATAAATATTTTATAATTAATTCAGTTTTTAAGAGGAAATTTAATATTTTAGGTCAAAGAAGTTGGCTTGAGATATTAGAGGACTATGAACTTATTCTTTAAAACCATCTCGATAAAGCTAATGCAGTTGTCGATGCTTTAAGTCGAAAATCATGATCGGCTCTACAAGCAATACAAATAGGAATTTTGAGTGACTTAGAGAAACTTAAGGTGGAGATAGTGCGAAAAGGTGGTGAGGGAACCAACTCGAGGCAAAGGATTAAGAGAGGACAACTTATAGATGGTGACTTGATCAAAGTGAAGAAAGAAGCAAGGAAAGGAAATAAACTCGATTTTGAGGTAGATGGTGAAGGATTTTTGAGATATCAAGGTAGATTGTGCATTCCCGTAGTTAAGAATTTGAAGAAAGAGATTTTGAGAGAGGCTCACACTATGCCTTGCTCAATACGTTTGAGGAGCATAAAAACGTATAGAGATTTACGACTTGTTTATTAGTAAGGGATGTTGCGAATTTATTTCTAAGTATTTGACATATTAACGAGTGAAGGTAGAACATCGGAGACCGTTATGTTTATTGAGATCATTAGATATACCGAGTGGAAATGGGAGCACGTCACTATGGATTTTGTGATTGGGTTACCAAGGTTAGAAAAAAGGATCAAATGTAATTTGGACAATTGTGGATGGATTGACTACATCAACATATTTTTTACCAATAAAGACCACATTTACCATGACACGAGTATAAAAAGTTATACATTAAGAAGATATTAATATTGCATGGGGTTCTAGTATTGATTATGTCGGATCATGATCGTAGGTTCACTTCAAATTTTTAGAAAAGTCTATATCAAATGATGGGAAATAGATTGAATTTTAGCATAACTTTTCATCGATAGAGTGATAGGCAAACCAAGAGGGCGAATCAAATTTTAAAAGATATGTTGAGAGCTTGTATGTTGGTTTGGTCACCTAAATAGGAAAAGTATTTACCTTTGGTAGAGTTTTCCTACAACAATAGTTATCAAGCTAGCATTGGGATGTTAGCATATAAGGCATTGTATGAGAGGAAGTGTAGGTCATCCGGTCATTGGGATGATGTTGTTAAAGAAAGTTATTGGGACTTGAACTAGTACGGTAGTTAGTAAATGTTGTAGAAAAGATCGGGTTGAGGATTAAAATGACATAAAATATATAGAAAAAGCTATATAAATAAGAGAAAAAAGTATCTAGAGTTTAAGATCGATGATCATTTGTTCAATGAAAGAAATTATGAGGTTTGGAAATAAAAAGAGTAGAAGGTTTATTGGACCATTTGAGATTTTGGGTAGAGTTGGAGATATAGCCTATCGATTAGCCCTTCTTCCATTTCTAGATAGAATCCATAAGGTGTTCTATGTGTCTATGTTGATGAAATATCTTAAAGATCCAAAAAAAAATTATTGATTTTTGAACCTTTGGAATTGATTACGGATTTGACCTATGAAGAAAGATCGATTGAGATTTTGGTTCAAGCAATTAAAAAGCTATGGAACAATGAGATTTCCTTGGTAAAAGTGTTGTGGAAGAATCATGGTGTGAAAGAAGCTATATGGGAAAGAGAAGAAGAGATGAAAACTAAGGATGCGGAACTTTTTGGTAAGGAAATTTTGGGGATGAAATTTTGGACGGGAAGATTGTAACACCTAGAATTTTTTTTCTTTCTCATATTATACATGTGCATGATTGTGTGTCTATGTGTTTGATTAAGTTCTTATTTAAATATGTGATTGTTTCATTCATTGTGGTGTTTTGGATTAAATGTATTTGAAGGTTAAGGAAGAATTAGAGTTTTAAAAAGTAGTTAAGGTTGTTTAAATTTATTAAGTGGGATAGATCATAGCGATGGAAATTGTGAGACTTGAATGAAGTGTAGAAGTTATTTTTAGAGTTTAAAAAAAAATATGGCAACTTGTTTTGGAAAAAACGGGATAAGCCATTTTCTCCTAGCTTTCTTCCTCCCTCTTTCTCTCCCTTTCACACCTTAAACTCACATCTCATCTCCATCATTCCTCACCCATTTCTACACTAAAATACATTAGATTATGTTAGTTTTTGATGATATAAGTTGAAATTAAGTAAGATTGGAGCTTGGAGAGTTAGTGCTCTTAAGCTTGCAATTTGTACCACAAAGAAAGGTATGATTTCTTCTATGATTTTTATTTATTTGATGAATTCTTAGATGGTTATTGATGATTGTGAGATTAGATTATTATAAATTTTTTGTTTAAGTTAAGATTAGTGAAGTTAGGGTTTTGAGATTCATTTTAGAAGAGTATGATTTCAATGATTTTAATTGATTAGAATGTGATTAATTGTCTTGGGTTAATGATTTAAGAAGATAATTTGGAGTTTAATTGACTTGATGTTATTATATAAATTATTTTGGGATTTAATTGATTAAATTAAAGATTTTGTATATGTTAGTATGTTGTAGAGTTTATACTAAGTTGAATTTTTAGTATGTGATTTACTTGTGATCATAAAATTTTTTTTGAAAAGGTTGAAGATGATGAATAGTAAAAATAAAATTTTGGGATTTATTAGTTACTCGATGAGTAAAGAGTTAATTATGAATATATTGATTGGAGTAAAAAAATTATTATTAATTGTTTTAATGATAGGAATTAAATTGCTTGAAGAGGATAATTGTTGAACCGCAAAGAAACTAAGGTAAGTATGGTTCAACTCATCACAATGACTCTATATGTTTTGTCGTATTATTATTATATATTATTAGGATTATGTGACTAAATGTGTTATATGATGGAATGTATATGTGATTGAATATACTATATGAAAGTAAGAGTCTATAGTGTCTTTCTATGTGCATTTATATCATGAGCATTGATTTACATATTTATGGAATGCATTAAAGTCATGCAATGCATCAAAGGCACATGTGTTTGGCGAGTTTTAAATTTTAAAGCAAAAGGTATTGACAAAAACGCACGGTATTAGCATGGCCCTACTAATACTACATGGTTTTTTACAGGATATTGGTGGGGAACCAAAATAGACCCTAACAATACTACATGGTTTTGCACGTGGTATCATTAGGAGGGGTCAAATCGAGCCCTACAAATACCACATGGTTTTGATTAAGGATGTTGGTTGGGGAATTGACAATGGCCTTACTAACACCACATATTTTAGGGTATAGTTTGATGAAAATATGTTTTTACCCACATCAAGAAAAATGTATTCACATACATTCTTAAAAATTTATAAATGTCATACATGACCATACTTATTTGACGTTAGCTCATGTTTATTTCTTAAGGTGTAAGTGATAGCTTTTGGATGTTGATGATGTTTCCGATGGACTTTGAGCAAACTCTTCCGTAGGATTAGATCCTTGATATATATATTTTTTGAAATTAGTTTATAACAAGTGCTTCTACTATGTACATTTATGATTTATGTTTGAAATCCTAACATTCATATAGTTTTATGTTTTGGTAAAGATGTTTAGTCATGACATGTGTTAAAAAGTTTGAGATCCTATTTTATATATAAAGTTTTAATTCATATGATGAAATGTGGTGACCTTTTTTATTTTTGTTGGTCTTTTATGTGAGTTAGATTTAATTACAAATTAAGATATTACCTTATTTGTTAAATGAGTTATGTAATGTGCGCAGCATCCTCTCACTTGTGATGCCATCAAGTATGGGTTCAGGGTAAGGGGCGCTATACTCAACTTCAAAGATCTTGAAAATATGTGGACTCCAACTGCTCGACTTGGAAATTCTAGAGTTCTATCGTGGTAATAGAGAATTACCAAGAGGTTTCAGCGTTGAGATTTTTGCACAAAAGCTTGCATCTCTCAGCTACAAAGATTCCTTTGCTGTGGATGTCTCTAGGCTTGACCTTCCCTCCCTTGACCATATTGATCTTCAACTTCGTTCACCATGTGATCAGCAGCCTAAGGAATACAGAAAGAACATTCCATACTAGATCATCAATGTGTTCCGAGGGCTCTAGAACGCACAATCTCTCAAGCTATATTCTGCAACTATTAAGGTATGCAATGCATAGACATTTAAATTTAGTGCAACGTTAATGTATTTGTATGTCCAATAATGTCATATTGATATCAATCAAAGTTCAATTTAATAAATTAAGTTGGTATGCTTGTCTTTCATGGAATCGAATGTCCGATCTTGGGCGTAGGCCCTCACTCTCGTTCCTGGTTTACTAGAACAACAACCTTCTCCCTCCCAACGATTGAAGTCTTTGAAAGTGAAGTGCTCGTCTAATTTATTCATGGTACCTGCCAATGTGATGACCTACGTAATTGGTGGCACTCCCCATGCAATTATTATTCATATGAATCACCTGAAGGAACGTACAATTGACAGAAATTGAACTTGTAACTTGTTAGCAAGAATGTATTTGTTTGGTTGCCTTTTGTTTAAATTTATTTGTATTTAAAATTTTGTTATTATCATGAGAAATTTTATAATACTCGGAAAATAATTAATGTCATATACAATAGTTACTTCATGAATTCACTTTGAAGAGAGAGATAGGTACATAAAAAAAATTTATAATACTCAAAGAGTAATTAGTCATATATACAGTAGTTACTTCCTATAGATCTATTTTAAGAATAGAGAAATAAGAAGGAAAAAAAATTTAAAAATTGAGCGAACACGAAAATTTTATTATCATTTTTTATGAGTTCAAATATAATTCTTTTCTTTTTTATGTTTTTATCTCTTTTCTCAGAACAAATCATAGAATAATTATTTTTCTCAAAATAAATTTATTGAGTAATTACTATTTATGTCAATAGTTATCTGTTATAAAATTTCTCCTTAAATTGTATGGTATGGCTTGAAGTGATTCATAGTCCATATAAGTGTGTAGGCTTGACTGGATTTGGGCCGATGGCTGATATGTACCTACGACAAGAGTTTGTCTGAGAGTAAGTTATCTCGTCTTTTTGCGGTTCCTAATAATTTATATATGATTATGGTGCAAACGAATTATTAAAAAAAAAAATCAAGGCCTACTTGTTTTTTTTTTTTTTTTTTTTACCAAATTGGGAGGCCTTCTAAACATATGCATACATAATTATTAAAAAGAAAGCATAACCCTTAACAATTGTTTTTTTTTTTAATAAAAAATGCTTATTATATTGATGGCTGCCATAGCAAATTAATGGAAACCAGTCTAGCTATTAGCAAACCATAAATAAAATTTTCACTGGTTTGCAACCGCCACGAGCCATCATTACACTGAACGGCTTACCATGTCTTCTGGTTGATATTCTATTAGCTTTCAAAATCAAGGAAAAAGATCAAGTTTATTGTAGAGTAAAATCCAAGTTTAAAAATAAGCTAACGTTATTAGAGTTATAAGCTAGTCAAATTCTTATGACTCTTTCCAAATAAATCTCATTGGTTTAGGACTGATTAATTGTTTTTTATTGTAAATGCATAAAATATGTTACACTCATTGCAATTAGTAGATAGATATCCAATAAGTATTGAAAGTGGGATCACTCAGCAGCTTGATCACCAATTTCCTTTCCAAGTTGTTTTTATACATGCTTTGAGATGGGACTTTTTTTTTTTTTTTTTTTTTGAGGTATGTTTGTTTGATTTGGTGAGAAATCGTTAAGAGAGAAGTTATGGTTTGTTTTGTCAATCAATCTTAAATGATGATTTTCGAGGATTAGTGGATTTTTTTTTCTTCTTGGAACTTGGAAAGGAGAGAAATAGGAAACAATAAATAAATCAATGTTATTAGTACTGTTAAACCAGGCAATGTGGTTCAGAGGTTAAAAAGGGTCATATTACATGTTACAGAATAATAGAAAAACTATGCATTCACTCAAACTGCATATTTCATGTTTATGTTTTTTCTTTTTCTTGTATGGTTAAGGATACGTACCTCAGATTTTTTTTTTGTTTTCCCCCTTGCATTTCTTCCAATGCCTTAATATGAACATCACTCAATCAGTAAGGCCTTGAAATTCCAGAGGTTTGGTTCTATGTGATACTCATTCATTTCCTTCAAAGCTGTTGTCACAGCGTTGAAAACTTGAAGAGAACAATGAGACAAGGTCACAACTTGTTTGGAAAGAGAATAAAAGAAAAAAATTAGCTTGGAGGATTATCAAGCTATTGTTTGTAATAACATCATACTACAGAAATAGCAAACTTCCATAAAGTCTCATTGTAAGCAAGACCAAAAGCAAGCTGGTTTACAACGACAATTACCACACGCTATTGGCATTTCCTAGTTTCTGAGCTTACACAAAGTCGTAGAAAGACAGGAATAACAACACATCTATATAGGTTTATGAACATGCATGAAGAAAAGCAAGTGGGATTAAGGTTTGAAAAGGCAATTACAACAATCCATTGGCATTTCATAGTTTCTGTGCCAGAACAAAGTTAGGCAGGACTAGCAAAACATTTATGTTCACTTATGCTATCAATTAACGTTACCATTACGTTTAAATAGAGCGTAACTGAACTGTTTGATCATTTATATGAATACCACACTCTTTCCTTCCATATGAGTGATGACTTGGAATGGATGCCAGCTTGCATCTCAAAGCTGATCTTCCTATAGTGAACAAAACTCATGTTAAGTTGTAGATATAGATATGGGTAAAAGCTCACAATATAAGATGCTATACAAAGTCAGTACTACGGACTCGCTAGCGAGTTAATGAGTAGGGATCAAAGAGGTGACGTCCTTTACAAAGGTTTGAGGACAAAGCCCACAAAAGGTCTACAAAATATTCGATCAAATGCATAAGCTCGTTAGATATTTTTCTTATAACCCTAAGTGTCCACATTATAAATAGAGATAACATCACTTATATTTATAGTCACCACTTGACAAAACCTAATAAGAAATCCTAGTACAGTCGTAGAGTAAGCATTATTACCGAACAAGATAGAATCTTTCACTATACGAAAATCAAAAAATAGCTACGAATATTAGCAATGGAATAAAAACTATCACAAAATAGCGAGTAAATAGAGATCGAATTGCATGTGTTTGATTTAATGATGGAATCGAGATAGTTTGGCTAAGGATTCTCAGCAATGGATAGTATTTTGTTGCTATTTGTGGCGCCAAAATCTTCCCGGATGTTTTAGAGACGAGTTAGCGACGAAATTGTTACGTAAATCTACAAGGGGTTTATGTTCCTTCACTATTTGTAATGTTTTGAGTTTAGCAATAGGTAATCAATCACTAACATACCAAATCTGTTGCTAAATCTGAAAAAAAAATAAGCGATTATTTGAAATTAAAGAGCCGCTCATTTGACTTTGGAATAAGCAACTAAGTAGCGATGAAAATGTTTCTACCGTTAGTTGTAAAAAAATGGGCGAACGTTAGAAATTAATTGGTCACCTATTTTATGAGGGATTAGCAATAGACACTTCCATCCGTCGTTAAATAGCGAGAGGCCAATGACTAGATCGATCGTGTCCGTCGTTGGTCTCAATCCCTAATTTAACCCTCATTTCCCTTCTTTTTTTTCCCTCATTTCTTCTCCCCTAGCCTCTCCTCTCTAGCCGCCAACGACTCTCCCACCCAAAACCGAGAGAATATTCATAGTCTTCCACTTTCCATCAATCTACTATTAGTGTAGGTGCCCAAGATCTAACCATATTTAGATAGTTTTGAATTATTATATTATTGTATTATTTATTTATTAATAATAAAATGAGTCTTTCTATTAATTCTTATTGTTTATATTTATTTATTGAATAAAATTAGATAGAAGTCCATATGATATGCTTTTGCATTAGTGATTGATCGAAAGATATGAGACAAACACAAATGCACATAAATGATATCATTAAATGTCTTAAATCATAGCATTGTCAAAAATGGACATTGACTATATGTTATGAGACTTATGAGTATTATGCTCATACTATATGATAGCGAGTAGGAAATCTTACACTTATTGGCATGATGATTCCAAAGAAAGCACTTAGGTGATTTATGTTAGAGACATATCACTATATTTGACTTGCTATGAGAATTCATTTGGTTTGATCTATGGGAATCTCATA
The DNA here is from genome assembly GCA_963924115.1 of Dovyalis caffra. Lineage (NCBI taxonomy): Eukaryota > Viridiplantae > Streptophyta > Magnoliopsida > Malpighiales > Salicaceae > Dovyalis > Dovyalis caffra. The sequence continues at coordinate 1,653,182 of CAWUPB010000058.1, forward strand.
CGAGATAAAATACAACTGGTCCTTAGACTTGAAGTCATCATGATTATCTCATTGAAGGATTTATGTACTTTGACACTTATTTCGATAAACCTAGTAAAAGGTTGCACGATGCATTAGGAATCTAATGGAGGTAGGTAGATGAATAAGGTAAGACATGTTATTCCTTGTATGCTAAAGAAATTATCACATTACACTTCGATGAATATTTGTTCAAGAAATCTATGGCCACAGTATGAGTACACTAATGGAGCATAATTGTTTTACTTTAAGTGCTAAGACATTTAAGAATCGAAGAAAACTTATGTAATCATAATCAAACAATACTAATAACAAAGTTCAAGATCACATTGTAATAAATTGACATGAGGACATATAATGCACTTGAGTTGACTGTGATCCTAAGACAAATGGTTCGTAATTTTTCAAAGTTCTTTTACAATTAAGTCTATACAGGACTAAGCTAATAGGGTTATAGTTAGCCTAAGTGCACCTAGTATTGCCGGCTAGGGAATGTTCGCAGTGCTTCCCTCGGCGTTTACCCTACGGGAACCAAATTTTAAAGTTTACCCTTACGAGAGCCAAAGTTACCCTTTTGAGGGTTAAAGGAATAGATAGTTCTACATAGAGAGATTTCAAGTGAATATGCTATTATTAATTTTTAATAATAAAAAAAGGTTATTGATGGCTTGCTTGGTTATAAATCATGTATGATAAGTGCATCGACATAATTGTATGTATAGTGATTTATAATATGTGTTATGCTTACGAGTTTTGAAAACTCACCCCTCAAACTTTAAATGTTTTGTAGATAATACGAAGCTAGTTAACGTAAAGAGGACGATAGATTTTTTTTAGATTTGGAGGTACTACCCGGACATTATTTTGCTTCCTCCGGGTATAGGGCATGGTTTTTTCAAATTTGTATTCATTTTCCATTTTGGAATTGTAATAAGTTATTATACATTTTATTTCACTTAGTTGCTCCACTCGGTAGCATTACCAAATCCGGGGCTAGTTAGTTGAGGCTCTCCATATATGTATTTTGAATGGTTAAATAGTGAATTATGGATTCATTTATGTTAAATCTTGAATTATATGGTTGTTAGTTAATTTAGTATGTGATGAGATTTATGAGGAAGTGTGTATGTCCAATAGTGGGACTTGATGATGATTGAGAATTGATGAAGATGATTTGGACGTGTATATATATTATGAATTTTTATGCGGGATATATATTATTTTTAAGACCCTCAAATTATAGGGGAAATGCTATCAAAATTTTGATAGGAAATAGAGAAAGGATTAAGGCTCACGTAGCTTGTGGTGGGTCACCCTACCCTGGGCTACGTACCGATCGCAACTCGTCAATTCGGGTCGTGACAAAATTGGTATCGGAACAATGGTTTAAGCTTGGTAGATATTGCTTTAAGGTTGAACTAGTAAGTTATAAGATAAATATTTGGTTTTGCATCTGCGGAGTTATAGGTAGTTATAGGTTTCCAAATTGTCTTTGAGTTGTTCATTGCATCTTAGTTTCGCGTAACGTTTCTTATTTTATCGGACTAAGTATATTATATAATTATTTATAAAGATGATATTGATTAGGATTATTTTGTTACTAGATGGCGAGGACTAGAAGTGGTAAAGGTGGTAGGGGTGGAAGAACCCCTAATATAGGCCATGGTAGAGGTGGCAAAGCCTCACGTATAGCACACTGGCCTAGATATCCCACATGTTACATGGGGTAGTAAGCGTAGTAGGTGAGATTTTATGATAGACGAGAGAGAGGCGAGAGGAGGAAAGAGTGATTGGATCTACAACCACTTTAGGGGAACGGGATATTGCCCAAAACTTGAACTTATTAATACGGATCGTTGTACGACATGAGAGGCTACATGCACAAGTAGGGATGGCATCATATTCTTCACATGCTAATGAGGATGGAGTGCCATTATCCGAGTTCTTGAAACTCAAGCCGTCGGGGTTTGAAGGAAAATCTAATAAAGATCCTCATTTGTTTCTACGGGAGATAGATGCAAGATGTAAGGCATTAGGTTGTGATGCTCGAAAGGCATTGCATATGGTAGAATTCTATTTGACTAGGATAGCTAAACGCTAGTTTAAGACTGGCGGATTATCTAACTAGATTTAGGAGGATTTCGGTAAGGCTTTCATGGATAGATTTCTATCGGAGAGTGTTAGGCGACGGCGAGCATTTGATTTTGAGAGGTTGAGACAAGATGCTTCCATGATCGTTAATCGAGTATGATGAATGATTTATGGAGTTCGGTAAGTATGCTCCTTACTTAGTCATCACAAAAGAGCTAAAGATGTCTCGATTTATAGGTGATTTAATGCCACGACTTCACGCACTTTTGATTGCTCGCAAAGGTCAACACTTATGTAGAGGTCTGTAGAGTGTGCTTGATTAATAGAGTTATCTCATGTAGATCACCTAGAAGAGTAGAGTCCTCGACCTAAAAGGAGGAGGGGTGAGGGACGGTCCGGTGGCCTTCGAGGCCGAGGTAGTGGACTTAGTGGCTTTACTAGGGGTTCGGGCCATCGGGGCCAAATAGGCAAACAAGGCTTGTAGAGGGGATACCACCGGTGGCTTGGAACATCTATGGGTAGGAGTCGGGGATCTATGAGCTATAGCCATCGGGGCTCAACTCCAGCGAGCCGTGGTACTTGCATTCCTCTTCAATCGAGGTAAAATGCTTACACTCCTTCTTATTGTCCAACTTGTAACGGGATGCATTTGGGTCGGTGGAGAGTTGGGTATAGTGGATGTTATCCCGTGGGCAAAAGGGTCATTTTGCTAGAGAATGTTCATCATTTTTGTCACATCGGACTTTCTCACAAGGACTTGCACCTACTTTATCCGGTCGAGTTATGTTATCGATCGATCGAAGGGGTAGGTGGACGAGGTTTAGGAGGTAGAGGTTTTGGTGGTAGAGGATCGATGCAATCCGATAGAGGTCGGACACGGACAGGTAGAGGTCAAGGTGTAGGGGCAAGAGATCAAAGTTTTATACGGCATAAACGAGCTAGGGTGTATGCCTTAACTAGACAAGTTGCTCGGGCTTCTAATGTTGTCGTGTCGGGTATACTTTCTATTGATTCTTTTGATGCACGGGTATTATTTGACACCGGGCTACTCATTCATTTATTTCCTCATTCTTAGCCAAGAGGTTAGGTAAACGATCGGATAAATTAGATAAGTCCTTAGTATTATCCACTCTAGCAGGAAATAGCATAGAGGTAAATTTAGTGTATCGATCTTGTAAAGTTAAGATAGGGAATAAAGATCTTCAGTAGATCTTTTATTATTTGAGTTAGTAGACTTTGATATAATATTAGAATGGATTGGTTATCTCAATATCATGCATCTCTTGACTCTAATAGGAAGATAGTGAATTTTAATATGCTAGATGAGCTAGAATTCCAGTTTCAAGGAGACAAAAGTTTAGCTTCATATAACCTTATGTCAATATTTAGTTCTAGGCATATGTTGTGTAAGGGATATTGTGGTTACTTCACTTTTGTGAGAGATGTAAGCTCTTTAGAGCCAAAGATGAAAGATGTGTTAGTTGTGAATGAATTTTCGGATGTGTTTCCGAAGGAATTGCCGTGGTTACCTCCGGAGAGGAAAATAGAGTTTTGCATAGATGTTGTGCTTGGAACTGAGCCAATATCAATGCCACCTTATAGGTTAGCACCGAGCTGAGCTTACGGAGCTTAAGGAGCAATTGCAAGATTTACTTGACAAAGGGTTCATTAGGCCTAACGTGTCATCTTGGGGTGCACCGATATTGTTTGTAATAAAGAATGATAGGTCTTTACGCCTATGTATTAACTATAGGCAATTGAATAAGGTCATAATTCGCAACAAGTATCCGTTGCCCGAATTGATGATCTATTTGACCGATTGCAAGTGGTCTTAATTCTTTTCTAAGATAGACTTGAGATCGGGATATCATCAATTATGTATCGGGAATGAGGATATCTCAAAAATAGCATTCGGAAATAGATATGGACACTATGAATTCCTTGTGATGTCTTTTGCACTCACTAATGCTCCTGCAGACATTTATGGATCTCATGAACCGAGTGTTTACGTCATTCCTTAATAACTTTATGATAGTGTTCATAGATGACATTTTGGTTTATTCCAAGAGTAAAGAAGAGCATGAGCGACGATCTCGCGAATGGTACTTTAGACCTCGAGGGAGCATCGATTCTATGCCAAATTCTCGCAAATATGAATTTTGGTTGGATAGTATTAGTTTTTTGGGGCATATAGTATCAAAGGATGGGATAAAAGTGGACCCACAAAAGGTTGAGGCGAGTTACTCATCGGACAAGGCCAACATCTACTCGTTGAGATTTGTAATTTTCTAGATTTAGCTAGATATTATAGCCATTTTATGGAGAACGTCTCACGGATAGTCGCTCCGTTGACGAAGTTAACTCAAAAGAAAACAAAGTTTGTATGGACGGATGCATATGAGTAAAGCTTCCAAGAGCTCAAGACTCGTTTGACCATAGCTCTAGTGTTAGCACTACCATTTAGTCTTAGTGGGTATGTGGTTTATTGTGATGCTTCAAGAATTGGATTAGGATGTGTGTTGATACAACATAGAAGAGTTATAGCCTATGTTTTTTGTCAATTAAAGAAGCATGAGCGGAATTACGCTACTCATGATTTGGAGATGGCAACAATTTTCTTCTCTTTGAAGGTATGACGACATTATTTATATGGAGAGACTTGTGAGAATTACACAAATCATAAGAGTTTAAAGTATATTTTTGAGCGAGAGGACTTGAATTTGAGGCAAAGACGATGGATGAAGTTGCTAAAAGACTATGATTGTTCTATATTATATCATCCAAGAAAAGCAAATGCGGTGTAGATACATTGAGTAGGAAGTCAATTGGGAGTTTGGCCCATGTAGCAGTTGAGAGGAGGCCATTGATCCAAGAATTATATGATCTATATGATCGGAGGATTCAATTAGAGATTAATGATAGTGGAATGTTGTTAACTCATATTAATATATGACTAATGCTCATAGATCGAATCAAAGCAAATCGAGGTTAAGGATGAGCAATTAGAGAAGATTAGAGTTGGAGTTGTTAAGGGTGACAACAAGGAGTTTAGGGTGGATAGTGATGGTGTACTTTGACTTGGTGTTAGGCTCCGTGTTCCTAATGTGAAGGATTTGATAAGAGAGATTATGGAAGAAGCACATCGATCCGCATACATGTTACATCTTGGTTCAACCAAGATGTATCAAGATTTGAAAGGAGTGTACTTGGTGGAGTGGAATGAAGAGGGACATTATAGATTTTATGGCTAAATGTCTAGTGTGCCAACAAGTGTAGTTTGAGCATCAAAAGCCTTCAAGATTGCTTCGGGAGTTGCCTTGACCGGAATGGAAGTGTGAAAGGATAATAATGATTTTGTGGTAAGGTTGCCTCATACTCGTTAAGGGTTATGACTCAATATGGGTGATTATGGATAGGTTGACGAAGTCGACTCACTTTATTCTAGTAAAGACTACTTACACGGTAACTCGGTATGCTCAACTATTTATTGATAAGATAGTGAGCCTTCATGGGATACTCGTATCTATAGTGTCGGATAGGGGCACACGGTTTACATCACGGCTTTGAAGGAAACTCCAAGAGGCATTGGGTACTCGACTTAACTTTAGTATTGTTTTTCACCCACGTAAAGATGGTTAGTTGGAGCATACAATCCAAACATTAGAGGACATGTTAAGAGCATATGTTATGGATTTCGAGGGTAATTCGAGAGCATCATTTGCCTTTGATTGAGTTTGCCTATAATAATAGTTATCGGTTAAGCATTGAGATGACTCCATATGAGGCTTTATATGGTAGACGATGCGAGTCTTCTATCCGTTGGGAAGAAGTAGGAGATAGAAAGTTCATTGGGTCCGGAAATTGTATAGTTGACTACGGAGAAGGTAGCAGTGATCGGGGAGCATCTTAGGACGGCTCATAGTAGGCAAAAGAGTTATGCGGATCCGAAGAAAAAATATCTTGAATTCATTGTTGGTGATCATGTATTTCTTAAGATGTCGACGAATGAGGGGGATTATGCGATTTTGGAAGAAAGAGAAGTTGGCTCTTAGATACATTGGACCATTCGAAATACTCGGAGAGAGTGGGAGTAGTGGCTTATAGATTGGCTCTTCCACCGAATTTTCAGGAGTCCACCCAGTATTTCATGTATCTATGTTAAGAAAATATGTGACGGATCCTTCACATATAATTAAACTGTAAATTGTTGAGCTAAGTGAGGATTTGAGTTATGTTAAGTAACCAATTATAATTATGGATCGCCGAGTCAAAAAGCCGAGGTCTAAAGAGATCATGTTAGTTAAGGTTCAATGGAGAAATCATTCGTTAAGGAAGGTGCATAGGAATCGAGAGGATAAAATGCAAAATAAGTATCCACATCTATTCCGGATTCAAGGTATATAGTCATTTTAAATTCAATGATGAATTTTTATAAGGGGAGAGAATATAATACCCATATGGCCCATGTAAGTATAGGTAAGTGAGGTGTTTTAATGAGAGGCGATAGGATAATTTAAATAAAAAAGAAAAGAAATAAATAAAAGAGAAAGTGGCGGAATGGTTTCTAAATGAAACCAAGAAAAAAGAAAGAAGAACGAGAAAGAGAGAAGAGAAAGAAAAAGAAGAAGAGAAGGAGAGAAGAATGAAGGAAAGGAAGGAGAAGAGTTGTCGGCGACCACCCACTCCGACGACGGCAATTGTGGAGTTATTCAAGTAAGAAAAAGAAAATAATGATAAAAATAGGTGGAATAAGGGAGAAGGAAAAAAAAGATTTATCAAGTTTGTTTTTGAATATTTTAGCTAATAATAACCTTAATTAGAGATGGGTTGTATATAATTTAGTGAATTTCATATTGAATTAGGAATTTGAATTAGGGAATTAGGATTTGATTAAAATTAGGGTTTATGTTAGCTTAAGAAATTGGGAAAAAATGAGTGAATGGGTGATTACGGATTTAATTAAGCTTGAATTTTAATGTATTAGTGTCTAATTATTGTTATTTGTGGTAAATGTAAATTTATGGTAGAGATAAGAGAGGATTTGGCGAAGAAACTACTTAAGAAAAAGATAATTGTAATTTAACGTGTTCATCTAAATTAGAGGTAAGTATAGCACATATTATGAGTCTTTACTATTATATATGTATATATTACTTGTGAGGTGAAACCAATTGATTGTATGGATAAATGCTTAATTATTACAAGTAATTGCATGTGAGTTGAATTGTTGTACTATGGGTGTACTTACCATAAGCTAAATGAATTGAATTTGTATGTTACCATATGAATTATGGTTATTAAAGAGAATATTAGTACGAGTGAATGGTATATGTGCATGTTAATATGATGATCATTTGTATTAAATGGAATTGTGTGATTGATACGTATTGAACAAGAATAATGATATTAATGACTTGAAAGAAAGTCTATGCGGGACGAACTAAGCTAACATGGTTATAGTTAGCTTAAGTGCATCTAGTATTACTCGGCTAGGGAATGGCCACGATGCTTCCCTCGGCGTTTACCCTACGAGGGCCAAAGTTTAAAGTTTACCCTTGTAAGGGCCAAAGTTACCCTTTTAAGGTTTAAAGGAATAGACGAGTTCTACATAGAGTGATTTCAAGTGAATATGCTATTATTAATTGTTAATAATAAAAAAAAGGTTATTGATGGCTTGCTTGGTTGCAAATCATGTATGATAGGTGCATTGACATAATTATATGTATAGCGATTTATAATATGTGTTATGCTCATTGAGTTTTGAATATTCTATTATTAATTGTTAATAATAATAATAAAAAAGGTTATTGATGGCTTGCTTGGTTGCAAATCATGTATGATAGGTGCATTGACATAATTGTATGTATAGCGATTTATAATATGTGTTATGCTTATCGAGTTTTGAAAACTCACCCCCAAACCTCAAATGTTTTGTAGATAATATAGAAGCTAGATAACGTAATGAGGACGATAGATTTTTTTAGATTTGGAGGTACTACCTGGACATTATTTTGCTTCCTTCGGGTATAAGACATGGTTGTTTCAAATTTGTATTCATTGTCCATTTTGGAATTGTAATCGATTACTATACATTTTATTTCACTTAGTTGCTTCCGTCGGTAGCATCATCAAATCCAGTGGCTAGTTAGTTGAGGTTCTCCTATATGTATTTTGATTGGTTAAATAGTGAATTATGGATTCATTTATGTTAAATCTTGAATTATATGGTTGTTAGTTAATTTAGTATGTGATGAGATTTATGAGGAAGTGTGTATGTCCAATGGTGGAACTTGATGATGATTGAGAATTGATGAAGATGATTTGAAAGTGTATATATTGTGAATTTTTATGCAAGATATATATTATTTTTGGGACTCTCAAATTATAAGGAAAATGTTGTCGAAATTTTGATAGGAAATAGAGAAAGGATTAAGGCTCACGTAGCCTGTGGTGAGTCACCCCACCTCGGTGCTACGTGCCGATCGCGTCTCACCAATTCGGGTCGTGATAGTACGGTAGCCAAATTGCACTCTCGATGTTTATAGGTCGATGTATAAAACTTGCTTCGAATACAAACAATAAAATAAATTTGGAAAAGCCTACTTCACAAGGGAGACGTTGAAGAATTTTTGTAATGAAACAAGCTAGGTTTTTTTTTTTGGTATAGTTTTATTGAGGAATTGGAGTGACATTTATTGGTATATATATGTATTTTTAAATTCTTTTGTAATGAAACAAAGTTGTTTTGCAAAAATCAAATAGGCTTTTATCAAGGCGTGTAATTCAATTATTCAATCCAGTTTTGTAATATTTTCATTCGAGTTTCAATTAACCAAATCTACAAAATCAAAAGCTAAATTACAATTGAATAGTAATTTGGTTTTCGATCTTGGTTTAAATTGAATTTTTTATTTTATTTTTTAATGTTATAAATAGATAAAGTTTTGCGTATATTGAAATTAAGTTTGGATTACTTATTATCACCATCACTAAAGAAATGTTTTGCATCTTGTTTTCCATATATTGCGGATGAGCGAAGGTTTTCTTTGGTCATTACATAGGAGGATGTAAGACATAGGAAACAAGTACTTTGATGACTTGCTTGCAAATTCCTTTTTCAAGATGTTCAAAGAAATGGGTACGAGATCATAGCAAGTTGCAAAATGTATGATCTTTCATTACCGGTTTCTAAATCGAAACTTTAACTTTGAAGGCATGATGCATCTCACATTCGTAATCTAAATCTCATTTCTTGTGGAAGTGTTAAATCAACATTTTCAACAATTGATACAAGGAAATTACTATTTGCAAACATTAAGATTCAATGGTTGTAATTTGTTAGCAAAGCTTTACGAGAAAATGAGAAATTTAGTCAACTTGAAGTGTGTGTGTGTATATATATATGAATCTTGTGAGTAATTTTGTTGGAGAGTTAATTGATAAAATCTATACTTGTAGGAGGAAAATTGAAGTTTGCATAACAAAAGATTATTTTCCGTTAGTTTTGCTAAAAAAAGTGGATGAAAGGATTTTGTTGGTAAATGATTGAAAGGTCAAGTTGGTAATTGTAATTGATAGGATATAAACGTTAGAGTAGAAATTTGATAAAATTCATATACTTCAGGAGGTGAAATGAAATTAATCCTAGAATTATATATATATATATATATATATATATATATATATATATATATATATTATGAAAAAATACGTTTTCCTTCAATCCAATTTATTATTTTGTATATTTAATTGTAAGAAGAAAATTTATATCACGCAACAGACGCACATCATATTTTTAAAATTTTCAATGATATTCAATCTGCTGCACAACAATTTAATTATTTTACTATTGCATAAAAATTTTATTTTGATATATTGAGTTTATTATTCTTATGTTTGATTTTGAAAATTTAATGAAATTAAATGTTAGAAACACATGTGAATAAATAATTAATATGGGTATAGTTAAATCTACTATTAAATTTCTTAATTCCACTATTTGTTTTTTATTTATTTTAATTACCAACATATATATATATATATATATATCCATCAATATTTTTATTTTTATTTTTATTTTCATGCATATTGAATATTTTAAATATTTTTATATTAGTAATTTTCAAAATACAAATGTTGAAAATAACAAAGCGAATTTAGCGACATTCATCAGATAAGTACTGTACATCCCAATCATTCAGTAAGCAAAAGCAAACCGTTAATGGAAGACGCTTTGGTCCTGCTGTCACGATGATATGCAAAGTGGATTCCAATGCCGACAAAGGCATGTGGAATTTAAAGTAGAGCTAATACTTAAAGTACTATGGGGACCAACTCTGCCTTGAAGTAGCTCGTCCTTCCTTTCCAATACACACTCTCTCTCTCTCTCTCTCTCTCTCTGCAACTCCATAATTCTTTTTTCATTTCCAAAAAAAAAAACTAGAGAAAATGGCAGCTGAGTTTCTTTTTACGTTTACCTTGGAGGAGACACTGACAAGGGTGGGTTCCATTGCTGCTGAAGGGATCAGTCTTGCTTGGGGATTAGAGGGGCACTTGCTAAAGCTCAAGGAGTCGTTGACCATGATCAAAGCTGTGCTCCAAGATGCAGCCAGAAGGGCAGTAACAGATGAGTCCGTGACGCTTTGGCTGGATAAGCTTCAAGACCTAGGCTATGATGCTGAAGATGTTCTAGACGAGTTTGCTTATGAGATTCTTCGCAAAGACCTAAAGAAGGGAAAACAGGTACGTGACTTCGTTTCGAAACACAACCCTGTTGTATTCCGTTTGAATATGGGTCAAAAAATTAAGAGGATCAATGAAGCCCTCGATGAAATTCAGAAACTTGCAACTGGCTTTGGGCTTACATCTCTCCAATATGTGAATGGAGCTTCTGAGATCTGCTTGGACCGACAAACAGACTCCTTCCTTGACAGCTCAGAAGCTGTAATAGGAAGGGAGGATGATATCTCTAAAGTCATGGAATTGCTGATTAGCTCTGTTGACCAACAAGTTCTTTCTGTTGTCCCTATTGTGGGGATGGCAGGTCTTGGAAAGACTACTATAGCTAAAAAGGTTCGTGAAGAAGCCGAGGGCAGAAAACTTTTCGATGCAACAATATGTGTTTGTGTTTCTAATGATTTTAATAAAGTTACGATTTTGGGAGAAATGCTGCAAACTCTAGATAAAACTACCGGTGGTTTAAACAATCTAAATACAATTGTTAAAAACCTTAAGAAGGAGCTTGAAAAGAAAACATTTCTTCTTGTACTTGATGACGTGTGGAATGATGACCATGATAAGTGGGATGGTTTGAGGGAACAACTGTTAAAAATCAATGACAAGAATGGGAATGCTGTTCACAACCCGCAGCAAGCAAGTCGCGGATCTCTTGATAGTGGGCATGAACCTGGTAAGCTATCGGATGATCACTGCTGGTCCATTATCAAGAAGAAAGTGAGTGCGAGCGGAGGAGTGTTGGTAAATTCAGACTTGGAAGCTATTGGAAAGGAGATTGCAAAGAAATGTGGAGGGATACCATTAATTGCCAGTGTTTTAGGAGGAACATTGCGCAAAAAGGAGAGACAAGAGTGGCAGTCTATTTTAAGTAGTAAAATTTGGGATTCTAAGGATGGAGATAAAGCTTTGCGTATAATGAAATTAAGTTTTGATTACTTGTCATCACCATCATTGAAGAAATGTTTTGCATACGGTTCCATTTTTCCTAAAGATTTTGACATTGAAAAGGAAGAGCTAATTCAACTGTGGATGACCGAAGGTTTTCTTGGGCCATCACATGGGAGGACGGAGGACAGTGGTAATAAGTATTTCAATGATTTGCTTGCAAATTCCTTTTTCCAAGATGTTCAGAGGAATGAGTATGGGATGGAAAAAAGTTGCAAAATGCATGATCTTGTGCATGATCTTGCATTACTGGTTTCAAAATCAGAAACGTTAACTCTGGATGCTGGTTCAACTGTTGATGGTGCATCTCACATTCGTCATCTAAATCTCATTTCCTGTAGGAGTGTTAAATCTGCATTTTCAGCAATTGATGCAAGGAAATTGCACACTTTTTTCTCAAAGATCAATGTACTAAATCAGTTTTTCGAATTCAGAATCTTGAGAACTCTCAACTTGCGAGGTGCTGATATCACTGAGTTACCAGATTCAATTTGCAAGCTGATACATTTGAGATATCTTGACGTCTCAGATACTAAAATCAGAGCGTTACCTGAATCCATCACAAAGCTCTACCATTTGCAAACATTAAGATTCAGTCGTTGTAAGTTGGTTGAAATGCTTCCCAAGAAAATGAGAAATCTAGTCAGCTTGAGACATCTTCATTTTAGTTATGATTTCCAAGTGCCAGCTGAGGTGAGATTCTTAACGTGCCTTCAAAAATTGCCACTTTTTGTTGTGGGTTCAGATGGAGACCATAAAATTGAAGAGTTGGGATGTTTGAATGAACTAAAAGGAAAATTGAAGATTGACGGGCTTGAGCATGTGAGAGACAAAGAAGAAGCTGAGAAGGCAAAACTGCGCGAGAAAAAAATGAACAAACTGGTATTTGTTTGGAATTCAGAGATAGAAAGCGGGTGCAATGTTAATGATGAGGATGTGTTGGATGGTCTCCAGCCTCACCCAGACATAAGAAGCTTGAGGATTGAGGGTTACATGGGTGAAAATTTCCCATCGTGGATGTCAATATTGCCACTCAATAATTTAATGAAGCTGCAACTGGGAGATTGCAGCAATTGCAGACAACTCCCAATACTTGGACGTCTCCCTCACCTTAAAATTCTATCGATAAATAGAATGGGTAGTGTGAAATGTATAGGCAATGAGTTTTATGGTGGCAATGGCAGTGCAACAGTACTTTTTCCAGCATTAAAAGAATTCACTCTGGAGATTATGTATGGTCTTGAAGAATGGATGGCACCCGGAGGAGAAGGTCATCAAGTATTTCCTTGTCTTGAAAAGTTGAAGATGAACAGGTGTGATAAGTTGAAAAGCATTCCGATAAGCCATCTTTCATCTGTCGTAGAGTTTGATATCCGTAGCTGTGATGAAATGTGTTCTTTATCTGGAGAATTTGATGGCTTCAAATCTCTTAGATATTTGAGAATAAGGTATTGTTCAAAGCTGGCATCCATTCCAAGCATACAACACTGCACAGCTCTGGTGGAATTGAATGTTGAGGGGTGCCCGGAGTTGATCTCAATTCCAGATGATTTTCGAGAATTGCAGTGTCCTCTGGAGCAATTGAGTATTTGGTTTTGTGGATTAACAGCTGTCCCAAGTTGGCTGCGGTCCTGCACATCTCTCGTTGAATTACAAATCGTTTACTGTGAGAGTTTGAGTTATTTCCCAGAGGATTGCTTCCGCTGCCTCACCCAATTGAAGGAATTGACTATTGGTTGTTTCTCAGAGGAGCTGGAGGCTTTTCCTGCAGGAGCTATGAATTCAATCCAACACTTGAGTGGGTCCCTTGAAATCCTATGGATATATGGATGGGATAAAGTGAAGAGTGTACCACATCAACTTCAACACCTCACTGCCCTTAAGAAATTAACTCTATATAATTTCAATGGAGAGGAATTTGAGGAAGCTTCGCCAGATTGGTTGGGCAACCTTTCATCTCTTCAGTATCTTTGTATCTTCCGTTGCAAGAATCTAAAGTATCTACCAAGTTCAACAGCAATGCAACGCCTCTCCATATTAAACTTCTTAGAGATTTGTGAGTGTCCACTTCTTTCAGAAAATTGTAGGAAGGACAACGGCCCTGAGTGGCCCAAGATTTCTCATATCCCAATAATCTTTATGGATAGCAGATGTTTACGATACAAGGGAAGTTTGAAATATCTGTCAATTAGTTGCGAAATGGGAACTCACAAAAGGGTTACTCCAGTCATTTTTTTTTTGAAATAAAATTTTCAAAAATATATACTTATCATAAAAAAAGTTAAAAAATAATTATTTATCATCTTACTTCATTTTCCTTAAAAATTAAATCCATATATTTTTGTTTATTTATATTTAATTTGAATGAATAATATTGTAAAAACAATAAAAATTATATATAATTGCGTATAATATTTAATGATTTTTTTAAAAAAATTATATGAAAAGTCAAATATGACTCTTTTTATAGAAACATTGGTGTAATTGTTTTCTTTAATTTTTTTTCCTCTCCCGATAAAGTTTATTATTATAATTTAGTTTTTGGACAAAAAAGAGAGAGAGAGATAGGATGTATGGAATGCGGTTTTTTTTATTTTCTTTCCTTACACATTTATTTACTTAATAGTAATTTAATTTATTTTTCGTTTGTTCTTTGTATGCAGGAAATGAATTAAATAGGTGCAGAATCTGAAACAGGAAAAAACTGTGTTATGTGGAAGCGATTTTAGATATATTTCAATTCCTTTCCTTTCAAACTTCTTTATATCCATTGATGTCTTTTTTTTTATATATAATAATTTTGAATAATTTAATGTAACTTTCGAAGTTTTATTCTTTTCTTTTTTAATGGTGATAAGCTTGATTTTAGGTATATTTCAATTCTTTTTTTTTTTTTTTTTTAAATGTTGTCTTTATTTTTTAATATATAACTTATTTTATGATGGGGTTGTGGTTGTGGTTGCTCATCAGATGAATGAGGCTGGCAATTACTGACCACACTAAGCATTAAAGCATAGCAGTACTGTTCGTGTCAGAGGCAGTGGTGGCTGTATTGGTGGACATGGTGGTGGAGATGGCTGAGAACGTAAAACATCAAATAAACTCAGTATGATAACAGCTGCCTCAGCTAATTATCAGTTGTGGATCAGCAGCATAGAAGAAGGCAGCAGCCTAAGGAGAGAAATTAAGGCCTTGCAAATATTTATTTATTTATTGCTTTTATTTATTATTTATTAAGAATAAGTCAGATTAGGAAAATGATATGAGAGTCCTAATTAGTGTGGTATTTTAATTAAAACTTTCTATGTTAGTGTGAATCTGTCTAGGCAATAGCCTATTATGTTTGTCTTTGTATAAAGAGTGAACACTTTCTGAATAAAGGAATAGAATAATTCAATCAAGAAAAACCTAAAAGAGTTAGTGGTCTCTGAAACAAAGCATCCATTGTTATATGTTCACAATAGGTTTTTTTACAAAAGAATCGAAATGCGAATAAGGGAAAGTTATTTGATTTCCCTGTTAATTGACCCTTAACGAGATCCTTAACTCGGGACTATAATATTATGCCTCTATTAATAATTGAAGACAGTGATTTTTACAGGGATCTGGGCATGCTAGTAGCGATTAGCATTTGACATAGGATTGCAATGTTCCATTGCACAATGCCAACAAGTAAAGCAAAGTAGGTCTTTTCTGATGAAAGTTAGGCTTTTCGCTATCTTGGGTGGAAAATTCTTGGATGATAATCAAGAATGCAAGAATGCAGGTTGATCTTGATATTATTTACCATATTAGATTTCCTAGCTTTCAGTACTACAATAATTTCTGACTTCTTTTATATATGTTGTTGACTAACGTTAAAAATCAGCACTCACTGCTTTGTATCCTCTTCATAGGAAATTCTATAGCAACAGAGGTATATTCATTACCTTAATATTACAACATAAATCTTTCATACCTTCATTTAGAGGTCATTAATTTTTATTTATATCTTCAATTAAGGCCCTGCCTATCTTCCTTGACGTGGTTCTTCCTGCTTGGTGGTGCTATACAATCAGTCACCACGATACTCACATTCGGTAAGCTAAAATCTTACATCTGATTCTGACCAAGAGTGGCATCTATTTAGACTGTACAAGAACAATAGCAATAAATGTACAGGTGGCAAAAGGAAAATTGATAGATTTGAAGGTGAAGGAACATCTGATGTTGCTGCGAATAACAACAGGGGTTCTACAGTTGAGTCTTTAGATGATATTGAAGAGGGCACATATTGGAATCGTCTACCTGTTTCCGAGGATTCAAATTCATGTACTCAGGGGGCACTAACTGCATCAGAAAGAGCAAATGGCTCTGGCTCTGCTGCTGAGAATTTAAATGTAAAGGTTAAAGGTGTGGATCAGTTTGAATCTGTTGCCAGATTACCTATTCCGGCAGAGTTATCGTGTTTTATATGTTGGACAAAATTTAGTTCAACCAGAAGAGTGTTGCCATGTGGTCATCGATTTTTTTATTCATGAATCCACTTCTACAGTTGAGTTTTTTTGGATTGTTAGAGTTCAGGTGCCATTTGATATCTTTGCCATTTCTCTACTTTGATGTGTTTATCTTTACCCTTTGGATGATTACGGTTGAAAAGTTTTCTTCTGCTGCTGCTGCTGATGATTCATGTAGGTTTCCAGCAGAAGAATTTCAACCTGTCCTCTGCAAGGCTGGTTTTTCAGTCATAACAAAGGTGGAGGATGCAGCCAACTCTGATCTGAAAAATTATTCTCAAACTCTACTGCGTGCCTTATCAGCAGTAGATGTTTTCGTTAATATGTTTCAAGAACAAAATAAATTTGGTTCAGGTAATTTTCCTTAATCCTTGTTTTAGCTGAAGCAGCTATATAACTGTTCCTAGATTTCTGAAGATAAACTTTCTATAATATTTTTAACTTTACTGTGGCTATAGCATTAATCTTCGGTAGCAAGTATCATGAAGAAGTGGATTGATCGTAAACTTCCTTTAGAAGTGGATCATCTTAAAATTAAAAATTTGAAGGTTCATCTTTAGTGATTTCTTATTGGAAGAGTATATCAATTTGGGAATTGATATTGACGCCTTACATTTAAATATAGGAAGTCAGTGAATTGAAGACTAAAGATTCATTTCCAGATTCGTACTTAATTCTGATCGATGCATTGGTTATGTGGTATGCTTCTTTTTTCTTGTTCTAGCACTTGGTTCCATGTTCCTTTCTTCCCTCTTAGTAATATGTTTTCATGTATAAATTAGTAGATCGTCATTGTTGTAAATGCCGGATTCAGATTAGACAGAACCGACAACCACCCTGATCATAAGCTGGTGTAAGGTAAGAGTACTTATCAAACTGTTCCTTTTGATATCATTCTGTAATTTGTTATTGAGCGATGTTTTCCCTTCCAATACCAAAACAGCCACTTGGCTCTATTTTAATTATTGTATGTTCAGCCGAACCTCCAAGATTGAAGGAAGCCAGGGAATGACTGTTTAAAGCTTCTGTAGAATGTGTGACCAGGCCAGTCTGCTGATGTCCTTCTCAGATGAGTAAATTTGTTTAAAAGCAAGGAAATGGATGAAGCTGGCGGTTCAAGAGCTCAATATGGGCATGGATGCAAACTCTTATTTATATGTATGCAACGGAAATTCTATATTAGATTTTGGTTTTAAACATGTAATAATCCAAATTATGAACTTATCTAATGGTAATGTGTTTGGGCAGGAAGGAGAGGTTCAGAGCTGGAGCTTACCTAGCTAGAACTTGCCATGCACTTGTGTTGCTGCTGACATTAATAATTCCCAGCAATTTCATATGGTCCTATCATGCTTCTTGCTGATAATGGGGTTATAGTTACTATGGTCCTCATCACTTGCCTTCTCTCCCATTTTGGTCTCTACTACAATGTTGCTTATTAAAATTTCTGTTTTTTTCTTTGAACGAAAATTTCAGTAGATTTTATCTCTATCTGTTTCAAAGTTTTTATGTATATATAGAGCTGATACATTGTATATCAATAATTCTTAGAAGTTGGAAAGCACTCAAGTTGCTTAGCTCACGCTTCGGTTTTCTTTTTCTTTCTGAAAATTACCATGCCAGTGGACCTGGGTCCAGGATGTACATGGTACATATGGATAGAACAGTTTGCAATCTCTGTATTTTAATCCGTGTTCTCTGTGACTGATAGACTGACTGCTCGTCGGTGACTGCCTTAGGGCATAAATTACAAATTAATCCCTATAATTATGATAAACGAATTAATTTATTTTTTTAATTTTAAGTACTGATTAATTTAATTTTTTTATTAGAATGGATTACGATTAATTTCATATTTAATTTAAAAAAAAACTAAATTATTGATTTTTAAAACAAAATAAACTAATTTATAATTTACTCCAAAGAACGGGACAGATTGTTTCCCTTTATTTTTGAACAGTTAAGTTTTCCATAGAAGGTGTACAAAAAGCCAATTCTGTGTCTATAAATAAACTACTCTTTATTTTCAAAATCCTAAAATCGTTAAATTGGTTCTATTTTATTTTATTTTTTTTCACTAATTTCTTGTTCATCAGATTATCTTTTTATTTTCTTTTTTAAATACATCTCTTTTATTAGAGTTTGTCACATAAGATAATCCTGGTACGGGCAAACATTATTCAGGTCACCCACTCATCAGGCAGACCTTTAATTAGTAGAAAAAGCAAATATTTTCCAACCAATTGCTTTTAAGTACTATTTTTAGATGCCTCTTAGGACACGTATTAGAAAAACAATAGATTGTAAGAATTTATTTAAGTTTAACCAATCTATGCCTTTGTCTCCGAGCCCAATATTCTTGAGCTCCTACATCCACAAGGCTTAAAACAGAGTTGGTTCGATCGGCCCCTTCCATAGTCAAGTTAGTAGCCTTCGATGTAATAATAATAATAATGAATTTTTTTATTTGTATGTTATACTTAAATTTATTTTGGGTCTAAACCCTATAAATTAATTACAAGACTTGAAGAAAGCTGGAGGCTTTTCCTGCAGGAGCTATGAATCCAATCCAACATTTGAGTGAGTCCCTTAAAATCCTGGACATATTTGGATGGGATAACCTAAAGAGTGTACCTCATCAACTTAAACACCTCACTGCCCTTAAGAAATTGCATAGATATGACTTCAACGCAGAGGAATTTGAGGAAGCATTGTCAGATTGGTTAGGCAACTTTCCATATCTTCAACGTCTTTGTATCTTTGATTGCAAGAATCTAAAGTATCTATAAAGTTCAACAGCTATTTATGATTGCCTGCTTCTTTTAGAAAATTGTAGGAAGGAGAATGGCCCTGAGTGGCCCAAGACTTAGCATATCCCAGCAATCGTCACAGATTGGCATATATGCACAAGGATACGATGGTAAGTTTGAATTAATTTTTGAAATCTCTCTCCTCTAATTCTTTATTTTTCTTGTTTTCCTAAACAGTAATTTAATTTATTTTTCATTTCTTTTTTCTATGCAGAATCTGAAATGAATTAAATAGATGTAGAATCCGAAACAATCGAATCGTATTATTTATCTAGAGATGTCCCATTTTAGGTCTTTAGACCTACACAACACAACTACAATTTGAAAATTGAACATTACAATTGTTGTCAACCAATTGACCAACCAATATAAAATTAGTGAATAAATTAAGAGACACAAACACAGTATTTAATGAGGTTGAAATATCACCAATAGTCATCATGGATAAAGAATTAATATCGGCTATGTGAATTTGAAGATTTCCTTCAAATATTTTTAGACATTAATAAGGGGTAACACATAGTTGGTCACGTGGTTTCAAAACACCAAAATCGAAATACCAAGGCTTAGAAGCATATGATTGCTACCCGAAATCTCTAAAGCGAGAAAAGACAAAAACGGTCGTTTGCTAGACCACTTTGAGGAGTAATGGAAGACCGACCAAGACTAAGAACATAGGTAGGGGTAGAAGATGTGATAGCAAAACTAGAAGCACTTAAAGGAATTAACCAAGGTATTATAAGTACTAACGATTTCTTGAAGGTCGAAAAGAGCAATATTTGATTATATGTCCCGCTTTCTTACAATAATTATAGAATTTTTTAGTACAATTAGTGGCAATATGCCTAAATTTTCTCGCAATCGTAACACTTGACCTTAGTCATGTCTCTACTCGTATGTCACGGACTTGGCCTTTCCCAAGCTCACGTGCGACACTTGGCTCTCTTCTTCTCTAAGACAAACCAAGTCGGCCTTCCTCACACAAAGTTGCTAAGCAAGAAAGACACACACAAGAGATATAAATACTCTTTGTATTGCTTTCTAAAAGCTTACAACTCTAAAGACACATTCTCTTAAGTTTATGAATGTCTAGGTGTCTTGGCCAAGTGAGGGCCTCACCTATTTATAGCCTTCCACCTCTTCAATGGATGGCTAGGATCTATTTAATCTAATGGTTACAATTGGTTCTTTAGAAATATCATATCTAGATATTTACAAGGAACTATCTAGATATACACATGCTAGATTAGTGAGGGACTCTCTAGAATTCTCTAGATCATCTTAGAGACTTCTCCAATGCTCCATATTCTTCTAGAAGCTTCCAGCCTTATCTAGAGGCTTCTCATTTGCTCCATACTCTTCTAGAAGCTTCCGGACTTATCTAGAGGCTTCTCCATTGTTCCATACTCTTCAGAAGCTTCTAGACTTATCTAGTGTTCTTTAGAATCTCTAGAAAAATCCCTCTTTTAGGCGGAGTGTAACACTCTCCCCCACCTAATTCGGTGACATCCTCGACGCGCATTCATTATACTCTTCGACCTTCCGTGCGAACCGCCACAAGGCTTCGACGGGTTCCCAACTAGCCTTGCTATCGGGTAATCCTTTCCATTTTACGTAGTACTCCTTCCTTGGTGGCACTCCACGGCGTCTAACTATGCGGTCATCAAGTATGACATCAACTTCTTTGTCATACGAGTCAACCACCGCTCGTAGGCGCCCTATAAGAAACTCCTCGGCTTGGATCCTCCTCGTCCGCATGGTATGGTTTTAGCATACTAACATGGAATATCGGATGGATCTTCGGCTTCGGTGGCAACTCTAGGCGATAGGACATCTCTCCCACCTTGCGCACTACCTCAAATGGTCCTTCATATCGTCGTATGAGGCCTTTGTGCACCTTTCGAAATGCCTTATGTTCGTCGTGGTAGCAACTTCAGCATCACCTTGTCACCGAGTTGGAAGGTGACATCTCTTCGTCTCTTGTCGACCCACTTCTTCATCTTCTTGGCAGCCTTGTTCAAATACATTCGCATCAAGTCCGCTCGCTCCTACCATTCTTTGGCCAACGAATATGCACTTGGGCTACTTCCTTGGTACTTGTCACCAAGCACCATCGTATGTGGAGTGAGTGATTGTTGGCCCGTCACAATCTCAAATGGACTCTTGCCGGTGGACACACTCTTTTGAAAGTTATAGGAGAATTAGGCAACATCTAGCAACTTAGCCCAATCTCACCTGGTTGGCACTCACAAAGTGCCTCAAGTATGTCTCCAGTAAGGCGTTAACCCTCTCGGTCCGCCCATCCGTCCGAGGGTGAAAACTTATGGAGTAATGGAGCTTTGAGCCTAACAACTCAAATAACTCCGTCCATAGCTTCCCGAGTGAATCGAGGATCTCGATCACCGATTATATGTCACGGCACACCCCAATACTTCACCACATATTTGAAGAGTAGCTTAGCAGTTGTTCTCGACCGTCACATCCGCTGGGGCTGGTATGAAAGTGGCATACTTGGAGAACTTATCCACGACTACAATAATGCTCTCAAAGTTCTCCGATTTCGGCAAAGCCACTATGTAGTCCATGGTGATTGTCTCCCATGGTCTCTTCGCGATAGGCAAAGGTTGCAATAGACCTCCGGGCGCTCAATTTTCAACTTTATCTTGCTGGCACACCGGACATGTTCTCACATAGGACTCCACATCATCACACAATCGTGGCCAAAAGTATGCTCCCTCCAAGAAGGCTCTAGTGCGTTGTTGTCTTGGATGTCAAGCCCACATCGAGTCATGGCATTCCTTCATTAAATCTCGTCGGAGGTTTCCCCACTTAGATACATAAATCCTCCTCCCTTTTGTGTAGAGAATGCCATCCTCCTTCCAAAATTTTCGAGTTTTGCCCTCCTTTGCAAGGCTCAACAAACTCTTGGCGATGGGATCATGCTCCACTCCTTCCTTGATTCCGGCCACGATCTCCCCATCCACCTTCGTCATGTGATGCAACTCGGCCTTTCTACTAAGTGTATCGGCCACCACATTGGTCTTGCTCGGCTTGTACTCAAAGATAAAATCAAATTCGACAAGAAAGTCTTGCCATCGAGCTTGCTTCGGCATCAACTTCTTTTGAGTTTGAAAGTCGCTTGTGGCTACGTTGTCCGTCTTCACCACAAATCGAGACCCTAGCAAGTACTCGTCTCCAAGTGCGCAAGCAATGCACCACTCGCGGTCATCTCTTTTTCTTACACCGAATATCGTCGTTTGGTGTCATTTAGCTTTCGGCTCTCGTAAGCTATAGGATGTTGTTCTTGCATCAACACACCACCTATAGCAAAATCGAAGCATTAGTGTGTACCTCATAAGGCTTGGTTTGGTCGGCCAAGCTTAACACCGGCTCCTCGATGACGGCTTGCTTTAACTCTTCAAAAGCCTTTTGACATTGGTCACTCCACACCCATCTCTTGTTTTTCTTCAACAAGTCGGTGAGAGAGGCCGTCTTCTTCGAGTAGTCACGGATGAAGCGTCAATAGTAATTGACTAATCTAAGAAAAGAACGAAGCTCATGTACCTTGGTTGGCTCTTTCCATTCCGAGATAGCTTTGACTTTGGCTTCATCCATCATCAACCTTCCCCCTTAATCTTATGTCCTAGGAAGAGTACTTCCTCTTTTGCAAAGGAGCACTTCTCTCTTTTGACATACAACTCATTTTCCCTTAGTACCTTGAATACGGTACATAGGTGGTCTAAATGCTCCTCCAATGTAGAGCTATAAACCACGATATCATCAAGATATACCACTACGAACTTATCCAAGTATGGTTGAAATACCTTATTCATTAAGGTGCGGAAGGTAGCGGGGCGTTAGTCAAGCCAAATGGCATAACAAGGAATTCATAGGAACCATACCTTGTCACGCATGCTCGTCTTTGGCACATCTTCGGCGACAATTCGAACTTGATAATACCACGATCTCAAATCAAGCTTGGTGTAGAACCGAACTTTTCCTAACCGATTAAACAAGTCCGCTATCAATAGGATTGGATATTTGTTTTTCACCATGACCTTGTTTAATGCCCGATAGTCCATGCACATTCTCAACGACCCATCGTGCTTCTTTTGGAACAACACGGGCGAGCCATAAGGTGACTTGAAGGGTTGTATTTGTCCAGCCTCCAACATGGCCTTCAACTCGCTTCCTTAATTCCTCCAACTCGAGCGGGGCCATTCGATAAGGTGCCATGGCCGGCGGTTTGGCACTCGACACCAATTCTATTTGGTGATCGATTTCTCTTTTAGGTGGCAACTTTTTGGGTAACCCCGATGGCATCACATCATCAAATTCGGTCAATACATTGGTAATCTCCTTGGGTATCTGCGTGCTCTCATCTTTCACCATCTCATCTTCTCTTAAAGTTGCCAAGTATGTGACTTCCCCTCTCTTGAAGCTTTTCTTTACTTGCATAGCCAATAGATGCTTCAAGTCCGATCTAGCGTGCACCTTGATTGGCACTATGCATGGCATTTCTTCTTTTATGATCACCATTTGCTCCAAGTGAGGTGTAGACACGGCTTTCGCTTGTTTAAAGAACTCCATGCCTAGCACAACCTTGAAGTCATCCATTGTGATAATGGTAAAATCTAGCATCCCTTTCCATGCACCTATGTCAAGCTTTACCCCATACGTTACGCCATAAGTAGGCTTAGGAGAAGCATTCACGGTCTTCATGCTACTTGATGACTTGGTCACCACCAAGCCAAGTCTTTTGGCCTCCTCCTCGGCCATGAAATTATGTGTGGCTCCGGTGTCTCAGCATGGCAAGCGCGGCCTTGCCATTCACGTCTACCTCTACGTACATAAACCCATCCTTTGGCGGCACCTTAGGTAAGGGCTTGACATTCAAGGTATTGAGAAGCCGTAACGATCCCATATGCTTCTCGGGCTCGGAGGCACATTCCCTCTCCTCCATCAAGGCATTGAGGGCTTGTCGCTTCGGGCACTCTCTCCATCGATGTGACCCATTGTAAAAGTAGCAACCTTTGGGCTTGAATTCTCTTTTATCATGTTCTTTGACAAAGCTCTTGGACTTATGTGTTTTGTCTTGCTTATCTTTATACCCCTTCCTTTCATAGGCTCCCCACCTTTGCCCTTGAAGTCTTTCTTAGGCTTGGAGGGTTACGCACTTTTGTTATATTCAATTAGGGATTCAGCTATGGCCACGGCTTCTTTGAAGGTCTTAGGTCATCGACCTCGCACCTCTTGTTGTGCCCATGATTGAAGTCCCTTAATAAAATCATACATATGATCATAGTCGGGTTTGCCACGTACCCGAAGTTTAAAAGAAAGATATTCTCAAACATACTCGTGAATAGTTCCCGTATGCTTCAATGTTCGTAGCTTGTCCCGTGCTTCCCAATCGAGCTTCCTTGGGGTAGAATTGAGCATACATGGCTTCTTTAAATTCATCCCAACTAGGCGGCTCTAGATTTCCCTCTTTGAGCTCTTGGTGCTTCATACGCCACCATAAAGCGGCGTCCTCCGAAAGATGAGGGTAGCGGTCTTGACACAACTTCTATCCTCGGTCAAGCCCATTGCCTCGAAATATTGCTCTACTTGCCAAAAGAAGTTATCCACTTCCTTGGCATCTCGCTTGCCGGTATAATGCCTTGGTCTTGGCACTTCAACTTTTGACGTGTCCCTTAAGACCACACTATTCGAGATAGCTTCTCGATAATTTTCTCAATCTTTTCTAAGTTGTTCAAGAGTTTGCTCATACCCGGTCATATACTCTTGATGTTGCTTGAACCTCTCCTTCGTCCATTCCATGAAGGCATCCTTTTCGGCAACGCTCTCTTTGGCACACCTCTCAACCGTTTGCACTCGAGCTTGGAGATTGGAGAGCACCTCACGTAGGCCTACCATGCCTAATGTCTCCCCCTCATCATCTCCTTCTATCTCCTCGAGTCTCTCCTTGAAATCGACAAGGTGTTCCTCCGCCCTCATGAGTCGCTCCTCCAAGGAAATTAATATATCACGAGACTTCCCCTTTCTTTCTTAGGTTGAGGAGGTAGGGTCTCATTCCTAGCATCCCCGAGCAACATCCTCCATGCCTAAGCTAGACATCCTTACTCTCTTGAACACCGTAGCTAGCGAGCAAGCTTACTCACACTTTGATAAAACCGAGGCTCGATACCACTTGTCACGGACTTGGCCTTTCCCAAGCTCACGTGCGGCATTTGGCTCTCTTCTTCTCTAAGACAAACCAAGTCGGCCTTCCTCACACAAAGTTGCTAAGCAAGAAAGACACACACAAGAGATATAAATACTCTTTGTATTGCTTTCTAAAAGCTTACAACTTTAAAGACACACTCTCTTAAGTTTATGAATGTCTAGGTGTCTTGGCCAAGTGAGGGCCTCACCTATTTATAGCCTTCCACCTCCTCAATGGATGGCTAGGATCTATTTAATCTAATGGTTATAATTGGTTCTCTAGAAATATCCTATCTAGATATTTACAAGGAACTATCTAGATATACACATGCTAGATTAGTGAGGGACTCTCTAGAATTCTCTAGATCATCTTAGAGACTTCTTCAATGCTCCATATTCTTCTAGAAGCTTCCGACTTTATCTAGAGGCTTCTCATTTGCTCCATACTCTTCTAGAAGCTTTCGGACTTATCTAGAGGCTTCTCCATTGCTCCATACTCTTCTAGAAGCTTCTAGAATTATCTAGTGTTCTTTAGAATCTCTAGAAAAATCCCTCTTTTAGGCGGAGCGTAACATGTAGCACCCTTAAATTTTAAACTTTTTTTTTATATGTGTCAATAATTATTTAAATATAAAAGTATTTATTTAAGGTATGATTTAATATTTTATGCCTACATAAAAAACAAATTGACGCATGCATAAATATTATGAGAGGGAAGCAAATTATTTAATGCTTGATTTAGTAATTGTAAGATTAATTGTTAAGGTTGTAATAATTTAAGGATGTACTTGTAAGACTTTAGGAGGTTTAATCGCAATAATTAAAAGATTGATTACTTAATTAAAATAATTAAAAAATTCATGTAACCATGATAAATTAGGAAAAGCCTAGATTCATGGCTTGATTGTATAAAATTAAGAGTTTAGGGATTAAAATTTAAGGACCTTATTGAACTAATCACAAGTTTAGGCATCAAAATGTAAAATTTTGACAAAATAAGGAACCAATTAAATTAGGCCATTATTGGTCTCTTTTTAACCGAGATATAAGCTGAAATAAGAGAAAAGGAGAGGGAGTTTAAGTCGGCAAAATGGAGAAGAAAAGAGAGAAAATATTAAGAAGAAATTGATAGAAATCTAAAGAGAGCATTAAATGAAAGGATTTATGATGAAACCAAGTGTCTCACACTTGGAAAAATCACCAAGAGAATCCTCTCTATAAATTTCGGCCAAGAAGAGGAAGGAGGATAAGGATGAGCAACCAAGGATTCAAGGTAAAACAAATGAAATTGAAGCCATTTCAAGTGAAATGAAGCCTACCGACCACCCAAAACCACTTAAACCACTTTAGATACAAACCAAAAACACCTTAAAATTACTTGAAGAAGAAGAACACGAAAAGAGGAAAAGGGGAAGCTTGAGTCGAAACTTTGAAGAAGAAAGGGGAGGAGAAAACTGCAAGCAACCAAGAGAAATTTGATCAAGCATCAAGTAAGGTAAGTGATGCTTGATTGTTTATGTTTTGAAGTTTTAGAAATTATGATTAATTATGCGATTGTTTGGGTTTTGTTGTAATTGAATGATATTGATGAATTGTGGTTGAGATCATGTTTGTGATGGTTGGTTGATCATGTTTGATGACTTAATTGAAGTTGGTTTGATGAATTAAAGTTGGGTATTGATGGTGACGTTTAGACCAAGTTGAGAATTTTGGGGAAAATGGTTGATTTTTATGATTTTAGGTTAATTAGATGTTCTTTAGAATTATTTAAGGTATTTAAAAGTGTTTGATTAATTTGGGTAAGTTTAAAAACATAAATTGGAAGTTAAAAATCAAGTATGGAAGAATCGGTGTTCTTAAGGATTAGATTACGTTCGAATTTTATACTTGCTTGTTTATATGTCTTAGAGTGATTTATGTGTAAGGCTGTAAAAAAATGAAAGTTGTTTATCTATGTCTCTTCCAAGTCTCCGTAAAATGGTTTTATCATTAGGTTTGTATATGAGAGTTATACTCATTAAAGTACAAACTATTTTAGATCATCTGCTGCTTGGACATATTAGTTCTTAAAATTTAAAATTATAGCATTAATCGTATGTTTGGTCTTTTGAACTAATTTTTTTATATGTTTTGGATTAATATGTTTAGTTACTATTAGTTAAAAGACATGTTCTAATTATATCCGGAACTAGGGCTATTGCTTGCTTGTTTAGAGACTGTTACGAAATAGGCTTACTCGATAATGAAGTAACTTTTGAAAAATGAGCATAAATTGTGTATTTGAAGGTTAAATCTGATTTTTGGATTTGTGTTGAATCAATGGATTAAGGAAGGAATTAGGCTTAAAAAAGATTTAGAAACCTTTAAATTGTTGAATTGATGAAGTATTGGTTGTTTAAATATGTTGATCAAATCTGGATTTTGATAGATTGGTATACCAAATCTAAAAATTTGATGGATAGGTATAATTACATGTTTTTAATGATAATCATGTTAATATTAGTGTATTTAAGTTGAATGATCATGTGTTTAGATTAAAATGATTGGTCTTATGCTTGATTATGGTCGAGGAAAGTTTGTTGTTCATGGTTTGTTCTTGGTGATTTGGACCAAGATTAGCAAATTGTATGTATTGATGTGTTTGTTATGTTATATGTTAATCGTGCAAGTTATTGGAGACATGATTATTTGGTCAATGACTCCTGTGGTAATTACTTACTTTATGTTGAAATGGGTCATGGAATGGTTATGGTGGAATTCAGCCTAATGGCCATTTCACCGATTTTCATGTTCATGGAATGATATAATGTGGTTTTCATGTATTAGTAATGATTCATGAAAGTATGTTTTGTGTTCAATTGTATTACCGAATTCTGAATAGCAATACAAGAATAACCAAGAACAAAATACTAGGATCACGAAACTAGGCAATAAGATGAAACAATGTCAAAGTTTAGGTTACGATACCATGACAAATTAAAGCGGTTTTCCGAAAAGTTTTATATATTCCTCTATTATAAGATTTACAATATATCGACATTAAGAGTACACCAAATCTTTTTAACTTAAGACCTAATTACAATAGAAAATATACACAATTAAATAAGGATCTTAAAGCGAAAATCAAGGGATTTTCAACACATTCCTTACTTAGCATATTCTCATAATGAATGATAATACAATGTTAAGTAAAGAATAATAAATGAGAAAATGATTCTATTGACATGACAAATTAAAGAGCTTTTCTGAAAAGTTTTTTATATTCCTCTTTATTTGATTAGTATGTTTGAAGTTCAGCTTATTACTTTTCAGTCAATTTTAATCAGGATAATTACCATGCTGTTGTACATAATCAGGATGACATACAAAAGTCTTGCATTGTTAAGACTGAAGCATCTCAAAATTTCTGCATTTTGGCACAGTAATTCCACCTTTATTGTGCTTACTGCACAGAAGGTATGTCTTGCAGTATTGATTTATTTCATATTATATACAAGGTGGTTCTGCTGTTGAATGTCCAAATTTTAAAATTTTGCTTTTCTATTTAATTGGTGTTGGTAGATGTTTTCATTTTCCAGATAATTATTGCTCGCTTTCAGTGACGTGTGCCTTCTGTATATTATTCGGACGCCCTGCAGGATGCATCACTGCTGATATTTATGAAATTTTGTCAGAATAATATCAATTAGTATATTTTTCAATAAACTTCTAGAAAATAGGGATCTAAGAATGCTAGTTGATGAAGCCAGTGCATTATTTGGATGGCATTTGTATTCTTTAAATTTTGTTTCAAGTTGAATGACATTTGATATTCTTTAATTTTGATTTGCAGGTAAAACTATATGTGGTTGACTTGACCAAGTATATTCGATTGTTAATCAGTGGTAGAAATTTCAATGTAAAAGAACATGAATCTATTGAAAAGCTTGTGATGTACAGGTATATAATATGAAGGGAAACCATTTCAATTGGCTACATTTAGTGGAAGACAAGAAGAATCTTCTGCAATGGCCTTTGAGGGTCAAAACTGCAGTTGGTGTACTAAGAAGCCAGGAATGGCTACACCATGGCCGTAATTCTTGCATGGTGAATGTGAACATAAGCTCAAAATGTATTTTAGTTTGTCAGAGTTCAGAACCCAAGTTATCCACTTTCAAAAATGCAATGCTCATTTTATAGAAGCACTAGTAGCATTGATTCAAGTTGAGAGTTTCCATATAAATACCTGCTACTAAGACTTCTTTGGGCCGGGCTGGACGAGGGTTATCGTTACTATGGTCCTCATCACTTGCCTTCTCTTCCGTTTCTGGCTCTAGCACACTGCTGCTCCAATACAGAACAGAATCAATAAAAGAAGTTGAAAAGTGGCCTCACAATTTGCTGCTTCAGGCTTCATCATGGGAGCTATATATCTATCACAAAAAAGAAAGCCTATGCAAGAGGTGTTGGAAAAAATGTACGATCCCTCACTAGTCCTCTGATTTAGTGTTCCCTTCTGGTTGCATCCGAAATGTAATCTTCTCCAAAGTTTTCTTCTTCAATGGTTTCTTTTAGAATGAACAAACTTCGTATAATAGCGGGCTGAGGCATCTGCTTGGCTTCCTTGTTGTCACTGTCCTCCTTATTGAGATGGTATACATCAAACATTAACTCAATCCATTTGTCCAGCTCCTTGGGAGTCCTACACAGAAACAGAGAGGTAATAAAAGATGCTATACAGTAAACCAACACCTGAAGAGAATGCTATTGCCAATGCTGAGAATCGCTCTTCAGGATCTGCCATGTTCAGCAAGTGCTTAAGAAGCTTTATTTCTTTTGGGGCAATGCTCCTAAGACTCATCTTCATGGCTTTGAATAAATCATATATTATCTCTTTGACCTGAAATCAGAGTCTATGAACATTAAGTTGACAGTGGCGAGCGCAGCACAACAAACTCATGAATGTAACGGACACAATGCAAGGTCCACAAATATTTTACCTCATTTTCACACTAGCGGATTCTTTCGCTGCGGCCAAAGCACTATTTGTCGATACTATCAAAGAAGATCCAAGTTCCTTTGCCCGGCTAGGCCTTTGATCTTTTTCACATGCCGCATCCACTGAAAAAGAGTAAAGGTTATCATCAAATTTGGCCTAGGCAATATCTAATGTCTCCAAACTCTCCAATGTATTATCCAAATCAACAGACAACCATGTTAGATGGTTGACTTGAAGCAACAAAACATAGGCTCCATATTCTTCCACTAAATCAGTCATAAGCCCTCAAAGCGAATTTTGGAAGGCAATTACTCATTATTTCCACTCTGGTTCACCTATTATAAGTCAATTCTTATGCTTGTCAAGGTCCTGTAACCATTTCCTTGGTGTTTATCGTTCTTCCCATCATAGTCCTTCAATTTTTAACTTTTCATTTTATTTCAGATTAACTTGCATGTGATTTGATCATTGTAAAATATATAGAAAGCTAAACCATTTCTTTCGTTTCTTCATGTATGGTTATATGCATTGGGAGATATTACTTGGAATGTGGATGAAATTCTTTTTGGAGGACAGAATGTTTAAATTCTTCATGCATGGTTATAATCATATTTGATCATTCATCTGTAGTAACACATTGAATTGAAAAGTCAACTGAGTGTTTTTCTTTTTTACCATTATATACATAGGAATGAATCACAAATTTTATTAGAGAAATAAAAGGTAGTAAAGACTCTTTATAATTGAAAAGATTAATATTGAGCTTCTATATAGGCATTCAACATGGTTATTGTAGAATCTATTGCCCACATACCATAAACCTGAAGAGCCCAAAAATATTTAGGGACTTATGGCCCAAACCCATTAAAAGATACACACTATACTTATGTGATCTAGAAGCACAACTCCTCTAAATTCAGCTAAAATACAATGGTAATGCTGCCATGGCTTTGGGGTGAAATGGTTCAAAACACGCTTGTGTTAACATCAAACAGTTGGAAAGCTCCCTGCTTCTTCTTTATCATCAACACTGTTACAAGGAGTGGTTGGATGGCGAGCTTGATCGGACAAAATAAGGAAAAGGATCTGTCATATAATATTAAGATAATTTGAAAATTTAAAATAAGTCTGCATAAAAATCATGGATAAGGAGTTGGTTATATAAAGAAAAGATGGCATTCATCCTTTCATGTCCCATTGTATAATTTCTTATAATATTCATTTCTGATTTCATTATGTCCAATTATTTAGGTCTATTGGGTGTGTTTAGTATCAACCTCACACCTAATTGTTTCTAAGAGGTGAAGTAATTTGGAAGCTAAAACCGACAACAAACCCTATCCTCACTTTTGAACTCACGGGCATCGGATCCAGAATGAAACGAAGGTTTAAAACTCAATCAATTTATTAAATGGACCTGATGGCCCTACTCATGTTTAATGGATCTATGCAGGATCATAAGTACTTAGTCTAAGTACACTAGTGGGTAAAAGAGTAAAAAAAAAAAAGGAATAAGAAGAAGAGAAAGAGAATTGATCACAAAGCAGGTCCAAATACTTATTAGGCATGAAACATGTATATCTATACAAATAACAAACATACGGCGATCAAGACATCATAAAAAAAAAATCACAAATAAAAAAATAAGAATTACAAATATTTGATTTTTCATCAAATCAAAAATAAAAGCATAAACATAATCTAAAGACTCCATATAGCACACAAGCAGGAAAACAAACAAGCAAACAAAGTTTTAATTTTCAAACAGATGCAAAGTCACTTTTACCATCAAGCTATCACTATTTTAATGTACAATAGACACCAAACTAGATGGAACCAAACATGAACACATTCTTAATATCATCATCAACCAACCATTTTCTGGTATCAAAGCCATGCTGTTTTTGTTGGTGGTGGTATGTTTATATGTTTATCTTGTTCATGTATAGATTTTTTCGAGTAACACGGTATAGACAATTGAGTTGGTGACCCCAGTCGTAAGTCCTAGGAAAAGCAATAAATATGTTCTTATCACCTTCATAACTCGCGTACCTCTTTTATCAAAATAAAGTTTAGGTATGGATTCCATATTCCGTAAATCTACCTCCTACTCAAACTCTCTTAGTTACGAAACCTCGGAATCTAGGAAGATAATAAATAGTGTAGAACATGTTATAGAAGATTTTGAAAAACAAATAGATAATTAGGAAATCCCTAAAGAACATAAAGATGAAATTTACAAACCTACAAGTATAATTTGTTTAAAACCGATTACACTATCAAAACCAAAGAAAGAGATATCTAGCTTTCAAAACCTTTTGAGAACATCCGTCTTCTCTCTTTCAAAACCTTACAAAAGCATAGAGAGAAAACCTTTAAGTACATCCATATAGGCTTATTCCAAGTGGGAATTAAACCACTTACAAAAGAAAGATTGAACATCTAAATCCTAGCAGATCCTTAGAGACAATAGGTTTACTAGTTTCTAGGATTCTTTGCTTAGTTTCATTGAATCCAGTTTATGTAGTGGACCTATATCTTTTTATTGTTACCCAAACTTCACAGTTTACTTGAATGACAAAAATATTTTAGAATCCTTAGTTTTACAAATCAAAACCCATAATTACAATATGTTAGAAAGATCGATTCCGATTGCATTGATCTTAAAAGTCCATTACAAAGCCATGACCTCTACTTTTGCCTCAAAACACAAACGACAATTCACCAAAGGAGAAACACTCCTTTTACAAACAAATCGACCAAATCCAATACTTGTCATTCCCATACCTATCGGGTGGAAAGACATAATCTTACCGAAAAAATGGATCTTACAAGGTATAAACCAACCCCGACCTTTATCCATTCCGAAATTCCGAAACCAAACATCCAAATTAGGTCTATATCCCAACGACTAAATGGGAGTGTAAGACTTTCCTTTGACAGGAGATTTACTAGTAGTAGATTCTTCGATGAAGCCTCTAGCTCGAAACCTTTGACAAAGGTAGAATTTCTAAGTTTCCTCTCGCCATTAATATACCTTTTACCAAACTCGATGTTAGAAGAAATATAAATTTAGAACAAAGTCTACCATCTCTTCATATGCCCCATAGGTATTCTACTTCGATATACCTAACCCTATCCTACAAAATATTGATTATGGTACAAACATTCCTAAACCCAAGTACTCGAACTAGGATGATTCTCCACTCGAATCTCCTATTGCTTTAACCATTACCGAAAACATTGCTAATGAGTGTAATGTGATTGAAAAAGATGATTTTAAAGTAGATAAAAAATATATGCATGATGATTTTTATGCAAAACATAATTCTAAAAAGCGAATTTGGTTTTTCAAAAATTTTTGAGTCACGGAAAAGAAATACAAAATGAATTTTATGATTTTATACCCTACATAAAGTTCATATATTGTTCTTTGATTGGTTTGAATTATATGTTTCCGAACATAATATTTCTTATCCTTTCATAAAAACTTTGAATCTTGTTACCACTAGGAATAAAACCCCGGTATAGGAAGTAGAAGGAAAGACCATACGATCCGAACATCCTCCTCCCATAAAACTTACCTTTTCCCATGAAGAAGTTAAGATAAAAGCATGCCCTTATAAGATAGTTAAGGATGATGATTCCGTCCACATCCAAAATATTATTTAACGAACAATTTTACAAACACCAACCTCCAAATCATAGGAAAACTATTGGTTAGGATAGAAACCCATATAAAAAGCCAGTTGTTTCACCTATTCCAAAGCCGAGTTGTCTTCCCAATTTCAAAACAAGTTGTTTCCCTTGTTAGAGCCGAAGCCGAAGATAAAAAAAACTAAAAAATCCAGTTTTTAAACCCTTCCAAGTCTCTAGAACAAGTCAACGACAAATATAAAACAACAAACCTAAATTTCTAAAAGCCATTAGAGACCAACTTAGCAAGATAAAAATTTCTTCTAATACGAGAACCTCTAGACAAGTACACGACACACCCCAATCCCTTAGTATCAATATGCTAGATCAAAACTACGGTGAAGAAATTATCCACGAAGTAAATAAACTTTACTAAAAAAATTCCTTACCTATGATCACCGCCCCTAACATAGGAGAAATGCCAAATAAACTAGCTCAACCAATATTCAATACCTCTTCCGTCTACGAATGGAACATAGATGAATTATCATAATATAATATTTTGAGTTTGCTTCAACAAATGACCATGGCAGCTAATGCCTACAAAACCCAAATCGAAACCCCGGACCGAGTTATAGCTGAACTCCTTATAGCAGGGTTTTCGGGATAGCTGAAAGGATGGTGGGATTACCACTTCACTACCCAACAACGACTTGAAATTCTAAATTCCATACAAACCCATGAAGATAGACTACTTATTCTAGATGACTTAGGTGAAACCATTCAAGATGCGAGTGTCAACACTAATCTTGACCATTTCCCTACATTTCATAGGAAATCCCTCTCACCTTAAAGACAAAAACGTTGAACTCCTAAGTAACCTCAAGTGCAAAAAACTCAATGACTTCCAATACTAAAAAATCACTTTTCTCAATAGAGTCATGTTAAGGGAAGATTCCAATAAATCTTTTTGGAAAGAGAAATTTCTTGCAAGATTACCAATCCTTTTAGGAGAAAAAGTTAGAACCCACATTAAAGATGCTTTTGGAAACCAAATCCCTTATGACCAATTGACTTATGGGGAATTAATTAGTCTCACCTAGAAGGAAGGACTCAAAATTTGCCAAGACTTAAAACTCCAAAAATACCTTAAATGAAAAATGAGAAAAACCGGATAGGAACTTGGTAGTTTTTGTAAACGAGTTTGATATCAACACCTCAAAACCCTCGGATTGTAAGAATAATTACGACGATAAGACCCGTAGGAAATCATACAAAAAACCTTACCATCACCACAAAGAAAAGCCCAAAGAAGAGCCTTATTACAAGAAGTCTTCCCATAGGAAACCCAAAAAGCCTTTTAGGAAGCCATAGTTTAGGCCGGGTCCAAAACCAACCCAAACGACTTTACCGTTACAAATACGATCGGAAAGGCCATATTTCCAAATACTGCGGGATAAACTCTAGACTACAAGAACTACAATTAGAAGAAGAAACTAGCAACGAAAATATCTACCCTTCTTATTGAAACATCTAATTCCTTAGTTTTATCCGGTAGTGAAGAAACTTTTCGAGTGGATGAGCTTATTACTTCTTCCTCTAGCTCAAACTCTAGCTCGGATTTAGAACCTAAAACTAGTACAAAAGAAGTCAATATGTTGACTAAAGATCGGGACCTTATACTTGATCTTATTAAACGAATGGATGACCACTTAACTACAAAAGGAGTATCTAGATAAGCTCCTAAACAATTTTAAGGAAAAACCCGTAGAGAAACCAAAACCCTCGATCCTCCCTTCTACTATTACCGAGTACCTATGACCTCATCTGCTATACTAGATAGAAAGAAGAAAACTAAAAAACCAACAACTACTATCCAAGACCTACGAAGTTGAAATCAAAACCATCAAAGCCGAGCTTAAGAAGGTCAAAGAAAAACAAACTCAAGACTCGAAGCTCCCGAAACTCCTTTTAGAAAAATATATAGATTAAGAGTCCGATTTAGAGGACAAAAACCCGGACATACAAAACCTAGAAAATCTCAAAAAGGTTCAAGAAGATTTTTTTTAAAAAAAGAAGTAACTTCTCGTAAATACTTGATCAAAATCACTCTTATACTTCAAAATGATTTTAAAATTGATATTATTGCCTTGTTTGACATCGGTGCTGATTTGAATTGCATAAAAGAAGGCATAGTTTCAAAACGATTTCACATAACAACCCATAAAAGACTTTACGTAGCAAACAATTCTAAAATGACCATACATGGCAAGATGAAAGCCTCGGTGATCGGTGGCACTAGCTGCAATCAAAAATCATTTTCTTCCGTTGAAAACATGTATCATATGATAATATTACGTACGCTTTTTATCAATCTTATAACCCCTTATAGGATTAATGATGATGGCATTTCTTTTAAATCCAAGAATACAAACTTGTTTTTCTTTTTATTGAGAAACCCAAAACCAAAAATCTCAACATTATAAAAGCATGTTCTATTTATAATTTTGAGATAAATGCTTTAATCAAAGGAAAACAATAACATCTTTTACATTTATGTCAAGATGTTTCTTTAAAAAAAATACAACGCCAATTACAAAATAACTTAATCAAAGAAAAGATTTCGATTTATAAAAACTTATTGAAAATGAAATGCGTTCGGATTTACCAAATGCTTTTTGGAATAGGAGGCACCATAGTGTTGACCTACCCTATGAAAAAAAATTTAATGAGAAACAGATTCCTACCGAGGCCGGACTTATCCGGATGAATGCCGACCTTGAATAACATTGTAGGTTAGAAATTCAAGACTTCGAGACCAAGTGGTCTTATCTAAAAATCTAGGTCACCATGGTCTTGTGCAGACTTTCTATGTCAATAAGAATTTTGAAATAGAAAGAAGAACACTTAGATTAGTGATCAATTACAAACCTCCGAACAAAACCTTAAAATGGATTAGGTACCTTATTCCCGATAAAAAGGATTTATTACAAAAATTGAATTATGCTTTTGACTTCTCTAAGTTTGATATGAAGTCGGGCTTACGGCAAGTCCAAATCCATCCTAAGGATAGATACAAAGCTGCTTTCACTATCTTTTTTGGACAATACGAATGGAAAGTCATGCCACTTTGGTCTTAAAAACACTCCTTCGAATTTCGGAAGATCATGAATAACATTTTCCAGCAATACTCTACATTTTGTATTGTTTACATAGATGATGTTTTAATATTTTTAAATTCTACTCGAATAACATTTCAAACATTTGAAAACATTTTTCTATGTAGCTAAACGGAATGGTTTAGTAGTTTCAAAATCCAAGATTTCTCTTTTCCAAACCGAATTCGTTTCCTAGGGCATTATATTACCCAAGGAACGATCACTCATATAGAGAGATCTTTAGCTTTCCCTAATAAGTTTTCCGATAAGATTCTTGAAAGAACCCAATTACAAAGATTCCTAGAAAGTTTAAATTATGTCTTAGATTTACGTCCAAACATCAACCTTATTGCAAAACCCTTGCATGATAGATTAAAGAAAACCCTAATTCCTTGATCCGATGAACACAATAGGATCGTTCAACGAATTAAGAAACGGATCCTAGAAATCCCATGCCGTCATCTCGTAGATGCCCCTCTACCTAAAATTGTAGAAGCCGATGCATCGACTTAGTTTATGAAGGGATACTAAAACAAGTTTCTTTCAAAAAGAAAATATTGTCTTGTTCACTTTTACACACTAGAATGATTGTCAAAAGAATTACTCCACTATCAAAAAGAAGTTCTCGGCATCGTCATGTGCATTCAAAAATTTTAAAGCGATTGACTAAATCAAAAGTTCCTCTTATGAATTGATTGTAAATCCGCAAAATAAGTTTTACAAAAAGATGTTCAAAATATTGCATCAAAACAGATTTTTGCTAGATAGCAAGCCATCCTTAGTATTTTTTATTTTGAAATCGAATTTATTAAAGGTGAACAAAATTCCATTTCGATTTCTTAACTCGAGAATTTTTACAAAACATGACATGATGTCTTGAAAAAACAAAGGGAAAAAAGCCCATGCAAAATCCAAACCCAAATAGCCCTAATCAAACACAAACCAAATCCTCCAAAAACATATCGTCAACCCGGACTATAATCCTTAGGCGGACGTTGTTACACAACAACAAGAAACTCCCGAAAAGGCCCACATGGTTGAAACCCGGGTCCAAAACCTTACAAGCCAACTAGAACTCTCCTAGCCTTACAAAAAATCTCGGGTATGTCTCCTCAACTTGATTTGAAAATAGATAAAGGATCTTCCTCATCAAAACTCCTTGCTCAAGATTCAAATAAATCTTTACAAATTTCTTCACAAAACACTCAAGTCATTTCTTCTCAAAACAAGTTTAAAAAATTAGACTCGAGTATCTTATAAAAAAATTATTTTTAAAACATTATTATCGTATAAGATGGATTTTACCATCAAAACCCTTCTATGGCAATTCAAAAGTTTTTTCCTCCTGGATGGCATTTCAAACCTTGGGACTTAAACAAACCGCAATTTTATTATATGGCAATCCTTGAACATTCCGCTCGACCAACTTCAAGCATTCTTTGCTTAATGAAACCCCCAAAGAACCAACCTATTCCACTTGCCATATTCTGAACATCAATCCAAAAGATTGAAACCAATACCTCACAAAACCAAAAATTATCCCGACCAACTTCAAAATCAAAATCAACCATTGCCAAACCTATACTTAATGGGACTACCAACATACATGGTTTAATGCTTTTCTCTTACAAAATAAAAAAAGAAAGCCACTCTTGGTTTTTCTACTTCGACATAAAAATTGATACCTCAAACCTTCCCTATGGTTTCTCTAATGGTGGAATTATTATGGTTCGGTTTCGGATATAGTCACATCGGATGTATCCGAAAGTTACAACCTTTTCAAAACCGAGTTACAAACCTTCGAAACTAAAAAAAGATTTACCCTTTTTTTTCTTTTTCGTACAAAGTTCTTCCTACCTTAGGTCCGCTCTTGGTTTTATGAATATGATCACTATGATAGCATCATTGTCCTAACCGGAAGATTTAAAATCAAATGGTGGGGCTCTTTCAAGGTTTCAAAAAGACTATTCGAGCCTTAGTTGAACAATGGCTCACAAAACAAGGCCTAGTCAGCCCGAGCCTAGCTTTTTACAAGTTTTTTAGCCCAAAGAGCCTTTGCAAATGCCAAGTTAGCACTGCAAAAACAGAAGGTGAATATTTTGCAATTATGGCCCAAATGTTGCAAAATAAGTCCGATCCATCATAGATAGAAGATCCAAACTCAAAACCCATTATTAACTTGGGAAACTACAATGAAGATGACTCGTTTCGAGATTCTTCCTCCTCGTTCCCCATAATGGAAAAAAAAAGAGCAAAGCTGCTTTCGGTGGCCCACTGCAGGACATAAATTGCACCTTCCAGGAAATTTCCCATTACGAGACAAAACTTCTTTCGGCCACTTTCCGGGCAATTTCCTACTACCGAGTAAGATATCATTACAAGACGAAATTGTGCTTTCCAGGCAATTTCCCACTATAAGAAAGCCATCCTCCATCTATATAAGAAAGGCTTTTCTCTTTGTAAAAACTCGAAGTTAGTTCAAATAATTACTCGGAACATAGTTTTCTCTCTCTAAGCTTATTCTCTATAATCCCTTAGAACAAATTTCCTCACTTGTAATCCACAAATCGAAGGCATCATATCTCGCTTCGTTTTATGTAATTTGTAAGTTGTTTTAATACAAACTTCTTATTTCATATCTTTGTTTAAATCTATGTCTTTATTTTGAGGTATATCGGCTCGAAACCAATAACCAAACCTTTAAGGTTTAACCTTCGATATAACAATGCCACGTACTTATTTTGTTAATTCTTGCATAATATTTTACATATTCTATTTTGCATTTTCCTACATATTTCTAGGAATTCTCCGGTATCAAAGCAATAACTTGATTGTAAAAGTGTCTTTGCATCCGTTTTTGTTTTTGTTTTAAGAGAAGTAACTTCTCGCAAATACTTGATAAATTCACTCTGTATTCAAAATGATTTTAAAATTGATACTATTATCTTGTTTGACACCGGTGCTGATTTGAATTACATAAAAGAAGGCATAGTTCCAAAATGGTTTCACATAACAACCCATGAAAGACTTTATACACACACACACACACACACATGCAATGCAAATACACATCAAGAAATATGTTTTTGAACTAGCAAACGACCAACAAGTGAAATGTTGTTTCCCATATGGCCCAACATTAGATTCCACATATCTTGAAAAAATTTATTCTTCCATCGAACTTGAACGGGCCCCATTTTCTTTGCGTTCTTTACAAGTCCTTGATTTTTTCCAAAGTTATAACAATTAAATTCAAGCTTCTACATTCACTCGTTAAGAGTATTTGAAAAATTATTTAATTCAAATTGTTTATTAATTTTGTTATTTAATTATTTTTTATTATATTCAAATCGTGTATGTGTTTAACATGTCATTTTAATTTATTATAAAATATTATAAAAGTTATTTCGTTTATCTAGATAACACACACACACACACACACACACACACACACATATATATATAATTTATTTAATGACTTGAAATCATTTTTTTTATCTATAATTGATATGCTTTCACAATTTTACACTTTTTCTATTTGAAATGTTTTTCTCTATTTTGCTAAATTATAGATCTTGTAATCGAAATTAATTATCGGTTGTAATTTTTAAGATATATATTTGAGTTGGTCGTGCATATATAAATTGAATTTGGTTTGGAATAAATGCATTTCATAATTTGATTTATATCTTTGATTATTACCCCTCCCGTAAATTAAAATAGATATTGTTACTAGAATTGGTAAAGCACTCAATAGGAGTCATAACCCTTTCCTTTCTCAATTGTAAGAATATTTAAGGAATGAGTATGAAGATATACTTCTAAAGGAAGAGCTCTACTAGTTTCGGAAATCCGGATGTGAATCGTTGGCATACGAGAGGTCATAACATAAAATATTACCATGCATCTATTGTTATTAAGATAAGGGCTTCAAGGATAGAAAGTTTAAGGGATGAGAATAGAAACTAGTGCATTGAACGGGAGTGGATGCTTGTCTTTGGTTGTTGACTACTATAAGAAATTTTTCATTGTGGAAGTATATAATCGGATGGAACCTTTACATAGGGGGCTTTTTTCTCACATAGCAGAATATGTGGTCAATTCCTTAACAACCCCTATAAGTATGGCGAGAATTTGAGATGCACTATTTGACATGAAATCGTATAAGGCTCCTAGGGTAGATGGTTTGTATGATGTTTTCTTCCAATCCTAGTGGGATACTGTCGGTCGGCCATTGTTCTAGTTAATTCAAAAGAATTACCTATATGAATTTTAGGATACCAACTTAACCAAAGCTCTTTTAATGCTTATACTAAAAGTAGAAGCACTAGAAACAATGGCTCAACTCGACCAATTGGCTTGTTCAATGTGTCTTATAAGGTCCTTACAAAAGTAATTGTTAATCGGATGAAGATTTTTCTTCCTTAAGTTATTGACCCCACCCAAGTTAGCTTGTGCCTAGTTGAAAGATTATAGATAATATAGTTATTATCCAAGAGGTAGTGCATTTGATGTAGAAGAAAAATGACAAGAAAGGGTGGATGGATATCAAGATAGACTTTGTAAAAACTTATGATAGGCTATAATGGGACTTTTTTTGGATACTTTACTAGATATAGGCATCCTCCATCACCTTTGTTCGGTGATAATGAACTCCTTATCATTAGTATCTCTCCAAGTTGAATTTAATGGCCAAACTTTAGAATCTTTTATCCCATCTTGAGGTATTCGACGGGGTGATCCTCTCTCTCATTACTTGTTTGTTTTATGCATAGAAAGATTGAGCCACTTGATCAATGCATAAGTTCAAAATGGTAACTGAAGCTTATTTTCTTTAGTCAAAATGGACCTCTAATTTCTTTTTTTTTTCTTAGAGATGATCTTATACTCTATGTTGAGGCTGATTCAATACAGCTAGAGGTAATTATGGAAGTACTCCATAAATTCTATGGTTTTTGAGGTAGAAAGTTAATTAGCAAAAATAAGGCTTTTTTGAAATGTTAATGCCACTAAAAGGTAAGGTCAAAATACTTGGTAGGAAATCTAGCTATCGGGTAACGGATAACTTAGGATGTTATATAGGTATTCCGTTGCATCATAACCAAGTGAATAAGAATACTTATGGTTTTGTGTTTGATAACATTGCTAGAAGATTGTACGGTTAGCA
Organism: Dovyalis caffra; assembly: GCA_963924115.1. Classification (NCBI taxonomy): domain Eukaryota; kingdom Viridiplantae; phylum Streptophyta; class Magnoliopsida; order Malpighiales; family Salicaceae; genus Dovyalis; species Dovyalis caffra. The sequence goes on from CAWUPB010000058.1 coordinate 1,695,421, forward strand.
ATCCAAACATCTTTCTCTTGCATGTAGGATAATACCGACTCGACCAATTCTATCGACTATTCCGAGTACTATATACTTATGCAATATAAACTACCAACTTTTACATCGACTTTTATTGACGGATTATGTCGAATTTTGTATGGGGTAGCTCGATTCATAATGAAAAATTCACTTGGTTTCTTAGGAAAACATTTGTAGACCTAAGCAACTAGGGAGATTAGGCTTGAGAAACTTAAGTAGGGTTAATGATGCTTTGCTAATCAAATTAGGTTGGAGTATTATTACGGATAAGACTCGTTTGGTGGGTACATATCTTGTGTAACAAGTATAAATTCTCAAATACACAACTTTCTAGCTTAATTCGGAGGCATGAAGCATCTAACCTTTGAAGAAGCATCGGTTGAGTATGGGATCATGTTCATGGAGGTATTTGTTAGTCTATTGGAAGGCGATAGGGTGAGGTTCTAGAAGGATATGTGGTTGACAAATCTACATCCCTTACAGGAGTTAGCTACTTGTTTCGGTCTCAAAACACTGTGTGGATGATACTATAAACCAATATGTCTCAAATGAGAGAATTTGGATATGGAAAAAATTTATGCATAAACTTTCGAGCATCTATTGTTTTGAGAATTAAGGGATCCTTTCCATGTAGGTTTGATGGTGAAGAAGATAGCCTATGTTTGGCTTACACTAATGGTGCTCTTTTTTCCATCGGCTTCGCTTATTCGGTTGTTTCATCCATCGGCATTGAAAGTAATTTTGGATTTTAGAGTTTAATTTGGAAATGGAATAGCCCCCAAAGGTTTCATAGCTTTACGTGGTTGGTGCACGCAGGACTCTTTACTCACCAATACTTAAAGATAACGTCGCCATTTAAGCACCAATAGCTCCTACTCGATACGTATTTCTATTCTTAAAACTATTTTGCATGTTCTTTGAGACTCGTCCATTTGCTCAACAACTATGAGTGGAATGTGAGGCGGATCAAAAGTTTCAAAACTTCTTTAATTTAGACTTAATGGATTGGTTTGAGATCAACCTTAGTAGCAACATGTCTCTTCCTATATGTGCATTGCCATGGTGTACTTGGTTTGGGACATACTACTGGTTCTTATGGTCATGGTGAAACAAGAAATCATTTGATGATAGACTTATGATGTCTAACGAGTATGATAAACACTATCTTTCACTTTGCTAAGATATTCTAGATAGTGTGATAATGATGGATAATTTGGGAAGAAAAAGTCAATCTCAACAAGAGAAATTGATTAATTGGCATTATCCAGCTAAGGGTTAGGTGAAACTAAACATTGATGGGGCGTTGCGAGTGGATTCGGGCTATCAACAATAGGTGGAGTCTTTAAGGATTCCAGTGGATGTTTCTTAACCGGATTCTCCTCTAATATTGGCTAGTGTTTTGTTTTATGTGCGGAATTACGGGGTATCCTTATTGGGTTAGAGATGACTTGGAATATAAGTTATCGTCATGTCCTTACCGAGACCGACTCTTTGTTGGCTATTCGATTAGTTCGATCACCGGTAAGGAAGATGGGCACTTATAGCACTCGGTTACAACGATTCAGGAGTTCTTAGTAAGAAGTTGATAAATACATCTCATTCATATTTATAGAGAAATAAATAAATTGGCGGATCGAGCTGGCATCTTTTGCTTTTTCGTTACCATTTAGTGTCACATATTTTCCCAATGCACTAAGTGATCGTGTGAAACTACTTCAAGAGGAAATCGGGGAGATAGTTTTTTCAAGATATTGTAATAGTTAATTATGTTGTCTAGAGCTATGGCTATCCATCTGATCCAAAATATATATATATATATATATATTGTTACATAATTTGTAGATGTATTAATTATATGGTCTATATATTAAGTTCATTATGTAATTGGTTAGTTTCGCTACAATACAATCTATTAATTAATTTTGTCATGTAATTTATGATTGTATTTATGATGATGTAATCTAAAATCAATTAAGTAAATTATTAATATTAACCTAGATGCATGATGTTTAGGCCATGTGAATATCGGATTCCGGACCGATAAGACAACTGACTTCCTTTTTGCTATTAAAGATTCATTATTGTGTTCTTTTGATTGACTATTTTAGAGGATGTCACATTCCATAAGGATTTTTTTTTAACCTTTACTCTAACCCAATTCAGGACTCTCGTTGCAAGAAAGGTTAAAAGGCGGAACAAAATGGCTAATGGAATATGCCTTTATATTTTGAAAACTTCAATTTACATCTCCAAACTATATATAGTTTTTCAATTTACTTTTCCAACAAACATTTTACCTTTTTTTTTGTCTCTCATTTAAGGATATATATAAAATTTTGATTTGAAAACAACTTCTCTTAAAACAAGAGTACAAAAAACAATGAGAGTATTTATAAGGAAGTTAGAAGGATCTTTAAACAAAAAATTTATAAGTTAGAAGGCGGTTTGTAAATTAACTTTTGCTTCTCATAATAATGAGAGTATTTCTATTCAAAATATAAATTAACTTATGTTTTTCATAATAATGAATTCTAGATTGTAGAACTAAACAAAAACTAGAATTGATAGAAATTGAATTAAAGATCTTTACAAATAACAATAACGATGAAAATATAAAGACTTACAAACGCATGAACTGATGAACAAACACCAATTGAAATTCTAAACATTGATAGAAGAGATATGCGTTTGTTACAATGAAAGCGACAATCAAGCATGAGATAATATACCAACTTATAATTACTACCTATTTGATTACAGTCCACTTGATCACTTTCTACAAGCTATAACTTACTCTGTTTCAAGTGTTTGAAAGATAAAGATGATAGTTTGCAAAAGTTGTTGTATCGTGTTTTGTTGTATTCATTGTGTGTTTTCTTTTGATTACAACTGATATTTATAACCTTTCTACTCTTTTAAATTCCTTTTTACTAGCTACATTTTTAAACTGTAATGCTCTATAACTTTTCTCTTTGGGCTGCAATGCTCTGTGCTTATCTTGAGTTACATTGGTCCACGTTCTTCTAGCGTTTTCATCCATTCGTTACGACATTATCATATCCCTCTAGTTCTTATCGTTCAAATTTGTTATTTCTTGTTAGCCTCTTTTTGTGAATATGACTCGACTTCTCACGTCTTTTACCCATAATCAAATTCTATTTAGAATTGTATTAGGTTCCTCTACCTTTTAAAAATTCTTTTGGATATTTTCTTTGTGTGGGCCTATCTTGTGGATTTGTCTTTGGTTTTGGTCACACTAGTAGTTTTTAGGGACCATTCATATAGGTTTAGTGATCAAAGTCTTATTAGGCTTTAATTATTTTGTTTGGTTGTGAGACTCTAATCAAATTTGAGTATAAAAAATATTTCACTATATTTTTAAATTTCTTAATGATATTCAATCCATTGCCCAATAATTAAATTATTCTACAATTGCAAATATATATATATTTTTTGATATATTGAGTTTATTATTTTTTGTTTGATTTTGAAATTTTAATTAATTTTAAAGGTTAGGAACACAAGTGAATAAATAATTAATTACATGTAAGACAGAAATTATTATTAATGATACGTATTTGAAAATTGCTATTTTTTTAGTAAAAAAATATATTCATCAAACAAGTTTTAAAAATATATTATGAATTAGGAAATTTTTTTTGTCAAATCCTAACCCCTCCTACCATCCATATATATATATAACATACTTTCAATACGATTTAAATATTTTTTTTTATTTCTTAAACTATTAGACTACAACAAATTCAAACCTATATTATTGATTTGATTAAATTTGACCTTGAACAGTTATATTGTTAGACAAATAATGTCTTTTAACTTGATTTAACAGTTTGTATTTATGGAAGCTTAAAAAAAATTGATATTTTCAATTGAAAATTTTAAACAGAAAGTAATTAACATTCAATAAATTTTCATAAATAATTTCATTTTTAATTTGAATTTATTCTTTTTTTTTTAATTAAATTATAAAAAAATAAAAAATAAGCCCAAATTATCTCAAAAGAAAGGTGGGAAACTGTTAATTGGTAGACGCTTTGGTCCTCCTGTCATAATAAGCAAGGGGGGTTTCAAGGCCTTTGCAGGACGATAATGGCACTACAGGGACCCAATTCTGACTCACAATGCCTAATCCTTTTCTTCTCAGTACCCACGTTCTTTCACCACTTTCAAACCCTACTTTTCTCTCTCTGCTACTCAATTATTCTTCTTTCATTTCCCAAACAAGACAAGACAAAAATGGCAGCAGAGTTTTTTCTCACGTTTGCCTTGGAGGAGACTTTGACAAAGGTGGCTTCCATTGCTGCCGAAGGGATCAGACTTGCTTGGGGATTGAACGGGCAATTGCAAAAGCTCATCAAGTCCTTGACCATGATCAAAGCTGTGCTCCAAGATGCAGCCAGAAGGCCAGTAACAGACGAGTCTGTGAAGCTTTGGCTAGAGCAGCTTCAAGACCTAGCTTATGATGCTGAAGATGTTCTAGACGAGTTTGCTTATGAGCTTCTTCGCAAAGACCAAATGAAGGGAAAGCAGGTATGTGACTTCTTTTCGAAACACAACCTTGTTGCATTCCGTTTGAATATGGGTCAAAAAGTTAAGAGGATCAATGAAGCCCTCGATGAAATTCAGAAACTTGCAACTGGCTTTGGGCTTACATCTATGCAATATGTAGACAGAGCTTCTGAGGTCAGCTTGGACCGAGAGACAGACTCCTTCCTTGACAGCTCAGAAGCTGTGATAGGAAGGGAGGATGATGTCTCTAAAGTCATGGAATTGCTGATTAGCTTTATTGACCAACAAGTTCTTTCTGTTGTCCCTATTGTGGGGAAGGCAGGTATCGGAAAGACTACTATAGCAAAAAAAGTTTGTGAAGAAGCACAGGGCAGAAAACTTTTCGATGCAACAATATGGGTTTGTGTTTCTAATGATTTTAATAAAGTCACGATTTTGGGAGAAGTGCTGCAAACTCTTGATAAAACTACCGGTGGGTTAAAAAATCTAAATGCAATTCTTGAAAACCTTAAAAAGGAGCTTGAAAAGAAAACATTTCTTCTTGTACTTGATGATGTGTGGAATCAAGACCATGATAAGTGGGATAGGTTGAAGGAGCAACTGTTAAAAATCAATGGCAAGAATGGGAATGCTGTTGTTGTTACAACCCGCAGCAAGCAAGTCGCAGAGATGATGGAATCTTCCCTGGATTACGGGCATGAACCTGGGAAGCTATCAGATGATCAGTGTTGGTCCATTATCAAGAAGAAAATGGGTGGGAGCGGAGGAGTGTTGGTAAATTCAGAGTTGGATGCTATTGGAAAGGAGATTGCAAAGAAATGTGGAGGGATAACACTAATTGCCAGTGTTGTAGGAGGAACTTTGCGCAGAATGGAGACAAAGGAGTGGCAGTCAATTCTAAGTAGTAAAATTTGGGATTCTGAGGATGGAGATAAAGCTTTGCGGATATTAAAATTAAGTTTTGATTACTTGTCATCACCATCATTGAAGAAATGTTTTGCATACTGTTCCATTTTTCCTAAAGATTCTAACATTGAAAAGGAAAAGCTAATTCAACTGTGGATGAGTGAAGGTTTTCTTGGGCCACCACATGGGAGGATGGAAGACATAGGTAACAAGTATTTCAACGACTTGCTTGCAAATTCCTTTTTCCAAGATGTTCAAAAGGATAGGTATGAGATCATAACAAGTTGCAAGATGCATGATCTTGTGCATGATCTTGCATTACTGGTTTCAAAATCAGAAACGTTAACTCTGGAGGTTGGTTCAGCTGTCAATGGTGCATCTCACACTCGTCATCTAAATCTCATTTCTTGTGAGAGTGTTGAATCAACATTTTCAGCAATTGATGCAAGGAAATTGCACACTTTTTTCTCAATGATCAACGTACGAAATCTGTCATTGAAATTCAAAAGTTTGAGAACTCTCAACTTGCGAGGGGCTGATATCGCTGAGCTACCAGACTCAATTTGCAAGTTGAGACATTTGAGATATCTTGACATCTCAAATACTCAAATCAAAGCATTACCTAAATCCATCACAAAGCTCTACCATTTGCAGACATTAGGATTCTGTGTTTGTTTCTTGGTACTTCCCAAGAAAATGAGAAATTTAGTCAGCTTGAGACATCTTCATTTTAGTTTTGGTTTCCAAGTGCCAGCTGAGGTGAGATTTTTAACGTGCCTTCAAACATTGCCAATTTTTGCTGTGGGTTCAGATAGAGGCCATAAAATTGAAGAGTTGGGATATTTGACTGAACTAAGAGGAAACTTGACGATAGAGAAGCTTGAGCATGTAAGAGACAAGGAAGAAGCTGAGAAGGCAAAACTGCACGAGAAGAAAATGAACAAACTGGTATTTGGTTGGAATTCAGAGATAGAAAGCAGGTGCAATGTTAATGACGAGGATGTGTTAGATGGTCTCCAGCCTCACCCAGACATAAGAAGCTTGAGCATTGAGTATTACATGGGTGAAAATTTCCCATCATGGACTTCAATATTGTCACTCAATAATTTAATGGAGCTGCAATTGAGATATTGCAGCAAGTGCAGACAACTCCCAACACTTGGATGTCTTCCTCGCCTTAAAATTTTAGCGATAAGAGAAATGGGTAGTGTGAAATGTATAGACAATGAGTTTTATGGTAGCAATAGCAGTGCAACAATACTTTTTCCAGCATTAAAAGAATTCACTCTGGAGGGTATGGATGGTCTTGAAGAATGGATGGCACCAGGAGGAGAAGGTGATCAAGTATTTCCTTGTCTTGAAAAGTTGAAGATGAAGAGGTGTGATAAGTTGAAAAGCATTCCGATAAGTCATCTTTCATCTCTTGTAGAGTTTGGTATCTCTAGATGTTATGAAATGTGTTATTTATCTGGAGAATTTCATGGCTTCAAATCTCTTAGATATTTGAAAATATCAAAATGTTTAAAGCTGGCATCCATTCCAAGCATACAACACTGCACAGCTCTGGTGGAATTGAATATTTCTATCTGCCCGGAGTTGATCTCAATTCCAGGTGATTTTCGAGAATTGCAATGTCCTCTGGAGAGATTGTACATTCGTGGTTGTGAATTAACAGCTATTCCAAGTTGGCTACAGTCCTGCACATCTCTCGTTGAATTGCAAATCATCGACTGTGAGAGTTTGACTTATTTCCCAGAGGATTGCTTCTGCTGCCTCACCCAATTGAAGATATTGATTATTGGTGATTTCTTGGAGCTGGAGGCTTTTCCTGCAGGAGCGATGAATTCAATCCAACACATGAGTGGGTCCCTTGAAGACCTGTATATACATGGATGGGATAAACTGAAGAGTGTACCACATCAACTTCAACACCTCACTGCCCTTAAGGAATTGACTCTATCTAGTTTCAATGGAGAGGCATTTGAGGAAGCTTTGCCAGATTGGTTGGGCAACCTTTCATCCCTTAGAACTCTTCGTATCGATTATTGCAAGAATCTCAAGTATCTACCAAGTTCAACCGCCATGCAATGCCTCTCCAAATGAAAGGAGTTAATGATTTATAATTGTCCGCTTCTTTCAGAAAATTGTAGGAAGGACAATGGGCCTGAGTGGCCCAAGATTTCTCATATCCCAACAATCCTTATGGATGACATATATGTACAACGAGAATCGGTAAGTTTGAATTAATTTTTGAAATATCTCTCTCAACTCATCATCTTGTCCCCTCAGCTTCTTTATTTTTCATTTCTTCCCAAATAGTAATTTAATTTATTTTTCATTTCTTCTTTGTATGCAGGAAATGAATTGAATAGGTGCAGAATCTGAAACAGGAAATGACTGTTATTTTGAAGCGATTTTAGGTATATTTCCATCCTTTCATTTCAAACTTCTTTATATCCTTTATTTATTTATTTATTGAAGAATTTAATTTAACTTTTAATTTAACTGTTGAATTTTTAATCTCTTCTTTTAAAATTGTGGTAAGCCTTTATATATATATTTCAATTCTTTTTTTATTTTTACTTCCTTTTCTTCTATCTGTTTATTATATATCCTATAATTATCACTGAATAAGTAATTCATTTGACATGTGGTTGTGGACTTGTGGTTGCTCATCAGATGAATAAGGCTGGCAATTACTGATCACCCTAAGCATTAGAGTGTAGCATTGCTGTTTATGAGTAAGTCCGAAGCATACTGTTCGTGTCAGAGGTAGTTGTGCAGATATTATGGTGGTTGTATTGATGGTATACGTGGTGGCAGAGGAGATGGCTGAGGACGTAAAACATCTAATAAACTCAGTATGACCGCAGCTGCCTCAGTTATTTGTCCATCATCCTTTTTTTACCTCTATTAATAATTAAAGAAAGTGGTTTCTTTTTTTTTGGAGGTCTTATTGCCAAATTGTCTTTACAAGGATCTGGGAATGTTAGTTGCAATTAGCATTTGACATTCTTTAAATTTTGTTTTGCAGGAAAAGTTCTGGCAGTTCTTGTTGCAGTTTAATCATTTAAGAGGATAGGTGAAGCAGGTCATGGGAGAAACTTTATCAATTTGGGGCTTTGATTCTGATGCATTATATTGTTCATCAAATGAAATGCTATAACTGTTCGTGGTATGATTCTTTTTCTTGTTTCAGCACTGGGTTCTCTTCTCTTCTCTTCTATTCCTTTCCTTTCCTTTCCTTTCCTTTCTCTTAGCGTTATGCTTTTGTATAGAAACTTGTAGATAGCTCAGTGTTCTGCACCCCAGATTCTGATGAGACAGCCCACAACCACCCAGATTGTAATTAAGCTGGCCTGGGTAGATAAATGTTCTTCCCTTTTCCATCCTTGCTCTAAAGGTATCCTCTTTGATGACTGCCATGTATTTGGCTCTTTCTTTGTTTATTTTGATGGAAAAATGAGTTTTCTTGATTTTTCAAAGATATAGATTGCAATTTGGGTTGTGGTTGCGCATCAGATGTACAAGGATGGCAATTACAAACAAGCATTAGAGGATGGAGCGAGTAACACATGGAAAATGCTTGGAAGATAATCAATAATGCTAGAATGGCTCTGGCTCTGCTGCTGAGAATAGAAATGCAAAGGTTAAAGATGTGCATCAGTTTGAATGTGTTGCCAGATTACCTACTCCAGCAGAGTTATCATGTGTTATATGTTGGACAGAATTTAGTTCAACCAGAGGTGTGTTGCCATGTGGTCATTGATTTTGTTATTCATGAATCCAAGAATGGGCTGATTACATGGTATGCATTTACATCATTCTGTTAAATAAACTTGTTTAAATGTCATATAGAAGACAATTGATTCAGTGATTGTGACTTGTGACACATATAATGGACCAAACACTAGGCGGTCCTGTCATGTTTGTAGTTTGTACCGTATCAGTTTTCTTGCTAAATTCAGTTTTCAGACATTCTTCTGTCTAGTTGCTTTTGAAGAGATGCGTTTGTCATCTGAAAATACAGGTGACCCAAATTAATATTTTCCCCTGAAATGAAGGGAAGGATAGTGAGTTATCTATACAAACTGTCTCAAACATCTTTAGGTTTGGTTTTTTGGATTGTTAGAACTCAGGTGCCATTTGTCTACTTTGATGTGTTTATCTTTACCCTTTGGATGATTACGGTTGAAAAGTTCTCTTCTGATGCTGCTGCTGATGATTCATGTAGGCATCCAGGAGAAGAATTTCAGCCTGTTCTCCATGCAAGGCTGGTTTTTCAATCATAACAAAAGTGGAGGATGCAGCCACCTCTGATAAAAAAATTTATTCTCGAACTCTACCACGTGCCTCATCAGCATAGATGTTTGGGTTAGTATGCTTCAAGAACAAAATAGATTTGGTTCAGGTAATTGTCCATAATCCTTGTTTTAGCTGAAGCAGCTAGATAACTGTTCCTAGATTTCTGAAGAACTTTCTATAATATGTTCACTTTTACTGTGGCTATAACCTTAATCTTCCGTAACAAGTATCATGTAGAAGTGGATCATGTTAAAATTAAAAATTTAAAGGTTCATCTTTATTGATTTCTTATTGGAAGAGTATATCGATTTGGGGAATTGATACTGATGCCTTACATTTAAAATAAGAAGTCAGTGAATTGAAGAACTAAGATTCATTTCCAGATTTGTACTTAATTCTGATTCATCGGTTATGCAGCATGCTTCTTTTTTCTTGTTCTAGCACTTGGTTACATGTTCCTTTCTTTCCTCGTTAGTAATATGTTTTCCTGTGTAAATTAGTTATTTAGCAATGTTTTCCCTTCCAATACCTAACAGCCAGTTGACTATATTTTAATTATTGTTTGCTCAGCCAAACCTCCAAAACTGAAAGAAGCCAGGGAATGGTTATTTAAAGCTTATGTATATTGGTGGGCAGTGTGTAAGATCAAAGTTAGGTCTGTGTTTGACTTTTCTGAATCATCAGCTACCATAGAACAAAATGTTGAACCATTTCAGCAGGATGATCTGGAAAATCGACATGAATTAATAGACGAAGTCGAGTACATCACTTTGTTAAATGATCCAAATGGATCATTTGTAGAAATAGAAATAGGTGTGGCTAACGAAGAAAATGAATGTCACAATGTTATAGATGACGAAGATGATAACTTAAACAATTATTACGATAGTTCGAATTAAATTTATATTTCATTTGTTATATTAATAAGAAATATAATTTTTTCTCTTTATTAATTTATTAATTTTGGTTTTTCTACATTCGGTAAATGTTTGTTGTATATTTTGATTGTTTTATATCCATAACAAATGATGCATTTTAATTTATTTACCCATGAATGGACTCTAACAATATATTTGTTATATTGTGTTTTTTTGTTTCATGGTAGATCATACAGCAATGACTTCATAATCATGGTTTGCATCGTCCCTCGAAGGCGCCTGTCGGATAACGTTCGATAATCGTGGACGAACATCACCGTCGGATGGTAGTTCATTAGGATCTCCTATCGGTATCGGTCGTGGGTCTCCTTCCACAGGATTTTTCGTGGATTCCACGCCTTCGTATTCATGAAGCTAGCACATCCGCATCGACGAGTGTTCCTCTTTCCGCACCGGGGGTTCCATCGTCGAGCTCCGAGAGTGGCCCCTCCACACACGTGTTTGACACTCCGAGAGTTCTCACACCTCATCCGTTCGGCAACGTATTGTTTCGTCAAATACGGATCGTATGTATTTGTTTTTTTAATATGTAATTTCATTAATAATTACGTTTAAAATATTTGTTTCATCGTTTTGTTATTTGCTTAATAGATTGACTCAAGATAGTAGAGATTATTCTATGAAGATCTTTATAAGATTTTTAAGGAACAGGTGGAGAAGAAAGGATCGTTATGACAGGATGTCCCCGACGTCACTAAAGACTTTTACTTTAGTGAATTTAATGTAACGTATTTATAATTTTCTTTATAATTATAAAAAAAAATCTCATCAAATAAGTTATATAAATTTTTTTCCTTGTGCATAAACATTTTAAATGGGATGTCGACATTGATCCATTTGTTAGAGGGGCATAGGAGCGTCTTGCAAGGAAACGTTATCCTAACTTTGTTTACAAGATCGGCTTGATGCGTAAGCGACCTCAATTTATGAGTCAAGAGGCATGGGATGCATGGCAAGTTGATTTCAAGAAACCCGATCGTGTGGCTCGTTCGTAGCAAACATCGCGTAATCGATTGTCGAAGATCGGTGGTCCCGATTCGGGTCCTTTCGGACATACGAGAGGCTCAATATCTTCACGATAGCATGCATGTCACTTGGTAAATTACATGCTATTATTATTTACTTATGTCATAACATATCAATTTGGAACTTGTCATATTATTTGTAATGTTTTTTTTAGGCAATAGAATTGGGACGCCCACCTACGAATTTTGAGTTATTCCATACGACTCATAAGAAACGTGAAGGTTCATTCATCGATATGCACTCTCAGCAAACACAAGTTAGTATTTTTCAATTTCAAATATTAAATATGAAAATTTATTCTCAAAATTATTTTAATACCGTAATGATAATATTATGATTTTTTAATCCAAGATCATGTGGAGCAAATAATCAATGAGGAAGTTGAGGCTCGGAGGGAGGCGGGAATCTTAAAGCCAAAAGTAGACCAAAATGCCATATACCCGCAGTCGTCGGGGAAAAGAAGAAAATATTTTATAGGATCAGCACACAATCGATGCATTATGTGTCTCGATCGAGTGACAACAACTCCTCTCCGACATCGTAATACATGATCGATCCGGTTAACGAGCGACTTTGGATGGACTATGAGGCCACTAAGGAAGAGGTTATCAAGCTTAAGGAGACTACTTGTAACATGAAGTATCAATATGATTCCATGACATCCTTACTAATGTAGCTAGCACGGACATCCGAGTTGTCTATAGATCCGTCGATCATTTAGCAATATGTTGGTCCTTCTAGTCGACCTCCAGTTGATCCTTTAGGCGAGCACTCGAGCACGGGATGATGATGAGGATATGAGATTACACGAGCGAGGATAAGTAATGTAATATTCAATCACTTTGTTTGTTTTGTTGGTTTTTTATGAAACATATTCTAGAATGATTTTGTTAATGTTATTTTATTTTTCATATATATATATATATATATATGATTACTTATGATTGTTTATTATTAATTTTAATTATTAAATATTATATTAATAATATTCAAAAATGTCAACAAAAGTGAAGCAATTGCGAAAAAATTTGTTTTCGAAAATAGTGACGGAATAATGACAAAATAGCGATGGATTTATTATCGAAATTAGTGACAGATTAGCGATGAATTAGTGACAAAAATTAGCATTGGATTAGCAATAGAAATTAACGACGGATTTATTTTCAAAATTAGCCACGGGTTAGCGATGGATTAGGTACCTAAAAGGAGAGCCATTCGAAGTCAATTTTAGCAATGGATTTTTTAGGTTTCCGTCACTAAATTTTATCCGTCACTATTCCGTCATTAAAATCAATTTTTTTATAGTGTATCCTACAAATCGACACACAAGAACTTTATAAGTCTTAAGAGAATTCTTCAAATGACAAAAGAATATGATCTTTTTTTCTAAAAACATGATGATATGTATTCTAAAAAGGATGACAAAGCTAATACTTATGAAATTGCAATGTTAGACATTGACTCCTAGAAAAGACATATGAAAAAGATGTACGGATTACACACCATGATGGTTCTAAAGAACATACAAATAAGATTTATAAAATGCAAAGGTCCATTTATGGACTCGAGCATGCCTCTAGGAATTAGAGTCGATGTTTTGGTGAAATAATCAAAGAGTTTGACTTTTTTTATAAAAACAAAGATAAACCTTGTGTACGTAAAAGGTTAGTGAGAGCCTACTAGTCATGGTTATTTTACATGAAAAATTAAACATTATCATGTTGCAATCTATAAAAGTTTGAGACATCCAAAAAGAAAATTTTCCCAAGTATGACATGGGAGGATAGCCTATACTTTAAGAATCGAGATCTATAAATATAGACCACTTAGAATGTAAGGGGTCTCCTAAGAGCAGATACATTGATATGATACTAAAATCTTTAGCATGAAAGAATCAAAGAAAAGATTTCTTCCAATGTCACATGGGTTGATGGCTAACTAAAGTGGTTCCTAAAATTATTGATCCAATAGTATTATGTCTGCGACAACAACGAAGCTATAGCATAGGTTAAGGAACCAAGGTCTTATCAATAGTCCAAACATGTATTACGATGCTACCATCCGATTAGAAAGATTATCGGTCGTGTTAACATAAGGATAGAAAAAGTCTACACTAACGACAATATAGCTAACCCTTTGACTACGTCTTTATCACAACTCGAAACATAAGATCCTTACTCGATTGTTAAGATTAAGGGATATGGCCGATTAAATCTAGTGCAAGTGGGAGATTGTTAGTATAGGCGCCTAAGATCCAACCATGTTTGGATAGATTTAAGTTATTGTATTATTATATTATTTATTTTATTAATAATAAAAGAAGTTTTTCTATTAATTCTTATTGTTTATATTTATTTATTGAATAAAATTAGATAGAAGTCCATATAATATGCATTTGCATTAATGATTGATCGAAAGATATGAGACAAACACTAATGCATATAAATGATATTAATAAATGTTCCAAGTCATAGCATTGTCAAGAATGGATATTGACTATATGTGGTTAGACTTATGAGTGTTATGCTCATGCTATATGATAACGAGTTAGAGATCTCACATCTATTGGCATGATAATGCCAAAGCAAGCACTTAGGTGATTTATGTGAGAGAGCATATCACCTGGACTTGACTCATCATGAGAACCCATTTGGTTTAGTCTATGAGAATCTCATACAAGATGGGTACAATTGGTTCCTAAATTTGAAGTCATCATGGTTATCTCATTGAAAAATTTATGTATTTTGACACTCATTTCAATGGACCTAGTAAAGGGTTGTACATGGGCAATTTGTTGGGTGTACTAAGAATCTAATGAAGGTAGGTGGATGACTAAGATAAGACATGTCATTCCTTTTATACTAAAGGAGTTATTATATTGTACTTCAATAAATGGTTGTTTAAGAAATCTGTGGCTATAGTAGGATTACACCAATAGAGCATAATTTATTTACTCTAAGAGCTAAGACATTTGAGAATCGAAGAAAACTTGTGTGATCATAATCGAACAAGACTAATAACCAAGTTCGAGGATCACACTCGTGATAAGTTGACATGCAAACTGAATTGTGTGGTAACCATACTCATAAAAGATAATTACATATTAATTTATCCTCCTAGAGATTTGGATGGTCATGATACTTTGCTAAACGTCAATCTTAATTTATTTATCAAGAGATAAAAGAAGTGTATTTTATTCTTAATACATTCCCAACATATCTAGAAGCCTATTGAGTCATATGTATAAATTTAAGTATTCACATAATAAAAGAGAAGCAAACATGTTGGAAGAAGTTTTCAATTTTGAAAGTTTCTTATTTTGGAAAAGGTTTCGAAAATCGAAAGTTTTATAAAATGAAAAGTTTTTTATTTTAGAAATTAGTTTCCTAATTTGAAAGTCGGTTCTAAATTTAGAAGTAAATAACCTAAAGGGAAATTAATTTCCTAATTTAAGTTTAAGGATAATTTGAAAAATTGTTTCTTGATGTAGGCCTCCCGAAATTATCTAACTTAATTTATTTGAATAATCCATACGAATTAATTAGGGCAAAGTAGTTTGCGGTAATAGGTTTAACTAAAAGCCTTAAAGATATTTTGGTAGGAGAATAAACTTGAATCATATTGGATAAGGATAAATGTTTTAAAGGATAAGATCAAAAAGCCCATATATATAATAACTCCTAAACCTTAAAGGATTAAGAAGCAATAACCTAAAGTCATTTATGAACTCATTGTCGCCCCTTTCTTTGTCCTCGAAGGATAAAGAAGCCTCTCCCCTATTATATAGGATAGAGGTGTGGTAAAAGAGAGAGAGAGAGAGAGAGAGAGAGAGGCAAGGGAAATAAAAAAAAAAGGTAAAGGAAAATTAGGGCACACGAACTTGATATAAAAATAAAGAGAAAATAGTTTTCTACCTAACCCTAATGCATGCCACATTTCCCTCTCACTCTCGGGGTTGTCACAAAAATCCATGAATTGGTTTCTAAAGTAAAACACTAAACAATGTCAACAAATGTGGAGCTAGCGCTCTACCAATTTTGAGTGTTTCTTGTGTGGTGCTTGGACTATGTGAATTATTAATGAATGCTAGATGCTTGAATGACTCCTTTTTGTGCAAAGGTTTAAATCTACGCTCTAAGAGGTAATTGTTTATTTGATGCTTTAATTCATGAATATATGGCTAGTTGATTCAACGGCATGGTCTTGGCCTTTTAGATGGAGAAAAATTTTTATTTTATTCCGCACCTCCATGTGATGCATGGTCAATCATCCACACCCACTCCAAACTCCTTTCTCCCTAAAAATCCCACGCTTTTTCTTCCTTTCGCTCCTTCTTTATAAGTCCGAATTACTAGGTAAGTTTTCTCTCTCTCTTATTCTTTAAAAATTAGTTATTTTCATAATTGTTAGGTTAATTTTAAATTTAATTGATTGATTTATAATTTTGTATAGTTTTAATCATTAATTTCTTTTTATTAATTTTTTAAATTGTTATTTTTTGTTAATTGTTAGGTTAATTTGTTAATTAATTTTTAGTTTGATTAAGGTTTAATTAATTAGGTTAATTAATTGGTTTATTTGATTTAGGTTTAATTAATTAATTAGGTTAAATTTGATTAATTGTTAATTTGTTGATTAATTTGTTAATTTTTATTTTTTTTGTAATTTTTATGTTAATTTGTTAATTAATTGTTAGTTTAATTTAGATTTAATTAATTAATTAGGTTAATTTTGATTAACTAGTTGATTTGATTTAGGTTTAATTAAATAATTATGTTAAAATTTATTAATTGATTGATTTTATTTAGGTTTAATTAACTAAGTTAAATTTGATTAATTATTAATTTTTTGATTAATTTGTGAAATTTTTATTTTTTGTTAATTTTTAGGTTAAGTTGTTAATTAATTATTAGTTTGATTTAGTTTTAATTAATTAATTACGTTAATTTTGATTAATTAGTTGATTTTTAATTTTATTTATATTAGAAATTATTAATTAATTATCAGTTAAATGTAATTAGGTTTGAATTAGGGTTAATTTGATTTAGGTTTAAATTAATTAGGTTTCGATTAGAATTAATTAGGTTAATTTTATTTAGGTTAAATTTGATTAATTGTTAATTTGTAGATTAATTTGTTAAATTGTTATTTTTTGTTAATTGTGAGGTTAATTTTTTAATTAATTATTAGTTTGATTAGGTTTAATTAATTAATTAGGTTAATTTTGATGAATTAGTGGGTATTTAATTTAATTTATGTTGGATAACTTAGCAAATGATTATGAAAATTGAAATTAAAGATCAATTTTATTTGTTGTATTCATTAAATTATATTATTTTATCTATTATATATTTTTTTAGTTGTTTGTTGTGTATTTTGGATATGTTGAATTTTGCATAGGTGGTATTTTTAGTAATAAGGAAATATTCAATTTACAAGGAACACTATGTTGAATTTTTATGAAAATAATTTATAATATATTTTCGATCGAGTTGTTATTCATTTGTTGTGTTTGTTAAATTGCTTAACATGTTATTCTAGAATTATACCATGTGGATTGGACGGATCTTATCATGATGCCGGTGGCCTTGGTTCCAATGTCAATAGCGTGCGTAGACGTGGCACTACTAGTGCAAGTGTCTATGGCCATGGACTAGGTAGGGGTGCTAGCACATCGGTTGTAATATCATTGACCTAAAAACCTCTTTAAATGTGTGTGTATGCGTGTGTAAACAAATTAATTAATTAATTAATATATGAATATTTATTTAAGATGTGAATTAATATTTTATGCTTGCTTAGAAAATAAATAAAGCAAGCATAAATATTATGAAAGGTGAATGCATTATTTAGTGCTTGAATTAGTGGGTGTATGATATTAATTGTTATGGTAATATGTTAACCTATAGGTATAATTGCAAAATCTTAGGGATGAAATCATAACAATTAAAAATTTTGGTACTTGATTGAAATAATTAAGAAACTTAAGCAACCACTATAAAATTTAGAAAAGCCTAGATTGAGGGTTTAATTATGGAAAATTAAAATTTTAAGGATTGAAATTGAAGGATCCGATTGAACTAATTGAAAAACTTAGGGACCAAATGGAAGTTTTTAGCAAATTAAGGGACCAACTAAATTCATTTGGAATTAATCATTTACAACCAGAATTAGGCTAAAAAATGAAGGGAAATAAGGGCCAAATAAATTTGGCCATGTGAGAAAAAAAAAGGAAAAATATCTAATGAAAAATGAAAAGGAAAGGAAAAATAAAGAAAATGGAGAAATCTCTAGAAAGGCAATTTGATGAAGGAACTAAAGAGATTAAACCAAGTGTACTACACTTGGCAAAATCTCAAGAAATTCCTTACCTATAAATTCGGCAAAAGAGGAAGAAGAAAGGGTGACGAAAAATTGCAAACTCAAAGAAGAATAAAGGAAGAAGTCAAGCTATTTCAAGTAGGATCAAACCAAAACACCACCTAATTAACCATCTACATACCCTAAAATTAGTTTAGGAAAGCTTAAAAGAATCAAATAAAGAAGGAGGAAGAAGAGAGGTTTTGGTCGAATCATACGAGGAAGAAAAAATGAGGAACTTTAAGTCTTCAAGGAGGAGAATTTATCAAGCATCAAGTGAGGTAACTCGTAGTCTTCACTACGCCACAAGAAAAGGTTCTTTTGATGCTTGATTATTGGTGTTTTAATGCTTTAATTGTTATGAATTTATGGTTCAATTATTTGAGTTACAATGAAGTTGTTTGATTTTGATGAATTAGTGATGGAAACTATGTTTTTAATGAATGAAGTCAATTAATAGATTAGAGTTATGATGTTGATGAAGAGAGATTCGACCTAACTCGTAAATTTTAGGGGAAACTCGTTTGTTTTATGATTTTATATTAATTAAGTGTTTATTAGATTAGTTAAGTATGTTTAAAAGTGTTGAATTGAAAAATTAAAGTTGATTAGCCTTAATGAAATTTTCGACCTTAACCCTAGAATTTAGATTAATTTGGTTTAATGGTGTAATCGGGTTAATTAGATATTTTAATGTTGAATTGATTGTGTTTAAATATGTTTGATTGTGAAATTTGATGAATTTTTAGGGTTGAATATTTTGTGAGAATATTCGGCCAAAACCCTAGGATTAAAGGTGATTAAATTTGTTAATGTTTAATGTGTTTATGGTTTACAAGAATAAATTAGCATGCAAATGAGTAATTAAATGGAATAATTCACCTTGTTAAGCAACATGAATAATTATGCCAAATAGGATTAATTGCCTAATTTATAAAAATTAAGGTGAAAGAATGTTTAAAATAATATTCAAGTGTTAATTTATGTGTTTTGTGCTTGGTTACATGGAAAAGAATTCTTTAGGTAAAATTTGGCCAAATACTTGAATTTATGATTCTTGATGTTTACATGATTTATTGTTAGTTCATGCTTGCTTTGATTAATTAGTACATCTTTATAATTGAAAGATTATTTTACATGTACATCTAATTTATTAAGCATGCATATGCATGGTAAAGGTTAAGGTAAAGCATTTTATTTGAATGCATTTTCATATCATTATCATGAGAAGGGGATTTTTTTTCACTATATTCATAAAGGAAAAGGAAAAGGACATATTTTTGAAGGAAATAGCTAAGTACCTTCAAAAGGATTACAAGAGGAATGATCGCCCTCTTGTAAGGTTAAGGAAAAGAAAAAAGGAAAAGGAAAAGGGAAGCTACCTAGTGCTTTTGTGATTTTTCACAAATGCATGTTTTAAAAGAGGATCGATTAATTACACAATCAACAGGATGCGTCCAAAAAAGAAAAATGAATTTAAAAAGACATGAAAAGAATTTCTAACGCATCACATGCATTACATGTATAGACTACATTTACTAGGTATCCGTGATGCCCCGACCTCGACTCCACCGACTATTACCCAAATAGAAGTGACTAGGCAAGGCACGTCACGCCGACACTACCTAAACCCTAATCATGTCTCGTACGATGCACTTAAAAAATTGACAACACCTTACATAACAAGACCGCATATAGAAAATTTTACATGGTATAATTAATTACGGTAACAAAATATTACAATTAGCGGTTGATTCCATACCCTCAAATTACAAAAAAAAACTTGTTTCAGCTTCCTATGTTACACATGAACCTCTTAGAAGGAACCGGCCGCATCCTTACTATTTTGTCCTATTCTTGTTACATCATAGAAATAATGATGGGGTGAGCCGAAGCTCAATAAGTGGGGTGATGCACATGATATGCAATGCTTTTTTGACTTCCCACCATACTCATCAATTTTAATTTCGGATATCCTAGGTATTAGCTAGTCTACTCTATTTTTAATCCAGATGATTATCAAATCACATTCTGTTACAACGGAATTATTCCTTGTTGTAGCCACCGTTAGTGGGAATGCATCACTTAACACTGCAGTGCACACGGCTTAGAGTATGCACACAACTAGATCGCTAATACCCATTTTTCCTATTAGGTTACCAAACCTAATCGTGTAAACCAATTCTCATTCAATTGACTTTTCTCCATTTGCCCCACAATGTACATGATGCACGTGATGTTATACGTACCATATTAAACATATCCAATCCACACAGGATCCGACTTCATATATTTTCATAGGTCCAACCCACACATGGTTTCGGGCATACTCATACCTCTTATCATCATGTTTTCCTTTGTTAGAATTAAAAATCGACGAATGGTATTAATTTAGTCATGGGTCTAATTGTGTATGTGGGTACTTTTCTTTTGTTTCCTATCATAATTCTAATCATTAATTTATTCCACTATGACTCGAATAATTATTAGCATTTGAACCCATTTTCACTTATTTTAAGGTATATTTTTCTATTTTCATTTTATATCTATTTGAGCCTAATTGATAGTTAATTATGTTATCTTGGTGAAAAGGAATGGAAACCAAGTAAGTATGAAGTAAAAAGGGTGAATTTCGAGTAACCGATGAATTACACGGGCAAAGACACGTCCGTGTGAGAGGCCGTGTAACTCTTTGACTTCAAGAAAAATACCTTTCTTCACATGAAAAAAGACACGCCCTTGTAGGAGGCCGTGTAACTCTCCGAATCAAGAAAAATGTATTTCTTAATTACACGGGAAAAGACACCCCCGTGTGGGAGGCCATATAACTCTCCGACCTAAAGAAAAACACCTTTCTTCATTACATGAGAAAAGACATGCTCGTGTGGGAGGTCGTGTAACTCTCTAACTTGAAGAAAAATATATTTCTTTCCTTGCTACTCCATTTTATTCATGCATATACAAGTTCCAAGTTCGCCCATCATGTTTTGATCAACTACATAACCTAATCGATATAACTAAGCCAACAAACACCTCATAACCTATACACAAGCTTAATCAATTACAATCACATCAATTGAATGGCATGAAGCATAAAAGAAAATTACTTACATAGATATTCCATAATAACAAACAATCCTATGCCAAACAAGCATGATAAGACCAACACCTCAATACCACACAACATAATTGAAAGCTTAAGCAAATACATCAATTTTTATGAAAGGATCAAATAAATGACATAAACAAAAACCCACTTACTCGGTTTGGACGAGATTAGGTTCGTTTAGCTTTTCTTCCCTTTTTCCTTTCTTTTCCCTTCTCTCTTTCTTTGCCATTTTTCTCTTCCTCACACTTGATTTTTCTTCTATCCTTCGGTAGCTACTAGTTTTTTCAAAATTTTTCTCATTCCCTCTCTTTCTTTATATATATGTGCCTTCCATTTCCTTGCATTAAATAGGTCTATATGTGTCTTGAATTAATTAGGCAAAGCGTAAAGTAATTTGGTAAGTCATGGTGAAGGTGGCGGGTTTGTGTGCAAGTTGGATGAGTTGGCTCTCTTGCATTTAATAAAATCGATTAGGTGTCCTAACTATGGGATTTGACTAATTAAATACCCTAATTAACTTAGCTTCAAGTAATTAACATATTTCCTTCATAGATTTTCATAAAGTCCTCCTTTTAACTTGGAAATTCCCCTACCTTCCATTCGATGTTTTCCAAGGAAAATATTCCTATATTCTCAAAATTTTATACACACCTTTATTTTTCTTGTATACTATGTCCCAAGTACTTAATATATAATGAGTGGTGATTAATTAATTTTTTTGAAACTTCATCCCAAAATTCTCATATAAGTACTAATTAACCATCATCACCAAATAGTTAAAATGACACTTACAATTGCACTCTTTCTTTGTGGAGTCATTGTGTGAGGTAGCTACTAGCCGAGCACTGTGAGGGTTCTTCATCGTTGTTGAACATCAACATAGCCTCGGATATATCTTGAGAATATAGAAGAGGAGAAGAAGCATAAAGTTTATCGACTCATATCACGGATATTTTAGTATTACTCCCATTTTGACGTCAGCTCATCATCTACCACATTGTGATTTCTTAGTGGTATGCAATAGGATGATGAATAGCATTGATAGCGAGCTCTAGTAGAAATAGAGCGTGACTTGACTCAGTATATCCAAGAGATCAAAAAGGAACACAAAGTAAAATATCGGCATCTCTAGCAAGAGCTATAGGGGACTTGATAGGAGCAATAAGAGGTGGCACAATAACATGAGCGAGTAGATGTAAATGATATAGTAGTTGTTACAAATAATGCGGACCCTCATTCACATACCTTTCCTTCCTTTTTACCTCTCCTTACCCAACAAGTCGCACTTTTCTCCCCGTACCTTTCAGTTGTTGGATGGTGATAATGATGATCTCCCATCTGTACCTCTTCGATTAGACTAGCTCTTTTTATAGTATTTTATTATTTTCATACACTCGAGCACATTTGTATATATTTAATTTGATTTTATATTTTTTTATTTTACACAATAATATTTGATGTTATAATTTTATTTTTAGTTGTTTATTGCTATAACTAAATATTAAACTACTAATAATGAATTAAAAAATATATATTTTCTTCATTAGTGATGGATCAATGATTGCCTAATGATAAAAAAAAAGATTAAATTATATCAATCATTGATAGATAACTATAGAATTCATCGCTATATGGTCGACCAATGGCATTAGATTCTATCGATAAACCACTAAAGGATAGTAAAAATTTATGTAGGTATATCGGTGACACTAAACTATGGTTTAGGGATCATAGTTAACGACCAAATTCTCGCAAGGGATTTTTGTCTCTATATAGCGATAGAAGTAAAATAACTTACTAATGGTGTTGCGATAGATGTTACAATTACAAACCAACTATTTACCTCACATCGGTGACAAAAATACTTCACTATAGTAACAACTTGTTCATCGTTAATTTTATAATGGATGGTAACTTCCATTGGTAAAATTGATAGAGATAAGTGTGTTACCTGCAGATCCGGTTTTGTTGTCATTCCATCACTAAAAGAAAATAATGAATGAATATATAGATTTAGCAATAGAATTTTTTATTGCTAAAGGTTTAATTTTTGTAATGAAGGTTTCATTCCTAATTAGCATCCGAGTATCCAATTATATGTAAGTCTTTCTTTTGATAACACAAATAATAACCTAAAATGCTCTTAAAATATCTCAAGATCTTTTTCATAGCCTTCTAATGCTCTCGACAAAAATTCGATTGAAATCAATAACCAAACTAATTGAAAAACATATATTTGGTTAGTACATATCATTACATACGTAAATCTTCTAACTACACTTGAATATAACACTTTAGACATCTCTTTTTTTTTAGAATTTTAGGACTTATTTACGATTTAAACCTTTATCTTTTGATACAAGGGTATCCACAGAATTACAATTATCGATATGGAAATGTTCTAAAACTTTATGGATATAATGCTCTTGTGATAGCATTAGAAAGTTCTTCAAATGATCTCTACTAATCTTGACTCACAAAATAGAATCTGCCTCACCCATGTCCTTCGTGTCAAAATTCGAGAATAATTACACCTTTATAGACATAAAAAAGTTTTTATCATTCCGAACTATTAAAATATCATCAACATATAAAGATAGAATTGAAAAATTCTCTTTAGTTCTTTTAACATAAACACAATGGTCTTCCTCAATTATTTTAAAATTATAAGTTGTTATTGCCTTATGAAAATGAAGGTCCCATTGTCTAAATGATTGTTTCGGACTATATATAGATCATTAGAGCTTGCAAACTTTGCATTCTTGGCCTTCAACAATAAAACCTACAAGTCGCTCTATATAGATTTCTTCTTTTGACTTCCCATTAAAAAAAGGCATTTTCATATCCATTTGATGCAATTCTAAGTCTAAATATGCAAAAATGGCTAAAACTAATCATATCGAGGCAAACCTAATAACACATGAAAACTTTTTTTGTTGTAGTCTATATCCTCTTGTTCGGTAAAATCTTTAGCCATAAGAAGAGCTTTATATTGTTTAACTAATCTATCTCGCCTTTTGTTTTATTTTGAGGACCCACTTATTTCTAATTCCTTTACAACTTGATAAAAGATCAACTAAACTCCATATCCGGTTCAACTCATTGATTACATTTTCTCTTCTAATGTAACTTTCTATTTATCTTTGGCGGGACATATTAGTGTCTCTTTCACTATTTTTGGCTCTTCATCATCTTATGGAGTTACAATGTAGGCTTCGTTATCAATTTTAAATTATTTTTAAGGAATTCTCGATCGATCTCTCTTCCGTGAATGTGGCTTCTCACTAACACTAATCAAAATTAGATCATTCTCATTCCTCCCACTTAATTAAGATGGTGTTAGTATGCTATGAAAAATCCTACTAGAAAGAAGAGAGTGTTGCACAAGTAGTTTTAGGTTGATTTTGGTTAATTATTGGCATTTCATCCTTTTCTTCTATCTTAGAAAAATGAAGATCGTTTTTATGTATCTTATTCTTTTTAGAAAAGAGATCTTTTAGAAAAGCGATATCTCAAGGTTTGATTTCAATAGCTCATCCATTAGAGTCTTTATCGATGAAAATGTATCCCTTTAAGTATTCATAGTATATTACAAAGATATATTTCTTTCCCATAGATATTAAGTTATAGGATCATGTATCCTATGGAGGTACGGAATAAATAAAAAAATTCCTCCATCTAAGGCCCCAAGATCAAGTCGTTGAATCTACTAACCATACATACATGAATTATAAGCTATAAGTAAAGGATTACCTCTTGTAGTGTAAATCTAAACTCTTTTCAACAAAGTCATCCAAGTGTCCGACCTCTATTGATGATCCACATAGTCCAAGTATCCATAAAGAAGCACTCGAATTAATGGAGTGCTAGCTCCATCTTTTTCTAATTTTGTATTTCCTCTAGAAATCAATCCCGAGCAATTTTACGATAACCTTAATAGAGAAGAAAAGAATATTTCTTGCTAGGGCTTAAAAAAAACTATTTTGTCCCTTATTTTCTCTCTTGGCCGTGTGCCCTAGGTGATTTAAGGGCTGGCTGAATTTTTTCTTTTTTTTTCTTTTTGTGTTAGTTGAATTTTCTCTCTCATATATATTTATATGAGAGTTTCCTTATCCTCCAAGGACAAGGAGAGTGACGGCTATAAGTGTAACCATCGTAAAATTCGTAACCGTATAAGTATACATATCAAGATATTTATATTCATATATATATACTAAGTATGGGTGTTACGTATGTGAAAATCTGTAACCATGTAAAAATACGTATTGAAATATTCGTACATGAATGGTGATACGTACATTATGTGTGGATGCGATTTACGTGGCTTTTAATAATTTTATGGTATGCACGTATTTGGTGTTTATATACGTGCTTATATGTATTGGGTGTTTATGTATGTGAATGTTGGGATAAATTGGTGTACGTCAATATTTAAGGGGGAAAAACTTTGGGTAAATTAGTTAGAAATTTTCTTTTATATGTAATAAGTATAAATTAAAGAAAAGGAAGTGCTAATTATCGAAATTTTAGGAGGAATTCTGAAAATGTAGTTAATTTAATTACCCTCCTTTAATCACATTTTGGCCCCCACTTTCTACAAATTTCCATTAACCATCACCCCTTCCTCCTTGAAATTTGAACCCATCATTTTATTAATTTCAACCACATTTACCTTAAATTTTACCACAAGCTCTTGACACTTGTATTGAGCATTAAATGGGATAAGATTAGATAAGATATTTAAGTAAAGAAAATGGGATAAAGATGTATTTTTTGGTGCATCCCGTAGCCTTCCTCAAAGCAAAGAAAGAAAGAGTGAAAGAGAGGGAAGAAAGAGAGAAAAATGGGAAGGAAGAGAAGGGGAGAAGAAGAAAGAAAGAAAAAAAGAGGAAAGCCAAAGAGATCCTTAGGAAAGCTTAATCTAAAGTAAGTAGGTTTTCATTTAAGTATCATATTATGCTTTAAGTTTCATTTCATGTACTTAAATTATGAGTTAATTTGAGTTATTTTCATGTCTTAAAGTTCTATTTTAAGTGTAATTTGTGGGTGTTATCTTTAAACCATGTAATATGTTGTTTTGGTGGTTTGTGATGGTTATATGCTTGATGTTTGGGAGGAATCCATGTATGGATGCCTTGTTGTGATAATTTATGATGTTTTTGATGTTTTAAAAAATTTTCATGTATGTGGTGATGGGTTGGATTGGACTTGGACTAAATGTAAATGAACTAAAACATGTTTAAAGTTGGTTTGGAAGAACTAATAAATTTGTTTTGATGAGGAGTAAATTATGTTCGAAATTTAGGGTGCATGTTCAAGGACTTTAGGTCAATGTTTAGGTGACACTTAACGAATAAAAGTTGTTCATCTATGTCTCAAATAACTTCCCTTAAAATTTCTTGGTCATTGGATTAGTTTACAAAGAGTTATATCCAATTTCGTACAGATAGCTCTAGACAAACTACTACTCGGGCAGATTGCTCCCTAAGTTTCAAAATTTTATAATAAATTGTGTACTTGGTATTTCGACCTAATTTTTAGATATTTTATAAATCAATATTTCTAGTATCTAAAATAAAATGGGTAAGATTTAATTATGTTCAGAAGTTGAAAAATTACTTACTTGATTAGAGGTTGTCCGGTAGTAAACCCTAAAACCCAATAATTAGACTTGGACAAAATTAATGGGTGTAGATAAAATAAGATGGAATTGGATAAAGTCAACGGACTTAGGATTAAGTTAATAAACTTGGATAAAGTTAATGGGCCTGGAATAAATTAAATGGACTTGAACTAAAATCAAAAGGATTGGTTTTAAAGTAGATGGGCTTAGACTAAAAGAAATGGGTTTGGACTAAAATAAGTGGACTTAGATAGAAATAAAAGGGATTTGAAAATTATAAAGAAAATTTATTCTTTTAGAGAGGAAATAAGGAAAAGATTTGGACCTTCTTTTAAATATTAATGAAACTAATGAACAATATTAATGAGCGAGAGGTTGTGTTCCCATTATGAGTACCATGATTGATATGTGAGCGACGAGTGAATCCCGAGTGTTGGTTGAACTCGTGAGTATGGCTTGAGAAAGAAGAGTTGGTACCCAATTTTAGTTTAATGTGATTAAACATGTTATCACGTGCATTGGGGGGTGGAATAAATTGAGAAAAATTATTGAGTCATGAAATGACATGGTTTGATAATTGAATTGAGTGGAATGGGTAATAGCAAGGAATCCATAGTGCGAGCTCTATTTACTAACACCGTTAAACGAGGGATAATTCCACTAACCGTGTGCTACAATGAGGGATAATTCCACTAATCGTTTGCTACAACGAGGGATAATTCCGTTGCGAGCAGTAGGTGATATTGAGATCACCGAGATAAAGTAATAGAGCGAGTAGGTGATAACACGATCACCGAGAGATAGAACGCACGGACTTGCGGATACCCGAGGTACTCGGATTAAAATGGATGAAAATGTGAGAAACAGAATAGCATTGCATATCACATGCATCACCTTACTTACCGAGCTTTAGCTCATTCGTTATTGTAATTATGTATTGTTCGAGCAAGGGCAAAGTTACGTCGATCGAGAATGCTATCGATTCTCGCTAAAAGACGCTCATGTGTCACTCATAAAAATAGGAATATCTTTTGTGTCATTAAAAAGAGGTACGGTCCTAATTTGTAAATTGTAGGCATTTTGAGTATTTTGTAAATTATAAAACTATCTATAATAATGTTTGTAAATTGTATCGTACGTTGCCCATGGTTTAGTTATCTATGTATTTTGTTGTATATAGTGGAGGAAGTAGGGGACTTAGTCCCAACGAGTGTGTCATACCGATCATGCATGTTAGGTAATAGGCAAGGGAGCCGGGGCGTCACATTTAATGGTATCGAGCTCTGGTTTAATAAGTTGGGTAGAGTCTTAAGTGTCACGTGGGCCGGAGAACCAATACACTCTTCGACGGTAAAAAAAAAAATTGATTCATTATTTATTTGGTTAAATAAATGTATGTGATTGTTGTATATGTTTTGTGTTGGTATACAATTATAAACCATAAAATAATGAGGATTATAAATATTCTCATTGTAGATGCCGTGTATACGATACATTCCCTGAGTTGTTAGGACCCACGAGCAGGAGGGTCTCTCTAGCCGCTTATTGGGTGGAACTAAATAATCTCGCTATGATGCCGGATCAAGATATAGTTATTCACGTTACTAGAGTACATGATTTGATTCAACGAGATAGTATTTGTCGATGCCACTTTTAACCGAGTCCGCGACCTAGATTATATGCGGATGACTTTACACAAGACCCTCCTACTCGGGGATCGGCGATTGCTTGGATGAGGTCCGAGAGGGTCAAATCGATCGTAATTCCTATCGAAACCTAATCCAAACCTTCTTGTCAACCCATGTTAGATGGACCCTCGTTAAGATGATGTATAATTGGGGTCTACCCGTGTTTATTGCTCGTGAGATCGTACATATCACATCGGTAGTGGCTATCGATTGGTGGAGGGTAGAGGGTGCCTTTTCACGACGCGTCCGATACATATTCGACACGTTAACCGCACCCCTAAGAAATATGAAGTGCAACGTAGTAGCTTCCGTACAATTTTGATATAAATAGGAATACCATTTTAGTTGTAATTATGGTACAAAAACCCTTAGGAAGGAAAGTGCTCATAAAATCGACTTTGTATGAAATGCTTAACATATATATAAATATGTAAATTTTTATAGGTATCCGAATGACTTTCGTTATATATTGCCTATGATATGAAAGGATGTCGATATCATAACTAACCTAGATATAACATGACATGTATAAAGCTAAAACATCGTCGCTAAGAAGGAACCCGAGTGCGAGAAGGAGGAGAAGGAACCTCTAATGATAACAATGTGAACCAACAAGATGCGTTGAATCGTATGTTGGACATAATACAACAACAACGAGCAAGCAATATGACAACAACAACAAACCCATACAGAGCGAGATGAAACAACTTCTAGCTATGCACCAACGACCTCCACCTCCGCCGCCTCGGCATAGGAATGATGTCGTGGAGAGATTTCGTAAAATGAATCCTCAAGAATTCGTCGAAGGGGTTAACCCGATGATAACGGAAGAGTGGATTAAATCCTCGGACGTAATATTTGAATATCTACACTTCAATGATAATGAACGAATGTCGTGTGCTATCTTTATGCTAACCACGGATGCCCACACTTGGTAGGAAAGTGCACGAGTAACAATTAATGTACCCACTTTAACTCTGGAAGAGGTTTAAGAAAATCTTTTACAATAAGTATTTCACTACCGACATAAAGGATAGGAAGATTCGGGAATTTTTAGAATTGAAACAAGATGGAATGTCGGTAGGAGAATATGTACGAAGATTTGAACAAGGGTGTCGATTTGTTTCATTCATTACCGGGGATGAAAACTTGAAAAAGAATCGATTTTTAACGAGACCGAACTCGACGAGTTCGGAGTATGGTACGGATGTCCGCCGCTAATACTTTTTCAAAAATGGTAGACAAAGCAATACCGGCGGACGAGGATTAGAAGGAGATTTCAAAGGGGATACAACGGAAAAGGCAAACATTCAAATCTCGAGCTTCTTCCTCCGGGCCATTAAGACGAGCTCCGCCAAGAAACTTCAATCGAGGCGGTGGTCCGGAAAGTGCACGAGCCGCCGGACCAACACTTTATGCCCCAAGGTCACCATCGGGAATTCAATCGAGACCAATGTTAGGTAACCAATCTCGGTGCAATAAGTGTGGGAGGTTTCATATCGAGGAGTGTCGATCGGATTTAAGAACTTGTTTTATCTATCACAAGCAAGCACACATAGCCTCCGATCGTCCCTCGGTACGAAACGAGGACCAGGAAGGGTACTCGCTTGGATGTATACGATGACCCAAGAAGAGGCTGACCGGAAGGACGCGGTAGTGATTTATGGTAATGTCGCACTCCTTGGCTTGGTTACTTATGTTTTGATTGATTCTGGTGCTACTCATTCATTCATATCAAAAACATTGTTAGAAAGCCTAGGGTATTAAACCCGAAACATTGACGAGTAGAATATCCGATAGTAGTCCCTTCTAGAGAATATATGGAGTCGACGAGCCTAGTAAAATAGTGTCAACTACGGATTGAGGATAGGCATTTGGAGGTAGATTTCATAGTATCGGACCTTTAAGATTTTGATTTGATTCTATGAATGGATTGGCTATCGAAGCACGACGCCCATATCGATTGTCGGGGTAAGAGAGTAGTTTTTGATCTACTTGGAGGTCGGTAGTTAGAATTTAAGACGGATACAAAGTGTCAAGTTATACGGATCATCTCGGCCATAAAAGCTCAAAAGATGCTAGGAAAAGGGTGTACGGGGTACCTAGCACATGTGGTGGATAGTCGGGTAGAACAAAAGTTGAAGCCAAGCGATATAAAGGTTATAAGAAAGTATTTAGACGTGTTCACAAAAAGTTTAACTATGCTATCATCGTAGAGAAAGGTAGAATTTGAGATTGAATTAGAGTCGGGCACGACTCTAATTTTTAAAACTCCCCATAGGATGGCCCCATTGGAGTTGAAAGAGTTAAAGGTGTAACTACAGGATTTACTAGATAAGGGATTCATACGCCCTAGTTCCTCGCTATGGGGAGCTCCGGATCCGTTCATGAAGAAGAAGGACGATAGTACGCGGTTATGTATTGACTATCGAGAATTGAATCGCATGATAATTAAAAATAGGTACTCGTTGCCTCGAATTGATGACTTATTCAACCAATTACAAGGTGCGACGGTGTTCTCCAAGATAGATCTACAATCGGGATATCACCAGTCGAGAGTAAGATCGAAGGATGCGAAGAAGATAGCTTTCGAACGAGATACGATCACTACGAATTCCTAGTAATGCCGTTTGGATTGACTAACACCCCATCCATCTTTATGGACTTGATGAATCGAGTCTTTAAAGGATTCTTGGATAAATTTATCATTGTGTTCATCGATGATATTCGGTTTATCCTCGAAGCTAGGAGGAGCATAGGGAGCATTTAAGAACTCGTTTTACGGATATTAAGTGATCGGCGAACTGTACGCTAAATTCAAGAAATGTGAATTTTGGCTGGAGCAAGTAGCTTTTCTTAGCCATGTGGTGAAAAAAGAGGGCATAGTAGTAGATCCGAGAAAAGTAGAGGCGATCCAAAATTGGCCTATCCTAAAAAACGTGACGGAGGTACGAAGTTTCTTAGGGCTAGTCGGTTACTATCGAAGATTTATGGAGGGCTTCTCTAAGATAGCCATGCCTCTTACTAACTTGATGAAAAAGAATGTCAAGTTTCGGTGGACGGATGTTTATGAGAAAAGTTTTCAAGAATTAAAGCAAAGGTTAGTCACCGTCCCAATGCTAACCATTCCGTCCGAAAGTGAAAACTTCATGGTGTATAGCGACGCTTTTAAAAATGAGCTAAGAGTAGTGTTGATGCGGAATATAAGAGTAATAACCTATGCATCGCGATAACTAAAAGAATACGAATGGAATTGTTCAACGGATGATCCGGAGTTAGCAACGGTAGTATTTGCCTTAAAAATATGGAGATATTACTTATATAGAGAAAAGTGTGAGATATATACGGATCACAAAAGCTTACGATATATCTTCACATAAAAGGAGCTGAACATGAGGCAAAAAAGATGGTTAGAGCTAGTAAAGGACTATGATCGTATAATCAACTACCATCCGGAAAAAGCCAATGTTGTTGCCGATGCTTTAAGTAGAAAATCGATAGCAACGATGCAATTAATTCAACAATCGATAGCAAGAGACTTTTAAAAGCTCGAACTTGAGGTAATTCCTGTAGGCCATAAGAATATTTTATCGGCTTTGATAATCTTGCCGACTCGCAGGAGAGAATCAAAATGGAGCAACAAACGGATGCAAAGTCGATCGAAATAAAACGAGTATAGAGGCTGGAAAGGAGTCTAATTTTGTGGTGGATAATAAAAGCGTAATCAAATTTAAGGGAAGGTTATGTGTTCCCTTGGTGGAGGACTTGAAGGAAGAGATACTAAGGGAAGTACATGCAACTCTATACTCGATACACCGGGAAGCATAAAAATGTATCGGGATTTACAAAAATGTTATTGGTGGCCCGGAATGAAGATAGACGTGGTAAATCATGTAGCAAGATTTTAGACTTGTCAACAAGTAAAAGTGGAGCACTAAAGACCCTCGGGAACGTTAAAACCGTTGGTAATTCTAGAATGGAAATGGGAGCATGTAACTATGGATTTTTTTATGGGATTGCCAAGGTCGGAGAAGTGGTCGGATGCTATTTGGATGATTGTGGATAGGTTGGTCAAATCAACCCATTTTCTTTCGGTCAAGACCACCTACAATTTGAACCGAGTATGCCCAATTGTACGTTGATGAGATCGTAAGGCTACATGGGATCTCGATCTCAATTGTATCCGATCGAGATCCAAGATTCATCTCTCGTATTTTGGAAGAGTCTACATAAAGCCATGGGCACGAAGCTAAACTTCGGTATAACTTATCATCCACAAACCGATGGACAATCCGAGCTAGTAATTCAAATTCTAAAAGACATGTTGCGAGCATATGTTCCGGATTGGTCCGAAAAATAGGAGAAATATGTACACTTAGCTGAATTTATGTATAACAATAGCTACCAAGCTTCAATTGGAATGGCTCCGTATGAAGCTTTGTATGGACGTCGATGTAGATCTTTAGTGCATCGAGATGAGGTAGGAGAAAGAAAGTTATTGGGACCGGAGTTGGTACAACGAACGGTCGAAGCAATGGATAAAATCCATCAACGATTAAAAACGACTCAAAGTAGACGGAAAAGCTACGTCGATAAGAGATGAAGGGATCTAGAATTCGAAATCGATGACTATGTGTTCCTAAGGGTTTCACCGATTAAAGGTGTGCTTGCGATTTGAAAAGAAAGGAAAGTCGAGTCCCCGATACATTGGGCCATTTGAGATATCTGGATCGAGTAGGCGATAAGGCATATCGCCCGTTGCTACCGTCATCCTTAGCGAGTGTGCATAATATGTTCCATGTATCTATGCTAAGGAAGTCCGTTGGAGAACCTAGCCATATCTTGGAGAAAGACATACCAAACCTTACCCCCGACTTCACATATGAAGAGAGACCGATCCGGATTTTGGATTGTCAAGTCAAACAAGTTGAAGAATAAGGAGATTAGGCTAGTTAAAATTTTATGGGAGAATCACGATTGCGAAGAAATGACATGGGAACTGGAGGAAGAGATGAGAGATAAATACCCGATATTATTTGAATAGGTCAATTTCGAGGACGAAATTTCTTTTAAGGAGGAGAGAAATGTAACCCTCGTAAAATCCATAACCGTATAAGTGTACATATCAAGATATTTATATTCGTATATATATACTAAGTATAGATGTTACATACGTGAAAATCCGTAACCATGTCAAAATACATATTGGAATATTCGTACGTGAATGGTGATACTTACATTATGTGTGGATACGATTTAGGTGGCTTTTAATAATTTTGTGGTATATACGTATTTGGTGTTTATGTATGTGCTTATATGTATTTGGTATTTATGTACGTGAATGTTAGGATAAAGTGGTATACGTCAATATTTAAAGGGGAAAACTTTAGGTAAATTAGTTAGAAAATTTCTTTTATATGTAATAAGTATAAATTAGAGAAAAGGAAGTGCTAATTGTCAAAATTTTGGGAGGAATTCTGAAAATATAGTTAATTTAATTACCCTCCTTTAATCACATTTTGGCCCCCACTTTCTATAAATTTTCATTGACCATCACCCCTTCTTCCTTAAAATTTAAACCCATCCTTTCATTAATTTTAGCCACATTTACCTTACATTTCACCACAAGCTCTTGACACTTGTAATGAGCATTAAATGAGATAAGATTAGATGAGATATTTAAGTAAAGAAAATGGGATAAGGATGTATTTTTTTGGTGCATCCCGTAGCCTTCTTCAAAGCAAAGAAAGAAAGATTGAAAGAGAGAAAAACGGGAAAGAAGAGAAGGGGAGAAGAAGAAAGAAAAAAAAAGGGGAAAGCCAAAGAGATCCTTAGGAAAGCTTAATCCAAAGTAAGTAGGTTTTCATTTGAGTATCATATTATGCTTTAAGTTTCATTTCATGTACTTAAATTATGAGTTGATTTGAGTTATTTTCATGTCTTAAAGTTCTATTTTAAGTGCAATTTGTGGATGTTATCTTAAACCATGTAATATGTTGTTTTGATGGTTTGTGATGATTATATGCTTGATATTTGGGAGGAATCCATAAATGGATGCCTTGTTGTGATCATTTATGATGTTTTTGATGTTTTAAAAAATGTCCATGTATGTGGTGATGGGTTGGATTGGACTTGGACTAAATGTAAATGAATTAAAACATGTTTAAAGTTGGTTTGGAAGGAACTAATAAATTAGTGTTGATGAGGAGTAAATTCTGTCCGAAATTTAGGATACATGTTCAAGGCCTTTAGATCGATTTCTGGGTGAATGTAAAGAATAAAAGTTGTTCATATATATCTCAACTAACTTCCATTAAACGTTCTTAGTCATTGGATTCATTTACAAAGAGTTATACCCGATTTAGTACAAATAGCTTTAGACAAACTACTACTGGGCAGATTGCTCCCTAAGTTTCAAAATTTTATAATAAATTATATACTTGGTATTTCGACCTAATTTTTAGATATGTTATAAATCAAT
Source organism: Dovyalis caffra (assembly GCA_963924115.1). Taxonomy (NCBI): domain Eukaryota; kingdom Viridiplantae; phylum Streptophyta; class Magnoliopsida; order Malpighiales; family Salicaceae; genus Dovyalis; species Dovyalis caffra. The sequence goes on from CAWUPB010000058.1 coordinate 1,730,408, forward strand.
ATGTCTAGTATCTAAAATAAAATGGGTAAGATTTAATTATGTTCAAAAGTTGAAAAATTACTTACTCGATTAGAGGTTGCCCGGTAGTAAACCCTAAAACCCAATAATTAGACTTAGACAAAATTAATAAGTGTAGATAAAATAAAATAAAATTGGATAAAGTCAATGGACTTAGGATTAAGTTAATAAACTTAGATAAAGTTAATGGGCCTGGAATAAATTAAATGGACTTGGACTAAAATCAAAAGGCTTGGTTTTAAAGTAGATGGGCTTAGACTAAAAGAAATGGGCTTGGACTAAAATAAGTGGACTTAGATAGAAATAAAAAGGATTTAAAAATTATAAAGAAAATTTATTCTTTTAGAGAGGAAATAAGGAAAGATTTAGACCTTCTTTTAAATATTAATGAAACTAATAAACAATATTAATGAGCGGAGGTTGTGTTCCCGCTATGAGTACCATGATTGGTATGTGAGCGACGGGTGAATCTCGAGTGTTGGTTGAACCGTGAGTATGGCTTGAGAAAGAAGGGTTGGTACCCGAGTTTGGTTGAATGTGATTAAACATGTTATCACATGCATTGGGGGGTAGAATAAATTGAGAAAAATTATTGAGTCATGAAATGACACGGTTTGGTAACCGAATTGAGTGGAATGGTAATAGCAAGGAATCCATAGTGCGAGCTCTATTTACTAACACCGTTAAGTGAGGGATAATTCCACTAATCGTTTGCTATAACGAGGGATAATTCCGTTGCAAGCGGTAGGTGATATTGAGATCACCGAGAGAGAGTAATAAAGCGAGTAGGTGATAACACGATCACCAAGATATAGAACGCACGGACTTACGGATACCCAAGGTACCCGGATTAAAATGGATGAAAATGTGAGAAACATAATAGCATTGCATATCACGTGCATCACCCTACTTACCGAGCTTTGGCTCATTCCGTTATTGTAATTGTGTGTTGTTAAGGCAAGGGCAAAGTTAAGCTAATCGAGGATGCTATCGGTTCTCGCTAAAAGAGGCTCATGTGTCACTCATAAAAATAGAAATATCTTTTGTGTCATTAAAAAGAGGTACGGGCCTAATTTGTAAATTTTTAGGCATTTTGAGTATTTTGTAAATTATAGAACTATCCGTAATAATGGTTGTAAATTGTTTCGTATGTTGCCCATGGTTTAGTTATCTATGTATTTTGTTGTGTATGATGGAGGAAGTAGGGGACTTAGTCCCAACAAGTGTGTCACGCCCGTTAGGTAATAGGCAAGGGAGCCGGGGCGTCACAATGAGTCCATAAAGGACTCTAGATTGTTGCTTCTTTATCCTCCAAGGATGATGAGTTATTTTATATGTGGACTATTTAATTATTATCTTTAAAACATTTAACCTTATCCAATAAGATTGATGTTTATCCTCCCACCAAAATTATCTTTAAGCTTTTTAATTAAATCTAATCGGCCAAAACTATTTTAGCCCAATTAATTTATTTGGATTATCCAAATAAATATTCTTAGATTATTTTGACGGGATCTACATTAAGAAATAATTTTTCAAAATATCATTTAACCTAAATTAGGAAACTCTTTTCCTTTTAGGTTCTTTATTTTTCAAATTTGAAGCTAACTTCCAAATCGGGAAATTGATTTCTAAAATAGGAAACTTTTCATTTTTGGAGACTTTTCATTTTGAAAACTCTTTCCAAAATAAGAAACTTTTATAATTGAAAATTTTTTTCGATATCTTTGCTTCTCATCTTTTATATGAATACTTGAACTTATGCGTGTGACTCAATAGGCTCCTAGATATGTTGGCAATGTATCAAGAATAAAAGATTCTTCTTTAGTCTCTTGATACATAAATCAAGATTGGCCTCTAGCAAGGCATCATGACTACCCAATTTTCTATGAGGATTAGTTAATTCATTATTACCTTTCACGAGCATGGTTACCATATAATTCCTTCCTCATGTCAAGTTATCACAATGTGATCTTGAACTTAATTATTAGTCTTGCTCGATTATGATCACAAAATTTTTCTTCGATTCCCAAATATCTTAGCTCTTAGAGTAGGCCAACTATGCTCTATTGGTGTACTCCTACTATGGTCATAGATTTTTTGAGCGGACATTAATCGAAGTAAAATGTGATAACTCCTTTAGCATACAAGGAATGATATGTTCGACCTTAGTCATACACCTACCTCCATTAGATTTCTAGTGCACCCAACGAATCGCTCACGTGCAACCCATTAATGGGTCCATCGAAATGAGTGTCAAAGTGCATAAGTCCTCCAATGAGATAATCATGATGACTTCAAGTCTAAGGACTATTTGTACCCATCTTGTATGAGATTCTCATAGAATAAAACCAAATGGGTTCTTATGACGAGTTAAGTCCAGGTGACATGTTCTCTAACATAAATCACCTAAGCGCTTGCTTTGACATCACCATGTCAATATGTGTGAGATCTCTTACTCGCTATTATATAGCATAAGCATAGCACTCACAAGTCTATCCATATTTGTCAATGTCCATTCTTGACAATACTACGACTTGAGACATTTAATGATATCATTTATGTGCATTAGTGTTTGTCTCGTATTTTTTGATCAATCACTATTGCAAATGCATATTATAAGGACTTCTATCTAATTCTTCCGAACATGTAAACAAAAGAATTAACGGAATGACTTCTTTATTATTATCAAAATAAATAATGCAATGATACATTAACTCAAGCTCATCCATACGTGGTTAGATCTTGGGCACCTACACTAACAAATTTCTCATACTTATGGGAAAATGAACATATACAACATGCCTTTATGGGTGCAAATAATGTAAATTAGACTTACGACCCATTCATAACTTATAAGGTGTAAAGGCTACCGATTTAAAAAGCATACGATTAAGTATATAGACTACAGATCATTAATGCATCTCTCCATAATTAAATCAAAAGATTCATATGTACCATCATAAATCTAACCATGTTAAATAATATACAGTTCTTATACTCTACTACACCATTTTGTTATTGTTCTAGGAATTATAAGTTGTATAATTATGTCTTTCTCATTACAAAGACCTTTAAATTGATATAATAGATACTCATGGCCATATTGATCCTCAAAGTTTTAATTCTTTTATCTAATTGATTCGCAACCATGTTAACGTATTTAGTAAAGCAATATATTGCTTTTCATTTATGGGAGATAAAAAATACATAATCAAATCGAGTGAAGTTATTTATAAAAGTAATAAAATAGGATGCACCATGTCTAGTTCTTACTTTCATAGAATTACAAATGGTTGAATGTATTAGATGCAAAGGAAATTCTACCCTTTGAGCTTTATCAAATGGTTTTCTAGTTGTTGTTCCTTGTAAGCAATATCCATAAATGGGCAAGTCAATTCTTATGATTGATCCTAAAAGACCATCTCTAGCTAGTTTCTTCATTCTATCTTGCACAATATGCCCTCAACGAGCATGCCATATATTAATATCTACATTATCATTACTAAAATTAATTAGCATAAAAAACATATATTACTATTCACATTAGAATATTTGGTATTCAACATCAAAATCATCCACGATATAATCAAATCTTAAATAAATAAAACCATTAAATATTTCTAAAATACTACCATAGAAGTACAAATTATATCTTAGTTTGAATATAAACAACTACGGAGACTAAATTTTATTGAATCTCTAAAGTGTAAAAGACATCATCCGGATACAAGGTATTTTCTTCCTATAAATTCAACTTCACGTGCCAAGTCCAAGCACTTCAATCCTCGTGTTGTTACCTACATATATCCATTGCCTCCCACTTAAAATCCAACAAAATTCTATTAATATATCTCTATCTTTAGCTACATAGTTGATGGCTTTTAAGTCTACAATCCAAAAAGGATGAGATTTACTAAGCATTATAGTACAAAAAATATAAGCATTAATAGAAGAGTTATTTAAAGATAATACCTTTTTTGACTCGGTGCATTCACAAGCAAAATGACCCGACTTGCCATAATTATAACACATCAATTTAGTCTTGTCTTTCTTTCCATTATATTTTCCCCTCTTATGCTTAAAAAACTTGTTCCTCTTTTTTGGTATATGTCCGAGTCTCTTTCTCTTTTTTATTGTTATGCGACTTACATGTAAAGCTTAAAAATTTCTTAAAGTTAGATTCAGCCACTTATGCTTATGCATTTGGCCTAACCGCCTCATGATGCTCATCTTCCAGTTCAATATGATGAACAACATCGGCACATATTTTGATACTCTCATTGTGGGTCATGTTCACTTTTATATGCTCTCGGCTATAAAGGAGAGATCGGATAACATCCTATACTTGTTGTTCATCCGTCAAGATATGCCTAGCTTGCTTCGGTTATGTAATCATGTTCGACATGTCCCTCAAATGCTTGCTTCATGGATTTGTTCAAGACCTTTTTAAAAGTATCGAATTTGATCATCAACTCGCTTTTGTTTGTAGATAGTGGTCATTTCAAACTCCTCCCTTAGTGCTACTTAAATGGCATTAGCAGTTGGACAATTTTGATACTTAAAAACTAGACTACTATTCATAGAACTAATCAATATTCTCGTTGCAATGGAATATGCCTTCTTCTAGGCACGATAAATAGTAATATCTCGACAATTTTGGACATTGTTGTTCACATCATCAAGTTGAGACTTAATCATTTCATGATTAATAGTCTTCAATGCTTGTTACTCTTTTAGGATATATTGTGTCTTAACATGTCATATGTTATAATTGTCCCATTAAGTTTTTTGTCCTTATTCAAATCAACAATGGCATTCTTTATTATTATTTTGTCAATCGGATATATATATATATATATATATATATATATATATATATATAGTCACTAATTTTTTTAAATTAATTATTAAAATTCAACATAATATACGAAATCGACAATTCATTACATTCTCCATCATCATCTATATTCAAATGTTTAATTTTAATAACTAAACTCAAAAATAGTGTTATTTAATTTTATCTCATAATATTTGTTAAACATTTATGAACCAATAAAACGAGATAAATATAAACAAAATAAAATGTTTCATAAATTTATACATATAAATTCAAAATTAACATGAAATTTAAACACATAATTCAAACAATATACAAATAGTTTATGAAATTATATATAAAAAAAATCAACCATCAGCAACCTTATTATCAAGATCATCATTATCATCAATGTAATCCTTGCAATTATGATCATCATCATAATCATAAAGTGAAATGTGAGAGGAGATGTTATTTCCTTGACAAGGTGAATATCTTAAATACTGTTTTCTAATTGATAAAGACATTGACCTATCAGTTGAGATTTTTTTTAAAAAAAAAAAAAAATCAACGTTGGAGAATTAATGAGGTGCATTGTCCAACAGATAAATTTCAATGATGCATCGCTGGGCTTTTCTTTTTATTATTATTATTATTATTATTATTATCTTATTAAAAATTTTGGAATAAATTCCAAAATTGTCGAAATTCTGAACCCTAGCAACAGAGTATTGCATAAAATATTTTAAAAAAATTTCTTAGAATTTATTTCATTAAAAAATCATTATTAATGAATTTCGTACTTTTTTATAACAATAATTAAAATAAATTCATTATAATATTAAAAATTCAATTCTGGACTATATAGATGAATTTTTCAAAAACTTTCACAATTTAATTTCCTCCATACTAATTATTATGAATTTTTATCATTTTAGATAAAAACAAAAAATCATAATAAATAATAATTTTAAATCAAAAAGATAGTTTGGCCTACTGGTCAAAAGTGCTAGATTAAATATCTGGTTATGAAGGGGTGTGGATTCGAATCGTACAATTGTCAAAATTATATTAAATCACAATCAAATCTTCCACAATTCAAGTGTTAAAATGATTTTGTGGCCTTATGGGAGTTGAGGGGGCGTGGCTTTATGCGTAACTTTTTCTGTTTATTTTTTTTTTTTTAATAATAATTTTGTTATCGGGTCAATCCATCTTGGACGACCCAATCTTTTATTTTAGTAACAGTAAGATTTCCTCTTAATATGATATAGGATAAAAATATTTGAGCTAACAATAAGTAAGATCATGAGAGGATTGAGATTTTATACTTTTAACGTCACGCGAAGCACATGATTTGTTTTGCAAAAGAATTCCTCCTCTGTTAAAATATATTTAACAGATTAGGTCAATTGAAAAATAAAAATTCTTTGTTACTAAAAAAAAAAAAAAAAATGAATGTATAATTGAGACTGCCCAGAATACTTAGGCGGTAAATTTAAAGTTTGCCTTTAGAAACTATTATTTTTATGGATTCCATGACGTGGTTCCAAAAGTCTTTTTTCAAAAGAGATTATATGTAGTGTGGCTTAATAATAAATGGATGTAAACCTACATCATGGCCATATCCATCACCATAGTCTCCAAGATCAGTATGGTCTTGCCCAAGTTTCAATAATTGCGCTGTTCATAAGTAAATAAAGCATTAATAATATAGCAAAAAAGCCTTCTGATTTCTTTACGAGAGCTCACTTACTATTAATTTGTTTTTAACTGTACAGAACGGCTAATTCATCCTAATCCTAGCTATCAGTAGCTAGCTATTAAATACAAAAAGCGGAACCACATAAAACAAGAAACCAAAAACCGTCCATCCAGACTGCAATCTGCATCTCTTATTTTCAGCTCATCGCCTGTTTCTGTTTAGTCCTCCTGCCAAAACAAACAATTGGCACTTTAGTCAGTAATTGCCAGACAATCATTTCCACAAAACGGGCCAAATCATCAGCCAATTCTTCAAAAACCAAAAATAAAAAAAAAATACTACGGTGAAACTTGGCCATCTTTTAATTCAGCAAAAAAAAAAAAAAAAGATTTTCCCGTGAACCCAATGAAAAGGAGGAGGTAAACGAAAAGGCAGGAGATAATAAAAATCCTTAACAAGAAAATCGAAAATCAAACTCACAATTATTTATTATATATATCAAATTAAACGGAAATAAAGATAATAATAAAAAAAATTAAATTAAAACAACTTCCCGAGCTTATAATCAAAACCATCTTATATTACTCAATTTGTTTCATAGAAGAACAGTAATAAATTCTTGATTTCCTGGACTTTGCCTCTAAACAGAACATGAAAACATAACACTTGAAAATCAAAACAGAATCACGATCAGGAGATTCAAGAAACAGCCTCGTAAACCAAAAACAGAAAACAAAAGAAATCCCAATAAGAAAAAGCAGAAAAAAAACGAACCTTAATTGATTGACATATAGTCAATTTTCAGTGCAAGGCCTTGATGGTAGTTTTGCCACTGAGAGGCGAGCAGGGCAAGATAGGCCTAGACAAAAATATAACATCGACAGCAGCAGCAGCATGTGGAGCGACACCAAAACTTTCTTCTAAGTTTCCAATCAAAGCCTTCCTAATCATCTCTTTAGCAGCACTCAGTCTTTCTTCACCAAGATGTGAATCCTCCTCTCTAATTCTCAATACCTGACTATGCTTCAAGTATTTTGATCCCTCATCTTCTCTGTCAGACCCTCGAAATATTTCGTGGTTAGTCATTTTTTTTCTAATTTCTTTGAATAAGAAGTGCCAACAGCCCAACAAGACGAGAACTTCGAGGGAGCTCGATTAGCTTCAACAACAACAACAATAGTTACGTTAGGATGTGTGAACTTAATTATATATATAGACTGGAGAATCCTCCAACGCTGTGTTTTGGATTTTTTTATTTATTTGGTTACGTGGTTGATTGGGACAGTGGGGAGTGTGACACGTGGCATCATAATAAATCACGTGTTGACTGGTACGACATGTGGTGAGTGAATAAAAGAACTCGTGTTTTAGGAGACAGAAACGGTTGCCGTTTCGCTAGCAGAAAGTTTTGGGTCTATAATTGAATGCCACGTCACCTTCTCGAAGAGATTCGGCTCCTCAGATATTTTTGATTTCGTATTACTAACAATGAAATGACATAATAGATTTAATTGGGGGTGTAAAAGAGAGATTGGTTTGCGTCAACATCAAATCCCCTTAACAGTCCCCATTATTATTATTACTACTACTGCATTAATAATAATTATTCTATTATGTTTTTACAGTGCTAGCTTCTTTCATTTCCACAAAAATACTTCTAATTATATGGTGTGCAAAGTATGAGGATTTTTTTTTTTTTTCAAATTGAATCAGATAAAAATATGGCATTTTTTTTCAAATAAAAATTCAGTTATTAACTAGAATAAAAATTTATTTTTTTCTAGAAAATATGTCTTCTTTATTATTGGTTGCATTAATAAAAAACTATTTGAAAACAATGTAATATGCATTAAAAAAAAGTGTTAAAAAGAAAAGGATGAGAATTAATTAGTGATTGGACGGTTGAATCAATGATTTCATCTACCTAAGAGAAAAGTGTAAGTTATTTTTCTCATTTGAAATTTATTTTTCTTTTAAACTATAAAATACTTTTTATTGACAAAATTTATTTAAATAAGTCAAAAAATTGAAAAAAATTATTTTTAAAAAAAAATTTTGAATATCAAACAAATCATACCTAAGTTTATCTTTCTACTAGTACCCATGATTTTGCAATCAAATATGATATGATTGGAGTCTGGTTTATTAATTAATTTTTTAATTTGGAAAGGAGTGGCATCCACATGGCATGAAATTGTGAGGATAAATGGGATTTTGGGGAACAAGTGGCGTATAATGGTGCTCGAGGTTGAGTCAAATTTAGCTTTTTGTGTGAACGGGTTTTCATGAGTTGCAAGAGGAATTGGATTGTGTAATCAATGTGTAGGTGGTGAAGCTGTGATTGCTTAGTGTTAACACGTGGACCTAAATTGATAAAGAATTGCATGCGCGTATGGGGAGAAAGCAGCAATGAAGAAAGAAGACAGAAGGTGTAAAATGCCACGAGGCACGTCCTTGAGTGGAGGGCGACCAAGAAATGGACAAGGCTTCTGGTACTCCATATCTTACCGATGAATTTTTGCTCCCTTATGAAAACACCATGCACAAACATGACGCCATGAAATTCAACAGCTGTTCCTCCTAATGGTTATTGTATGAAAATTTGAAATTGTTAAGTATCAAAAGTTTTTTTTCTCTCTCTCTTATAAAAATATAGGCTTTATTATTAAAATTATTTTAAAAAAAATTGTTCTATTTAGGGGGGAAAAAACACCCTAGATTGAAACCAAAATCTTTGATCAAATTGTGATGGAAGTTTTTCGTCACAACATTTAATTTAAATCAACGTTACTAGAGAAGAAGACAACGAACGACGAGCCACCCCAACAGGTAACGCCCCGTTTGATTGCTCTTTCTACTATTTGGCTTGGATTTTGAAGCCTAGACGGGTCTGGTGCTCCTAGCTCACTTCTCTCTCTCTATTTTTTTTAAAATTAAAAATTATATTTCTTCTCTAAAAAATTTAATAATAATAACTCATAAAATTTGAATTTATAAATAAGTAATTTTTTATAGTTAATTTCAATTAATCTTTTATGGAAAAAATTTATATTGACAAAAAAAAAGTTAAATTTATTATAAAGAAATAATAACAACAATAGAATTAAAGAGAAATATGATAGAAAAATTAATTAACTATAAAATAAAGTGAATGCATAAGATAATAACTCCAACTAATCTCTCAATCTCTACAAAATACTTGAACATAAAATATTGAATAATCAAGCTTATTTATAGGCTTTAAGATTAAAAAGAGAATTTAAAAAAAGTATAAACCATTAAAGGTGCATAAATAATTGAATCAATTGTATATCCTTTTAAATTTCTCATATTGAAAAGTGAAATGAATCACATTAAGAATAATGAGAATATGAAATAGGCATTTATTATTTTATAACACTCCTTGAATGTCCATTATATAAGGAATATGTCTTCGTTAAGACCTAACTAGAAAAAAATATAGTGAAAAAAATCCTTGTGAAGGAAAAAAAGTATAATATTCCTTGTGCAAATTAATCTATGTGTTGGGCTCTCCTTGTTCAAAACATTATTTAAGATTTTTAAGGCCACACCTCTCTTGCAAACCATTTTCTCAAGAATCATGGTAGATAATGTCTTAGTGAATAAGTCCGTTGGATTGTCATTTTGCTTTATTTTTTCTTTAATTGAATTATGCAAACAACATTATTTTCATATGATATTGTTGAAACTTCTTTCTTGGTAGATAAATCATGTGTCTCTCGGATATGATGGGTCATTGATCTTAATAAAACATGTTCTTGAGTTGCCTCGTGAATTAATATTTTTGCATGATTTGAATATGTAGCGAGTAATAGTTTGCTTTATAGAAGGACTTGATATAATTACATCATCAAGTGTAAATGCATAACTCGTTTCGATTAAGTTTTATATAGATTAGATAAATAAAATGCATTTGCATAATCAACTAAACCTAATTTTGATTTATTTGAATAAAATAAATACCGTATCAATTTTTCTTGGAGATAACATAAAACATGTTTACTTCCATTCCAATATCTCTATATTGGAATAGAACTATGACTTGCTAATAAATTTATAAAAAAAAGTCTATATCAAGTCGATTACTATTTTAAGATATATCAATGCACTAGTGGTACTAGGATATAAAACGTCATGATATAGCTACATCATCAAGTTTAAATACATAACCCGTTTGTAATCGAGTTTTATATGAATCGGATAAATAACATATATCCGAATAAGCAATTAAACTTGATTTTTATTTCTTTGAATAAAATAAATACCATAGTAATTTTTCTTCGGAGATAATGTAAAAAATGTTTAATTCCATTCCAATGTCTCCGTATTGGAGTAGAATTATGACTTGCTAATAAATTTTAAAAAAAAGCTATATCAAGTCAAATATTATTAGTATGATATATCAATAAACCGAGTTGCACTAAGATATATAATTTCATGATATAGCTGCATCACTTAGTATAAATCATAACTTGTTTATGATCGAGTTTTATATGGATCAGATAAATAACATATATTTATATAACCAATTAAATCTTATTTTGATTTATTTGAATAAAATAAATACCATATCAATTTTTCTTCAAAGATAACATAAAAAATATTTAATTCCATTCCAATGTCTTCGTATTGGAGTAAAATTATGACTTGCTAATAAATTTATAGAAAAGGCTACATCAAGTCGAGTATTATTAGTAAGATATATCAATACACCGATGGCACTAAAATATGGTACTTCGGGATTAAGTAGTTCTTCATTATCTTTTCGATGTCGAAAAATGATCTTTTTTGGATATCAAATGAATGAATTACCATTAGGCTAGTCAATGGATGATTTTTATATAGAATAATTATAGAACTTTTCTATATAAATTGACTAATGAAAAAATATCATTCTCTAAGTACTCAAGCTGTAGATCAAGATAAAATTTTATTTCCCTAGGTATTAATATCAAATTATCTTTTTAGATAAATTATGGCACTTTGAATCTTTTTAGGAGTTTCAATAATATTTAAATCATCAACATATATAAAAATTATCACAAACCCTTTTTAAAATTTTTTTTATAAAAATACATGAATAAATATGATTATTTTTATAACCTTCTTTCAATAAATATTTATTGAAGCAATTATACCAATGCACACAAGTTAGTAATAAACGGTAGAATTAAAAAAATAAATATAAAAAGTATAGCATAAATTGAATTTCTAAAAACTAAAATAATAAAAAAATACCAAAATAATTCGATAGAGATCTCTATAATTTAATTGAATTCATTTTTCGAGAATATGTATTTCATGCTTCGGGCATTTTAAGTTCTTCTATAACTTTCATATACATATCATTTTCAATCGAACAAATAAGCTATGATCACATCTATTAAATATACGCATATGAAGTTTTTTATATATTTTGTCGAGTTATCGAGATAACGAAATGCAATAGCATCTATTCCATGAGAATATATCTCTTCATAGTCAATGTTAAGTCTTTACAAAAAATCTTGTTTTATAAGTCTTGCTTTGTATCTCGCAATCTCATCTTTCTTATTTTATTTTTGTAAAAATACTCATTTGTATCCCACTAGCTTAACATCTTCGAGTGTTTTGACTATGAGTTTAAAAACTACTCAATTGTTAAAGAATATAATTCTTTCGAATTGCTCTTTTCATTTAGTTTAATCATCTCTATGTCGATATTCTTCAATAAAATTAGGCTCGGGATCCTTATTTTCATTCAAAATATCAATTGTAATATTATATGAAAAAATCTTGTCAATAAATGTTTTTTTTTTCGATCCTATTTTCTCCCTGTATTAACAAAATTCATCAAAGTCTCATGATTTTTCTCAAGCATTTGGACTTCTTCCATAAGCCTATTATCATAAATATCTTAAACCGTTTTGTTAATATTTACATCCTTTATATTTTCATCTTCCCTTTTTCTTTTAGGGATTTTTTTCTTTAAAGCTGATTGGTCTTCAATGCTTCGGGTGTGCTTCGATTCATTTGTTATAACATTAATAGATTGTTCTTCTAGGATATTAATTCTAATAGGAGCATTCTTAGGGAGACATACATTTTAGTTACTCATTTAGGATCCGAGAATGTATCCGATAGTTGGTTTACAATACCTTGTAAATGAATTATTTTTTGAACTTCTAGTTCATATTATTTTGTACAAGGATCAAGATGATATAAGATGGAGTACTCCATGTAATATTTTTTTAATATTTTCAACTCGCTTATTTTGCTTATTCTCTCCCCTTAATGTTGGAAAATCTATTTTATCAAAATGACGAGTTGATAAATCGAGTTGTAAAAATATCTCTTGTTCATGATTCAAGATATTGAATTATCGAAGAGGATTTAAATCTAACATATATTTCCAATTTCTTTAAGTGTCCATTTTAGTTTGTTAGTAAGGGGCACTATGGATATATACTATAATGTCAAACATTCTTAAATAAGAAATATTTAGCTCATGACCATAAACAGATTGAAGAGGGCAAAATTTTTGATAACTTATGGGTTTGATTCAAATAAGTGTTGCCGTATGTAAGATTGCATGTCTCCAAATATAAACAAGGAGTTTTGTCTTTAAATAATGGTTTAGCTATCAATTGGAGCCTTTTGATCAATGATTTTACTAAACCTTTTTGAGTAAGAACATGAGCAACAAGATGTTCAACCTTTATTCTAATAGCTATCAATAATCATTTAATGTTTAGAAGATAAATTCACCAACATTATTAACGTGAAATATTTTAATGGCATAATTTAAAAATTATGCTTGTAGGTCGACAATCTCAAAAATGTTAGATTTCAAGTAAATAATAAATATATATGGGATCATTTTGTGGATGCATCTATTAAAATCATAAAATATCTAAATGATCCACATGGTAGATAAATTAATCCATATATATTGTCTTAAATAAATTTTAAAACATACTTGGAGATTCAATCTCAATTTTACTTGGTGATGGCTTAATAATGAATTTGCCTTGAGAACGTACAGAACATGAAATTTCACTAAACTCGAAGAATCTTATGACTCTTCAATAGATGCCCATATGAATTTTTAATATTTTTTTCATTATGAAAGACCTAGGATAAAAAAATTGATCATGTCATATAATAAAAGTATTTGAATTAGTAAACTTCTAGCTTACTACAACATTTATTTCAATCATTCTAATGTTTTGTAATAAAGACCAAAAGAGAAAACGAGTAAATTTTTTTAATACATATTTTCTACCCAATATAATAATTATAATATATAAATATTCAATATTTTTCACATTTTTTGTCTTGGTATGATATCAATTTAGATGAATACCTTTAGAACTCAACAAATTTCTATAAGACTTTAGAAAGAATAATACGTCATATATAAAATTTGTCCTTTCGGATAATAACATATTAATCCTTCTAGAACCTTTAAATTATATCCCTTCAAGTAATAATATATTTCTCTTCTAGAGCCTTTAAAAGTTATCTCTTCAAGTAATAATATATTCGCTCTACTAGAGCCTCAAAATTTTATCTCTTCGAGTAATAATATAATCGTTTTTCTCAAGCTTTTTGTTAAATTATTAGATATAATATTAACATAAAATAAATAATTAAATAAATAAATATAATTCATAAACATAAATAAATAAATAGTAAAATAAATTTAGAAATTTAACTAATCAATAGAGCTAAAATAGCGAGTAGAAAGCATGAGTTGAAGAAACAAAAATAAGCACCCACTATCATTTCTAAAGCAATAAGCAATATAGACTAAGTCACCCTCGCTTTCATATAGTTGGATTTGATTAGGAAAAAGGGATTGTGGGTACTTACTCAAGCATGGTTCCTTACAACAATAAAAAAGATCAACCTCGCCGATCAGATTGACCCTCATCTTCGAGCTTTAGGTCGCCAGGTCTTTGGATTTTGCATTGGTTATTTAAAACATCAATTGCAACATTATATGCAAAAATCTTATCAATAAATAATTTTTTTCAATCCTATTTTCTCCTTAAATTAACGGAATTTATCAAAGTCTCATGATTTTTATCAAGCATTTGGACTTCTTCCATAAGCATAGTATCGAAGTATCTTAGACCATTTTATAAATATTTGCATCCTTTATATTTTCATCTTTCTTTTTTCTTTTGGATATTTTTATCTTTAGAACCGATCGGTCTTCCACGCTTCGGGCATGCTTCAAATTCATTTGCTATAACATTAATAGATTATCCTTCTAGGACATTGACTATAATAGGAGCACTCTCGGCGAGGACATGCATTTTAGTTACTTATTTAGGATCTAAGAATGCATCTAGTAGTTGATTTACAATACCTTGTAAATGAATTATCTTTTGAACTTCTAGTTCACGTTATATTATATGAGGATCAAGATGATATAAGATATTGTCCCCATGTAATATTTTTTTTTAATATTTCTAACTCGCTTATTTTGCTTATTCTCCTTCCTTAATGTTGGAAAAACAATTTTATCAAAATAAAAGTCAATAAATCGAGCTATAAAAATATCTCGTATTCATGGTTCAAGATTTTAAATTATTGAAGAGGATTCAAATCCAACATATATGCCCGAGTCTTATTTAATTGCCCATTTTAGTTTGTTATGGAGGAGTACTACGTATATATACTATAATATCAAAAATTCTTAAATAAGAAATATTTAGCTCATGACCATAAACCAATTGAAGAGAGAAGAATTTCGATAACTTATAGGTCCGATACGAATAAGTGTTCTTGTATATAAGATTGCAAGTCTCCAAACATAAACGGGGAGTTTTTTTTTTTAAATAATAGTTTAGATATCAATTGGAGCCTTTTTATAAATGATTTTGCTAAACCTTTCTCGGTATGAATATGAGTAACGGGATGTTCAACCTTTATTCTACTAGCCAATCAATAATCATTTAATGCTTAGAAGATAAATTCACTAACATTATCAAGGTGAATTGTTTTAATGGCATAATTTATAAATTATGCTTGTACGCTAGCAATTTCGAAACGCCGGGTTTCGAGTAAATAATAAATATGCATATGATCATTTTTGTGGATGCATCTATTAGAATCATAAAATATCTAAATGATCCACATTGTGGATAAATTGATCAACATATATCACTTTGAATATATTCTAAAAACTACCGAATATTCAATCTCAATTTTACTTGGTAATGGCTTAATAATCAATTTGCCTTGAGAACATGCGGAATATGAAAATTCATTAAATTGAAGAATCTTCGGGCTCTTCAATAAATGTCCATATCAGTTTTAAATAATTTTTTTACATCATGAAAGTTCTAGGATAAAATAATTGATCATACTATATAATAAAAGTATTTGAATTAGTAAAGCTTGTTGGTTTGCTATAACATTTGTTTCAATCATTCCAATGTTTTGTAATAAAGACCAAAAGAGAAAATGAGTAAATTTTTTTAATAAATATTTTCTACCCGATATAATAATTATAATATATAAATATTCAATATTTTTCACATTTGTCTGTCTTGATATGATATCAATTTAGATGAATTCAATAAATTTCTATGAGACTTTAGAGAGAATAGTACATCATTTATAATAAAATTTATCATTTCATATAAATACATAAACACAATTCATAAACACGAATAAATAAATAAATAAATAGTAAAATAAATTTAGAAATTTAACTAATCAATGGAGCTAAAATAGCAGTAGAAGGCAAGAGTTGAAGAAACAAAAATAAGCACCCACTGTCGTTTCTAAAGCAATAAGCAATATAGACCGAGTCACCCCTGCTTTCATATGGTTGGCTGTGATCAGGAAAAGGGGATTGTGGGTACTTACTCAGGCATGGTTCCTTACAACAATCAAAAAGATCAACCTGCCTGTCAGATTGAAGGCTTTAGGCTGCCAGTGCTGGATTTTGCATTGGTTATGCACATAAAGTCACAAATCCCCAATTAATACCACGAGGTACTTTATAGAACTACGTAAGACATGTAACACAGCTTCACTAGAACTGTCTGCCAGAACACTTACCCTGACACAACATAAGTTGGCTCATTAACCAGAAGTTTGGCAACCTTCTTTGCAGGAATAGCATTGACAACATTTTCTGTTACCTCAATTAGATGTTCCATTACCCGGCATTGATTCAGGTAATAATATAATCCATTGATTTATTTTTTATATAGCTTTTAAAAAAATTATTATTATTATTTTTATTTTTTTGTGATTGCCAATCTCGGAAGATAAACATTAAAATGAAAACTAATTGTTCAGAATAGGGGACGAATTCTTTTCTGACAGAACTGGTTTTCTCTCCCATATTCAGCATGACAACCTTCTTCTTGGTGCTTTGTCTTTGAACAGAACTTGAATTCTCTCTTTCAAAAACAACAAGAAGATTAAGAACTCGCAATCTGCACCACCTCAGAGACGCGACGACGACAAGTCCGCTTCTTACGAGCGTGACACCCCGGGTTTAATTGATGAGCCCTTTGCTAATTTGCTAGATTGGGGAAGCAGTGGCAATTACTTTGCTCTTGCGATTCAGGATTACCTGCTGTTATGGGAAGGAGATTATTTAGATAATGATGCTGCGGGCGTGATTTCTGTTTCGGATGATGAGATTATAAAGGGTGTGAAATGGTCACGTGATGGATTGCATCTTGCTATCGGGACTGATCATGGTAGGCTGTTAATATGGAGTCTAATTGAAGAAAGATTGGTATCGGGGTGATGTTTTTTTGCCTATGCGTGATCTGAGTTTGAATGCGCTGGACTGGAATCATCAAAATCAAAATGTTGTCACTTGTGGGACTAGTGGGGGTTTGATTGTTGCGTTGATATGCAAGATAAGGATAAGGCTCAAGTTGTGGCTAAATATAGAGGGCATAAGGGCGAAGTCTGTAATGTTAAATGGGATCTCGTTGGCTGAACAGGTTTGATGAGCACAATACTACTGTCAGAGAACTTGCCTGGCGTTCAACAATTGACTGCACCTACTCGATTGCCACGGATGGGGTTGTAGGTGACTGTACTGTTAAGTTTTGTGATACCCCGGAAAGGAATGAGATTGGATCGTTGTGTGGATACTGGGTCTGAAGTTGTTTCTCTTATTTAGAGCAAGCATGACCATTGCGAGCTGTTTAAGATCACTGAAATAGTTGCGCATTCTAATAGAGTTCTGTATATGGCTCAGAGCCCGGATGGATACTCTGTTGCAACAGCAGCTCCAGATGACGCCTTTTGGGTTTGGAGCATTGTTTTTGGTTCTCCAACTCAAAGTGGCAAGAAAAGGAAGCGAGAGCTGGAGCCTTATGCTGATTTCTCTGTCTTCAGGTAAACGAATTCTCAGTTTTGATTACATGTTAGGACATACATATGAGCATGATGCATGATAATATAAAAATAGGATGCAGTACATTGATGGTAGCATAAAAGAAAATAAAATGCTAGTCTTAAGGAGGAAATGCAGGATGAAGTAAATTGATGGTAGGCTAATCAAATCAGAATGCTAGTTTTGAATCAGCATTAGAAGCTCAAGCCCGGTAGAGGGATGAGGGTTGCAGTAAAATTTATGGAAATGTATGTATTGCTGATTGGCATTCCCATGGCAAGATGTTTATACCTCCGAGAGATATTATATATTTCAGTTCCTTAATATGTCATGTTCTGTTGCTTACCCACAGGATTGTGTAGATTTTACCTTATTATTTCAACTTTATAACGAATTTGTTCAAAGTAGATGCTTATGTGCTATTAGCTTGATAATCAGTTTTTTTTTTTTTTTTTTTTTTTTTTTTCACTAGAGAGCATTGGTCCCTTGTCTTTAATGTTTTCTTGCTAGTAACCATTCACCGCCAGTATATGCATACGTGTAATTTTTTTTTTAATTTTTTTTTTTTTTTGGGATACTTGTACCTTTTTGTATCATTTGAAAGGTTTTGAAATAAATGCTTCCATTGGAGCAATGGGAGTCTGGTACTATAAAGAAAACAAGTAATGTTATGAGTCTTCAGTTTGTTGAATTGGAAGCATGGATGACCTTGTGAACTATCTATTTAGATTACAATAAAATACTCTTCTAACCCAATTCAAGGTCAGGATAATTTTTTGCCTCCCAACATAAATTTATATATTCTTTTCAACGATCATTTTTAGTAACCAAATATGATTTGTTCTTCTTGCTCTTTAAGCTTGAGCTTTTATCTCTCCTCTCTTTGTCCTTGCATAAGATTTAAATAAGCTGGCAACTAGGATTGTAAGCTGCAGTTTCATGTCTGTATTCATATCTTTACCACCAGAGGCACAGATAGGAATACGCTCACCAGACTTGTAGTCTTGAATCTCTTCTTCAAATACCTCATGGAAACACTGCTTACATATCATTTTTCACGAAAACGGAAGTGACTATGCTTGTTAGGACTGATAATTTAAAAACAGGAAAATAGAATATATAAATTTAAATCTTATATGTGTCCTGTTTGTTGCTTGCCTGATCATATTTCATGGTTCGGTTATTGTGTACAGAAGATTGCATGGTCCTTGCTTAGGTTTTATCAGAATCAAATCACTTCCACAACTATGTACTGGATCATTTCCTGTTATCAGTTTATGAAGGGATTGCTGATTACCATCTTAAAAGGATGATTTACTTGAAACTATTTAAATAAATGAAATTCAGGTAGGGATTTTTTTCTCCATATGGAATTTGAATTTCCTGAGAAGCAATCAATTGGTAAGGGTCTGAAAGACTGCTGTTCTTCTCATCTCTGCTTTTTCCAGTATGGGCTGCTGTTATAGATTTGTTTTTCTACGAGAATTTGTATTGATTTATGAAGGAGGAGATGGTGAAGATGATTAGTTTAGTGTTCTACACTGAATCTTAGATGTACTCCTATCTATGAGCATGGAACCATCATTTGTATTTGACTATAGCAGAGCAAAATACAAAATTGTTGGTCCATGTGTAACATTTGTTAGCTGAGGGTAATCATATGATGCAAGCATCAAAAGAAAAGCATATGAACATAAGTAGTAATTATGCTGAGAGAGCTGTAAATATATGATCTCAATCAGTATTTAGAGCATCTCACCACCCGATCTAAATGATAATCCACAAAATTAAAAACATGTAGGGCGCAAGGCTAAGGGTCCAACCACTCGAACCAAATTCAATAATTAGTCAAACAATGACATCATAAAGTTAGTTGACGTGATGGGAACATAAGTAATAACCATTTGAGCATTAGTTACAATAGTCAAAGCGGCTAAATCGGGGGTAGTAAGGCTATCTCAAGCAAACCAAAAGCAAATAATCTAGTGCAGTTCATATTCAACTTCATTAGTAACAAATCAATAAAAGAAAAGTTGAGCTTTCAAAGTGTAGCTTAAGTTTCTAACATGTTAGAAACTAACCATTACAACCAGTTTTCTTAATGTATTACAAGAACATATCTCATTAACTCACCCAAAGTGATTCGTATATCTTTTTCAATCGGATCACCTATCTTCGATCTCATTTTTTAAAAGAAAAAGATTATCAAAAGCAATTCATATATATTTTACAATCGGATGACCTATCAAAGGTCCATTTCTCTAATCTTGATTTTTTTTTAAAAAAAAAAAAGATCATCGAAAGCAATTCGTATATCTTTTTCGATCAAATCATCTATCAAAGTTTCATTTCCCTAGTCATGTTTTTAAAGAAAAAAGATCTCCTAGAGCGAGTTCATATATATTTTTCGATCAAATCACTTGTTAAAGGTTCATCTCTCTAATCTTATTTTTAAAAAGAAAAAAATCACTCAAAGTGTTTCATATATCTTTTTCAATCGAATTACCTATCAAAGGTTTGTTTCTCCAATCTCATTTTTTTAAAAGAAATAGATCACTTAAAGTAGTTCATATATCTTTTTCGATCGGATCACTCGTCAAATGTTTATTTCTTTGATCTCATTTTTTAAAAGAAAAGGATCACCTAAAGTGATTCGTATATATTTTTTCGATTAGATCAACTATCAAAGATTTGTTTCTCCAATCTCATTTTAAAAAAAGAAAAAGATCACCCAAAATGGTTTGTATATCTTGAATCACCTATTAAAGGTTTGTTTCTTTGATCTCATTTGAACATTACAAGGCGAGGCTACCCTTCACAACATGACCATCGCATTTTGCTTTTCAAGACAGCCGTCCTTCACAACAAGGCCAAAATATTTTGCTTTATTGGGTAGGTCATCCTTGATAACAAGACTATCATATTTTACTTTTCGGGATAAGCCATCTTTCATAACAAGGCGATCGCATTTTATTTTTTACGGTAGGTCATCCAGGATAATTAGACCATTTTTTACCATTTGGTTTACTTTTTCTTTAAAATGTCACTAAACAAACCCAATCGAAGTTCACACTTCAACTAGCATTTGCACCTGTAACCATTCTAAAAGAGGCCAACTCGTGATAATCTAAAATTTGGGTTACATTTATGCTCCGTTATTTTTTAGCATTTTTCATTTATTTATTTTTACTTTTATTTTGTCTTATTTTTCATGTTTATTTTGATTTATGTTTACCACAATCATTTTTATATTAGCTTAATGTCTCAAAAAATCATGAACTATACACGTTTTAATGATTTTAGATCGTTATTTAAAAATTGTATAAAAAGGTCACCAACTAAGCATTCAATAATAATACTAGCACTAATTTTTTTTTAAATCAAAATTTCGATCAACGCCGACATGGCGGGTAATGAAGCATGGCATGTGGACTTTAGCCATGACATGTGAACTTTAGCCGGGTGCATAGGATCCACGTAATTGACGAGTGATATGGATCCTACGTGGCTTACTAAAGTCCAGGTATTATGCTTACATGGACTATCATATCAACATTGACTAGAATTCGGTCGAAAAATCGGATCGGTGCTAGTATTACTATTGAATGCTTAATTAATGACCTTTCTATACAATTTTTAAAAAACGAGCTAAAATCATTAAAAAAAATGTATAATTCATTATTTTTTGGTAAATTAAGCCTTTTATATTTAATTTTAGGAATTCTCTTTAATTGGAACAAAAAAGAAGGAAATTTTTTTTAAAATTAATTACCATCAATTTTTTTTTAAAAAAAAGGAAAATGAAAATAAAAAAATATTGAAACACAAAATACAAAAAAACATACTTTTGCATGAAATAATTCATTAAGGGTATAATCGAATGAAATAAGGACTAGAATTGAAAACAATGAGGACTGTAATTAAAAACAATTAAGGATAAAATTGAATGAAATAAGGATATACTTGAATAAAATCAGGACAGAAATTGGAAGCCAATATGGGTGAAATTGAATTAAACACAGGGGTACAATTGTGAAAAAATAAAACAACTAGGGACTAAAATTAAAATGACGAGTGAATGATAGGACCAAATTTGATAGAAAGACTTGTCGTTCATTCCAACCCAAAATCAATTTCTTAGTATTGTTCAACGTCTTCCTTAAGGAAAAACTCTTCAATGTTTAGTACTCTGATTCCTCGCTGGCCAGGAATTACGCTTCAACCACTGCATCGACCATAACACACCACTTACACCATATTTGTGCCAGACCTGCACACACACACTATACAATTTTCATTTTGGTTATGTACAAAACAGATGAAATAAAAGAGCATAGGGGTTTTGATGTCTAGTGGGAATGGTTTCGATCGGTTAGGAGTGATCCTAGGACGAAGAAGAGTTGAATTTTGGGTATAAATTAGGCACATTCAGCAGAAAAAAGATCAAGAGGATTGAATTTTTAGGTTTCAAGAGAGTATTTTTTGGGTTTTACAAAGAAGAATCTGGGTTTGCAAAAGAGGGTTTTGTATAAGAATAGTTTAGTTTTGGTAATTAAAGATTCAATCACTATAGTCTTTAAACCTAGAAAAGAACAAAAGGGAATTAGAGGGATTGGAGCTAGGATTGGAGAAATAGGAGAGCTTTACAAAGACAACCTACTACCACACCCATTCGGCCAGCATAAACCTCATTCATCCTGTATATTCTAACTCTTCAATTTCATTCAAAACACTAATAATAAGAGAGAGGGATGTAGAGAGAGAGGTAGAAAAAGGAGATAGAGAAAGGATTTTGGGATTTTTTGGGAGAATTTTTCTAGTAAGCGTTCTAGGTTTTCTAGGCATCTTTCCTGAGTGTCAAGCCTCTGTTCAAGGCATTCAACACCAATAATAAGTTTCCTAGGTTCTTAAAAACCACCCAAAGCGTCATTATCATTAATCATACCTACAAAACAACATTCGTCCCTTCTGATCAAGCCCGGTTAGTTTTCAATTCCATTCCACTTCTAGTTTTCTCTATCATTTATTTTCTTGTTATTTGAGTTTAGAGTTCTAGTTCATCTAGGATAGTGAGGATAGAAAATACCAGTTTAGCTTCTAGAGTGGGTTTTGGTCCAAAATATTGTACTTGGGTTCTACGAGACAGAGAGAGAAAAGATAGAAATGCTCGAGGAAATAAAAGAAAGAAGAAAAGGAAAGGAAAGAGATTCAGGTCAGGGGAAGAGAGAAAAAAGGTGTTGGGCTGGGCCCGAGAGAAAAAGAAAATGGGTTGGGCTTAGCTTAGCTCACGAGGAAGAAAAAAACAAGAAGAAAAGATAGGCTTAGTTGGGCTAGTTGCCGGGCTTACTGGACTTGGGTAGTTTAGGCTGAACAATGTGGCCTTGGCCCAGTCCAGTGAGCTAGGCCCAATGGGTTGAAAGCCCAATAACCTCCAATTTTCTTGAGGATTTATTTCAACTAGTTTTCCTACTGTTAATTAAATCTTTTTTTTTTTTTTTGCATACTTCATATTATCATTTCTAGTCTAGATTTATTTATTTTATTTTATTTGAATTTCGAACTTCTTTTGCTTATCTATGTCAATTTATTTGGTTTAATACTTGTTTATTAATTACATTTGGTATTTAAATTTCAGTTTAATTTAGTATCTAATATTGATTAAATCTAACATTGTGGATATATATATATATATATATATATATATATATATATTGTGTGTGTGTAGGTTTCGCTAATTTAATTTCAAATTTATTTAATGTTGAATATTGCTTAAATAAGTGTTAGTTTAATTTGGTGATTAATAGGTGAATGAATCGTCGAGTCTCCTAATTTTTAGAGACTAGTGACAATTTTCCACCAACCTTGGAAAAAAAATGATAAAAAAAGAGACACAAAAAGAAAAAGAAAAGAACAAAAAAAATATAGAGAAATGCTAGGTGAAAATTAACAAGTCTCCTATTTAATAGGAACTTATTTTAATTCAAATCAATCATATTTTAGCAATTAGATCGTTCTTCAATATACCGTTTATATCAAAACTTAAACTAGATCGGATGTTGAATTGACGAGACTCTCAACGACGGGATCGGGGATCGATGGTCGATTCAATATAATGCCATAAACAAAATAAAAAATTTAATTTGAATTAGATAATAAACTTGGAAGTTGACTTAGAAATCATTGAGAAAAAATATAAATTTTTAGAAGATAAAATTTTAAGATTAAACCGGACGTTGTACATTTTCTTGAAAAGAGTGTCTTTGGGTAATTAATATTTTCTTAAAACAATTACCAACTCCTTACCCTAGAATCTCTAAGTCGAGTGCAATTTTTAAGTTTTTTATTTTTTAATACTATGTGACGACTCCCAAAACATGGTTTAACTCACATCCTTAGTAAATAAACAAACAAATAAATTTTAATAGAATTTTTGGAAAATTTCCTAAGTGTCAAGTAGCGACATGATCCTTCTTCATATTTTGTAAAGTAGTTCTATCGGAAGACATTCTCAATTGAACTTGTATTGATGGATTAATGCTTCTACCAAATCCTTCCATTTTTAAATCTTGACTCTATCATGATGCATGTACCAGCTAAAGACAACACCACCTATGCTTTCATGAAATAAATGGGTCAACAACTTCTCATCATGTCTCATCATGTATAACTTTTGTCGTTTTCCTATAATAAATGGCAAAAATAAATAAAGGAGGCCATTTTTTAAAAAAAGTATTAAACTTATGGCCTAATTCTGAATCTCTAACGGAATCATCATGCTATCGCTACCCAATATTTAGGGGACCTCCAAAAAATATGAATTGTTTTACTTATTTTTGGTTTTATTAAGGATGTGAGTTAATCAAAATTTTTGGAGTTGCCTTTTGGTATTAAAGAAAACTAGAAAACCTAAAATTAACACTCATTTAAAGATTTTAAAGTAAAGAGTTGGTTATATATTTGAAAAGATATTAATTACCCGGAGGTATCCTTTTCGAGAAAAGGTACCTCGCCTAGTTTAATCCTAAAATTTATCCACCAAAAAATTCTAATTTTTTATTAATTATTTATGAGGTAATTTCCAAGTTTATTACCTAAACTAATTTTTTTTTATTTGTGGTATCATATTGAATTAATTATTGAATCTCGACGCCGAGAGCCTCGTCAATTCAACATCGATTTAATTTAAGTTTTAACATGACCGATATGTCGGAGAACGACCTAATTACTAAGGCTGATTAATTTGATTTAATAATATCAGTCTTTATTAGATAGAAGACTTGTTAAATTAACTTAACATTTTTTCTATTTTTCTTTTGTTATTTTCTTTCCTTTTTTTACCCTTTAACTTTTTTTTTTTTTTTTGACATTTTTAGAGTTATGAAATTGATGGAGGATCGCTATCAGTCTCAAAAATTTAGGAGACTCAATGATCCACCATCGTATTAGTTATCTAATTAATATAATGAATACTAAATAATGTTTAATGTTAAATAAATATGAAATTAATTCACAAGATTAAAGATTTGACACACAATCTATGTACAACAATCTATCTACAAGGCTACAATCATCCACTAAGAATTTTAGATTTAAATAACATTGAACTAATAAGCTAAACTAAAATTTAAATAATTAGAACAATTAATAGCTAGATATGAAATTAAATAAATTTAAGATAAATAAGCAAATGAACTTCAAATATTCTTAAAAATTAAACCTAAGTCGAAAATAAACACTTGAAACACACATAAAAATTTCAAATTAAATTGAGCAAGGAAGACTAGTTAAATAAGTCATAAAAAAATAAAAAAAATTTTGAAGCCTATTGGGCCTTTGGGTCCATTGGGCTCTCATTCACTTTGGACAAACCCAACCTCATGCCCAAGCCCACTGTGCCAAACCTAAGTCTAAGTCCATGAGGCTCGGCCCGAGCCCAAGTCCTAGCTAACCCTAAACCTGCCAAACAAACCCGAGCCTATCTTAACCCCAGCCTAAGAAACAACAGCCTAACCCATGAAGCCCTGCCTGAATTCTTTTTCCTCCTAACCAAAACTGAGCCCACTCCCAAACTCAGCCCACACACTCCTACTCTTCTCTCTACCTAGCCCAGATTCATTTTTTTTTCTTTTCTTCTTCCTCCCGGGTTTCCATTTCCTTCTGTTCTACAACACAATGTATCAGTTTCTTTTTAAAATTCTCCTATCCAGATAAAATGGTCCATCATTGTGTTTGTTTTACAACAAAACAAAAAAACTGGGGAGGGGGGATTATGCTGTGGAAGGAACGGCTACCCCAGGGGTGACAGTGATGAAGCCATTGTCATTGTTGGTGTCAAAATATCAAGGCACAACTGAAATCGATTGAAGCAGACGAATGAAAATGCAATGATGCTTATTTGGTGAGTTGAAACATGCAAGATGAAAGAAGGTATTGCTTTGGGTCGAATAGGAATGGCATTAGGTGGAGAGTGTGTTTGTGAAATTTCCTCTGTTCAAACACTTCCTTCTTTAATTTCAAAAATTGCCCTTTTCAAAGCTAGAATTTGTTCTATGAAACCCAGAATTTGTTCCATGAAACCAAAACAAGAAAAATCCCAAAGTCTATTTTTTTCAAAAACCAGCAGAAACCCTAAAATTTCTCTCCCCAAAACCCGGAAATTCCTCTCCTATTTATACCGGAATTCTACCCCTTATCAATCAATCCTTCGATCCTCTCTCAATTAATCCTGACCCTTCCATTAAAGCCAAAACCACCGAGGGTCCTCTGTTGTTGTTTTCTTCTCAGGTGACGCGCGAATTCTGGAGATTATAATCAGACCTGAAATTTTTGTATGGGGGTGTAGTACAACGGGCAGTTGGGCTGGGATAAAAGTCCAAAACTGGATGCCAGCTCCTCGTTCATCCTTTCGCTCTTCTGTTTTTTTTTTTTTTTTTTTTTTTTTTTTTTTGGTGTGTGTGTGTGCAAGTCAAGCCAAGGAAGGAGAGGAATAATGGCGTGCAGGAGTGTACTGAGAAGAAGGATTCAATGACATGTTGTTTGGACAGCTTCTAAATTGGTCCTATCATTCGCTTATTGTTTCAATCTCGGTCCCTGTGTGTCTTAATTTTCCTCAATTATACCCTTCAGGCATATTATTTTAGTCCATAGTTCCTTCAATCTTTCGCAATCAACCACCTGCGTTCCTAATTTTAGTTTAAATATTTTTGATTAGTTCGATTGTACCCCTGATAGCTCCAGGTTGCATTTTCTATTTATTCAACTATACCCCTAATCCTAACAATTGATTACGCCATGTAATTTTTTTTCTTTTTGGTATTTTTTTATTAGCTTAATTAAAATTTCTTTGTGATTTTGATTTTTTTTTTAACAAAATAAAGGATAAATTATAAAAACCTAAAATTTAAATGAAAACAATAAAAATAAAGATGAAAGAAAAAAAATGTATTCTCTTTTTCTCTCTCTCTCTCTTTTTATCTTTAAAATCAAAACACCATTAAGATCTAATAAAAAAGTAAAATAAATAAAACTAAACTAAAATTTCTAGATCATTAACTGCTATGAATAAAATAAATTAAAGGAATTAATCTAATTAATTTTGGGGGTTCAAAATTAGGTTATGACTATTAATAAAAGCAATATTCTAATATGTTGTTGGCAAATGAGTTGAAAATTGTAAAAACTATGATAAAATTGTCATGTTCAAACTATTTTTCCTTTTATTTTTTTATCCCTACCTAATATAGCATAAGAATTTTCATCACTCAATGGCATAGGTTGTTTTATTTTGAGATAAGTGATATATGTATATTCCATTATGTTTCTCTCTCTATCTCTCTCTTTCTTTAAATTTGTAATTTGCGTTCAGCATCAATGGTGAAGTAAAGAATCTGTTTTGCAACAAAAACTTCGACCATAAAAAACTAACAAACTTTATTTTGAAAAAAAAAAAAAAAAGACAAAGGATTAAGTTGAAAAAAATTATAGACTAAATAATTAATTTATAAAATAAAAAGGGCTAATTAATATGTTTTTCAAAGCTAGAGGAGTTAATTTATAACTTACTCCCAATCCTAGGTTAATAGTTGGAGGGTCTCTGTACTCGTTTGATACTAGTCTCCTCTCTTCATTATGGCCGAACGTTTCTAGGCTCCATGTCTGAATATTAAGCCTCATATCTTTATTTTATAAAGTTTTATTAGTTAATTATGCTTTATTTGGGCTTGAACAATTATTTATTTTTGCATTTTTTTTATGATTTGTCTAACCAATCTTGAACTTTGAGTCATTTGAGATTGAGTTTTTTTAATTAATTTTGAGAATCTCTGAACTTTTAACTTTTTTGAAATTTAGTCCCTCTAATGATTTTCAGCTATCACCTTCTCCAATAAAAAATTCAATTCTTAATATTTTGAGCAAAAATTTCACACACATATTGGAAAAAATTCAATCTATTTTGTAGAAAAAATCCAAAGTTTTTCAAAATAAAAAACTATATTTGTTTATTTTTTGAACATTAAAAATATAAAAAATAAGGAAAAATATAAAATGATCTCAAATTTTGTTAGGAGCCACATATAATCTTACTAAATGATTTTTATCATAAAAATATTTATTTGATTTTTTTTTTTTGAGATAAATGATAGAAAATTGAAGGATGGACTATATTTGAAAAAAAAATTAAAAGTTTAAGAATTCTCAAAATCAATAAGAAAGTTGAGGGACTTAATCTTAAATATTGACTTAAAGTTTATGAGTGGTTATAGTCTTTTAGCCTTATTTTTATCGTAGGGACGTGGGCTAATTAAATAATCTATATGATTATTTTTCTTATTTGGTCGAATACATAGCCTAGGGTTTTGGGTTTGGATCCTTGTTTGATTTGAATCTCTATTTTATTAGGAGTTATTAAATTATGTGAATTCTTATTTACTATGAATAATCTAAAATAAAATTTTTATTAAATAATGATTGTATAGGAGTCTATTTAGATCTAGAGTTATTTTTCCTCTTCAAATTTCGACCAAGGCTAGCTTTTGTAGTCCAAAAGGACAAGCATTACTACCCTTAAATGAAACTATCTACTCCTTACTCAAGCAAACTTTTTGCTTCTTTTGTAACGAGTTTTGCCGAATATATTATGAGAATTTTCTCTACTCTTCGCATTTACTTGGACTAGGGTGTGACAAATATAACCTTACAGCGATCAATTAAAATGGGTTCTTAATTATGGCATTCAAACTTTTTATAGTGTTGTTATTTGTATCTCGCAAACTACTTGATGCACGTATCCCGTATGTATGCTAATTTTTTTTTTTTTTTTTTTTTGAGGTGGTGGATTATATCATCAAGGAGATTTTTGGTCTTTCAATATTTTATTATAATTGTTGTTCGGTTTAAGATTGAAATTCAAGATTAATCTAGGGTTAAATAGTTTTGACAATCGAGCTTTTTGTAGTTAGAGTTGTCCGTATGAGTTGAAATTTACCATTTATATCATTTAGATCTTATTAGGTCATATGTTAGAAAAATGTAAACGAAGAAGGATAATTTTGACTTCATCATTGTTTCTTAGAAATTAGGGTTTGTTAGAGTATCATATCCTTTTTAGTTTTATTGGATAATATTGATTGTGTATCTTTTGAGAAGTGCTTGTTGATTGCTTGTGAGAGTATTTAAAGTTGTCTTGTGGTCAAATATTGGCTTGTATCATTCGGCCTTAGTAATAGTTTGTTGTTTGTTTATTTGAGCTTTCCCAATGCTAGGACATCTTCTCAATTAAGCATCATCCTTCTTTTTTTTTTTTTTTTCGGTATTTATCATGTTTTTTATGCCTTAAGTTCATTACTCTATGTTTGGTTTATGTCATGATTGTAATTTTTCATTAAACTTTTGAGCTAGCAATGTTAAATTGGATTGTTAGCGTTACAAAATTATGACACGCATAAATTTTTTTCCCCTTTCTTTGTTAATCTCTTCCCACTACTTTCTTTTTAATCGATTTAAATAAATAAATTTTGAAAAAAGATGAAGATAAAAATATTTTTTATACAAAATATTCTTATGGATCTAAATTTATCACTATGATTGTAACCAAAATTTGAGTATAAAATGTAACATTTATAGTATTCTTTTTAAATGTCAAAAGGGTTTTAGCTAACTTTTTAAATTTTTAAAGAATATTTATACTTTTATAATACCTCAACGAGTGTCTATTTTAATTTTTTAAAGATATATCCAATCATTCTCTCCAAAAACTGAACAAAAAAACTAAAAAAAATTGAAGATAAAAATATTTTTTTATTCAAAATATCTTTTATGTGTTTAAATTTATCTTTATGACGAGTAAGCTAATTTTGAGTATAAAATGAAGTATTTATATTTTTTTAAAATGTTAAGAGAGTTTTAGTTAAATTTTTTAAATTTTGAATGGTTTTTATAATCTTATAATACCTCAAAATATTTTATTATAGTTTAGTTAGTTTTATTTTACAAATTTTTTAATTTAACTCAAAGGGAAAAATATGAATTTTCTTAAAATGTTTTAGGAATATTCACTATAAAATAGTTAAAAGGCTAGATATATCTTTATCCTTCTATTTTTGGCTTTTTTTTTTAAATTTAATTATTTAAATTCAATTAATAAAAAAGTACAAGGATGAGATTAAAAAAAATTGATATGTGACGCAATCTTGTCATGCTAATTGTATGATTTTTAACATTGTTATTTTAAAAAATTAACAAAAAATATAGAAAAAAAGGAACTTAAGATAAAAATAAAATAAATAGACACGATAAAAACGAAAAAAAAAAAAAACTATGCAACCATTAACGCTCTTAATTTTTATCATGGTTTTAATTTACCTTTCACTATCACACGACATCGCTTTTAGTCCCAACGACATGTCATAACTCTGTATTTCCCTAAAAACCCCCTCCCTCCCTCTCTCTCCCTCTCTCTCTCTCTCTCTCGCAAAGGCAGCCATAGCCGCCACCAAAATCCAGTTCAAATTCTCAAAAAATGTCAGCGAAATGGCGCGCATTGCAGCACCGCCACCGCTACACGTACAGCGCGGTGATATTCCCGTCTTCCTTCACAGACACCTTACTTTCTCAACCTCTTCTTCCCTTAAACCCTAATTTCTCCCTTTTCTTCACAGAACTCAAAACCTTAATTTCTCTCAATTCAATCTACTCTCAAGTAAACCACGCCAAAAACCTCGCTTCCTCCTTCACCAACCTTCTCTCTCTAGAACACACCAAAAACGACACTTCGGTTCTTCAAACGGCCTGTCGTTTTTACCTGGAAGTTTTGTTTCTGGAAAATTCGGTGCCTTTACATCGAACTTTGATTTCTGGTTTATCGAAAGTGAGTAATAAGGATTATAAGGTTTTGATTGTTGAGTGTTTTAGAGATTTATTCGAGGATTATAAGAAATGGAGTCATAGAAAGAGGTTTTGCTTATCACGTGTCGCTTTGTCAGTTATGGGGATGCCGAAATTAGGGTTTTTGATTAGTGTTGTTGATGATTGTGCGGTTTTGATTGGCTGGGATGTTGTTTCGGGATTAGATAGTGTTGTTTTGGAGATAGAGGATTTGGGTGGTAGGCCGTCTCCGGTTGTTATGGAGCAATGTCAAGAGAGTTTGTCTTGTTTGTATTATTTAATCCAGCGGTTTCCAGCGAAGTTTAAGGGTTTTGAAGAGGTGGGGTTTATGGAGAGGGTTTTTGGGGTTTTGGTTAGTGTGTTGAAGTCGATGGCTTTTACAAGAGATTGTTTTGTGGCGGCCGGAGTGGCATTATGTGCTGCTTTGCAAGTTTGTCTTACTAGTGAAGAGCTTGGTTTGGTTATTGTTAAAGCTATATTTAATGGAATTACGTGTAGTTTTAGTGGTACTAATTGTTTTGATGGTGAATTTGGAGATGTGATTTTGAAGGTTCCATTTAAAGGGAATTTGTGTTTTGAGATAAATAGTTTTTCTGTTTTGAGTAGGTTGTGCTTGATTAGGGGGATTCTTACTGCTGTTTCGAGGACTGTACTTAATACCCATTTTGTTGTATCCAGTGGTAGTTTGAATGGTAATGAGGAAAATGGAAACTGTTGTGGTTCTGTCAAGACTATTTTGTATGATGGGGTTTTGCCTGATTTGTGTAATTATTGTGAGAACCCTATTGACAGTCATTTTAATTTTCATGCGTTGACAGTGTTGCAAATCTGTTTGCAACAGATGAAGACTTCGATGCTAAGTAATCTTACTGACATGTCGAATAATTATGAACCCATACCGGTGGAAATGGGGGCACGGATACTGAAGATCATATGGAATAGCTTGGAAGATCCTCTAAGTCAAACAGTGAAACAGGTTCATCTGATTCTTGATCTTTTCTTAGATATTCAATCATCTCTTCATTGGGGAGAGGGAAGTGAGAGAATAAAATCATTCTTGCAAAATATTGCTTCAGAACTTCTCCGTCTAGGCTCACGTTGTAAGGGGAGATATGTTCCTTTAGCTTTGTTGACCAAGAGGCTGGGGGCAAAAACTATACTGGATATGAATCCTGACCTACTGTTTGAAACCGTACAAGCTTACATCGATGATGATGTGTGCTGTGCTGCTACAACATTCTTGAAATGTTTCCTTGAGTGCTTGCGTGATGAGTGCTGGAACTGTAATGGGATTGACGAAGGTTATGTGGTTTATAGAGGGCATTGTTTGCCTCCCTTTCTGTATGGACTTGCTTCTGGTGTTTCAAAGCTTCGATCAAATCTGAACACTTATGCTTTGCCTGTTTTACTGGAAGTTGATGTAGATAGCATATTTCCTATGCTCGCTTATATCTCAGTTGGGCCTACTGGGGCAGAGAATGGACTGTCATATCCCGAGCTCTCCTCTACAAACGTAGAACTGGGAGTCGAGCAACAAGTAGCTGTTTTAGTGTCTTTGGTAAAGGTATGCCGTTCACTAGCTTTAATTGAAGGGGACATCGATTTCTGGGATGTATCAGAACCAATTCAGACAAGTGGAATGCTGGGGACTGATATTATAAATCTCTATGCTAGTTTCTCTATAAAGGGGATAAAGGTTAAGGTCCATGTTGAGTGGCTATTATTGGCACTGAGACATGTTGATGAGTTGCTCCGCATAGATGCTGCAGAGTCTCTCTTCTTAAATCCCAAGACATCTAGTATTCCTTCTCATTTAGAACTCACTCTCTTGAAAGAAGCTGTGCCGTTGAACATGAGGAGTTGCTCAACTGGTTTCCAAATGAAGTGGACCAGCTTGTTTAGAAAGTTCTTTGCTAGGGTTCGAACAGCCTTGGAGAGACAATTTAAGCAGGGGAGCTGGCAGCCCCTTCTGGATTGCAATAATAATGGGGCATACTCAAATAAGGGGATAGAAGAATCTGTAATTAAAAGGGCGGAGAATCTTTTTAATTTTATGAGATGGTTGTCTGGATTTCTATTTTTCTCATGCTATCCCTCTGCTCCTTACAAGAGAAAAATAATGGCCATGGATCTCTTACTCATAATGCTTAATGTTTGGTCTATTGTACCGGCTTCTCAAGATAAGTATGGGTTTCGTTCTCCTGAAAGTTGTCTCTATCCTTATAGCAAAGGAATAACCTTACCTGATTCAACATTGTTATTAGTTGGATCCATCATTGATAGCTGGGACAGGCTGAGAGAGAGTTCTTTCCGCATATTGCTACATTTTCCCAACCCCCTTCCTGGGATATCAAGCAAAGACATGGTCCAGAAAGTGATCAATTGGGCTAAGAAATTAGTTTGCAGTCCACGTGTTAGAGAAAGTGATGCTGGTGCTCTGACTCTAAGGCTTTTGTTCCGGAAATATGTGTTGGAGCTGGGATGGATACTTGGAGCTTCTGTTGATGTTGTTTGTTTTCAGTCACAATCGGAGCTGGTCAATGGGGATAGTCAAATTATTGAATCTAAGTCCCCTGTAGTAGAGTATATAAAATCACTAATTGATTGGTTGAATGCTTCCGTGGAAGAGGGAGAGAGGAATCTTTCTGAAGCTTGCAAGAACAGCTTTGTTCATGGAGTTTTGCTTACTCTTCGGTATACTTTTGAGGAATTGGATTGGAATTCAGATGCAGTCTTGTCTAGCATTGCAGAGGTGAGGCATGCATTGGAGAAGCTCCTGGAGCTTGTTGTGCGAATTACATCATTGGCACTTTGGGTGGTTTCCGCAGATGCATGGTGTCTGGCTGACATGGATGAGATGGCTGATGAAGATGCTTACCTGATGGATGAAATGGAGGTGGTAAGACCTTCAGAAGACGAAGGCATTAGTTCAAAACATGTGCAGGACAGTAGACCGTCAGACCAGATTGTCATGGTTGGTTGTTGGCTGGCTATGAAAGAGGTAATTTGTGTATTTGCTGTCTATAGTCCTTTTTGAAAAGAAATTTAGTAACTGAGGAGGTTGTTTTATATGATAACCATAAATTTAATGAGCCTTTTTTTCTCCTTTCAGGTGAGTCTTCTTCTAGGAACTATCATAAGAAAAATTCCCTTGCCAGGTAATAGTTACTCAGATTCGAAGTCTGAAGCTCCCTGCCCTGAAGCCTTGATGCTGACGATACCTAATGCAATACTTGATTTGCAACAACTTGAACAAATTGGAAACCACTTCTTGGAAGTCCTTCTGAAGATGAAGCACAATGGAGCGATTGATAAGACAAGGGTCGGATTCACTGCTCTTTGCAATCGCTTACTTTGCTCGAATGATCAAAGGTATGCTTCCTTCTAGTCTTTTCCTTTTCAAAACTTTATTTGCTTTGGGCAAAACTAACTTATGTAGGTATGATAATTTAGCATGGCATAGGCTTCTGTCATAGTATACTGGTCTTGGGGTTATATTTTGTATTACTATCAATATTTTGAGAAAAAAATATGAGAAGTTGAGAGTGTTCTGTGTGGCGTCTAGACAGTTCCTATTACCATGTGATCTTCCTTTTTTTTTTTTTTCCTTTTTTCTCTTCATTATGTTTCTACACATCATATAAATATTTTTTGATCTTATCTTATCCATCTGGGCTTGTTTTGCAAATTATCTTCTGTATAAGCTCTTTTTTTTTAAAAAAAATCTGAATTATTCATGTAAATTGTGTTATGTGCATTACTTGTGGGAAAAAAAACATAAATCATGAGTCTTTTTTCTGTTATGGTTTCTCCTTTTCTAGACTTTGCAAGTTGACAGAAATTTGGATGGAACAACTGATGGAAAGAACTGTTGCCAAGGGGCAAGTTGTGGATGATTTGTTAAGAAGAAGTGCGGGTATTCCAGCAGCATTTATTGCTCTCTTTCTGTCAGAGCCTGATGGCGCACCAAAGAAGCTCCTTCCACGAGCTTTACGGTGGTTAATAGATGTAGCTAATGGCTCCTTGCTGAATTCAATTGATGCCAAGAGCATGAACGTTGACCCCTGCAAGTTGTCAGATACAAATTCAGACCAAGAACCTGATTCTGCAAAGCTGCATGGGATGAATGTGATGGAAAAGACCTCAAAGATCCGAGATGAAGGTGTAATTCCGACAGTACATGCATTTAATGTTCTTAAAGCTGCTTTTAATGATACAAACCTGGCAACTGACGCATCTGGATTTGCTGCGGAGGCTTTGATTGTCTCAATCCGCTCTTTCTCTTCTCCATACTGGGAGGTCCGAAATAGTGCTTGTCTGGCATACACTGCCTTAGTACGACGCATGATAGGGTTTCTAAATCTTCAAAAACGAGAATCTGCTCGACGTGCACTAACTGGGCTTGAATTTTTTCACAGGTTTGGTCTCTATGACTTTATGTTAATTATTTATCTGTTTCGTTTCTTCTCTTAAGGTGACAAATTTTAATGTTCTGTGGATTTTCTGTTCATTTTATTTGTACAACGGGGAATTGGTTAGGAGCAATCTGGAATAGTAGAATTAATACCTTCTATTTTCCTATATTGTATTTCTAAGCATTATTGCCCTTTCTCATTGGTTATCTCTGCAGAATACAATCTAAGAGAAGTATTCTGGCATATTTTATGCATTGGGATTAACATGCTACCTTGTCATCTATTTAGTGAGGATTCCTTTTGTTTGTCCATGGTCTTGTGAAAGTTAAAAAAAAAAAAATGCTAAACAAAAGAAGCTTAAAAATAGTTGTTCTTCTTTTTCACAATATGAAATCCTACTTTGTGTTGGTATAGGACTGAAAAAAATGTAAAGGGTTCCCTTATGTAATTAAATTTATTTCCAGGTTCTCACAAAAGCAAAAGAGAATTATTTGTTATGCATCTATATTTATTTTCCACAACGACCAAGGGTTCCATGCATTACTTGATCCTGGAAATTAATTGGAATTCGAGAATTTAGAATCTTGTCTGAAATGTTTTTGCAATTTTTCTTAAAGGAGCTTGACATACCATCTGGATTCTTACCTGTTGATTGTTAAATATATTCTCCTATTATCATGAAATGTTGATGATTTACATTTTTTTTATGCTGACTAACATTTTAAAGGTTATGTGAACATTGATTTTATTTTCTTGCCTGAAGGTACCCCACATTGCATCCATTTCTTTACAATGAACTGAATGTTGCAACTGATGCACTTGGGGATGCATCATCTGGATGCTCGCAATCCAACTTATCGAAGGTCGTACACCCAAGCTTGTGCCCTGTTTTAATTCTTCTATCGAGGCTCAAGCCTTCAACAATTGCTAGTGAGAGTGGAGATGACTTGGATCCATTCCTATTTATGCCATTCATCAGGAGGTGCTCTACTCAAAGTAATCTACGAGTTCGTGTTCTTGCATCTAGAGCTTTAACAGGACTGGTCTCCAATGAGAAACTGCCAACTGTCCTCCTGAATATTGGCTCTGAATTGTCTTGCTTAGATAGTCAAATTGCAGCTTCTTCCTCTTCCTCCTCCCTATTGAACCGAAGCAATGGAACCATCTCTGCTAACTATAATTCGATTCATGGAATGCTATTGCAACTGTGTTCTCTTCTAGATTCAAATTGCAGAAACCTTGCTGATATCATGAAGAAAGAGAAAATTCTTGGTGACCTGTTCAAACTTCTAGTGAAACATTCATGGATTGCAAGCCCGAAAAAGTGTCCTTGCCCAATCCTTAATGGCTCTTTTATAAGGGTGTTAGATCACATGCTCAGTATTGCACAAACAGGGCATATCAGTGAAAATGTATTTCCCATCCGCAGTCTTTTGTGGAAGCTATGTACAGAATGCTTAGATGTAGAAGATTCTTATGGAGGGTCTTATTATGATCCAACAGTAGCAGAACTTCGTGAGCAAGCAACCATATCCTATTTTGGTTGTGTGCTGCGAGCATCTAAGGATGATGTGGAGGAGGTTCTTCAGAAGCCATGGGATCATTTATCACCTGATGTAAAGTTGTTGAACCTGCCTAAATCAAAGGAATCTTTTGTCAGACTCGAGGAGAGGCTAATTTGTTCCTTGTCAGATTCATCATATGAAGTTCGACTTGCAACACTGAAGTGGCTGTTGAAGTTCCTGAAGTTGACAGATTCTAGCAGTGATGTCCACCATTTGTCTAGCAACGCGATCAGAATTATTCAGCATTGGAGTAAGTCAAACCTCCAGGAGAAAGCGGTTAAGCTCTTGGACTCTGAGAAGAATCATAGATGTAAATATTACATTCTGAGGATTCTTTTCACTTGGAACTTGCTACAGTTTCAAAAACTCGGAAACCAAAATTCTGCTGACATTACCTATGTCGGTAACTTAGATTATGATTCCACATTTCAGTTCTGGGATAAGTTGTTATCCTTATACAATGTCACAAAACATAAAAAGACACGAGAGACACTTATCTGCTGCATGGCTATATGTGTGAAAAAGTTTTCAAGTTTATTAAGCAGCAGTGTTCTGGTTTACATAGAGGAGAAAACTCTCAGATCCAGTGAATCCTGTCAACTGGAAAAAGCAGCACCCTTGTATGAATGCATAACCCTTTTTGTCAACCTGATCAAAGAACATAGTTCTTCATCTGAGCCAGTGACCATGCGCAATGCAGCAGCAGAATCCATAATTGCATCTGGTTTGCTTGAACAAGCAGCAGTTATTGGTTCTTGTATGTTCAGTAATGAAATACCCGCTGGACTTTCCGGTTCCTGTTTTGAACCAAAAGAAGCTGTTAATATGTATGGTCGTCAGTTGCTGGAGATATGGTTCACTTGCATCAAGCTGCTGGAGGATGAAGATGATGGGATAAGACAATGGCTTGCCTTGAATGTCCAGAAATGCTTTTCTTCAAGAACATCTAGAAGCAGCTTTCATGCTGTTGGCGTCCCAATGCAAGTGGAGAAAGTGATTGAATTGAGTTTTGGGTATCTGTCTTATATTTTTGGTCACTGGGTTGATTACTTTGATCATCTTTTACAGTGGGTGATAAACGGAGGAATTTATGTAGCATCGAAAGGAGATATTGTCAGACGGGTTTTTGACAAGGAAATCGATAATCATCATGAAGAGAAGCTATTGATCTGTCAAATATGCTGCTCTCATTTGGAGCAGCTTCCAATTTCAAAATCATGGTTGGCTGATGGGCGAATCAAACAGAACTTCAAAAATTATTTATACAACTGGAGGAGGAGATTTTGTAATCAGTTGACATCGTTTGCTAGGGACCATGTTGAGAATTTGGGAGGAGTTGATTGGATAGGTGGTGCTGGTAACCACAAAGATGCATTTCTACCAATATATGCAAATTTACTTGGCTTTTATGCTCTCTCAAACTGCATGTTCAATGGGAATATTGAGGGCGATATGCTTCTATCTGATGTTGTTGAACTTGGTAAAACCATCGACCCGTTCTTGAGGAACCCTTTGATTTCTAACCTGTATTTGCTAGTTGTAAAATTGCATGAGAGAAATGCCGGAGCTACTGCTGGCGTGTTGACTTCCGACTTGATTTGGGATGGTTTTGATCCCTATTTTCTTCTCGAGTAAGATGAATTTGTACAGTAGCTGCATATTTTATGCACGTCCAAATGGCTTTTAACTTCATAGATTGCTGTATCGTGTAAGATGTTTCTTTAGGATTGTTCGAGTTATGCCCTGGACAGTGAGATTTTGTCTTTCGTGTTGCTTCATTAACCCTTCATTTGTTAGGCTTCCAGGTATAATTTCCCTTTAATTCTCATGATGTCTGGGTTACCCAATAAGGATAATCTGCCTTCTCCCTTGGGCGATTGAGTCTATAATCAGGACGTTGCATGTAATGATTGTTGCATTATGTTTGATACAAACCGATTTTATTGTTATTTGATTTTTGTTATCCAGTAATTGGAGAAATTTTATATTATTCTACGAATAACTATTAAAAAGGAGAGAAATACGGGAGAAATTAAAAAAAGAAATCGATGGAGTCAAAACTAAAACTGAACATCAGACTTAGGGTCTCTTCAATAAGGAAGCAGATGGAAGAATTGATGCGCAACTCCCAAGCATGGAAACCCTATAATGCCCCGCATATGTCTCTTAACAGATCTGTACTATTTGTTCAAGAGAAACTGCGTGAGTGTACTTTATTACTGTTTTTCTAACATGCAATCTGTTATGGATAGCAGCTTGCAAGCAATTATGTGCGTGCTTCATTCCAAACCATGCTTATAAATACCAAAGGCCTTTAGCCAGCAGTACCCTCGTGGTTAAAAACGAGAGTTTTTAGATGAGACTTCCTAACGTTAGAGCTTACAGGTTTAGTTTTCTCCAATATCTCACCTCCACCTTAATTTCTCTAATATGCTTAGTATAAACTCCATTTTCTTTGGTTTCGCCATAATTGAAAGCCGTACGTAAGAATTGGAGGGAACTAGATTAATTGACATTATACAGTGCTATTAGTATAGTTTCCTCCAATATCTTATCTCCGACTTCTAAATTACTGTATATTTGCAAGCCGTAGGTAAGAATTGGAGGAAACTAAACCGATTGATGTCATATATGTGGCGCTCTTTGTTTAATTTCCTCCAATATCTTATCTCCGACTTCTAAACTATAATTAGCTATTGTACTTCCTATGTATCTAGCTAGTTTGGTTCCCTCTCCACTGACAAGAAAATCATGAAAGCATGAGAAGCTTCAACTTTTCCTCATCACCGTCTCCATCCTCTTCCTCATCGCCACTATTTGTTCATCGCAAGTCAACAAAAGCATTTACATCAGATGATATGCAAATTATGAACAAGATGTGACAATGATGATGATAACAATGAAAAGGTATGTATCAAAATGCTATTGGAACAATAGGATTATCTAAGTGCCCCTCTTCACACATACAACAGATATATAGTTTAGTGGTTGGTGGAGCAAGACGGCAGTGCAGACACCACTACACCATCTTGTTTGAAATAGCCATGGACCATTTAGCCAGCAGTTTCATGACTAGAAGAGAAGGTCATAGATGAGATCTGCAGGAAACCAAATTTTGCTAGCCTAGACCTGACAGGTTTAGTTTCTCCAACATCTCACATGCCAGCTTTCTCTAAACATTTTTTAAACATTAACTCGGTCTTCGATTTCACTATATTTGAAATGGAAGAAACTAGAGATTTTGCATTCCAATCTCTTCTCGTCTCCAACGTCTAATAAATCAGCAAATGGTCTACGGCAAGCAGTCAGAGATCAACTTTTCCTAGGAGTCATGACATTTTCAAAAAATAGTGTTCTTATTTCATTTTTTTTTCCTCTTCTTTCACAACGGAGAATTTATCATCCTTCAATTTGTATTTTTCTCCTATTCTTTATTGCTGCTTCAATTTGTTTCCGTATTTGTTCTGTTCCTTCTACAGATACCTTCTTTTTATCCACCAAAAAAAAAAAAAAAAAGAAAGAAAGAAAAAAGGAAGAACGAAAGAAAAGGAAAGGAGAGAAAAAACCAAGGCATCGAAGGAATCGGCAACAATTATAAAAATACCAGCTACTTATATATATGGAAGATAAAGCATGATCTAAAACATGTGCTATAGCTCGATGAGAAATCTTTTAAAAATCCGGTGTAAGAAACTTGGGAAAGCTACAAATGTTCAAAACCAGCGGTAGCTTCACATCATTAGCTATTCCACTTCCTATATCTAGTTTGGTCCTTTCTTCCTTGCTGAATAGAAAACCACAAAAGCAAGAGAAACTTCAGTTGTCTTCCTCATCAACATCTTCATTATCGTCATCGTCGTCGTCATCATCTTGTTCCTCACCGTTTTCCTGTAGACAAGCATCATTCATGTCAAGACAAGCACAGCATCATATAAACATAAAGTATCAACAGCCACTTACTATTGCAAGTCAAGAGACTTTCATAGCTCAAAAGGCATGACTGGAAATCCTATTGGGAGACTAGGATTATCAAGGTGCCAATCTTAGGGACAGTGTGCTATTGGGATGCAAACAAATACACATACACAGATATAAAGTCTTGTGGAATGGGGGCCGGGGGTTGGGGGTGGTATGTGCGTGTGTGTGGTGAGATGCTGGTGCAGACACCACCACTATACGGTCATATCTTAGATAACCATCAACCAATAACGTATTGAAGGTAATTATGATTTTAACCCCTTTGTCTGAACTTTGATTTAGGTGCTTTGCTTAAGCCTTGATAAGAATGCTTGTATTTCTGTTAATAATCCAAACATACTTCACTTTTCTAATAAATAGTTCCGATCTCCATAAGAACAGATCAATATAACTTCAACTTGCGGCAACCCAAAAACATGTTCCCATTGCCCATAACAAATAAAACATTCCATATTTGATGTTAGCAGCGTTTGATAAAGCACTATATTCCATGGAACTAGAATCTAAATAAATGCATATGCTATCTCTACAGAACTTGGGTACATCTGGAACTCCTACAGATTATTTGCTTGATCACCAGATCCTGTTTCTGCCCCCTATTTGCGCCAGTCCCAGTAGACTACTTTCAAAATATCTATTTCTCTATTTGAAAAAAAATTATGTTTGTCTATAACAGAAAGAGTTCAAAACATGTGCCTAAAACTCAGTTTTCACACACCAAAAAAAAAAAAAAAAAAAAAAGGACCATGAAGTGATCAAATGCAAACATCAAACAATGCCAACTATGAGATAAATGTGTGTGTGTGTGCATACATGCATTCGACCTATGTTTGTGTGCATGTTCTCCCGTGCGTGCGTGTGTGTGTGCAAGAACAGATATATTGGAATCTTATCTTCATTACCTCTTCACCTTCATCTCCATCCCCATCAGAATCCTCTTCATCAGCTTCCTAAAACAATAAAATAGAGTGACTCTAAAAGTAAACTTCAATCCAAAGATCTCCTTTAATTCACTAAAAGGAACATTTTTTTTTATAAAGGAAAAAACAGAAAATGTGAATAACAGAAAGAAAAAGAGAAACTATGAAAAAAAAGTAAAAATAAAATACATTGTTAAAGTACTTCAGAGGATTGGGCCACAAGTCCTCCTTAATAATCTCTGCAACCTGCAATTTTGGAGGAAAACCAAAATTAGTAATACAGTAAGAACAAGAAGCAAGCAGTTTAACTTTAATCCAACTGAGACAGATTAAATGAATGCTGATGGTTAGAAAATGAATATATTTATTCACTAAAATGGAGTCAAGTATGGCAGAACAAACTATAAAATCATCATTTTACACTATCGACATAAGAAAGTAACAAGGCAAAGGGCATCTCTTACCTCATCATGAAGCTCAGAGATCTCCTTCTGCTCAGTTTCAGCAAACCAAGTGAAGAAGCTGCACCCATAAAATAATTTATGAATGTATCAACGAGCACATATAAAGTGAAATAAAAGCACTAACCATTAGGAAAAAAAAAGAGGATTGCTCTCTGAACGATTTCTGTACCTCCAATGAAGTTAAGGCTTGAGATTAATTATAGAGTTCTGGATTAGCTCTCAAATTAAATTGGTTTTCTATTTAGAATGGAAGGGTAAAAAATCTGACACCCTAGACACCAAAGAGCAACAATTTACAGATAGCAGATCAAATCCCGTTGTCAGATCACACAAGTATATATCTCCATTTTGTCCTAGGTTCACACAGCTTTTTTTTCCCTTTGATATAAGGTTAATAGAGAGAATGCACAATCGCAACAGGAAGACTATGCCATCCTCATACAGTTAAGAAATAAAAAAATAAAGAGAAAAAAACTAGGCCTTTCCAATTCCTTAAAACATTGGCTTAAAAACTCCATGACAATCCCCTTAGCCAGAGGTATAGAGACCAAAGTACTTGATGGAGAATAAATGGAAGATTTGCAATATAATTATTACAGGAAAGTTAGAGATTATGTTTTATTTTATATTTTATCTTAATTAGAAACTACTTATTTTGGGCTATTATAATCTTTAAGATATCTAGGGATTTTATTAGGTTTAGTATTATTATATGTTTCTTATTTTATATAGGAATTCACTAAATTTTGGTGCCTAAGGACACATGTTATCATGTTTAAGGATAACTGGATTATTATTGATAACTGAAACTTTCTTTTCCTACAGTTCTTCTCACTTTCTCTCCCTCATCTTTTCCCCTGTTTTCCTCTCCTCTGCCGCTTTCTTCCCTGTTCTCCTCTCTAATTCTTCTTTCCTATTCTCCTCCCTAGCTCCTCTCTACTATTCTG
Organism: Dovyalis caffra; assembly: GCA_963924115.1. Classification (NCBI taxonomy): domain Eukaryota; kingdom Viridiplantae; phylum Streptophyta; class Magnoliopsida; order Malpighiales; family Salicaceae; genus Dovyalis; species Dovyalis caffra. Next base: position 1,774,005 of record CAWUPB010000058.1, read on the forward strand.
CTTTCCCTTCTTCTCTTTTCTGTTCTACATCAGTACTTGTCTGATCTCACAGCAACTGTTCCACTGATAAATGTTGATTCTTAAAGATTTATCAATTTCCAATTAGGTGCTTCCAAACAATGGGAAACACCCACACCTTACCACAAAATTCTACAGTCCACCCTCCCATGAATATCAAAATTTTAATTTGATTGGTGAATTTATGACGCTTCGACAGGAGGCCATGCATAGGAGTGAACATAAAACAAAGCTCATTCTACCATAAGACTGAATGGAATCGCATGGAATCCATGACTAATACAAGTACAGTACATATAACGTGGTCTGGGTGAGCTAAATGACATTGTGATGGATAAACTACCTAACAAATTTACGTTTCAGGTTAGCAAATTTAAGTGTCACACCAACAAGCTTCTAAAATAAAAGTTTAATTGTCTGCCTCTACCAATCAAACAGCATCCTACAGCTGAAGCATGCAAAACGAAAGATTTTACTTCAGATGTTAGCATCTGAATTCTGATTATCCCACTTCAAATTTGAACATGACAAAGGTCATGCTGAGGTTACCCTTTTGGCACATTAATAAAGCATTCCCTTAAAAACCAACATATTAGTTAGATATCTCAATTAATGTGGTGAAATCATAGAAAATCTTGCAACTTGTTGCCTTAAACCATACGTGATTTTTATGCCCATGCCTCAGCAACCCTTTTTGATGACGAAGCCTAACATATGAATTTAGCTACACCATTTTTAAACAAAAATGGCTTAATAAAGCAACGAATGGTTAGAGAATAACCTCAACTCTGCCAAAGGTCGTTTATTTCCTTTCTTCTCTTGATTGACTCCATTTGCAGTGCCCTTCACACGTTAGAATTCACAATCAGCCTTCTACAGAAACACAAGAGAGAAGAAAGAGTAACGGATGCCACAGGGATAATAGGTCAGCATTACCATGCCCTCCTTCCACTTGATGTCTGTACCAGTTATCTTAGTTGTACCCTCATCAGAGAATGTAAAGGTTTTCGTCAGCTTTGTATTTTCAAAATGTGGATTCTCTTCGAAATTCTGGAAGTTTAAGAGTGAAACGATAAAAAAGGAAAGACAAGGAAACAATCAGAAATAACTCATCAACAACACTACAAGCTCATGATTGCAGATTAAGAGATAAATAGCATCTGAAAAGAAAAAATTAATAAAAATTAATTAACTGCTCATGAAAACAATAGAATTCATTCCAAAAACAAGAGCAACAATAATAAAGTGCATCAAAAGAAAGCGTGGAGAAAGATACTTACAAATGTGATAGAATACCCTGACTTCACATCTTTGGAATCCTCCACATCAAGAGAATCTAGATACTTGAAGATCTGTGCCAACAACAATAGACAAATGAGTCATTTTGGTGCAAGCATTCATTATCAACGTTACTATGGAGTAAATAACTTTTTATTTCAATTCAATATGGAGTAAATAGCTTTTTATTTCAATTCAATGTTAATTCCTAATAAAAGTTCCAAGTTATTTTTTTTCCTACAATGGCAGGAAATGAAATTAATTCCAGCCCCTTCTACCCTAACTTTGCATGAGAACAACCACAGGATTAAACATTCATTGATATTGACATCTTAAACATAAAAATAAAAATAAAAGGGAATAAATCAAAATTGCAGCTCCAAACAAAATTTAATGAATTTCAGAATTCAGGTGACAAACCGTTTGGTCCTCTACAGTCAAAAGATCACAGAGGGCAGGATGACTCAGGAACTGCATTATGCATGTATCACAAAAAGGTAAGAAACTGATAGCCGATAGCTGACTTAGAATAGAAATTTTAGAGTGTCAATCAGTCACTAACCGCAGTTAACCAGAAGTCAGGAATAGATTTGATGATATCGTTCCTTTTATTGTAGACAGGCATGCGAACCTCATTGTACTTCTGCTCAATTTCCAGCACCTCATCACTTGCTTGCTCATTAATCTGTGAAGTCAAAGCAAATGGCAAGATTCATAAATATTATTTCCTATTAAAAAAAAATCTCAAAGCTCACTTAATGGTCTACTTCAGTCTCATATCCACTTACAAACAAACTGCAATACATTCAACAACGACAACAGTGATAGGAATAACCCCTCCTTTTTTTTATGCTCTTTAGGTCTACCAATTAAATGGAGTTCAATTTAATAGCAACAGAGTCTGCATTTCCATTGCACATAAAAAATCTCACCTAGAAATAACAGGATTGTAGCTAGAATGATATAACTTCTAATCCACGACTCCCAAGGTAAATTCTCCGAAACAGAAATGTAAAAATACTTCGAATTTTCCAAATACAGCTGAAACTCAGCACATCGAGTTAGCCATTCACATCAGTTGTCTTTAAATTGTTAACCTAAGCAAAAGAGATTTTTTAAAAGCATGTCATTTTTCTTGGTATCGTTAGAATAAACCCACAAAACTCTCAAAAAACCATATATGCATACAAAAACATAGACATCCATGAGCAAAAACATACAGAGAGGAAAAGAGAGAGGAAAAAAACCTTCTCAAGCTCATCTTGGAGCTCCTGCAACTTCTCAATGGAAAGAACAAGTTCTCCATCAATGTGATCAGTCTCTTCTTCTTCAGTGACCTTTGATTTCTTTCCTTTGTCAGCCACCATTTTCTTTTGGTTTTTTTTTTTTCCAAAGATAACAAAAAACCCTAACTTTTCTCGAGAAAATGAGAAAATCCCTACAGAGGGTTTTGGGGGTGGTGGCCAAAATTCGGCTTCTTTTATCAGCAAAGGCGATTTCGCAGTGAAGGGCTATTACTGCCTATTTATACCCAACAAGACAACCAAAGTACAGCTTCACTTCTTTGCTTGATATTTCATGCTTGTTTGTTTGTTTGTTTTCTATTGTTTTGTGGGTCCCATCTCTTACAAATTAGGGTTTAAGAGAAGTAACAGAACAAAGTAATAATTTGGGCTCATTTGCACCTTGTTATATCGCAGCCCATGCCCATGGTTTGAGTATGTGTTGGATTCTTCGTAGCTAACTAGTTCTTTATGAAAATTCCTTAAAAATTAGTTTTTTTTTTTTTTTTTTTTTTTTTAACATGGTTAAAAGCAGTTATGTATTTGTTCGTCAAATTTATCTAACAAAAAGTCGTACTTGGATGTATTTCTATTTTTTAATTTTTAAATAAGGATCTAAATAAACTAGAATTGTTATATATATATATATATTGGATTAACAACAACAATAATATTAATGAGAATACATAAATTTTCAGTTAAGTATTTTCACCGTTAAAATAACATAAAAACTTCATGCAATTTAGGAGCTTTTAAAAAAATAGATTTAAAAGAAAAAAAATGACTTGTCATATAAGTTTTTTCTTTTTATGGTAATTAAACAACATTTCTTATATCAATAAAATTTTCTTTTAATTTCTCTATATAAAAAAAATTTATTTTAATAATAATAATAATAATAATTTAGTCACGCCTCTTTTTCTTTAATCTCACCACTTTAGTCTTCATTTTCTTTTTCTAAAGTGTTCATGGCTCACTCTCGAGTTTCTAAGTTCTCCAATTTTCTTTTCTTTGTCCCCAATTCTTTTAATTTGGCATTTAGTTCTTCATGATAAATCTCATGTTGAATATTTATCTCTTGTCGAATGTCCTCCATGATGTTGCTTATTGATCCGTACGGACCCCGAAATGGTGGAATTCGATATCCTTTTTCCCAAGTTTGTCGCCATTTTGGATACCCCGGAGTGGTTTTCCTATCTACTCTCTTAGCAGTAATGACGATTCCTCAATTTCCCCATGCCCTTTTGGCAAGGTCTAACGATTCTTGGAGACTCGCTTTTCCCATCATGACATTACTCATTATCCAAACAAAAAGTAACCGAACACAACATTTCAAATAGCATGCACTTTTTTTTTTTTTTGCAAAAAATTCAAAGATGAGAGAGTTTCAGCTAATATTATTGGTGTAAGGTTAACTCGCAGTGACACTACACTCTTGAATATATTTACTACTTCGTAATCAATCATACCTTCGCAAATGGGAGCAAGTATCAACCCATAGATTCCTAAGGCTAAAATTCTTAGACGGACAATATTATCTTCAACATTTAAGCGCCTATTAAAGATAGGTTAGAGTGTATTCCAAAACCATCCATAACTATTTCCTCGTTCTCATGCCTAGCCACCATTTTGGGATCTAGTTCAACCAACCAACCAAAATTAGTAGGGGCTAATTCTCAAGAATTGTAGAAGTATATCATATCCGACCTAAGATATGCTAACAAAGCCTCATATGCTTCAAGGGTAGAGGTCAAATCTACGCTTCCAAATGTAAAGCATCGATATCCCGGATCTTAGTGCCCCAACGTAGCTTGAAAACAAGATGATTACGCCTTGATTTTGAGTAATTGGGCTATATCTCCATACCGCCTTTGAAAATCCAATTGATCTTTTAAAGAAAGCATCCGCCAATAATTGAGTAATGGGTTTGCATTAGCCATCCTATTAAAATTCTATCTCCTCTAGTAATATGGAGATATATCTTGTGGGTATGCTATCTCCTTCCCCATATTGAACCCGTTCGACTTGGCTCCAAAGTCCTCAATGGTAAAAGTATTTCTCATCATGATTTACATGTCTTATGAGGATTAGTTAAAAAAAGAAGAGAAAGGTAGCACAAGCAACGTGACATGTTTAATTTGTGTCTTATAGGGGTTATCAAGCCTAATGGACAAGATTTAGCTTTCTATAGGGTTTGGCTCAATTTTTTTTCTAGGTTTTTTTTTCAAGTTCTCGGATTGTTCGAATTACCAGGTGTGGTAACTCGGTCTCGTAGCTTATGTAATAGGAGGTATGGAAAATTTTTTCACAATCTATTAAATACAAGCGAATTTCAATCTAAGCAGAAGTTTAGACGAGTATTAGTGGACTTTCATCACTCTTGTCTCCGAATCTTCCTATCTATTCTTAAAGGGATAAAGCTTAGGTCTAGAGTTTTTCGTTGGCTCTTCAATGAGTGTGTGGAGTTTCTATATGTACACATGTATACCCAATTCAATTTATAAGTAATAAAATGATTGAAAATTAAATCACTTGAAAGTAAACAAATTATTCGAAGATAAATCATTCAAAAATAACAAGGCATAAATAATTAAAGAATATAATTTAGAACAAACAAGTCTATGGCTTAACTTTGCTTCCCTAGTGGGGTTGCCATGTAGTCGCTACTCGACATATGGGACCTTCCAATTAAAAAGAGTTAAGAGATGAGGAGTAGCCACCTTGTACTCTAAGGAGACTAGGAAAACTAAATTACAAGTCTTTAATAGATTATGGATAAGAAATTGATTATATTTATTGGGAAGATAACAATCACCATAAAACATCATTTCTTAAGAAAGGCTACCTAACTTGTTCTATTCCTAATTATTTCCTAAGGTATTATTTTGCCATAGTATTTTCAAGCCTATTTTTTTTTAGTCTATAATTATTCAAGTAATTTTATCAATTTGGTTTAAGGAGTCATTTTATGGTATACTAAATTGGTTATAATTTATTATGGAATCGTATTAAATTATCGTTGGACCGCAAGTGTAATATCCCGAATCGTTACTAAATGAATTAAAAATATATTAAAGGTGTGAGAAAACTATTTCATGGGCATGGAATGATTGTAAAGAGGTTGATAGAATATTTGGTGAATTTAGGATGATTTTCCTATGCTCGAGTGAATGTTTTATCCGATTTTTGGTGCAAGAATAGTAACTTTTTATGCAAAATAATTGTTTTGAGCATTTTAATTGTGCATGAAAAATATTTTATTTGCATAGAATATTTTCTAGAGGTGTGCTAGATTATTCGATGCCATTGGATGAATTTTTTGATGTTCAATGATTATTTTATTTGAGCTTTTCAATACATGAATAGTATTTTTTAGGCAAATTAATTATTTTGAGTATTTTAAATGTGTTTAAAAATTATCCAATGGGCATAGAAAAATCACTAAGGAGGTGTAGGAATATTCCATGAGCTTAGGTGAATTTTTCTATGCATAGGGAATATTTTTCTATAGAAATAAGTGTATTTTTACACAAAGTAATTAATTTGAGAACTTAAATAAGTGTATAAAAATTATTTGAATGGTGAATAAATTCTTATAGGAGGTTTTTGAATTGATTATAGAAAGAATTAAATTTTGAAGAGGTGTGAAATGAATTTTATCGAAGTAGGGAACTAATTGCAAAGAATTATGGGCCTAATTGTATAAAATTAAAAGTTTGAACTTTCAAATTAAATTAGGAATGAACTTGAGGAAGAAAAAATTGTTAGGAAAACCTTAAAGAAAGGGCCTAAAGGAATTAATTGAATAATTGGAGGACTTGTGGGAGAGTAATTGTAGAAAAATTTATTAAATTAGGAGACCAAAAATTAAACAATTTTGGAGAGATTTTTCTCCCCTTCGTCGCCACTTTCACTCAATTATTGGGTGTATTTAATGCATTGCACAAATGGAAGGTTAAGGTTTAAAGAAGATGGTTTAGATGGAGGGTCCAAGACTAAAGATGGAATAGATGGTTAGGATTTAAACCAAATGAAGATATGAGATTAAAAGGGAAATCAAGCACCAAGATTAAACCAAATGAATGGTGGAGATGGAGTCAAACATGGAAAAAGTCCACCCAAGCTTGCCTATAAATATGGGTGGAAGAGAACTGAAAAAATGTTGGAAAAATTGGAAAATTTAGGGAAAACTCTTGCAAAATTCCCATAGATTTCCACTCAAATCTCTCGTCTAAACACTTTTAAATACCCTAAAACACCTAATTAAGCATACAATTCAAGTTGAAAAACCAAAAATCTCAAGGAGGAAAAATCCCACTCTTGGCCCAAAGTTTAGTGAGAAAAGGGAGGAAGAATTTTCCAAGCAATTCAACTTTTCAAAGGTTTAATTGGAGCTTTAGAGGTAAGTTAATCTCACCTATACCACAAGGATGTGTTAATTGATGCCAATTGTTATTTTAGGACCCTTAATTTATATTTTAATTGAATTAATTTTGAAAACATAAGTTTTTGGCGAGGAAAATTTAGGGAAAATGTTTTTGATCGAGAAATTCATGCAATTAAAGTTAGAACATGTTAATTGGGCATGAAATTAGCTAAGAAAAATAAAAAATTCATAGGCCTATTAATTAGCTACCATTCGACCCAAAATGTCAATTTTAGGGTTTTTTATCCTTTGGTTTGTTTGATGAATTATGGCTTGATTATGTGTTATTTAAATATGAATTGATGATTTAGTATAAGAAATTACATAAAAATTGAAGTTTTCACCTAGTTACACTAAGGCCACATTCGCCCCAATTTAGAGAAAAATTATAGTTTTCATGCTTTAAGATTCTAATGATTTAATTGGTTAATTTCAAGTTAGTGTAACACAAAAAGATGATTTAGCATGAAATATTTCATTGAAAATGAAAAATTAACCTAGCTTACCCTAGGTATGGTTTCGGCCCTTTAGACTCAAATTTAAGGTTTTGCATGTCGTGAACTTATGAATGTTTAATTGGTTAAATTCTTAATATTAAAATATATTTGAATGAATTACCATGATAAATTAGCATTGAAATTGGAAAATTTTTTACCTAGCCTAAGTTAGTGACACATTTGGCCATATTGAGAAATATTAGTGTTTATAGTTTGAATTGTGTATTATGATTGTGATTTGGTTTATGAGTTGCCATTGGTGTGTATAATGTGATTGCGATATTGTGCTAGATGTGAATTGGATGATTGAAGAGTGTAATGCCTTATGCGGTTGATGTGCCAATGTATGGTTATGTAATGTTTATGTTAATGGTTTCTTGTTTAAATTGAATTGGAATGGCATTGCAAGGTATGAAAATTTTGATGCAATTATGGTATTAAGATATACATTATCATGGCATAAATGCATAACATTCATGGCATGCATTACATGGGTTCATGATGATTATGCATTTATATTAAAACACATATGCATGTCAAGTCATGAAAGGAATTTTATGGAAACATTTTAAGTCATGAAAAAGGATTTTTCCCTTAATGATTTTCCAACAAAGAATTGAAAATATTTCATGGTTATAAGGTTTTCATACTTCATGATGTTATGAGAAGGGCTTCACGAGTTTTCCATGACATTCATGATTAAAGGTTTCAAGATCGAGTGGGTGCGGATGTGTACTTTCGTGGACTCGACAGACGCGTTTGCAAACCGGTCTAGTCCTTCGTACATATCATGGAAACTTTGAAATCAAAAGACAGGACATGTCCAAAGACAAAAGATTTTTTAGAATGTTCATGATGAGGATTTTATGACATGAAAAGGATTTTCAAAGGACATGCATATAATTTATCATATGCATTTCACTTACATGCACGTCATGCATAGTTTAACTTATTGAGCAATTGCTCACCAAATTCCTATAGTGGTATAGGTACAAAAGGCAAAGATGGCAATGTTCTCATTTGAGCCGACTACCAAAGGGACAGTTTGTCGCGTGTATCTTAGGTGCACTGCAAGGTGGACCTCCTCCGTACGATAGTTATTTTAGTGCTCGATATATTGGTTTATTTTCCGGTTATGGTTTCTTTCTTTTACATGATAGTTAGAGCCATGAAGAAATGAGTAGCTAGCCAAAAAGAAAGTGGATGTAAATAAATAATAAGTCATTCTTGTAGTATGTGGCATAGAACCGATACATATAAATTAAGAATAGTTTGTAGGCTAGTAGAAATAACAATAGTATAATAGTAATGCAACCATAGTTAGTGTAGTCTTCTTTAAATTGGTTTCCTACCGATTAGCATTAATGATAAAACAATAAAATAAAAGTGGTAAGAAAATAATCATAATAAATGACAATTTAAAAGAATAAAAGAAATCAAATACCAATTAACGAATAATAATTAAATGAATTTATACGAAGTCAATATAAAAGGAATTTGAGAAAATTGAGCATCATAAATCCAATCCATTTAGTCCAAGCAATTAAAATAAAATATTAAAATGTGAAAAATTTTAAATGTATTTTGGGTTGAAATTTAGGACATGTCCGTTAATGTTAGGCTTCCATAGCTGATTTCATAACTAAAAAACCATAGTAAAGACATAATGTCTTGTTGGTTTGCATTCATTGTACTTTGAATATAAGTCAACGATCGTAATATTCTCGACCTATTAGGTTCTAGGGTGGGGATGTTACACTAAGATAGGGAATCACATTAATTTATTATTGGATCCTATTATAGTTTTGTCATGATTGTCATGTCAAGAACTAATTGATAATTTTAAACATATTAAATGATTAACCTTTATTGTGGAATCTTGTTGAAATTGACATCGGATCTAAAATTAGAAATTGTATCAATTTGACATTGGATCCGATTAAAGTTTTGGCATGATTATCATATGAGAAATAAAATGATAGAGTTTAAATAATCTAAGTTTATTTTGTTTTAATGTTGAATATAATTAAATTTCATTATCATTTAGAATTAGAGTAATATAATATTCTAGGGTATTAGAATTAATTAAGACTAAGATTATCCTAAATATTTAAGATGTGAATTTGGATTCTAAATAAAAGAAAAGAAAGTATTAATTAAATTTACTAAAAAAAATATTAGTTATAATTGATTATGTAATGTTAAATAAAAAAAAATCATATGAACACTTAAATATTCTTAAAAAATTCTAAAATTTGGTACATGATTAGGGAACATGCTTCTTACAACATATCAAAATATTATATTTTTAACGGAATAAGACATTTTTTGCCCCCAAAGTATTGCATTTTGGCAATTTTGGGCTAAAGTATGAAATTACGTAATTTGAATCCCAAAGTATGAACAAATTTGATTTAAATTGATAATTGCTCAATCTCTATTATTTCTAACGATCAACTCGTTAGTTGATGGTTACTTAAATTGTTTTTTTAGTTGAAGCCGAGAGGAATCGAAAGGGTAAAGGCCGATAAAATGTCGTCCGCCTTTACCCTTACGGTTCCTTTCCTAAAAAGTTAGGTTTTACCGGGAACGATTGATTGAAAAGGAGAGAAGGGAAGAGATTAAGAATATGTGGTTTTTAGGGTCAATTGTTTCCTTGGCTCTTTCGTTTGATGGCGCTTAAGGAATTAAATACTCGTAGTTTTGAGAAAAATCATAAATTGAAGAGAAGAACTAATTTCCCCTTTTTATGTTTGTTATTCTAACTAACGTGGTTTTCAAGGAGGAGGCGTCAAGTGCGGATGAACCACCGGCACATGCAGACTTGATTTTAGGAGATGCTCTTCCTTTATCTCGTGTAGCTCATAAAGATATGCAATAACAAATTAAAGATGTGATTCTAAAGTTGAGGGCCATTTTGCTTATGTAACATTTTAATGGCCAGCTTATGTTCTGCTACCGGAGGCTATTATTATTGCCATGCCCAAAAGAATGTTGATATTGGCGTGAATATGAAATGTTGCTTCCTTTCTCTTATAGGATTATGAGCTTTTCTACATATTAGGAAAAATTATACATATATAACCACCTATTTTCTACTTGAAGCTTACTTGGGGCGAGTGTGATTGAACTTTTCTTTTGTGGGTATGGTTGAACACGCTAAGGGAAGACAAAAAAGTCGTACATTATAGTAATTTTTTTCACTATGGTTAGGAAGAGAAAACTACCAAGCGAAAGAGTTCACTCGAGTGCATATTTGAATGGGCTTGATAAAGTATTTGTAAGAATGCTTAAAGGTGGGGGCAAGCACATTGATGATTGAAGCACTTTATTGCAACATATTTATCTTTACCTTCCCCTATAGATATTCTCAAGGACACTAGGAGATGAACCGAAAGGGTAAAGGTAGACGACTCGTCTTTACCCTTTCGGCTCCTTTAGGCTTCAATAAAAAAAATAATTAAATAACGATCAACTAATAGTTGATCGTTAAAAATATGAAACTTGAGCAATTTGGATCAAATTTGCTCAATCCACTATACTTTGAGTTTCAAGTTATACAATTTCATATTTTAAATTTGAAATTGCTAAAATGCAATACTTTAGGAGCAAAAAATGTCGTAATATAGATTTTTAACACATAGAAACTTGCCCAATTTACAATCAATTCAACCCCCTAATTTTTATTATTTGACTATATAAAATTAAACAAAAAAAATTCAAATGAACATTCGATCATTCGTAAAAAAATTCTAAAATTTGGTACACAATTAGAAAACATGCATATTTACATCATACTAGAATTTCAAATTTTGTCTTTCTCATATGGACAAGTACTCATTCTTTCTTTGCCTTCCTAATTCCTTCATGATTTGTTATCAAACAAACATGATGTCCAATCCAAACATGGACTCTTCAATCATGTCCCTCTTAATTACCTAAATCATGAAAGGAACTACTTCATGTCATTAATGAATGTCCTATTTATTTATTTGCTATTAATGGATGTAATACCCCTTTTATGCATCATCCCATTTATTTTTCTTTTGATACTATTTAAAATCCAAGCTAAATAGGGAAGGAAGGGCATAAGAAAGTTGTGTAGAAACTTTAGTTTTAGTTGTTTTTCTTTTTCTTTTTCCTTTTTTGGAGTAATACCAAGCACACATCAACAATTAATCAATTAAAATTCATTAGGCCAAGGATAACATGATTCCGCATTAATTCTATGTCTATCACATACAACAAGTTCCTTGCTTATAATGTTATATTAAGCCAAATAAAGCCAAATTAAAATGGAAGGCACTCGTCATCACATGCTAGGCAAGATTTAATTAATATAGCTTGGACTTACAACGAATACAAAACCTAATGGTGTGAATGAATGAATAAATAAATAAAGGAAAAAATAAAATCAAGCAAAATACTAACATGATATATATTATCAATCTAGCATTCAAATTTCAATACTACTAATAAGGATTAGAAAAAGAAGAAGAAGAAGAACTAATCATACCCGATATGGTTACAATGTTCGATTTGAATCAAATGAAGGCAAAATAAGACTAAAAGCCCACCCCTTTTCTAACGCTTCTTGGTATATTCATTAGAGCAATTTTGTTCAAGCCTCTCTCTACTATCTCTATTTTTTTCTCGCTCTCCTTTTCTTTTTCCTATATCTTTGCATTGTGTGTATATTCCTTTTTATAGTATTTAGAGGGTCTTCTCGATAAGGATAAAAATAACACTTAATCTAGAGTTCACCATTAGCTATAATTATATCCGTATAGCCGTTATAACTAATCTTATAAACATATGTATAAATAGACTACTATAACACACGTATATGCAATGCAAATTCTATAGCTCTAAATCTCTATAACTCTAAATCTCTCGCAACTCGAAAACACTTTCATGGTATCGTAGCTATAAAGGACTTAATCGGTTAACTCCTCATTTCTCTTTGCTCTTCTTCCCTCGCTCTTTTTCTTGCCTCACTTATCAGCAAAAATCCTCTCTTAATTCCTTTCTCTATAGCATGTTAGAGGTTGATTCAACTACTCCTAGCTTCAGTGAATCAGCCTCACGGATCAACATAGCTCCAACTCTCCCTAACACAAATCAACTTTCCATCAAGCTTAACTCCACCAATTAACTCTTATGGTACATTCAGCTCTATCCCCTTCTTTGTGGACATAACTTAGCCCATCACATTGGTGCCTCAAATGCTCCCCTACCACCATATCTTGCAAACCAAGCTCCAAACCTAGAGTATTCGGTATGGTTCCGGATGGACCAGCTTGTCTTAAGCTAGTTTGCTTGCTCCCTCACGCAGTCCACACTCTTTCAAATAGTGAGAGCAAAGTTTGCTCATGATGCTTGGCAAAAGCTTGCCAAAACTTATGCTTCTAGTCCCACAACTCAAATCCGCTAACTCAAGATCTCTTTACATAATCTTGATCACAAAAATGACTTCATATCCACCTATATGACTCGTGCCAAGATGATATCCGATTAGCTTGTCGCCCAAAATCATCATATTCCTAAAGATGATCTAATTTCGTACATCCTATGTGGCCTTGGTCCAGACCTACGAGCCCTTTTTCCGTGACACTTCGAAGCATGTTTGCAGCATGTTTTATTTGATGATTTGTATGACCTCCCCTTAGCTGAGGAATCTCAACCGGCTAAAGATGCAACAACCTTTGATCCAATTCCCTCATCGCCCACTCGCCAAATTCTCTACGGTAATGGGAGAGGTAGAACTAGAGGACACCTTGCCCCACATGGAAGAAGCCGACCCTCAAATTTCTCTAACACGGGTCACTTCCACCACAAGAGGCATATTGCCTCTTCCTACCGGTTCCTCTAATTCGCACTTAGTTCGTGGGTTAATCCAAGTGCCTTAACCGTTGTGGCTTTTGCCATATAGCCAAGCAATTGTACCAGCCTAAAAATACATAACATAAACCGAACTAACAACAGACTCACCCACCTCCTTAATGACGACCAATTCTTAGCCATGGATCTTGGACTCAAGTGCAACACATTACTTAACTCGTTAATTTGGAGAACATCATGTTCACTCGAAACTCGGTCTCGAGGAAGTCCAAATAGGTAATGGTTCTAAACTCTCCATCTCTTATATCGGATCCAATTCTGTTTCCCTTAGTAACAGTTCCTTTCACCTTAAATATATATTACATGTTCAACAAGCACATCATAACTTACTATCCGTCTCTTCATTTACTAAATCTAATGAAGTCTCTATTGAATTCTTTCCATCTTATTTTATCATCAAAGATATTCGGATGAAGGGGGAGTTTTATCGCGAGTCCCTAAATAGCGACCTTTATTCTTTATTTTAATCTTCCAAGCTAGAGCTTGTTCATGCCAATATTGCATCACTACCAACATGGCATGCTAGACTTGGCCATGCTTCCATTCGTACCATTAGGCATACATTACAAAATTCATTAACTTTGTTTCTTAATAAAATGCCTCCTAGTCTATGTGATATATGTTGTACTAGCAAGGCTAAAAAATTGCCATTTTCCAACTCTAGCTTTCAAGTCGAAGGTCCATTATATCTTATTTGTTCTTATTTATGGGGTCCTTCCCTAGTTTAATCTTCTAAAGGAACACGATATTATGTCATTTTCTTTGATCACTTCGATAGAATATAGTTGATTTATTTTATTCGTTTCAAATATGAAGTTCTAAGTGTGTTTATTAAATTTTGTAATCTGGTTGAAAAATTCTTTAATCGTTCCATTAAAACTTTTCAAGCCGATCGAGGTGGAGCATTTCAACCCTTGACCAAATATTTGTGTGACAATGGCATCACCCATCGCAGCTTCTTGCCCTTACACACTCGAACAAAATGGTTGTGCCAAACGTAAATATTACCACATTGTTGAAATCAACATTGCTTTACTCAACCAAACATCCGTCCTATTAAGCTATTGGCCTCAAGCACTTGACCCCGTAGTGTACATCATTAATCGCCTTCCCACACCACTACTAAATAACCAAACCTCCTTCCAAACACTCTTTCACAAACAACCTAACTATGAATTCCTTATAATTTTTTATTACCAATGTTACCCCCGGTTATGTCTTTATACACCTCACAAACTTACACCTAGATCAACGACTTGTGCCTTATTAGGATATAGAAAACTACACAAAGGATACAAATGTTTAGACCCTATTACCGTAAAAATTTATATCTCACGTCATGTTTTACTCAATGAACAGTGTTTTCCCCTTCAAGTGCGTTAAAGATGCTCCCGCACCTAGTCCATCATCCTCTATAAGCCTCGCTAAATTTTCCATTTACAACTCCCGCCGGTCCGCACCAAACCCATTACCAACCAACTCACTCAATCAGTCCATCATTGAAAACCAAGCCCAACCTACACCCACTCCAAACCAGATGCACACCCACTCTAAACCAAACTCTACCCACTCCAATCAACCTACACCACACATGCCCATCCAGCTTGGACAACCAAACCCACACCTACTCACCCACGATAGACATAACACCTTCCATCCCAAATCAGCTCGCTTCCATAAATCTAGATCCACGACCCCACCACCTAACCCATTCTCATATAAATTGCATCACTCAATCCAATAACCCTAACATATCATATCGATCATCCTCTACCTCTCGTCCCCTACGTCTTTGCTCTGTCTCCCAGCTCATTCCCCCATAAACGGACCAACATTTCCCAAAACCACTGTCTCCCATGACTCCTAACCCTCCTTCAAATCGAAACAAAACTTACCCCACGACCACAAGAGCCACCACCGGAAAACTCAAACTAAACAACCTCTCGGATCTTGTCGCCTAGGTTATCCTTCACCCATTTTCAAGCCATTAAATATCCCTCTTGCACCGCACCATGGAGGAAAAGTTCAACGCCCTATCGCGTAATGGCATTTGGGAACTCATTCCAAAACAAAATGCAACTAATATTGTTGGTTTCAAATGGATCTTTCGAATCAAAGAACATCATATGGAAGTATAGCTTGGTTCAAAGCTCACCTTGCTACCAAAGGCTTCCACCAACGTCCGAGTGTGGATTATGTGGACACATTCAGCCCAGTCATCAAGCCGGTAATAATTCATCTAGTTCTTTCCTTAGTTGTATCCTTTGGTTAGCCAATTATGTAATTGGATGTATCTAATGCCTTTTTACATGGCACCCTTGACAAAGATGTGTACATGGAGCAACCTTTTGGGTTTGTTGATAGCTCCAAACCTAACCACATCTACAAACTTAAAAAGTCTATTTATGGCTTGAAACAAACACCAAAAATATGGTTCAAGTGTCTCATTGATTCCCCGATGAATATTGACTTTACGGAGTTCAAAGGTCGATCGTTCTCTCTACATCTATTGCTTTGGCTCCACCAAAATATATTGTCTCATCTACATTGATAACCTCATCCTCATTGGCAACACTCTTACCCTTATTGCTGCAATAACCAATAAGCTTCGGACCATATTTGCATTAAAAGACCTTGGGCCACTTCACTATTTTCTCGGGTACCGAAGTTGCTTGAAACCCATTAAGACTCGTTCCTTTCACAAAATAAATACATCAAAGACTTATTGATTCATACCAAGATGGACCAGTCTAACCCAATCTCCACACCATCATGCTTAGCAACCAAGTTACAAGCAATAAGACCCAAATTTTCTAACCCATACCTATATTGTAGCATTGTAAGAGCCCTTCAATACTCGTGCATTACACGGCTTGACATCTTATTCGAGTGTCAACCATTTATCTCGGTACATGCACGCTCCAATAGATGATCATTGTAAGGTCGTAAAACACATTCTTTGTTATCTACAACATACGATCACTCACGGCCTCACCTTCTCCGGAAAATCCAACCGCACCATCTTTGCTTACAGTGATGCGGACCGAGGTGGTTGCTTAGATGATAAAAAATCCATAACGAGCTTTGCAATATATGCCGGCTCCAACCTAATATCTTGGTGCTCTAGGAAACAACGAACAATAGCCTTATTTTCCACGAAGTAGAACATCAAGCCCTAACAACCACTTCCTCCGAAGTACTCTAGCTATGTTCCTTATTTCGAGAACTTAGGGTCACTCTTCCCCATGCGTTAATTATATGGTGTGACAACATCGGTCCCACGTACCTCATTACAAATCCCATATTTCACTTACACTCCAAACATTTAGAGATTGATTTCCATTTTGTTTGAGACAAAGTAGCTAACAAGGAACTCTAGGTCTCCTACATATCCACAAATGATCAAATTACCGACATCCTCACCAAATCCACCTCCGGGCGAAAGTTCCAATATTTCAAAGACAAGTTGACGAGTCCTTAAACCTCCCGTCACCTCGAGGGGGAGTGATAAGGAGAAGGACAACACTCCATCTAGAGTTCACCATTAGCTATAATTCTATTTGTATAGGTGTTGTAACTAATCTCATAAACATATATATATAAATAGACTATTGTAAGCACATATATATGCAATGCAAATTCTATAACTCTAAATCTCTCGCAACTCGAAAACACTTTCATTCTATACCTTATGATTTTACCAAATCATTGCCATTGAAAATGTTGACTTTATCATGATTTTTATCCATTTCATATCCGATTTGCTAATCAAATGTGGGATGTCATGAGGGATTTTTGTGCAATAACACTGGTAAATTTCAAGACTTTAAAACGACCAAACTTAAAGCATAATGAAAGAGAGCATATATTCGGGGATGGCAGTGAGGAAAAAATTAAGCTAGAATACAGAGAGAGAGAGAGAAAAAAAAAAGAGCAAAAACTAGAAGGGGAAAAAAGCACACTAGAATGATGAGGGAGACAAACAATGTGTCGTTTTATTTATATAATTTTTTTTCATGTTTGTCCCTATATTCTACCGCCTCTTTCAATTTAGTTCTCTTTCTTTTTAATTCTCTTCAATGCCATCCTAATTTCATTCTTTTCAAGCACTTTTATTTCTTTAATAATTATAATTTTGCCCTAATTTCCTCTAATTTCTTTTCCTTTAACTTTTTTTTTGGGTCTTTTTCATCTAGTTCTTTTTAATTTTTAATTTTTCCATTTTTTTTTTGAAAAATTTGTAAAAAAAAATAAAAATAAATGTAGAGGTCATAATTTGAGTTATGACGAAATATGGGTAAAGGGGGAAAAATTTCCCTCGTCTTTTGAAAACATGTTCATGAGCCTTTAGAGGATCAACATGGATATTAAGCCTCATTTGAGAGACATCATAACAAAAACCCATCTTACTTGGAATGTTGTCCGAATCCTTGGCTTTTTTTAGAGTTATTCCATATTCTATTTTTCTTGCCACATTCATGAGATCATCAAACCGACATGCAGAGCCACCATTCATATATTCATAATATAGGGATCTAAGAGTATTGATAAAGATATAAACTAGTTCGACTAAGTCAATGGTTTGCATGCTCGAATAGCCGCTTCTAGCCATCTCTTGAAATATCTCTCTATGGATTCAACATCTTATTTTCTCATGCCATAAAGATTGGTCCTTCTAAAAAATGTCATACCATTGAGATTGCTTTTTTTTTTTTTTTTTTTTGTATTCCCTAATTAGCCGTGTTGGAACCGTTTCCTCTTAGAATTGGTTGCCTAAAGTTTCGGTTGAATCCATCTTCTATAAGAAATTAATTTGACCTATCTATCTTAACCTCGTTTCTTTTCGACCTCTTTATTAACTTGGGGAAAGCCAATAGGGATCTATGTTTGATTCAAAAGATGTGGAAAATAGGCTACATGTAAATACAGAGCATGTAAAAATAGAAAATTTCAAATAAAAGGTGATGACACGTGGCTTGATTGAGAAAGTACTGAAGGTCCTTCTAGATAAATGGCCATCATGGAAAGAGTGTACAGACATAGAGAAATCGACAGAGAAACCGTTATTGTGGAATGAAGATGGCATTTTAAAATCAGTTTGTTTGGACTAATCCTTTACCACTAAGGCTTTACTTTTTGGTAATTTGAATTGGAGAGCCTTCTTAAGCAAACTAGTTAAGCGCCACACCTCATTCTTCAAAGAAACAACTTCTTGTTGAACGCTTCGCTTATCATGGGTTCTGTTTTGGTTTTCCATTCCGACCAAATTGTTGGTGTTGAAGCGAGTGGAGCTTTCATTAAGTGTGGTCTATGTTCCTTAGTCCTATTTATTGTCTCAATGTGATATATACAATAAATATACAAAAACATAAATACATGTATCCAAAACATGAATCGAGTTGGATACATTGCTTTGACATTAGAGCTTCAAATCATGATAGAGTTAGAGCTATTTTGACTTCTAGCACATTCTAAATGTAACTCAAAGCTATTTTTCATTGAAAAGAAAAAATAGTACAATTGTTTGATTTATATTATAATGACTCCTAAAAATAAATGCTACAACCATTTAGATTATATTACACTCGCTCATAATATTATCATAATAAATCCATATTCTACTCTCTCCATAACTTCAAATCAGGATACAAGATAACAATGACTATGATGTTTCTAAGTCTTATATAAAAAAGTATGAGCTATTCTTCGGTGGTTTACTCATTATTTCCAAGTCCTATCATTTATGGCAGCTTTGATACAAAACAGTAGGGCAAACAATCTCCCTCCTCAAACTAGGCTCGCTTCGACTTGATCCTAAAATCCTTTAAATAGGATATAGGTGAAGCTTGTCTAATCTTAAAGGCCTTTCAAGTTCCTAGACTTTCTAAATTACTAATGGGGTAATCCAACCTCTAACCTTATGATCTAAGAGGTATGGGAAGGTTAATCCATAATTTTCTATGCATAAAGTGAGTTCTAACCCAAATGAGAGTCCAGATGAGTATTAGTAAATTTTTATCATACTTGCCACCTAAATCCCTCTATCTAAATCTAAAAAAGTTTTAACTCGGGTCCGTAACTTTTACGAGCTTTTCCTGTGGTGTGTGTGCAACAATACAAAACAAATATATTCAATCCAAGTTCACAATAAATAAATACAAAAATTTAAATACATAAAAATAAATTGAATAAAATAAATGACTTGAAATTAAATAAATAATAAAGCTTGGCAAATAAATAGCTTGGATACAAATGGAAAATATAAATAAAGAAGATAAATTTTAAAAAGACTAAACCTATGGCCTAACTCGAATCCTTAGTGAAGTCATCATGTTGTCGCTAACCGATATTTAAGAGACTTTCAAACAAATATGAAAAACTATTTGTTTTTGATTTGTTTTATTTTGATTTAAGGGATAAGAGTTATGATAGATTTTAGAGTCTTCACTTAGTATTTAAGGAAAGTAAGAAATCTAAAGGAGGCATTAGATTCGGAGATTAAAGGAAGGAGTTGATTATGTCTTTAGGAAGATATCGATCACTTAAAACATCCTTTTCGAGAAAAGGTACCAGTTCTAGTTAAATTCTAAAAATATATCACCTAAGAATGAATTTTGTCAAATTATTTTCCAAATTTATTTTTCAAGTTTATTTATTGTCCAAGTTAAATTATTTTTTATTTTTTATAATGGCATTGTATTAAATTAGCGTCGAGTCTCGAAATCGAGAATCTCATCAATCTAGCATCGCATTCAATAAAGTTCTAACCCGATCGACATGTCGGGTAGCAACCTAATTAACTAATGATATTTTGGTTGTATTTTTAAATTTTTTTTATTTCTCTCTCTCTCTCTTGATCGAGTTGTCAAGAATAACGTCCGTTCTTATTAAATAAGAGAGTTATTTAGGTTGACTCGAAAACCTTAATTACCCTAAGAAGGCAGCTTTTTAATCATGATGAACTTGATGAAGGATCATCATTAGTTCCTAGAATTTAGAAGACTTGATGATCTCTCATCTTATTAACCAAATAGTAAATGCATCATATTAGAAATTATAGCAGAATTGAAAATAAATTACAAATAAATAGCAAATACATTCCACAAATTATGAAAATTAACATACGGACTAAAAATCAACATGGTTGAAAAACCTAAACATTTTAGATTAAAATAACTAAAGGATACCGAGCAGGAAAATTAAATTCTAAACCAATCACATTAATAATTAAAATGATAGTCAAATGATAAATAAATTTAGAATAAACAAGCAAATGAAATCATAAAATTGTAAAAAATAATACACAAGATATAACCAGATATATGTACAATGAAGGATCATGCATTCTATAAAGGTGTAGAATAAAACAAAATTTTCCTTCATCTAAATGGCTCAAGATCATACCGTTGAATCAACTAAACGTATATTCATGAATTAAAGCATTAAATAAAGAATTACCTTTTATAGTGTAGATTTAAAAGAAGCCATCCAAGTTTTCGACCTATATCGATAATCCACATAATCCAAGCACTCACAAAAGAAGTACTCAAAGTTAATAAAGTGCTAGGTCCACCGTTCCTAACTTATTTAGTGTTTTTCCTTTTGAAATCTAATCGAGCTAATTTTTCGACAACCTTAAGAGAGGGGAAAAAGTGACATGTGCTAGGGTTGGGGAGAAAATTATTTTCTTCTTGTTTTTATATGTTACCGTGTGTCTTAATTTTCCTTTTCTTTTTGTCATGTCTCTCTCTCCTTTTCTTTTTTTTATTTTTTTTGTCGTGTCTCTCTTGATTTTTCTTTTTTTGTGTTTACGACACCTTTTTCCCATATATATAGGGGAGAGGCTTCCTTGTCCTCCAAGGATAAGGAAGAGGCGACAATAAGTCCCTAAAGGACTCTAGGTTGTTGCTTCTTAATCCTTCAAGAATTAAAAGTTATTATACATGTGGGATTTTATGATTTTATCTTTTAAAACATTCATCCTTATCCAATAAGGTTTATGTTTATCCTCCCATCAAAATATCTTTTAGGCTTTTAATTAAACCTATTGGCCCACATTATTTTGACCTAATTAATTAATTTGGATTGTCCAAATTAATTAGGTTAGATAATTTTAGGCAACCCATAAGTAGGAAATAATTTTTCAAATTACCCTTAAACCTAATTAGGAAACTAATTTTCTTTTAGGTTATTTACTTTCAAATGTGGAACTAACTTTTAAATTAGGAAACTCGATTTCTAAAATAAGATACTTTTCATTTCGAGAAAATTTTATTTTAAGAAACTTTGCACTTTTGAAAACCTTTTTCAAAGTAGAAAACTTTTTCCAACATCTTTGCTTATCTCTTATTATATGAATGTTTAAACTTATGAGTTTTGACTTAATAGGTTTCTAGATATATTAGCAATGTATCAAAAATAAAAGACACCTCTTTTATCTCTAGATACATAAATCAAGATTGGCATCTACTAAGACATTATAACTACTTAATTCTCTAGAAGGATTAATTAATCCACAATTACCTTTCACAAGCATAGTTACATATAATTAAGTCCTCATGTCAACTTATCACAAGTGTGATCTCGAACTTGGTTATTAATCTTGCTCTATTATTATCACACAAGTTTTCCGTGATTCCCAAGAACTATACAGACTTCATTAATCGGTTATGGTTCACAAGCGAAGATGATTGTAACTCACTTGTTAGATCAACTGTGGACAAAGTTAAGGTACCCGAGTTTTGAAAGGATAAAAATTTGAGGTATGGAATGCCTTTATTGAGCTCATCGCTGGCTAGGTCAAGATGAATAAGGTTTGAGAAGCAAGGAAAGTTCATATTTCTAAACTTAGCTCCCACCTTGAGGAAATTTGAAGGTGGACAAATCTCAATGATTATTCTAGCTCGATTACAAACGATATTAGGCTAACTGTTGCGATGTGAAGTGAGATTGTCGTAGTCACTATAACATCCACTCTCAAGCAATGTCTTGCCTTCGAATGCTCATCAAGGGCAACCACAATCCATGAGAAGAAACTCGTGATGCCTAAAGTTGCAACTCATAATAGATGGACTTCATGTTTGTCTTTAATGCTTGCCTTTAATGATAATGCTAAATTTATGAATAAAGAAATTTAAAGGTGCACGGTTTTCTAATTGTCTAATTCCAAGTCAACTTCATTTGGCCTTTCTCATTTATTGTCACACTTAATATCCAAACCAAAACCGATATATGAGTCCATGTGGGATATCGTTTTCTAACCCAATTAAAGCATTTATAAAAGGTAGGGGTGATCATAATTTTGATTAATTAAAAAAATTGAATTATGTATTTCGATTTGGTTTTAAACTTAAATTTGTAAAATTAAAAACTAAACTAAAATTATTTCGATTCGGTTCGATTTTCGTAAATTTTTTTTTGATTTTCACCGAAAATCAAATATATTGAAAATACAAAATAAAAAAAGATAAAAAATGAAAAGTCTAGAGATTTATAAAAATTTTGTTTACTACACCTAGTTTGAGATTTGAATTAGGATATTTAAGGAGGAAGCATACCCTTTATTAGCCTAGTTAATATACTAAAAAATAAAAAAACCTATAAATATTAGCCCAACCTATATTTAGAATTTATCAATAAGAAAAGAATTATTTTGATTAAAATCCAATTTTTATGAAACCGAACCGAAATAATTTGATTTCAAATCGAACTTACCGAACTTATTTTGATTCTATTTCAGCTTTTATTAATTCGATTAACCGAAAACCAAATCGAATTTATACAAAACCAAACCTTTTAACCATTTGCTCACCCTCAATAAAAGGACATTAAATTCTATATGGTCCAACATTCCTAAGGCTAAAGCTTTAGATTTTCTACCTCCCTTTTCCACAAAGAAAAAAAGTGTCACCAATAACATTAATAGCATATGGAAATTAGAAGCAAATCAATTTATCTATCCTCCTCTATATAATGGAAAGAGACCCAATAGAAAATAGAAATCCTATATCGTAGGTATCCAGCATCTTCTTGTAATGTGTGGATTTGATTCTTGGTCAATTTGGATTTAATATGCCTATTTCTTTAAAAAACAATAGTTACTATGGCATACATCCATGCAAGAGACTTGTGATTTGATTCTTACTCACCTTTCCAATGGATCGGAGAAGGCATTGGATTTTCGAACAACCATGTTGCAAATTAATCCATCGAGTTAACTATGTTGATGTTGCAAATTAATCCATTAGCTTAACTATATTGATGTAGCCGATTTTGCAACGTACTTGGCCTCACAATACATATTCTCATCAACTAATTTAGATTGTATGCTATGATTAGATCTTATACATTATTCAATTTTCAACAATGAATTCTTGAATTTCTATTCCCGTATCGCGAACCCCTCCTTATATCAGCAACACTAAAGATGTGTTTGATAACTTATTTAAATATCTTAAAAAATTAAGTTGTACTTAATATAAAAAGTTTGTTTGATAATCTAAATAATCTCATATTTTAAATTTAAATTCATTCATATTCTACTTAATTAGGTAAGTTAAAATTTTTAACTTATAACTTTTTAATCAACACGTTCGACTTGAAAATTTTTTAAATATGACTATATATCCCTCATATATTCTTATTATCTAGTTATATAAACCAATTGAGAAACAATCTCTACTATAATCATTGACAAAACATAGGAAACCTTCTCTATTATCGATGCTTCCATCCCATCATCTTCAACAACCCGACTCTTCTTCTCCTATATAATAAGCTAGGGTGATTAAGGCAACCTATCATTGCTAGTATTAGTACCTCCGAAATAAATTTGAGACAAATCTAGCATTCCCATAAAACAAAAACCCCAAGTTAGCGAGCCACCATGAATAGACGAGATTATAAGCCCAGCTAGCAGCATCCGTAGGTGCTTGGTCTTGTTAACCTCTTATTTATGGTCATTAAATCAATGGTTCATTTTTGAAATTTATATTGGTAATATAATATAGTCAAGTAAAAAGAAGAACAAGATACCGATGGATCCCAACACAATACAAAAATAGTCAAGAACAATAACAATCAATAATGATGAGGAGGTAGGGATGGAGTTGTATTAATGGGATGATATAAATACTTATGATCGCTAGGGAACTTTTGAGAGGTCCCTTTTTTCTCTTCCCGACACAGAGGTCACCAAAGAATACTCCCCCAAAACCATACCCCCTTTTACCCCCTTACCTACCCACTAAATATTCCCCTTCGGGCGTAACAAACTTACCTCATCAACATTCTAGAAAGACACTAAAGACAGAAAGACTCAACATCAAATAACCAAATGACAAACGACATAAAGGAATACTAAATTGGTCCGTAAATCAAGGACTAGGTAACTTGGGTCCTTTCTTCCACTTCTTACGAGCATAGACATTTTTTTGATCGGTCTAGGCCTTGGGTCGCTATATTACCCCTCATTTTTTCAATCACCTTATCCTCAAGGTGGAAATGAGGAAATTAACCCCGAATCAGCCGGTAGGCTCCTAAGTAGCCTCATAATCAAATAGAGTCTTCCATTTAATCAACACCTCTATCTCATCTCTCCCTTGACGTAGCCGAAGCACGTCTTCGGGCTCTACTTCCCATTCAAAATTGTCATTCAAAACGAAGGTAAGGGTAATGGTCGTACTTCGGCTCCCACAGCTTTCTTGAGTCGGGAAATGTGGAAAACTAGGTGGATTTATGCACTCGGAGGGAAGTTCAAGATTGTAAACCACTTTACCCACACGTTGTAGAATAGGAAATGGCCCAAAATATCAAGGCAAAAACTTTTTGTTAATTTTCCCGGCTAGTGGAACGAAGCCTATACGAGCTTGAGCTTTATGTAGGCTTACTCCCTACCCGAAACTCGACATCTCCGTGGTGCTTATCGGCTTGCCTCCGTATTTGGTTTTATGCATATAATAGATGCTCCTTAAGCTCATGCAACAAAGAAATTTCGCTATTGGAGCAACTCATCAAGGCCGGAATTAGCAAGTGCCATGGGATTCATACTTAAGCAACGGTGGAGGATCCCTTCCATAGATAATTTTGAAGGGAGAACACTTTGTAGCTGAATGGTATGAAGAATTATACCAATATTCAGCCCATGATAGCCATTTAGACCATTGTTTAGGCCGATTTTCAAGCAAAGCACCTCAAATATGCCTCAATGCATCAATTTACTACCTCACTTTGCCCGTTGGATTAAGGGTGGTACGTCGTACTATGCCTCAAACTAGTGTTCTCCAGACTTGAACATTTACACCAAAAAATGACTCATAAAGACCTTATCACGGTCCAAGATGATTGGTCTAGGAAATCCATGAAGCTTGACCACTTAAGAAACAAACTCCGCCGCTACCGTTTTAGTCGAAAAGGGATGTTTAAGTAAGATAAAATGGACGTACTTACTTAAACGATCCACTACCACGAGGATGGAATCAAAAGCATGAGATTTAGGAGGCCCTTGATGAAATCCATCGTTATATCCTCTCAAATAGCTTTGGGCACCCGTAGTGGGCCGCAATAGGCCTATAGGAGATAACGCCTCGTATTTGTTTTACCGGCAAACATGACAACTAGTCATAAAGTTTTTAACATCGACTTTAAGTCCTTCCCAAAATAGCTCAGCAAGTAATCCTCTTATAAGTTTTAACGAAGCCCTCATGGTCCCCAACTAGACTAGCATGAAACTCCCGTAAGAGGTAAGGAATCAAGGAGAAGGCTTAAGGATGACCATTCTTTTCCGGAAACAAAGTAACCCGTTCTTGATAGACCAACTTGGCTTTGCATTTGAATCCATCTTCGGTACTCTCATAATTTCTTGGAGCTTAGCATCTACTTCCACTTCGGATCATATTTGAGCCCAATCCACTACTTTGGGTACTCGTCAAAACCTACAATTTTGCTTCATGGGAATTCTAGACAACATATCCGTGATCCTATTCTCCACTCCCGTGCGATATTGGATTTCAAAGTCATACCCATCAACTTAACCAGACCATTTTTGGTATTCTACAATCACCATACGCCGCTCTAACAAGTGTTTGAGGCTACGTTGATCCGTTTTAACGACAAAATACCGACCGAGGAGATAATGTCTTAATTTTTGAATGGCAAGAACAATGCCATTAATTCTCTCTCGTAGACGGACTTAAAGCGCACTCTCCCAGATCAATGCTTGACTAAAAAATGCAATATGCCATTTTTTTTATGCTAGTACGACTTCTATCCCAATACTCGACGCGTCAAGCATCAATAATAAAAGTTTCGTAAAATCCGGTAAGGCAAGAATTAGGACAATTTTCATTGTCTCTATTAACCTTCTCATAGCCCGAGTCGCGTCCTCGTTCCAAGCAAAACTGTCTTTCTTCAATAATTGTGTCAAAGGGGCGGCTATCTTTCCATAATCCTTCACAAAACGGTGGTAGCACCTCGTCAAGCCAAGAAATCCTCTCAACTCCTTGGGATTTTTAGGCACGGGCCATTCATTCATTACTCTAACCTTTTTTAGATCCGCAAGAACTCTCGAACCCGAAATAATGTGGCTAAGATATTCCAAAGCTTATAAAAACAGCATTTCTTCAAATTAGTAAAAGCTCATTCTCACTCAAAATAGTCAAGAGTTCCTTCAAATGGCCCACATGCTCATCAAACGAGTACGCTATAGACTAGTATATTGTCAAAAAATACCAACATGTACCTTCGCAACAACCCATGGAATACCTTGTTCATTAAGACCGAAAAGTTGTCGGTCCGTTGGAAAGACCGAAGGGCATGATTAGGAACTCATAATGCCCCTCGTGTGTTTTAAACACGGTTTTGTGCATGTCTTCGACCTTGACTCGAATCTAGTGGTACCCTAATTTGAGGTTTAGTTTCGAAAACACCCTTGCCCCATTAACTCGTCAAGTAATTCATCTATATTCGGTATCGATAAATGATCCGGTAAAGTGGCCTTATTCAAGGCATAGTAGTCAACACGAAACACCAACTTCCATCCTTCTTTCGGACAAGAAGAATAAGATTGGAAAATGGACTAGTGCTTAGGGCTTATTATACCTACTCGTTAGCATTTCACCGACTAATCGTTCCACCTCCTTCTTTTGGATTTGGGGGTAGCGATATGGCCCGACATTTATCGGCTCGGCCTCGTTTTTTAATACAATAAGCATGATTGTGATCTCTCTCGGGGGTAGTTCGGAGGGTGTGCGAAAAACCAGTTCAAACTCATTCAACAAACTCAATACCATGGGTTCTAACTTCTCCGATCTATCTTTATCGACCTCAATCCGGCACGAGTCAATCAGCAAGCCTTCTTTCTTATGTTGTAGCTTTTTGACCATGGACTTGAGAGAGACAAGGGCTTTGTTCAAACTAGGGTCGCCCTTAAGGGTTATGGTCCGCCCTCCCAATTCAAAAGTCATAGTGAGCCTCTTTCAATCATTGTGAGTGACGCCTAATGACGATAGTTACTTAACCCCCAAAATAATGTCATAACTTCCTAAGCGTCAAGGCAAAAATTCTTCAACAATGGTGAGCCCTTGCATTTTCAAAACTACGCCCTTACAAATTCCACTTCCAGGGAGCTTATTTCCGGATCCCATAACAATCCCATACTTAGCCGTTTTGGAAATGAGTAACTTCGACTTGGTAACGAGGTCCGAAGAGATGAAATTATGGATTGTTCCACGATCAACTAATACCACTATCGAGACACCAAGCACCTTCCCTTTTAATCATAGTATTCTAGGTTCGATTAGGCCCACAATAGAATTTAAAGAGAGTTCTACACCATTTAACTCTTCCAACGAATCCGAACCCACGTCACCCACTTCATCATTCCCTTCACTAACCAAAAGAACATGCAACTTCTTATTCTTACACCCGTACGCAACATGCCACTTCTCATCACACATGTAGCAAAGCCCTTGGTCCCTTCTAGCTTGAGCTTCACTAGTCGTCAAACGTTTGAATCTAGGGTTGGATGGTAAAGTGTTTAAGGGTTTTGGTTCGGATTTTATTGTTTGAGGAAAGGTGAGAGTGTTTGGTTTGTGTTGGGTTTTGGTGTCTTGGGTGTTAGTGTTTGGTCTGGTGTTTTTAGGTTAGGTCCATAGTATTGTTTTGAAGTCCGTTCGATTTTGGGTTGAATGGGGCTCTCTGTGAGACTTTGGGCTTGGGTTGGCCGAGATCCGGTTCTTGGTTTCAATTCGGTTACTACCTCCATCGTTTCCTTAAGCTCATTAGGATTGACAACCAAGAGTTCAGCCTCGCATTTGCTCCTTCGAGCCATTAACAAAAACGACAAACAACGTCCCTTTCTCCAACCTCCCAATCGTCGCCACCAAGAACTCGAACTCGCGCGATACTCCACCACAGTCCCTTCTTGCCTCATCACAAAAAACCTTTACAACATATACTACCTTCCTTCATTCCCCTAAACCTATGTAACATTTGAGACTTGAGTTTCGCCTAAGAAGAGAACGGTGTGTTCTTCTCCTCAAAACGTAACCATGATTGGGCTTCTCTCTTGAAACATACGCCTACGGCTTCGAGTTTCTCCTCCTCTCGTCAACTTGTTGATGGAGAAATATTACTCCGCTCCGAAAATCCATGCCCCCGGTTCTTCCCCACTAAACATAAGAAGTTCCAACTTTCGTGGGATTCGATCCTTATCTACCACCCGATTCACTCGTCATCGGTAATGCAACCATCTCTTTTGTCTCCGTCGGAGGCTCTTTTCCGCATCTTGTGGTGCTAAACTCGGCTGGTTGGTATGGGGATAATCCTTGTTGTTTTAGGAGTGTTTCAAGGCTCGTTGGATCTCCCTCATAGTCGCCTTATTCTCCTCTCGCTTCCTTTGCCATGTTGGAAATGGTAGTAGTCAAGTCCGTTAGTTGCTTCTTAAACCCAAGCATCTAAGTTTCCAATCGATCAACTCTGCTCTCCATTCTTGTCTTGGTCATTACCCACTCCCAAGAACGGTGGGCTCGATACCAAAATAATGGATCCCAACACAATACGTAAATAGTCAAGAACAATAACAATCAATAATGGTGATAAGGTAGGGTGGAGTTGTATTAATGAGATGATAAAAATACATATGACCGTTGGGGAACTTTTGAGAGGTCCCTTTTTTCTCTCCCTAACACGAGAGGTCACCATAGAATACTCCCCCAAAACCATACCCCCTTGCCTACCTACTAGATATTCCCCTTCGGGCGTAACAAACTTGCCTCATCAACATTCTAGATAAACACTAAAGACAAAAAGACTCAACAACAAATAATCAAATGACAAAACGACATAAAGGAATACTAAATCGGTCCGGAAATCAAGGCCTAGGTAACTTGGGTCCTTTCTTCCACTTCTTACAAGTATAGACATTCTTGATGACTGGCCTCGACCTTGGGCCGCTATCGGATACCCGTAATTCCTTCTATAATGCCATATCTATCTATATTTTCTCTAAATGATTTGCTCAAGTCTTTCGAGTCTCAAAGCTCTCCGGAGGAACCGACCAATTTCCTACCCATGGAACAATGAAACTAATTATTGAGAGTTGAGACAGACAATATATATATATATATATATATATATAATTGGCCTAAAAAACATATAAACTATAAAAAGGTTTCATCTATTAATGATAAAATAATCACCTAACCACAAACTCTCCCGGGGAGGTTGGTGTGATAGGTGAACTATTCCATAAGCTTATGACAAAGAACACCATGTCGGGATAAATAGTCTCTCTAGAAATTAGTACCTTTTGGTATCGGATAATAGAAGGACAAGTGTTTGAATAATCTTATATTTCTTAAACCTCTAAAGTCCTAATTGGCAACCCATCTTTCCCAACACTAGTAACTCTAGAAGATAAATTTGGGACGGATCTAACATTCTCGGAGAAAACATTGTTAGTAGAGCCACCATGAATGGCTATAGATTATAAACCCAGTTAGCAAATCCATGGGACAGATCTAGCACTTTTAGAGAAAACGCGAGCGTTAGTACTCGTTTTTATAATCTCCTACACCAATATATATATATATATATATATATATATATATATATATATATATATATATATATATATATATCATTTGTATAGTAATAATGATATTATTAAAACTTCATATGCTCCATCATTAGGGTTTTTTTTTTTTCGTTAGACTTAAATCAAATTGTGGAGTACCCACTCGTTAGTGTCCAAATATTTATGATTAATTTGCGAGATCAAATTGCAAATGAATTAATTAGTAATTGATATTTCATTTGTTTTATATATGATATGACAATTAATGCTATTTTAAACCATATTTAATTTTTTTTATTAATCATCATTTTTATTGAATTTTTATTTATTTATTTATATACACAAACATATATATATATATATATATATATTTGTTAAAAAATATTATGTTATAATTGTAAGGTTAAAATTGTCATATGCATAACCTCATCAAAGTACTTATCAAACAACCTATTATATTCAGCATTTAATTTTCAAGTAAACACTAAATAGCTTGTAAGTGACATATTCGATACTTAATTATTCAACACTTAAAATTTAATTTGTAATAGATTCAGTACTTAATTTTTAGTTTTATCAAATACCACCTAACTCATCTCTAACTTTCAATGAAGTAACAAGAATCTCTGCTTTAAATAGTCCGTTTCCGCCAGAAGATAGTTTGGATTTGTAATATTCAAATGTGCAAGATGAAGAGAAATAATTGAACGAATAAATGACTCAAAAACATGCAAAAATTAAAAATAACTATCCTGACGGACCTTCACAAGGAGGGACTAAAGCAACTGCTTTTGCATTCTGGAGGAAAAACTTGTACAGTGTTTGATCATCTGACTCAATCTGTAACTCCAAACACTATAAGATTTAAAATGCTATTCTTTTCCATCAGCATCAACACGTTCTTTAACATAATTTTCAAACACATCGCAAAAATCAAGGAACAGATCCCTCTGAAAGGAACTAGCAACAATGAATATTCTCAAAGGAACCATACCAACTATAAAAGGAACTAGCAAGGAGTTCAAATCGGAGCCAGCTAGACGAAAAAATTCATTATTTTATGCAAAACGAAAAATTGTACTCTATACTCTTTGGCCATTAAAATAACTGAAGACTCTCAGCTATTGGTGTATTTCCCTCCATATATCTTTGTATTTCACTTAGTTACCTTCCTGACATAAGAAAAGAAAAGAAAAAAATAAAATAAAAAACCAAGATGCTCTAATCCAAGTTGCTTTTACGGTACTCTTTCAGCAACCAAACTTGTGCATAGTGCATACCCTAAAACTCACAATGCAGAAATGTAACATGCGAGGAAATTCATCCTCACTCTCTGTAAAGATTTTGTTAAATGATTTAGCTATGTTTTCATTATTTCCAATTTCCGACATTTCCTTTGAGATTAGCGGGCACCTCAGTATAAAAAGTCAATCCTTTTTGTGTGAGTCATCCCCATATCAATCTCCATGCCCTGAACAAATTCATCATCTCATTCTACTTTCACAACATGATATGTTACAGCAGTTCATGACACTTACGGTCTTCAAAGATTCTGTTCTTCTCACGGATATTTTCACAGGGTTCTCATTACCAGATAGACATCTCAAATTCTGCAGGAAAGGAGTCAATAGCTCGACCATCTTAAATTCCAACTCTACTCTTTACTAATTAATTTAATTAGTTTTAATTAATTGACTTAAAAGCCCCCTCATTAGGTATTTAATCATGCTACAGATAGTTGTGAGCAGTAACAATTTACCAAGCAGATGACATATTGGGATGGTTCAGATAAACAAATTGCAGAGTCTGTAAGTTTATGCACTCAATTTTTTACTATATGCGGATTTGTAATGTTTTTAGAAGAACAATAGATCATGCTTGGTAATGGTATGTTGATACATGCCTTTGCCTTGACAAGGATTAGAGGTCTAGTTTCCATCTTTACACGGCTAATAATTGCAGTTTGCGGCTGCCCTTTCTGACCAACCACAATACCTTCTTACCTGCTTTTAGCTCTGAAAGATAGCTAGTCCTTCCCCATGGAAATGAGACATATGCATGTAATGGTCCCTGCATATTTCCATCAGATAACTTGGCAAAATAGAGCAACATATATCATGGAACAAACAACCCAGAAAATACTCCAAAATGGAACTCCCCATACTTGAACATTGGAACAATTAACCTATTTTCTTGCTTAAATTGTACAAGAGAGTAACATGATACAAGCAGAAATTTACATAGAACTTTATAGTTCACAATATTGTATCATGTGAATAATTGCACATTCCACACAGCAAATTTACATAAGATTTTAGTTTTAGCTGATGTAAGCAGCCACATTATTCCTAGTAATGCAAAGAAGCTTCCTGTGTGGTTTCATTTACTTTGAACAAATGGGCTGTAATTGTCTCATTCATCAAACAGATGCACGCCCTGGAAAAGAGTTGCTAGAATAACAAGAGTTTTCATCTATTAATATATAAGTGTTTCACATTAGAAGTGCATCATTATTTAGTAGATTTTCGGTCAAATATTTTTCTATGCAAGAATTAGGACTTCAAGGTTACTTTGGGTCTGCATAGAACACCTCATATGATGATATTTGAGGAAAGAAATTGGGAATCTGAATTTTATATTGTCAACTTTAAGGTCGATTGCCTCATGTTGATTGAAGAGGATCACTGATCCTTCTGTGTTTTCTACTGCTTGTAGTTTCAATGATTTCCTGGTGGATTTCAAAGGCCTCTTTATCATTCTCTTGCTTCTTCGCATCCATTCTACATCAGTGGCATACAGTTCTTGATCCATTTCCACCTTCATAGATACAAATGTCCTCATATGGAAATAATGTTACTAAAATAACAAGTGTATGGGAGAATTTATTCTGACGACCTTTAAAATTATGAGAACAAATATTTCCAACCAAAATACTATATCACTAAAATATGAAAAATAAATAAATAAGGAAATGCAAAAGGTTATTTAAAATCCAAAGTGGTACTCAGGAAATCAATCAATCAATTATCAAAATGTCACTTTTTGGATATCTAATCATCAAAACGGAACGAAAACAAACTCACAAAATTATACTACAATTTGAAATGGTAAAAAAGGCCAGATCAATTAATTTCATTTCAACTGTTCTCAGCCTAATTTTCTCAAGTCCTTGCCAATGTTGAAACATAACAGAAAGCAGTGAAATCAATATTCTGAATCAGATGATTTGAATTGCATTTTTGTCATGCTTAATGCAACAATTTAAGGATACAGACAGAATATTACAATGAATGCCAAAATTTTCAAAAAGAAAACATTCATCAAGCCAGCATGAGAAAGAACTCACTGCATTAACACGAAGAGGCCTGCATACAATGCAATTTGACTCCAAGCACTCTGAATGAACAAGGAATGATCCTCTAGCAAAGGAACCAACCTGTAACGGAATAGTCATGCTATCATAATCGATAATATATAACAAGCTCAAGGAAAAAACATGGGATGAAAGAGATCCCACATGAAAAACTAGAAGGATACCAGAAGTCCTACACCAGGTTTCATGAGGCTACAGAGATCCACACAAACTTGATCACCCATTT
This sequence comes from Dovyalis caffra, assembly GCA_963924115.1. Taxonomy (NCBI): domain Eukaryota; kingdom Viridiplantae; phylum Streptophyta; class Magnoliopsida; order Malpighiales; family Salicaceae; genus Dovyalis; species Dovyalis caffra. Next base: position 1,808,081 of record CAWUPB010000058.1, read on the forward strand.
CGGCTACTTGAACTAGAGTTACAGTGGCTTTGGTCAAGCTCTACAGACTGCTTGCTTCATTCCCTACGTCAAAATAGTCGTGATAATATTGACCAGGATAAGAAGCAACCTTTACTGCTTAGGAATCAAGGGGCCCCATCCTGAAATAGAATTACCTTTAACTTAAGAACAGCTCCAATATCTTCAACTTTTTGAACAACTCCACCCAAACCATGCTCCAAGGCCTACAAATACAAGAACATGAATATTAGAAGACACACCAATGCAATTAAGGACACAACCAGAAAACAATACGTCAAAAATGCAAATTTCATTTTGTTCCCTGATCAAAGAGTATATTCAATAGATATCTCAAGTTAGATTTGTCCTTCTGAATGATTTATTGAGATGGAAAACATTGTCTTTCGACTGCTTTGAAATGCTGCAACAATATTCTCTGCAGGTATTATCTGTAGGACATAATTGCAAATATGACATTAACGTTTTATGAATACTTGCAATCAAAGAAATAATTTTTCAAAATAATCTACTACATTAATTCTTAAAAGTGAGTGAATCGCTTGAAAATGTAAGCAAGAGATGTTCAAGGAATAGAGGTAACATCCAGCAGTTTAATTGTTTGGAATTTATAGCATGTTTAAGTGATTCTTATAAAAGGAATGAATCACTTGAAAATGTAAACAAGAGATGTTCATGAATAAGAGGAAACATCCAGCAGATTTAATTTTTAAAGTTTGAAGCAATTTCTCGGCGTAAAATATATTTTTTTGTAGAGTAACAGCTAGCAAAGATAGCATCCAAATCATTACACGAGAGGAACTTGGAAAAAAAGAAAAATGCAGTTCTTATTATCCTCTCCTCCACTGGATAAGCACAGTGTTTTCTCAAATAAAATACGCAAGTCCAAAACAATAAAGGATGGTTATTGACTTATTGATTGGGAAAATCCTGGCAACAATAGATTCTCCAGTAAGGAGAAATTAACATCCATACCTGCCCATCCAATTGATCAATAATAACATCCTCAGCCTTCCCATTTTCTGGTTGAAGCTGCTGCAATTCTTGGGGAGTTGAAACCTCAAAAATAGTGGCTTGCCATCCAAAACTTCTCCTTCCTCAATACATAGAGGATATATAAAGGCGATTGCTGTAACACACGATAATCAAACTTCAAAATAATACAAGAATAATGCTAAAACTCACATCCTAATTAGTAATTATAGCATGGAAAACAATGTAGAGGAGGATGATGAATTAAGAGAGTACTTACGGGACCAATCAATAGCAAGTTGTCTATGCTTGGAGAAGTAGATGAAGGTATTCATGACTTGCTTGCTTTCTGTCGATATCCATACCCCATTCGATTTCTCATAAGAACCGCCACCTGATGACACTGTGAACACAGAAGTCGAAGAAGTAGAACACATTGAAACACAAGAACTGTAGCGCAAATGGGTTTCCTTATTCTTGATTGCTTTCATAGAATGCGAGCTCCTTGAATTCAATCTAAGTGTGTTCCATTTAACTGCAAGTTTATTTTATCAAAATTGCAAACAAATTTGAAAAAGAAAAAGAAAAAAAAAAGGGTCATTTACAATAGACATAGATAAATAAAATGGTTTCTGGTGAATTAAGAGAAGAAATTGACAGAAATTTGGAAGAAAAGTGAAAAGGGAGTGAAGCAGGAGAAGTGTGGGAATCCCATGGCTTCTCTCAGTTGGATTTTAACAAATGGGCTTTTGTAAAATTTTGGTACAAGTGAAAGAGCATCATAATTGGCAACTGTATCAAGGTTTGTTTGATTGATGTCCTGATATCAGCTTTAAGTAATGGAGCCATGACGACAAATTTTATGTTACTCAAATATTAATTAACAATATTTATTCTGTAAAAGAGAAATAAGAGATGAAAAAAAAATTTATTTTTTTGTGAATCTGATATGACTCTCTCTCTCTCTCTCTCTCTCTGTATGTTTCTCTTCAAAATGGACAAAACCACTTCTAAATACAATACACACTCGCAAGAAACTCTTATAAAAGCCAAGGAGCCATGACATTTGAGGATCTTAACGTTTAAACCTATGCATTGATCTGAACAAAAGTTGATGTAGTCAGAAAACACATAATCATATATCTTCTGATTTTTCATGTGTAAAGTAATTATCTAGTTGGTCGAAAACTTAAACAGCACGTAATGCTCATAGGACTTTCCTGGATTCACAATCTGTGAAGGGAAGTTGGGGTGGTTAACTGAATCAGGAAATCCTTGAGTCTCGAGACATAGAGCTGCATGAGGTTTATACACAAAACCGCCTTTTCCCTTCAGGTTCAAAGTGTTGCTTGTAAAGAACTGCACACCAGGTTGATTTGTTAATACCTCCATCACTCTTCCAGACTTCTTATCATGCACAATTGCTGCTTTCTTCAACTTGTTGTTTCCACTTCCACCAAGTGCATAGTTGATGTCATAGCCATTAGTGAGTTCGTTGATCCTGCTTCCGATTGTGTTGGGTCTGAGAAAATCATAGGGTGTTCCTTTCACTGTCACAGTTTCTCCAGTAGGAATGAGCTTACTGTCAACAGGAGTGTAATGCGAAGCAAAAATCTGGACTTCTTCTGACAAGATATCACCACTGTTGTGGCCACCAAGGTTCCAAAAGGCATGGTTGACTAGATTAACCGGAGTGGCCTTGTTTAGAGCTTTTGCTTCCATTGTTATACAAAATTGATTGTCTCCAAGGAGCTTGTAGGCGGCAATTACAAGGAGACCACCAGGGAATCCTGTGAATATATATTATGAAAATTATTTTCATATGATCTGCTTTGTTGTATACCTGTAATTCATGCTAGCTCATAGTCTATACTTGACAGAACATTATCCTGACCTTGTTCACCATCAAAGCTGTGATAGGCAAAGACAATTTGAGGAGTATGACCTTCTGGGCTGTACTTGTTCACTTTCCAGACAACCTTACTGAATCCTATAGGGCCACCTGATATCCATAAATATATGTAAGCAATTCGTCAGGTTGGTATAAAAGCAATCCGAGGAAATGAAGCTTCTACTTTAACTTGGTAGCCAAGGGTGTAATATGATGTATATTTTACCATGAATAGTGTTATTCCCTGAATTAGCAGGTAGTTTATAACGAGTTCCATTCAAAGTAAACTGAGCACCAGAGATTCTATTGGCAACCCGTCCCACGGTGGCTCCAAAGGGTGATGAAGCGTTCTGCACAAACTCATCCATTTCATAGTATGATTAAAGGGAAATTCTAAATGGAAACTATAAGGACTTGGCGTGAAACACGGGATAAAGCTTCTCGCAAAACGGCAACAATAAAAAACAATAGCTTCTGCCTGTCACAAATCTATTTTCTTTCAAACAAAATGTGAAATTTTACAATATATATATATATATATATATATATATATATATATATAAACAATTGGTAAAAGTTTTATAACCAATCTAATCTATAGATATGAGAAAGCGGCAAGGTCATGCACAGGATTCAGGACTTTGTCGGGATGGTCTTTTTTTCTTTATTTAGCATAAACTTGAGTAAATAATAAATTAGTTTCTCTAATTTTAAGAAATTAATTAATTTTTTCTCAAAAATTAATTATTTTAATATTTTTTTGTTCATTCTATGTTTTTCCATTTCTTTTGTTTTAAAAAAACAAATAAATAGATATTATGAAAATATTAATGAGCAAAAGACATTTTTTTAAAATAAAATAATATTAGATTAAAAAATAATTAATTTTTGAAATAAGAAAAATTGCTTAATTTCTTTCTCGAAATTAAAAGACTAATTTATTATTTACTGGCATGAACCTTTCAACATGTAGGTCTACGCTTGACCCTGCTTTCTGTAGTCTGAGAGCTACTATTCTTGTAACTATCCACACAATTAGATGGTATTTTTCAGATTTTCCCTAAAGAAAATACTCACCATGAATTCCGTAATAGTATCAAAGCCAAGAACAACATCAGCTAGCTTACCTGTTAAGTGTTAATTTACACAAAAGAAAGAAACAAACCTTAGAAAGAAAACTGGTTTTCTTGAACTTGAAACACAATCTACGTAGCAGGCCAGAAGGAATTAACAAACAGAAAATTTCAAGGAATGATTCACAAATGAATCAAAGAAGACTGCCATATATACTAATATCAATAAATAAATAAAATACCATGTTTATCAGGGAGAACAAGGGAGACAATGCGTGCACCGTAATTAGTAAGCTTCATAGTGAAGTTTCCATTTTTAAGCTGATATATCCCAATCTCTTCCTCCATTGCAGAGCCAATACCGAGACACCCAAAGATTACCAGTATGCGAAAACAAAACAACACAGAAAACTTTCCCATGTTTTTCCACACAGAATAACAGGAAATAAGTTCGGTGTCTATGTGAAGATATGTATCCTAATATAAGACTGATTTATGGCCGTGCATTGAAGCTGAACGCGTGGAATAAAGAGGGATTGAGGGTTGTACAAAAATGAGAGATGCAGCAGTTTTGTTCGTTCCAATTTGCTCTTTTGACGATAGCCGGTTGTGTTGACTTGGTAATAGATCAACGCGACAAGATTGTTAATTTCTCCAGCTGCGGACCCCACTTCCATTTGCTAAGGAAAAATACATGCATACTTTGTAAATTTTCCTATAGTATTGTAGTGGAATCCTGTAACTAGCTCAGCCGTGAACCAGTCAATGCTTATGAGGTTGGAAAATGCTTTTTGCCGGGTCACTTTCATTTTTGTCCGAACTGGTGAGTGGTTTGTCGGCTGAAATAAAGTACTCTTTACATTAGGACACCTCTAATGCTCAGGAGTGGAGGAAACTATAAGCGTAGACCCTGTTTTATATGAAAAGAGAGTGGAGTTGGGAGAGAGATCCCGTACTTTAAGGCTCAGGATTCTGGGTATTTAGCCTTGAGCCCACGTGGTTTGCTGTCCTTGCTAAGGGTGTTATGGTTATTAACCCAAGCAATTTGTCTATCATTCCATGGAGGTACGTTGGGCCATTGACAAGCCGTTCCTTAAGGGACGTGGGCTAGGGAGGGCATCCGGTCAGATCAGAATGGGTTTTGTTTTTAATCTATCCACAATGGACCCAATAAACCACTATTTGTATCCGATTAGACGAAGGTCTTTTTCAATGGTTGACTCGATTTTTTTTTTAATCTTGTAAAAAAAATACTTTAAATTTCATCCTAATAAATTGTACTGAAAAAAAATCTTATATACTCAATAATCTTAATTTTCAAAATCATATTAAAAATATTTAAGGCTAAATTGTTAAATATTTCTTTGAACTTAAAAAAAAAAAAACACAAATATTCTTCGAGCTAAAAGTCTTATGTTTTTTTTTCCAAAATACTCAACATGATTTTCTTACTACAACCCTTTTGTTAGAATTTGTTGGAAAATTGATTAAAACCCATAAAAATCCTCCATTTTCCTCTATGTTTTCTACAATAGATAAAAGAAAAAAAAAGAAACATAGAAATATTCAAAACTCTCTTTAGTGTATATTAGCCTATGAAGAAAATATTCCTTATTACGTTCCTCATTCTCGGTGATAAAAGTAGCGTAACGACACCCATGTTCAAATTTACGAACATATTCCGTCACCGACATGTCCCTTGGACTAGTTGTAAGAACTCTTGAATTTTTTGAGACCTCACTACATCTAAGAAATATTTCTCATTAAATATCTCCTTAAATCGAACCCATGTAAGTCGCGAGCCTTTGAGGGGAACTTTCATTGACTCCCACTAATTTCGAGCATCTTCAATCAACATAAAGGTCGTACATGTTATTCGATCCACATCGCTTATAGCTAAATGCTTGAAAATAACCTCAATGGATTCGATTCATTCTTCCACAACGACGAGGCTCGGGTCGCCACTAAATTCCTTTGGGTTAAACTTTTGAAAACACTCCACCACTTTAGCCCGCTGTGGTGGTCGTGCTTCAACCGGCCCATGACAATTCGCTTATATTATCCTTTGCATGTGTTCTTCATGCCTTTCTTGTTGTTGTTCCATCATTTTTTGCTACCTTTTAAGCAACTCCATTAATTCTCCCTCTTGGTCCAACGTTGCTCAGCTCGGACCCATGCCATTACTAGCATTATTATTACCAACCCTTTTTGGTGACATCATTTCTCTCTCTAATTCACGTGTATAAACAGCAGAAATCACATCATTTAATTAATTCTTTAAGCATTCACTTTAATCATATCATTCACTTTGCATTCACTTATAACACATTATTGCATTGCAATAAATCATTCATGCACATAGCATTTTAAGCATAACAACCTATAACAACAAATCATCATGCCTTTCACATTCATTATTCACATTCACTAAGCAATCGTAACATTTCAATCATCAAACATAGTTACTTGTTATCGAAGGTCATCTCCCATGTATCCTACTTGTGCCTTCCTTTTCTTCCTAAATAAACTATGCTCCGATACCATGTCTATAACACCTCCAACATAGGATTTAAATAGGTTAAGGATATTATCGTCGTGCCTCACGATGCATCGTGTCATCCCTATTTATAGTCTAAAATCTTAGTACGACTCGATGGCATCGTCGGTAGGCTACCGTTCCTTCCGCACGACCTCCCGTTCGCCTCTAGTCGATCCTCCCACCGAGCCCACCACATAATACCGACTCGCTCTCGCAACAACCAAGTAATGGGTGCAACTACAAACTCTTACAAGTAGCAGAGTCCATACACGGGATAACTCTCCTCCATGTATAGATGTGATCAAAACTAGATAAACTTACTCTATCATTATCCTAAAGGAGTTCTACACAATCTATGTTTGTACTTACCGTATAAATAGTTACAGCAACACAATAAAGTATATCAAAGGAAAACCATTCATAATCTTCTCCCTTGTTTAATTCAATCGGTATCGAGCCAAAACCTTTCGACATCACCGTCGTTCCCGTTTCTATCTCCAAAAAAAACAATGACTTCCTCAAGTGCAACCTCATCCGACAATGAAAACTCTACTCGCATCAAAAACCATTCCACCGAGTCAACTCGCCAGCTCCCACCATTTTCTCTCTCTCAAACTCACCCACACAAACTATCTATTATGGCGTGTACAAATGAAGCCCTTCCTCCTCGGCCAAGGCCTTTTCAGCTTCATTGATGGCTCTAATCCTTGTCCTCCACAAAACCCCATTTCCACCATTTCGACCTCCCATGGGCTTCTTGGATCCAAGCAAGACCAACCGTTGATGAGCGCCCTTATCTTCTCCCTTTCAATCGATGTCCTCCCATTGATCATTGATCGCACTACCTCCCGTGACGTTTGGACTGTCCTTGAGAATGCACTTGCATCTCCTTCCAAGCACACGGATCATGACCCCGCATCCGTCACTCCAAAATCTTTGCCGAAACACAATGAACTCCGTATCTCGGTTCCTACATCGGGCTAAGTCAATCAATGATGAGCTTACCGTAGCGGGACGACCACTCTCTCCTATAGACTTCAATTTATATGTTTTTAAAGGCATCTCTAGTGACTTTAAAGATATCATCACCACCCTCTCTACAAAACCGAACCCGTAAACTTCATCGATCTCCACAGCTTCCTTGTCGGCCATGAATTTTTAAACACCGAAACTCGTCCAGCGACCACGATTGCCCCACCAACATCCGCCTTGTTACCAACTCTTCCCATCGCAAACCTCATCCATAAAGATCGTTTCAACAACAATAACCGTAGTAGAGGTCGACACTCCCGTGGACGTGGGCGTGGCGAGTTCCCACCACGTTATAGTAATCCTCACTATGTATCCGAAAACGAAACAACCGGCACCCAATTGAACAAATACAAAAATGCCGACTCTGTTCATCATGGAATCATACGAGCATTGCATTATCCGCAAAGGCAGCTTCCTTCTCCTCGACCATCTGCGAACATCTCAACTACTTCCCCTGTCGCCTCATATGCCCGACCTTGGTGTCCGGACACCGGTGCCTTACACCGTGTAACACCGGATCCGTCCGAACTTCAAGCACATATGAGCCCTACACCGGTCCCGATCAACTCCAGAGTTAGTAATGGTGAGTACCTAAAAATTCTTCACATAGGCACTAGTTCTATTTCCACACCCACCAAAACATTACGGTTACTTGATGTCTTACATGTCCCCGAAATAACTCGTCCACTCCTTTCGGTAAAAAGACTAACCCGTGATAATAATTTTTTTTTTTAATTTCACCCCTCTCGCTTTCGTCTCAAGGACTAGGTACACAAGCAACCCCCGCTTTTGAGCCACGGTGATGCCGATCGCTACTCCTTACCACCTCGCTCCATCCGCCCATCTCCCTAAGTTCACTCTGCAAGGGTATCCACTTCGATCTGGCATTCTCGCCTAGGACATCCTCATCATAAAGTCCTAAGTCTTATTCTAAAAAATTTTGCTCGACAAATTCTAGAACATTACCTACTCCTTGCTTGTCTTGTCCATTAGGAAAAGCAAGTCATTTATCTCTACCATCTTCAAAAAATATAAGTCCCGGTATTTTAAACTTAATTTTTAACGATGTATGGGGACCTTCCCCTACCGCCTCTCATGATGGCCATAAATACTATGTCACCTTTGTTGATCATTTTTCAAAATTTATATGGTTCTACCCCCGCATAAAAAGTCGATGTGTTTGACTTGTTTGTGACTTTTTAAAAAATGGTTGAACGCCAATTTAACGAGTAAAATCAAACAAGTACAAACAGATCAGGGTAGAGAATTTCGAAACCTAACAAAACTTTTTAAATCACTTGGCATCATACACCGCCTCATACCCACGAACAAAATGGAACCGTTGAAAGACGACATCGTCACATTGTGAAAACTAGGCTCACCCCGTTAGGTGAAGCTAATGCCCCAAAACATTTTTGGCATTTTGCTTTTGACACGGCTATCTTCTTGATCAATAGAATGCATTCCCTCGCCAATTATAATATTTCACCTTTTGAAAAAGCCTTCAAAACAAAACCCGATTATTTATTTTTAAAAGTTGTTGGCGATCTATGCTTCCCCTTTTTACATCCCTACAACGGACATAAAATGGACTTTAGAACAACCCCATGCATATTTTTTGGATATAGTCCTTCCCACCTAGGCTATCGTTGTTTTGATAATAAAACAAATCGCCTTTACATTGCTCGCCATGTACGGTTTATCGAATCCATATTCCCCTTTGCGAGTCGGCTACAAAATCCTCTACAATCCCGCCTACCCCATCCATCCCATGGGCAAGTCTACCCGTTATTCATCCTCTATATCCTACTAGCACCTCTCCCTTCACTTCGCAGGTCGGTATCACCGTGCCTCGTCAAATGGGTCCCCCAAACAACGAGTAAAATCAGCTCGGCTCACATCCCACACCGAATAAAAGCAGCCTCGTCCGTCGCCACAACAAGCAACAATTCCCACCCACAAATTTAATACATAACCAACACCACCAACCCAAAACCCATAACCCATTACCCCTTCACTTACACCAAACAACACACGAAGCCCAAACCACCGACCACGGGCTCGGCCCCCTCTACCAACCCAACTCATCTCCATCCTCAACCCCCGGCCATCTTATACCTAGTAATTCAATAAATATATCACACATTATGTTCCCTCACAAAAAACGAGCACCAGCAAATGCTACCCCCAAGCTCACCCAAATATCACCACCCCGGATCTCCCACGGACGGCCCTTCTCCTCACAACTCACCAACTCGCCTATCCTTTCTCCTTATGCCGACGACCCCACCTCCACCCCATCGAGGCGTGTGCTGCTCGCCTCCTCACGAGCTACCCACAAACCACTAGAAACGTCTCGTCGCTGCCTCCCCTATAGATCAACTCTTACACCCAACCCATTCCCAAATAGATCAATCAAACTCTAACCCAAACCTCGAAACTCACAACCCCAACTCACCGATCAACCCTCCCTCCCCACCCGACCTTAACCTTCTACTAGATCTCGGTGCCTATAACTTGTACACACACACTACATGTACCCCGGATCACCCACCCCCGTTCCTTCACGGATAAATCATATGAAGCTTCGCCCGAGGGGTCATCCACGCCTACCCGAGGCCAATTTGGCAGCCTCTACATCATCGGTTCTAGAATCACCTAGTTGCTTCACCGAAGCCAAGAACTTCTCGAGCATGGCGATCTACAATGGCCAAGAAAATCTCGGCCCTCCTACAAATCGGTACTTGGTCTTTTGTCCCGACCACATCGGATATGAACATCATTGGAAATAAGTGGGTTTTCAAGACCAGAAGCATGTTGATGGTACAATCGAAAGATACAAAGCACGCCTAGTAGCTAAGGGATACCACCAACTTGAAGGCATTGACTATAGTGAAACTTTCAGCTCTATGGTGAAGCTATCCACAATCGAGTGTGTCTTGACTATAGCAACCTCTCATGGCTGGCCGGTTAGGCAACTTAATGTGCACAATGCCTTCTTAAATGGCAGCCTTAGTGAGACAAGTATACATGAACCAGCCAATGGGGTTTGTTGATAAACGACTTCCACACCATGTTTGTAAGTTACACCGATCCTTGTACGGGTTGAAACAGTCGCCAAGAGCATGGTTCTCCTATCTCCAACAGTTCCTACATGAGTTTGGGTTTGCTAGCTCCAAGTCCGATTCGTCTCTATTTGTTTATCGACACCAAGGTCACAAATTGTTCTTACTTATATACGTGGATGATATACTGGTAACAGGAAACAATTTACCCTTCCTACAATCGGTGATAACCGCTTTGGATGCAAAATTTACCACTAGAGATCTTGGCCCACTTAACTATTTTTTGGGTGTGGAAGTTGTCACTACTGCTAACGGGCTCTTCCTCTCACAACAAAAGTATATCACCGATCTCTTACGGAACCGTGGTATGACTTCCGTCGTCCGGTCTCCACTCCAATGCCCACCACTGCAAAGTTAACCAAAATAGGAAGTGACACCTTCTCCGACCCAACATTATATCGTTAGGTAGTTGGAGCTTTACGATATGCAACCTTAACCGTGCCGGATATCTCATATGTTGTAAACAAGGTCCGCTAGTTCATGCATAACCCACTTACGAACCATTGGGTTGTAGTGAAGCGCATACTTCGATACCTTAAGCACACACCCAATCTCGGTCTCCACATTCGTTGATCAAACGATCTCACTCTGTCGAGTTTCTCGACTCGACTGGGCCGGCTCATTAGATGATCGATGATCAACCGGTGGGTTTGCCGTATACCTTGGGCCAAATCTCATATCATGGAAGTCATCCAAGCAAAAAACCGTGGCCCGCAGACTCTACAAAAGCGAATACAAGGCACTTGCGGACTTGGCGATAGAAATCTCTTGGCTTACCACCCTTTTGAGTGAATTGGGTGTCTCTCCCAATTCACCACCGGTTCTTTGGTACGACAACATCGGAGCAACATATTTGGCAGCAAACCCCGTCTTCTATGCCCGCACAAAACATGTAGAAATCGATTTTCACTTTGTTAGAGAAATGGTATCAAGGGGAGCTTACGCGTGCGATACATTTTCACCGACGATCGGATTGCCGATATTCCGACCAAACCAATCTTAAGTGCTCGGTTCACCTTTCTACGGGACAAACTCACACTTGACGATCGCCTACTATTAGTTTGTGGGGGAGTGTTAAGCCAAACCGACTCGCTCTGCAACAACCAAGTAATGGGTGCAACTACAAACTCTTACGATAGCAGAGTCCATACACGGGATAACTCTCCTCCATGTATAGATGTGATCAAAACTAGATAAACTTACTCTATCATTATCCTAAAGGAGTTCTACACAATCTATGTTTGTACTTACTCGTATAAATAGTTATAGAAACACAATAAAGTATATCAAAGGAAAACCATTCATAATCTTCTCCCTTGTTTAATTCAATCGTAGGCTACCGTTCCTTCCACACGACCTCTCGTTCGCCTCTAGCCGATCCTCCCACCGAGCCCACCACACAATATTAAGAGGAGGATATGGGATTAGAGGAGCGAGGGTGAGCGATAGGGTACTTAACAACTTTGTTTTTTTTTCTTAATGAAACGTACTTTAGAATGGTATTGTTAATATTATTTCATTTTTAATATATACGTTGTTGCGTATAATTTGTAAATATTAATTATTAAATGTAATATTAATAATTTAAAAATAATTACAAAATTGTAATAAAATAAAATAAAATTAGTGATGGACTAGCAACTAATTCATTTTCAAACTTAGCGACGTAATAACGATGGCCTAGCGACTAATTTATTTTTAAACTTAGCGACGGACTAGCGATAAATTCATTTTCAAACTTAGCAACGGACTAGCGGCAAATTCATTTTCAAAATTAGCAACGAAATAGAGATGAAATAGCGACAAATTATGTAGCGACATAATAGCTATGGAAGAAATGATAGATCCCACGACAAGATTAGCGACATATATTTTTTTCGATTAGCAATGGATAGTTCCTCACTAAACCTTGTGACGGAATGAATTTTCCATTGTAAAAAATTAGCTACAAGCGAATTAGCAACGAAAATTTTTCCGTCACTAATAGAGATTAGTGACAAAATTTCATCAATTAGCGACGAATATTCCGTCGCTAATTGCTTATTTATTTATTTTTTTTGTGGTGATATATACATACACATTTTCTCGACATGAATAGATAATCAAATAAATGACAATTACTCACTTAAAACATATAGGCATAGAAACATAACAAACAACTAAAGATTATAAACACAAACATTCAAAACTTGATCCTAGCATGACATGTCCCTAGTGGAGTTGTCATTTTATCGACGTGGGTCCATGAAGTGAAACACATGCTGAACAAGGAGTCGTCATCTAACTATTAAGGGAGAATTAGAAAACTTTAAACATACTAGCTCGCAAAGATATCTAGGTAAGAGGTCGGTTATTTATAGAAAAGATGTAACATCACCATCATCCCGTCCTACCTAAGGTAGGCTGAATTGTTTGAATGTAAAAATAAAAATCTAGTTTTTTATTTTTTTATTTTTATTTTTACTATGTTATGCTTCTATACCTATTTAAGTGAGTTTATTTTATTAAGATGTAAAAACAGAATTGTTTAGGGGTTGTGTACATCGATTTTTATTTTTTTGTTTCAGTATATCAACTTTTTAAAAAATTTCAATCAAGTTTTTTTGTTTAATTTTTCATGTAATAATGATATGACAGTTAGCAGAAAAGACTAAATGGCTATATTGCTCTTTTTTCTCCCAAATTGTTATTATTGTTTGATTATCAATTCAAAAAAAAAAAAAAAAAAGATGGAGCTAACATTCAAGCGTGCCAACTACATTGGTTTATTTTGTTTTTTTTTAATTAATAGTTAAACATTAATAACAATTTAAGAGAAAAAGGAATAAAAAGTAATTTGGTCTTCTGTTTTAACTGTAATTTTATCACTGTATGAAAAATTGATTGGCATTTTGAAAAAGTTGATTCATTGAAATGAAAAATAAAAATTGATATATACAATCGAAAAATTATTGAAAGTTAATATATTTATTATGTAATTTCTCGTCTTCTTTTGGACTCTTAATATTTTTTTTGTAAGTTTGAAAAAGTTAACTCAATTAGTTTTATAAAAGGGCAATTTTAATTCGAGTAAATTTTCAATTAGTCCCTTTATTTTCAAATAAAGAGTTGATTAAATTATTTTTTAAAATATTAATGGTTAACCCCTTCATTTAATTAGTGTTGAGAGTAATTAATTTAATATTATTTTATTTAAAAAAATTCTATCTCGTCAATGATTTTGTATTTTTAATTTGTTATTTATTTTTTATAATTATGAAAAAAGAGAAATTTTCTTTTTAAGTAATAAAAAATAGTTATTAATAATTATTGTTTAAACAATAAGGGCTGACAAGTTAGAAAAATGGGACCCACTTCCAAGTAGTGAAAAAAGTTTCTAGCCATGCCATAGAGTATCAGTGCATAAGTAACTGTGTCTGTGATCAATGCTACTCAGTCCCATGCATCACTATTTTGTTCATCTTTTTCAAATTTACAAGGGTTAGTCATTTTCTTTGGAGAGAGAATCAGAGCCTTAAATTCATAATTTTCTAATTTCTCAGCACCCTTTTCATCTTCTTCTACTCCTCTCTCAGTCCAGAATAACTGATACCAAAACTTTAAAGCCATGGCCTTGGATTTAAAGTCCAGCGTAAACCGAAAGAAAAACAAGACGAGGAGTGAAACATTGCTTGTTAAAGGCAACAAAGTAGAAGTCACCAGTGATGAAGAAGGGTTTAAGAGAGCATCGTACGTTGCAAAAATTGTGAAAACTTCTTCAAAAACACAAAAAGGCATGGTCTTGGTTGAATATGAGTCATTACTTGCTGATGATGAAAAGACTCCGTTGAAGGAGTATTTTGATGCTTCCATGATTAGGACTTTGCCAGCAGACACCAAAAAGTTAAAATCTTTGGAAGTTTTTGATGTTGTTGACGTTTTTTTCAAGGATGGCTGGTGGAAAGGTGTCATCTCTGAAGTTCATAATTTTGGAGGAGAGGACAAGAAGAAGACCATGAGATACACTGTTGTTTTTGACAACCCAACTGACAAAATTGAGATTGGATCTTCAAGTTTGAGGCCTCATTTCGATTGGTCTGGTGGTTCATGGGTTAAACCCAAAAAACAAAAGGTGGTCACTTTTTTATGTCTTTGCTTTTAAATTTCTTGTTTTGAAGCATGAATGCATCTGGGTTTTGGTTTTTATGAGGTTTTGTGAGAAAGTTGTTGTCTTTATTAGTGTTGGTGGAAGGAAAATTTCTGATGGGTTGATTTTTAAGAACTGGGGAAATAGGTGCATAAAAAAGGCTGTTGTTTTTAATATCCATTTGTTGCTTTATGACTTTGTGTCTCGTGGGTTTTGAGCTGTTTGTGGATATAATTTTACGCAATGCCCTTTTTTCACTATTTCCTTCTTGGAATTGGCAAGAGAGCGATGCAAATTGCCTTGTTAACTAGATCAGTTTGCGTCATTTGTAACATACTGTTTAGATACAACTATGCTTTGATGCCCTTTGTTCGCCTTTTAGAACTGTTGAACACTGGTGGATAGGACATTTTGTAGGCTGTAGCTAATAGAGCAGACCATGCATAGCTAATTTGTTTATTAAATAACTATCACAATTTATGATGTTTCAAATTGTTTATTAAATGCTAAAACTACTATGAAGATTTCATTGTTCTTTAAATTAATTTTTTGATATGTTTGATAATTAGTGCATTTTGTTGCATTGTGCCATTCCATTACATTTTGATCTTGAGACTCGTTAAGTTTACCATAAACATTTTGTTCAGAAGACTGATATGGTTTCTTGGTTATTCAAAGAGAATGAAAGGGTTGAATTTTAGCAAAGGAATGGTCGTAGTAGTGAATATTGATGAAGCAAGTTTAAGAAATGATTGGTTCGAAGCAGCTGTTCTTGATGAGGTAGGCTTCAATTCTTTCCTGGTGCAGAAGCTGGGTAATTCCGAACATGAGAGTGGCTTTATGAAACTAACAGTAGATTCCTTCCACATACGACCTCCTCTTCCTAACTTGGAGTCAGAAAACTTTGAACTCTTGGACAAAGTATATGTTTTTTACTGCTCAGGTTGGAGGGTTGGCTTCATCAACAAAATTCTTACTGAGGGAAGGTTTAATGTCAAGGTGAAGCATTTAAATGTGGAAAGGGAATTCTGTCACTCAGAAATAAGGCCAAGCATGGATTTCATAAATGGAAGCTGGGTTCATTATCGCAAGGTTTGCTTTGTTCTATTTAGCTTCTCCCTGCTGCAATGTGGGATAACTGCTTTCTGCTTCCTTATGAGATATAACTATGGTGCTTTAATTTTATTTATTTTGAATGACAAGGAAGCTAGGGTTGATCTACCCTCAACCCGACACACACACGCACACAAGCCACCGATGGAAAATGTCATCTATAACTGCATGTTCTTCACGCAGGGAGTATATATCTAACCATATAAATGTTATGTAATGGAGCACTGTTGTATGTTATTGAATATTAGAAGCATTTGAATGATCAAACAATGTATTAGCTATTGCGCAATTCATTTAATCTAGTAAATCTTTTTGATGTTTTGACAATTAATTGAGTAATTCTTCTTGATCTTTGACTACATGTACAAATTTAATTTGCTCGTGTTTGAATATCTGGAAAACCATATTGCTTCACAGTAACTTATGTAGGGGGCTCTTTTTCTGGACGCAATGAATGATGCTTATAGTCTAGAGCAGCCATCATTTGCCTTCAATGCCAAAAGTCTAGAGATAGCTGCTCAGCTCGAAAGTTCAAGTGCTGCCAAGGATGACAGTAATGAGAAAACTCCTTGCACAAATTCGGAGAAGAATCCAATGGAGTAATCAATCTCTTTTGCTGCAACTTACTCTCGTAAAAGAGGATTTCTGACTTCTTTTAAAAAAGTAAAGCAGACTTCGCCTAACAGGGAGCCTACTCTCTCACTCCCTTGCAAGAAGTCTGGAGTGGACACATATGCCAACCGCTTATTTTCCCCAGAATGTTGTGCAAAGTTAATACCGGTTGAGAAACCCAACCAAGGAGCAGAAGTCTCCATTACCTCACAAAAAGAACAGTCGACGCATCATGTGGCTTACAATCAGCCTATCACCGAATATGAGAGCCTTTCCAGGCAAAAAAATGAGGTAAGTGCAGCTTTTGCTTTTGGAAACCTTTATTAATTAAATCATTGAAACTAGATAAACAAATTTAATGATATGTAAGCAGTAAATCAGGTGAAGGTTACTTATTGCTATCATGGTGTTTATTTTAATATCATTGATAATAAAGGTTGATGTTTAGTTATTGGGCCAATTTTTTTATGATGTTTAGTGTTGTAGTTTGCTCTCTTTGCCACTTGGTCTAGAATAAGTGCCAAAATCTTAGGGATTTACTGTGTGCTGCATTAATGGATGAAACTAGCAATCGAGTCTTTTTGATTTCCCCGAAGAGTTTTTTTATTTTTTTATTTTTTTATTTTTTTTTACTACCAGCTCATTTTAATAGTGCTTTTCATAATATTACAGGAGCCTAACCAACAAGAAAACGTAGTTGAGAATGAAATGATGATTTCTGCAGAAGAGAGGGGCACGCAACCAAGTTCACAGGTTGCAAGCCAGCTGGTCCTAACTGCAGCAGTGCTAATGCAGGAGACTAATCAAACTGAAACTGGAGTTGCGGAGAAAACGTTGGTTTCTGTGGAAGAGGGGGCAGTGTCGCCACATTCACAAGCTAAAAGCCAGCTGGTTCAAATAGTAGATGCATTAGTTGAGGAGACTAATCAACAAGAAACTGCATTCGAGGATGAAACAATGATTTCTGTGGAGGAGCAGCAGATGCCACCTTGTTCACAAGTTGAGGCCCAGCTGGTTCAAATAGCAGGTGTGAAGAAGCTGGAGGCCTATCAACATGGAACTGGGATTGAGGATGAGACCATGGTTTCTGCAGAAGATGGGGGAATGCAACCACATGTACAAGTTACAGCTCAGCTGGATGTAACTGCAGGTTGGTACCTTTTCAAATTTGATTGAAATTTGTTAAAATAATTTTATCTGAAAATTGATGCACATTTTTTTTCTCTTTTAGGTGAAGAGGATAATGCTGCTTGAGGTGGTGCAGTTAAAGAGGTGAAGTTGCCTACAACACATGCGGAACCTGTAGGTATGTTGGTCTGTCAACCTGAGACTTTGGAGGAAGGGAATGACTGTTGGGTTTCCCTCCTAGTTGGAGGATGGCCCAAAAGATTTGCTTACATGAGCTCAACTTTAAAACTCATATAGAGGAGGATTTTTATTAATCACTTAAAGAGTAATTTTGATATTTCTAAATAAACCCTATCTTTCCTTTTATTCTGAAATCAGATTAGGGAAGAAGTAAGAGAGAAAAAGAAGAGAAAAAGGAGTGAGAGTCGCAACTTTGGAGAGAAAGAGGGAAGAGAGTTTTAGCACAGACTAGTCATACTAAAATTGAGTTTCTAGGTTCGTTAACCGTTGGATCGAGCTCAAATTTTGTGAGCACGTTCAGGAGAGGCAGCCGCACATTCTGGACGGTGGAGATCAGGTTCTGAGTCCTGGAGAGGGAGATATTGTGCTTGTAACAGTGCTATTTTTTGGTAAAATCTGAACTTGGTTTCTTCTACTTTCTTTTTGTATCATCTTTTGATGTGGTTTGCCAAGGATGTGTAACCTTTGATGTTTATGGCTGATTATTCATCTAGTTTAATCTAGAGAGGACTCCTTGTACCCATTATTATTGATAGTGGAATCCGGTCCCGTGGTTTTTTCCTTCTCAAATTGAGGAGGTTTTCCACGTAAAAATTTGTGTGTGCTTTGTGTGATTGTGATTGGTTGCTTACTTTTCAGATTATTAATTACTTGTTTGGCTTGGGTATTTGGTTGTAGCCCGTGGTTGATTGTTCAAGCAAGAGCAAAGGGGTTCTGCTGTGTTATTTGTGTTTCTTTGTCCAACAATGACATGAGAGATCTACAAGTAAAAATGATCACTCAATATCATCAAATGGATGCGTCAGTCAATGGTGAGCTATCAGAGCATCCACTGGTGTCAATTGTGAAGAACTCACCTGTGTGGGACATGATTGAATCACTGGACGTTTTCCAAAAAATGCCCCAGAAACCACATTTCAATCCTTTGATCAAATGCAAAGAGATTGAACGTGAAGGATATGCAATTGGAAAGATGGTGCAGTTTGCCACAGTGGTTGAGAAGACTTCTGGGTTGCAACTGGGTAACCCTATTAATGTTTTCGATAGCTATTTGAAAACTCTTGCTGACCTGAAAAGATATGGATTTGACGTCGAGGTAGTAGTTTATCGTATTAATTGTCTGTTGTCAATCAAAGAAAGCCAAGTACAACTTCAGAGTACATCAAAAGAAGTTGAGACTCAGATTTTAAAGAGTACTTGTGAGAGGATCAAATTGGAAGAAGATATCGAGGCAATCAACAAGAAGATACGTGAACTAGAAGAGGAACGAGGATTGGCCTTGTCAAAGAAGGAGAGCAAAGATTCAGAGATTACTAGCTTGCAAATGCAATCCAGGGGTATCAGTGCAGACATTTCAAAGGCTATTCTTGATTTTGAAAATCAAGCTACTGCCTCTTGGTGATTTTCATGTTGTTGGGTCCTCTGCTGACAAAGATCTTTTATTAAACATTGGCTTGCTTATGACTGCTTTTGGTTGTGTTAGGCATGTTGTATCTAACCTACGAATGAACTGTTTAATGGTTATGTCATTGAAAATATTACGATTGCTCCTCATGAGCAAAAATGCATATAATATTAGGCGAATTGAAGTATTTTGAGGCCTCAGATTTGTTACTCTTAACAAATGGATGTGATGCTGCACATGTAAGGGCGGATCGTTGGTGGTGGCTTAGACGATATGGAATTCTTGAAAAAAGGCATCCTATGCGTAGATTGATGACCCCAAAATAGCAATGTGGTCATTATGGATATGTTGGTATGTACAGGAATTCAGAGCCAAAATGAAACCTTACATAGCCATGTCCAGCAGACCTCATAATGGAGTCTTACGTTGCTGGATTTTTCCAAACTCAACTGAAATGAAGGAAACATGCATAGGGAATGGAGTTAGAATTTTTGGATTTGTCATCAGTGACAGAGTCTAGATAGATTATGGTTCTGCACACAAATAAGTAGTGCTGTTACCGAAGTTGAAGACGCATTTCATGTTTTTAGCTATCAGAGGTGGTTAAAATTGACTCAACGTTTTTTTTTTTGAAATAAAAATAATAGATTGTTTTTCAAGTCGCTGAATTTGTAATAAAATTTAAATTTTAGTATCCAGACTCTTAAAATCTAAATAATACTCTCTATGAGCCACAGAACATGTTAAAGACATACACATTACGAGTCCTATATTTGAAATTGTTTATAAATATCTAATAAGTAATTGATTTTTAATCAAGTTTGCTTTATCCTCTTTTAAATTTTACGAGTAAATGATAAAGTAGTACTTCTAGATTGAGATATGAATTACCTAATCTTTCTTAGTTTAAAAATTAATTATTTGATCTCCGTATTTTTAAGCTTTCTTGTAATTTGGTCATTTTTTTAATTTATTTTGATTTTTTATTTTTTTTAAAAAGAAAAAAATAAGTAAAAATATGAAAAGATGGATGGAAAAAAATAAAATTCTATGAAATATAATAATATTAAATTAAGTATGGCCAACATTGATTAAGAGATTAAATAATTAGTTTTTCAAATAAAGAGAAATTAATTAATTCGTTTGTTGAAAATAGAGAGGTTAATTTATAATTACTCTAAATATTACTAATAATAGACTAAATTAGCAATCATGAATTGGTCATCTTGAATAATTACTGCAGTCTGTGTTTTACAGGCGAAGAGAACAACGTAGCTGGAGGTGAGTAACATGGAAATTGAAGTTAGTGCAACAAGTGATTGAGTTCATATTTTTAGCTGATGGTTGTGATACAATATAATGGTCATTATTTAACGTATTCAAATATGTCCATTAGCGTTATATGTTATTATAAAAAATATAATGATATTTCATATAAATAACAATATTATACGTTTTATTATTAACAACTATTATATTAAAAGAATTAATTCTTTGTATTTTATTGTTATTTGAGTGATATTAAATTATTAGAATCCTGAAGAATGATTTAGCATCCAAACCACTGGTATAGTGCCATGTCTAACAGACTTGACAACTAGTCTACAACTCAATTTTGCTGTCCCACTCACTAAGCATATAGAGCTCTTAATCAGGAAGGACAACAAATGCTTGATATCAGAAATAACAGGACTGATCTCCCAATCTGGAACCTAGTTAGAATGATGGCTGACATTACAGCATCATCAGATCCAATCGCGATGGGGCAAGGACTAAGATTAGGAGCAAAATGCAGGGCTTCCCCAATTGCCATTTAGGCAGGATATAATCTTCAAGATTATATTCGAGCTACCATGCATGACCATTTGGTCATTAAAATTTGAGTTCAAATAACATAAAAGACAGCTCTTTATTTGTAGACAACCTGTCATGTTAAACAGAGTACAAGAAAATTATTTCCCCACTCCTCTCCAACCATGTTTCTTAATGGCTAACATCGTCATGCTGTTTCTGTTGCTGATACTACTGCTGCTAACGAGGAAGATGATCGTAACACAATTAAGGATGGTGTCGTCTAACCAAAGCAGATGAAAACAACTGTGACAACCAATCATTAATTACTATATATATTACAGGCCTTTATGAAACAAAAGTAATAGTGAAACACGTGAACTACGAACAAGAGCACAGTCATTGCACGTTTCTTCCATTTTGGTTCTTTCAGGAGTACAATTCGTTGTTTAGGAAACCATATCTAAGTATGAAAAGGAAAGAGGAATCTGCCAAAAAGATAGATTCTTGCGAGTGTGTGTCCTTATTTCTCAAATGTTTAGGTTAAAATTGGCAGAATTGTTAATCCTAGGGGCTGGTTCATAATTTATTTATTTGACAAGGCTATTGTTAATATTTTGAATTTTTTTTTTTTTTTTTTTTTTTTTTTTTTAATGTTGTACATGTACTTGTTGTCCTCATATTATGTTTTAAATTTTGTAATTCTAGGATGTCCTTTGATATTTTGTTGTAATTTATTCATTATTCTGCAATCAATTAAATTATCGATAAGAGGTCGGTTCGGTATTTACTTATTTGATAAGGCTATCATTAATATTTTGATTTGATTTTTATATATATGCTGTACATATACTTGCCTTCATATTGTATTTAATTTTGTAATTTTGGAACGTCATTTGATATTTATTTGTAATTTATTCATTATGTTGTTGTCAAGTTAATTATCGATAAGGGGTCGTCGTGGTAATATGTTTATTTGGGCTAGTTTCTGATTAAATTTTGGAGGATATCTCTCTTGGTGATGGATAGGTGGACATATGGGCTTACTTCCAAACAAAGCGGTCGATGGCCGACTCTAGCTTAGTCAGCTAGCGAACATGGGTTAATGGGTCGGCTTGGGATCCACTCGATTAGGACCCGGGTTTGCATTCTTTTTAATTCAATCTCTTCCAAAATCAATTGTCCCTCCTAATAAAATTCACGTTGTCACCAACCGCTTTGATCCGAGAGAACTACCGACTTACTCGATTGAACTCCATTTGGTATTTATTTCGATTCTTTTATGACATGTTATGAGTATTTTATAGGCTAAGGGTTGAATTGAGTTTTATCTAGTCTAGTGTGGGATCGTTAGGTCTCCTAAAGGGTAGGGGCGAGATGATGATCTCATATCAAGTTTGATATGCAACTTAAAAAAAAAAAAGAAAAAACTTTCATCTTTGGTTAATTTGGAAAATTAAATTGAACTAACGAGTCTCTTATTGAGTAGAGATAAATGTTCTCGACACCTTAAATAAAAAAATAATAAATAAGAAAATTAGTTAGGATAGATATGGATCATTGTTCTTTAGCGCTTCAAATTAAATACTCTTAGTTAATAATATCATTCCTTGACGTGTCAATCATATCGAACTAAATTGAAATGGATCCGATGCTAAATTAATAAAAATCCAAAACTTGAGACCCGATGCCAATTTAATACGATTCTATGATTACAAAAATAAATAAAATTATTCTTTAAAAAAAAAAATAGACAAATAAACTTGGAAATAGCTTTAGAAATAATTTGACAAATGTATCTTTTAGGATATAGTTTTAGGATTAAACTAAATCCGATATATATCCTTGGAAATGGTGTCTTTAGGTGATTGTTATTTTTTCAAAAGCATAACCAACTCTTTATTAGATTTTCTAATTTATGCAACACTAGGTGGTGATTCTAAAACCTTATTAATTCTTTTCTCTTAGCAAAAATTTTGGTAGTATCATAAATGTCGGATAACGATAGACAACAACTCAAATTCCTATTTTTTATGGACAACACATGATTATTAGAGCTCTCTATAATAACCCCAATTCGACTCTCATAATTATTTTATTTTATATAGTGTAGATTTTTCATGAATTATTATTATTATTATTATTATTAGGTTTTGTTTCATTGAATGTTTAAATTTTTAGTTTAAATTATCATTTGTCATTTTATCATAAATACCAAAAACTAAAGGAAAAAAAGAAAAGAAAAAGAAAAGCGAGATATAAAAAGAAGAAGAGAATATTAATTTTGGATTTATAAGATTTTAATTGTAATTAATTTAAAATTTTTATGGGTTAATTTAGAAATACCAAAATCCTTGGGAACACAATTGAGAGCAATACGAGCCAATAAGTGGAAATCAAGGTTAATATAGAAGGTACATTTTAATTCAAGTTTGGGCCATTGATGGGTTCTCTAGTTTTTCATTCAAAACATGAGGGAAGGGATTTTTTTTTTTTACGAAAATTTTGTCCTCATAGTTCTAAGATCCTTTCAATCGAGTCCCTCATACGAATGATTTTAAGGGAGAAATGGATAGAAGCTTTAATCCTATAACTAGTTTAGTTTTTATTCATTTTGACAAGTCTACCCTAATTATTTTAATATGAAATTTTTAGAGTATATATATATATATAACTTTTGTTTTAACTTTTGTAATTTTAGGAGTTCATTTATTATTATTTTTTCAATTTATTTATTATTTTTCCTTTATTTTAATTATTAATGTGAATTGTTTTAAAACTTAATTATTATGTCCAGTGTTTAATTTTATTTTAATCTGATTTTTTTAGGGTTTGCTCATGTTTTTTTTTTCTAAGCATTTTTTATGACTGTGATTTTTGGAGTTCATTTACTATTTTTTTTTTCAATTTGTTTATTTATTCTACTAGTGTTTTAATGATTAATGGAATTTTTTTTGGTAACTTAATTACTAAGACCATTTTTTAATTTTATTTTTAAATTGAAATTTTTAAGTGTTCATTTGGTTGTTATTAGCGTGTGTTTTAAAATTTTTAATTACTGGAGTCTATTTAATATTATTTTGAAATTTATTAATTATTTTTCATTATTTTAATAATTAATGTGAAATATTTCAAACTTTAATTATTTAGTATAGTATTGAATTTTATTTTAATATATAATTTTTTAGGGTTTGTTAATGTGTTTTTCCTTATCTTTTTTTTGAAATTTTATAATTTTTGGAGTCCATTTACTATTAGTTTGGAATTTATTTATTTATTCTGCATGTATTTTAATGATTAATGTGAGGTTGTTTGAGAATTTAATTATTATCCAGTTTTTAATTTTATTTTAATATGAATTTTTTAGGGTTCGTTCATGTGTTTTTCCTTTGCATGTTCTTTGAATTTTGTAATTTTTGGGATCCATGTACTATTATTTTGCAATTTATTTATTATTCTATCATTATTTTAATTATTAATGTGAATATGTTTTAGAATTTAATTATTAGGTTTAGTGTCTCATTTTATTTTAATATGAAAGTTTTAGGTTTAGTTCACATATCTAGCTTTAGCTTATATTTTAAATTTTGTAATTTTTGGAGTCCATTTATTATTTTTTAAATTTATTTATTATTCTACCACTATTTTATTTATTAGAGAGGTTTTGTGTCAAAATTTAATTATTTGGTTCATTGCCCAATCTCATTTAAATTTGAAAATACGGGGATGTGAATGTATATATTAACGGGTTCTCCATAATTTTTTGTTGAATTTAAATTTTTTTTGGTGTCTATTTCTTTTTTCTTTTTTTCTTTTATCTCGCTTATAATTTAATTTACTTATTAATGCTATTAAATTCATTTAGTAAGATGTGAGATCTTCCAGTCTCCTAGATTCTAAAAGCCGATGACGATCTCATATCAAATATAGTTTGTAATTAGAAAAGAACACATCATCTAGGGGTAATTAGTTAACTTAATATGATGTAAAATAATAATAATAATAATTTGACCTAGATGATAATAAGCGTGGAAAATAAACTTAGGAAATAATTTGGTAAATAAAATTTTTAGGATATATTTGTAGAATTAAACTAAGCTTAGTACCTTTCTTTGGAAAGACATTGTTATCTTTTGAAAAGTATAACCAACTTTTTATCTAAAATCTTTGAATCCAATGCTTTTTTAGGCTTTTTATTTTCCTTTAATAGTAGGTGGCGACTCCAAACTTTTTTCTTAATTCTTTTTCCTTTAGAACACCGATAGAAACATTATATTGTATCTTTATTCTATTTATACTTAGTTTATTTGCCAATTTTTATGTCTTGTTAGAATAATCCAGGCTTATATTCATATTCAAGATATAAATTAGGGATTCGAGTAGTAGTGCTTAAAAGTTTGAGAATTTTAACATGATTAACTTAGACATTTTGGGCTTCTTATAAGTTTTTTGAAGCCTCAAAGTTAGATTTATAAGAAGTGGTATTCGGATAATTTACGAAGGACATCTCAAGCTTTTTAGAGTTATAGTGGACCAAAATCCAAGTTCGTTTGAGCCTCCAAATGATATTTTATATTTTGGTCTAGAAGGCTGATCCAAACTCTATTCGAAGTCTAGATCGGTTGTAGAGTTTAATTCGTATACGAGCTTCAAAACTCCAATTGATGCAAGGCCAAGCCCATGGAATACTTAAGAGGGAAACCCGTAATTCTTATAAGGTTTTGAGTTCAAAATTGGTCGATCTAATGGAGGAATTCATTTGCAAAGTGGAATCCTAAGGCTGGATGGGCAAGTTAAGTTGGTGGTAGTATTTAGCTCATAAATAAAGCTACATATCTCCAATTGATGCTATACTTTATAAGTTGGAAAGGTCATAAATAAGGATATAATTTTACGAAGAAAAAAAAACTCAAATTTGGCATATATCTAGTCCATTCTAGTTGATTATTCAAGATCCATAAGCTCAATTAGCTTCGCCCTTATGTGTGATAAAGTAACAATGACACTGCGGTAAGAGCTAGGGATACAAGATGAAGCAATAAAGACATGCATGTAAAAGCTAAGGACACGATATGAAGCAACAACAACACATGGGCGGGACCTAGGGACATGAGATGAAGAGCAAATGTGACGTTGTCGTGTGCCTCAATCAAACAAGCTATGTGACACCGGCTCTACAAGACTCCAAACCACGTGTCCACATCAAACAAACTATGTGCCATGATAGGTGTCCATGTGAGGCGATCGTGAGTGTTAAAATCCTACTTTTTCCATGTGATGTAAGACTATAAATAGAGAAGTTAGGGTTTTACTTGAGATATATAGAGAGAATGGGGTAGACATAGAGAAGGAAAAACTTTTGTAGCAAAAATATGCAACTCTAAATATTCTTGCTTGGTTGAAGGAAAAGTTGAAGCTTTAGTTAAATTGTTGTAACATGTAAATGAGTTCTACTTCTAATCTAATTCTTTTTAGGTATTTTATGTTTTCTATAATATTTGAATATGATTTTGTTGATTGATTGATTAGGGTGCATACTAGTGAATTGATCTATATAATCTATTACTAGTTAAGAATTCAAGTCCTTAATTCCTTACCTAATTTTACTTATGGTAATAACTAGGGATTAATGATTATGGATAGGTTTTTTTTTAATTTCTTGAAGAATATAAGACTAGATTAAATTCTCCTAGCTCGTGTGTAAATTTTTTAGCTTCACCTATCTTTCTATTACTTAATGCTATTGTTGGATTAAATCTAGATAGTTTGTTCTAGGTTGTTTGATAGTTAGAGATGAATTAAATAGCTCATTTTAATTAATGAATCACAAAGAAAATATTGAGAATAATTGTAATACCCCCAATCTAGGACTTAAAAGATTGATAATATTACCATCGTTAACTTACATTCGAAGTGCAATGAATGTAAGCTAACAAGGCACTCGTGACTTAATCTTAATATCTAAAGTGAAATCTATATCTTCGAAATCTAATATTGGCCAGGTATGTCCTATACTTTAACTTAAAAGACGCTATAAATTTTTCATGTTTGATCTATTTTCCCGCATACTTGAAACTGGATTACTAGATTAGTAGCTATTTCCTAGTTCAAATCCTTTCTTTATTAACTATTGCAATTCATTGAGATGTAATTACTTATTATCAATAATGCAATTCATTGAGATTTAATTCCTTATTATGAATTATTATTATATTACTTATTCTCTTTCCTATTTACTATTCTTTTAATTTAGCGGTTAATTAAGAAATCTTCTTAAATATTCAAGGATGCTAGGATGCAATGGACAATTTAAAGTAACTACACTACTATCGAGTACACTATCATTTTACTATTAGTACTTTGTTACTAATTTACATACAAAACTACTTATATACCAATTATAAAAAAATTGGCTTACTTACTAACTACATCATTTTAAAGTACTACACTTATTCATTACTTATAATATAATATAACACAGTTTGGCTAATTCTAGGACATGTAAGAAATAACTAGTACTTTAAATAAAATCACATATAGTGTGTCCACCGGATCCCGAAGCCCCATCCAAGGTATAACCGTTTGGTGTATTCCTTAGAAATTAGCTCCATAGAGAAGTAAATCATAGTATCTTATTTGTCTACATCACAAGGAACTATATGAGCTACAACCCGGTAGGTTAACATATGCATGTAGTGTGCGTGCATGTATAAAATACCGATATATATATATATCCTTTTTCTCGTGTCATAAAACATTTCATAAACAGATCTAAAAATCCTTTTTCTATCTTTGGACATATCCCATTTAGGTACTTTAGGGTTTCCATAATATATGTTTGGCAAACTAGACTTGTCCACAGACGCGCCCTACCGAGCCTTTAAAAGTGCACTTCGCACTTGCTCGGCCCCGAACCATTACTATTACTATATGGAAAACCCATGAAACCCATCATCATAAAAATCATCAAAGTCATGAAAATGCTTTTCTTTAAAATAATTTCGATCGCTATTGAAAACTCATAACATAAAATACCTTTTCATGACTTAAAAACATTATTCATGGGCTTTGGCATGCACATGCATTTTGAATGAAAATGCATGCTAACGAGTGATACCCAATTGCATATCCTAAATGATCATGTAACCATGTCATGAAAACACATATAAACTTGGGCAGTATAATGACATAAATAACATCAATCCATATCAAGCAAGTGCAACTATCATTGGCGCATCGGTTACCATAACTACCATTCTCATCACTAATCACAACCCAAGCATAGCCATTATTCATTATTCATTGCATCACATACATTATTGGAAAGAAAATACAATCCTAACATAAGAGTAAATAAACAATTACATTTCATTTTAGTTCATAACTTTTCATTTTAACATTTCTAAGTTATTTTCCTTAGGTTCCTAGCTACCCTTTCATATCTAACCTTTACCAAATTAGGTACTAATCCATGTTCTAACTTAATTAGGTATTATTTTATTGATTATGTAGTCCAATTTCGGTTTGGGCCTTAATGGGCCTAAGGTCCTAAATCAATTTTTCTTTAGATTTTTTCCTAAATCAATTTTTCTTTAGATTTTCATGAACACTTTTATTCTAAACCATCATTTTACATTATTTTGAGCTTGAATGAACTAATTTAGGGTTTGAAACTTAATTTCAAAAATTCCTCATTCAGAGCTAAATATTTCACCATTTAAATTCCTAAGATTTTCTCCTCATTTTCCCCTACTATTTTAATAATAAGTAGCCTAAATATGTACTCACTATAAGAATCAATTTAATTAAAATTTAGAACCCTAATTCCTTCCCAAACTCGTATTGGGCCTTAATGGGTCGAAATTGGGCCCAAGCCCATATAACCCATTTTCTTCAATTTTTAGCAAATTTTCCATTTCTACTAATCAAAAAAATTCTTATTCAAGTGTAAATGGCCATCAAACTAGAATCAAATTACTTTGAACTCAAACCCTAATTTGCTTAGTTTAAGCCGAATATAATTCCTAAAAATTAATGGATTTTCTTCAATTAAAGTGTAATTTTTCATTTCTAAACACTAATTCATGCTTAAATACATTAGAATCAAGTGCCAAAAAATCTAATTAAATGAAAGAATTAAAAACCCCCAAATTGAAGGTTTAGGCCGAATAAAATACCTTGAATAATTCTAGAAATTTTTGAGTTTCAAACTTAAATTTCAAGGCAAATCAACATATTTCTATCTCAATTACATGAATTATAAGCTTAAAATATTTTCCTCCAAATTTGGTTCATCAAGAACCCTAACCCTAATTTT
The DNA here is from genome assembly GCA_963924115.1 of Dovyalis caffra. Classification (NCBI taxonomy): domain Eukaryota; kingdom Viridiplantae; phylum Streptophyta; class Magnoliopsida; order Malpighiales; family Salicaceae; genus Dovyalis; species Dovyalis caffra. Next base: position 1,837,463 of record CAWUPB010000058.1, read on the forward strand.
TCTTAATTAAGCAATTAAATCAAAATCAAGCAATTAAACATGAAATTAACTTGAAATTAAACATGCTTTGGTGTAGATGAGGTTAACTTACTTAATTAAGCACAAATTAACCTTGAAAAGGTAGGTTGCTTGAAAATTTTCTTCCTCCCCTTTCTCCCCCTAAATTTGAATTAGCTCTTTTAATTTTCTCCCTGAAGGTAGTCGACCTCGAACTTGAAATTAAAGCTTAATCCACTGATTTTGAGGGTCTAAAATTGGTTAAGATTATTTTGGGTAGTTTTTGAGTTGAAATTTTGCAAGAGATTCCTTTGTGTTTTTTAATTTTTCTTCCTTTCTTTAATTTTTTCCAGCACCCTTATTTATAGGAAAATTTTGTAGACTTTTTGATCCCATCTCCATCCTTAATGTGGGCAAATCTCATCCCTTAATTCAATTTGCAATCAATTCTTTTTATTTGGCTAAATTTTTGGCCATTTGTTCTTCTTCTTTTTTAAATCTTTCATTTAGCTTAATTTCAGCCACAAAATTTACTGGAAGTCAAAGTTAATTAATTCTTTAGGTTGGCCAAATTTGGGAGGAAAATAACAAATTTTGCTCCTCCAAGTTTCTAGAGTTTTCTAGGGCTTATTCTTTCCTAAATCCTTCTTTTATTAAAATAATCATTCCTAACCCTTTATTTTCAGTATTTAGGACTGAATTTTGACCCTTAACATTCCTAAATAATTTAATTTATATTATTAGACTTTTAATTTTATGCAATCGAGTCCCTAATTTTATACAATTTAGTCTCTACTTTTAAAATTCAATCCTATACTCTTCAAAAATCCAATTTCTTTCTATAATCAATTCAAATATTTATTAAGGGAGTTTATTTTAAATTTTCATAATTTTGGGATCTCATTTGAGCCTCTAAATTAATTATTTAGTGTGAAAATCACACTATTTCCTATTAAAAATATTCCCTATTCTTAATAAAATTAATTTAAATTTCGAGGCACTCTCACACCTCCTATATGATTATTCTATGCTCTTAAAAAAAATTCCTCATACTCTTAAGGTGCCTAAGTAAATTCTTTACCTCTAAAAACACTATTCCTATACATAACAATTCAAATAAAATATTCATAACATACAAGAAAATTCATACAATCACATAAAATAATTCAACGCCCCTCTAAAAAATATTATAAGAAAAGAAAAAAATTTTCTTGCAGAAACAACTTGCTTTAATTAATTATTTCATGTAAAAACTACTATTCATACATCGTAAAAATCAATAAAATATTCCTTAAGCATGAAAAAACTATTTTGACTATTCTATATATTATTTTAAATCCTTAATGATTATTTCTTACTCTCAAAATATTTTTCACATGTATTTGATATTAAATTTTTTTATTTAGTTTCAATTTTAGTGGGTATCGATTATTACAATAATATAGCTCATTGTTATACTATGGGGAGTATTCATGAAAAGAATAGTATTAATGATCAATGATTGAACCAAAAGTGGAGATTGTCCTTTGACCAAGGCTTCTAATATTCTTATTCATCTATTTGTTTAATTTTGATTATCTTTTAACAAGGGCATATGACTCACAAGTCTTACCATATGTTGTCAATGTCCAATCTTGACAATGCTATGACTTAAGATATTTAATGATATAATTTAAATGCATTAATGTTTGTCTTACATCAATTGATCAATCAACAATGCAATGCATATCATATGAAATTTTATCTAATTCTATCAAATTATAAATAACAAGAATTAATAGAAAGACTTCTTTTATTAATAGAAAATGCAATGATACCATAAATTAAACCATCAAAATAAGGTTAGATCTTGAGCACCTACACTAACATATGGCGTGCCTTGGATCAAGGTGTCTTAATTTGTAGAGGAACTAAGTCATTCTAAGTGATCAAAGACCCACACCATAGTCCCTTTTAAGACCTAAAGTTGTGTTTGCCACCATGTGGAATAAATATTTCATTAGTCGATGCTTGACTTGATCGACCATATTGATTTGATTGCTTTCCTCATCTAAGAACCAGAAACGAGGCATTGTAGAATCCTACCAAGAACTAGCATTCCTACTTTCACTAGAGTAGCCCATCTTTCAAACATACTACGGATAGGGAGGGAGAAAAAAATACATTTACGGTGAAACAAGATGGAACATTAAGGTGGATATTTCTTCTCATGAGATAGAGAAAGATAACATTTTCAAGTGAAAAAGAAAAGACTTGTAGTCATTATCTCAAGATAAGAGGTAGGAAATGAAAAAATTTTAGGTATGGGGCCCATTCTCCCTCCTCCCTTATAGGCCTAGCAAGTGTTCTCCCCCATCTTTTGACCCAACTGACTCCTTTCTAAAGTTCGCTAGTGAAGGTCATCTCTTATCGGGTTAGGATAGTCCGTCGTTCCCTAAGTCATTTGCCTCATGACCATTAAAGGATGAACATTGATCCGTTAAGAATTGAGAAACAATAAAGAAAGCCTTGGTATTAGTAGATGAATGCAAATAATGAAGTCATTACAAATGCTATAATAGTTTTGCCTTCAAGTCATCAAAGTTGATATTGGTTATGCTATTAGTGATTGTGGTGACAAAAGCTTGTACAAATCTTTCCATTTTCCAATTTGACCAAATCCATTCATTCATAGAGCTATTTAATCTATTACGGATGTTTCTAGAACACATCTAACAGAGGGACAAATATTCAATTTTGAAAGAACTTAATGTCAACCTCTTTTGGATATTAATCTATCTAATTCAGAAAGAAAGAACTTGCATTAGTACCTTAATTTCATTTCAAAAATGAGTTTGATTCACACCATATTTTGAGAAATTTTTTCCATTCGGAAAAATGAAAAAAAAAAGTCTTTGTTTAAAGGAATGTATTGAAAAGGAAAAGATGTATAGAACCTTTAAACGAATAGTGATTTCTCATCTCTCTCTAAATTGAATCTATTCCAAACATATATGCCATGGTTCTTTATTTCGACGGGGTATAAATATCTAAATTTGATATTTTAGATACCTTTTCGGACCACCTACTCTCAATACTAAGTAGCAATAAAAAAATTATATCCATTTTTTTACAATATTATGCATATATCGGATATATCATGGTGTATTCTTCAAAAAACTTTATGGAAGACATAATGGAATCGATAAGTGAGATTTTGATTGAGTGTTTGCATAATCTTCTTTTGTTTTAAAAAATAATTCATCGAAATAATAAACCACCATTGATATCGACATGTCCGAGATTGCCAAATGTTCGAGATTTTTTTTCAATCCTTTTCCCTCTTTTTATAGGATATCTCATTCATACACATCTTCTCTTAATTTCTTGAGCCTATAGTGAGTTAAAAATAGAGTTAAAAAAGGTCAAGTCTTTAATGATTCCATCGGACATGATTGAGTTGTGTAAACTTTTGGATGGGTATACTACATCCGAGATCTGAATTCTTTTTGGTTAAAGAATCTATTTCTTGTTGCTCTAGAACAATTAGGAGATTTGCTAGAAGAAATACGGGGTTTTGCTTCTGGACACAACATGCTATGGGGTGGTGGTCTCACTTTAGAGGTTAAATCAATATGTTCTAAGAAGAAATTTTTGAATATCAATCTCATTGATCTCATAAGTATCATACCAAATCCTATCAATCGAATCTCTTTTTCGAGAAATACAAGATATCTAAGTCATACAAGTAAAAAGATTTATTCTAAAGAAAAATAAAAAAATGTGAATGGTGATTGGATTGATGATAAAATCAAATCCTTAGTCATGAATAGTGATTCAATTGATGATAAAGAAAGAGAATTCTTGGTTCAGTTCTCTACCTTTACGATAAAAAAAAAAAGATTGATCAAATTCTATTGAGTTTGGCCCATAATGATCATTTATCAAAGAATGACTCTGGTTATCAAATGATTGAAGAGCCATATGCAATTTACTTATGATACTCGGTTGAGATTCATAAAAAGTATCTAATGAATTATGAGTTCAATACCCTTAGTTTAGCGAGAAAGATGGATATTCCTTGTTCATTATCATATAATACTTATTCATAAGCCTCATATAGGGTGAATAGTTTTCATTTTCCATCTCATGGAAAACCCTTTTTGCTCTCTTAGCTTTTTCCTCCTCTAGTGATATTTTAGTTATATGTTCCATAAGAGTTTGGATGGTCCTATTGGTCAAATACCTAACAATAAACTCATATTACTTTCATTATAGTATTTTTTAACAAGTTCCGATAATAAGCCTAAGGGTTTTCTTATTGATGATAAGGACAATATTGATGATAATGATGATATTGATGTGAGTGACGATATTGACCGTGACCTTGATGCAAAGCTGGAGTTTCTAACTAGGATGAATGCACTAATTATGGATATGATGCCGAAGGTAGATCGATTTTATACCACTCTTTAATTCAAATTAGCAAAAGAAATGTCTCCTTGCATAATATGGATTCCAAACATTCACGATTTGGATGTGAATGAATTGAATTACTTTTCCCTTGATCTATTAGTGAACTATCTCTCCGAGAGATTATGAAAGATGTTCCACTAAAAATATTCTTATTATGCTTCTACTCATATTCCTTAAAAAGTGGATCTTGATTTAATAGCTCCGAATAAATAAAATACATGCATTAAGACATGAAGGTTTCTTATTTAACAATAACGAAAGCACATTTCCAGTCTTTCATATGGTAGGGGATTTTACTTGGAAAAGAAATTATTCATACTAAGAGATTTGGATCCATAACCATGGGTTCAAATGGATCGGATCTTGTAGCACTTATGAATGAGGCCTTATCAATTAGTATTGCATAGAAAAAAGAAATTCTAGACACTAATATAATTTGATCTGGACTTCATTGACAAACTTGGGATTGAAAGAGAACTTTTTCTTTGGTCTTGAGGAATTTTTGAGAGAGGTTGACTTTAGAGGTGTAAGCATTGCAACTCGTCAATCCAGATCAAATTTATGTTCTATTATAGGCTCTTAACCAAGTGAAAGGCATAATAGATTCTTCCTCTTCTTATGCCTCTATTAGACCACTAGCTCCCGACTAAGCATGATGACTTAATTTCTTGACAAAGATGATTATACAATGTATCAAGAGTAAGGCTGAAGGTAAATCAAGTACATCAGTCACCCCATTCTTTTTATAGGCAAGAATCTAGTCTTTTGTTTGCTCCTTTAGTCGAAAGGAGGCAACTTTCGATATGTAAAACTAGAACCCATCAAGATTAGAGCCAAAAACTAAGTTAAGCATAGTTAAATCAGCACTAGAGACTTGTGATTTTGTCTAGGACATGCCCGACCATTAGAGATTCATAGCTTCTCCAAACAAGGACCTCCACTATTGTCAATGCATCAATTTTTTATCTCACATCAATTAATCAATCATTAATGTGATGCATATCATATGAACTTCTATCTAATTATATCAAATTATAAATAACAAGAATTAATAGAAAGACTTCTTTTATTAATATGAAAAATGTAATGTTATAATACATCAAATCATTCAAACAAGGTTGGATCTTAGGCACCTACACTAGTAGTAGCCTTTTGAGTCACACGTATAAGTTTAAACATTGACATGATAAAAGAAAAGAAAAGGTTATTGGAAAAAGTTTCCTGTTTTGGAAAGTCGAGTTTCCTATTTCAAAAATCTGTTTTCTAATTTGAAAGTCGGTTCCAAATTTAGAAGACGAGTTACCTAAAAAGAAAATTAGTTTCCTAATTTAGGTTTAATGGTATTTTGAGAAATTATTTCCTAATATAGGCTCCACTAAAATACTTGGCCCGATTAATTTAGATGGTCCAAATTAATTGGTAATACATTTGGCCAAAAGAGTTTAGGCCAATAGGCTTAATTTAAAAGTCTACAAGATATTTTAGTGGAGGTATAAACTTGAGTACTATTGGATAAGACTCAAGGCTTACAAGGATAAGGTTAGACAAAGCCCATATAGGCAACATCTCGTTAATCCGGAAGGAGAAGTTATCACCCCCATATAAATAAAGGAGAGAGGGGCAAAAAAGGGTAAGGAAAAAAAATATATATACAATTAACACACAAAAGAAAGAAAAAGAAAAAGGTTTTTCTCTCCTTCAAACCTCGCCACCTTTCTCTGTCTCTGTCTGTCTCTCTCTCTCTCTCTTTACGGGTTGTCGCATAAAATGCTTGAATTAATTTTTAAAAAGAAAAATAAACTAATGAGAAAAAATGGCCTTATGGAAAGAAGTCCTTTAGGCTCAAAGTTGGATAGTAAGGGATAAGTTTTTGCTTGTGGAGAAACATACCAAAATGGTCTTTTTTTTTTCAATCTCAAATATGTTCTTATTCACATCTAGTTTCATTTAAAAATTATGATTGACTTATAGAGGACAAGTGATAGATAAGGTGAGATCATGTGTAATATCTCGAATCCATTATTAAATAAGTTAAATATATTTAAGGTATATGAAAACTATTCTATGGGCATAGGATAATTGAAAGGGGTTGTTAGAATATTCGGTGTATTTAGAATAATTTTCTTGTGCCTAGTGAATATTTTATTGGTTTTTTTATGTGTGAATAGTATCCTGCTATGTGAAATAATTATTTCGGGTATGTTATTTATGCATGAAAATTACTCTACTTTATAAAATATTTGCTAGAGGGGTGTTAGAATATTCTGTGCATTTGAATGAATTTCTCCGTATTCCGTGAATATTTTATTTGGCTTTTGGGTGAATGAATAATACTTTTATGCAAATTAATTATTTTAAGTGTTCCAAATGTGCTTGACAATTATCTAATGGGCATAGAAAATTTTTTTAGGGAGATGTAGGAATATTACATGCACTTAGGTGAATTTTTCTATGCTTAGTGTTTTTTTTTGTAGGAATAAGTGCATTTTTACACAAAATAGTTATTTGAGGCCTTAAATATGTGTATAAAAATTATGTGAATGATGAATAAATTACTATAGGGAGTGTTTGAATTTATTATAGAAAGAAATTAATTTTTTTGAAATGTATGGGATAAATTAAGCATAAATAGGAACCTAATTGCATAGAATTAAGGACCTAATTGCATAAAATTAAAAGTTAAAACTTTCAAATAAAATTGTAAATGAACTTGAGGAAGTAAAAAGTTGTTAGAAAAGCTTTAAAGGAGGGACCTTAATTGGTCAATTGAAATTTTAGAGGGCTTATTGAGGGTAAAAATTGGATTAAGTAATAAAATGAGAGATTAAAATAAAATATTTTTGGGAGAGATTTTCGGTGTAATACTCCGAACCCATTATTAAATGAATTAAATATATTAAAGGTATATGAAAACTATTTCATGGGTATTGGATAATTGCTAAGGGGTTGTTAAAATATTCGATGCGGTTAGGATAATTTTTATGTGCCTAGTGAATATTTTATTGGTTTTTCATGCATGAATAGTATCCTACTATATAAAATAATTATTTCTAGCATGTTATTTCTAGAATAATTATTTTGTTGGAATATTTTATTGTTAAAATAATTATTTCGGTGTAAGAAAATTATTTTGTTTGTATAGAATATTTACTAGAGGGGTGCTAGAATATTCTAAGCATTTGAGTGAATTTTCCTATGTTTCATGAATATTTTATTCAACTTTTCGGTGCATGAATAATACCTTTTATACAAATTAATTATTTTAAGTATTTTAAATATAGGCTTAATGAAGGGTTAGGATGAAGTAAAATGGAGCGATAAAAATTAAAGAAAGATGAAAGGTAGAGATTAAACCAAATGAAGGACCAAGATCAATTTAAATAAGAAAAAGTCTACTCGAGCTCCCTATAAATACGATTAGAAAATATGAGAGAAAAAATGTTAGAAATTTGACAAATTCAAGAGAAACTCTTGTAAAAGTTTCATAGATAATCAACCAAATTTTTACCTAAAAACTTAAACCACTTTTAAAACATTTAATTAGACCCAAAATCATAGTTGGAAGATTAAGAAATTGAAGAGGAAAAAAATTAGCTCTTGGTTGAAAGTTGGAGAGAAAAAGGGGATGAAAAAATTTCATGAGAAATCAACCTAACTCGGATCATTGGAGGTTTTTAGGTAAGTTAATCTCACCTACATCACAAGGAATGATTATTGGTTGTTAATTGATGGTTTTACCTAATTTATTCAAGCATAATTGATAAAAAATTAGGAAAAATATTTTATACATGGAAATTGATGCAATTGAAGTTAGAATGTATTAATTGATCATGAAAATAAGTTTAGAAATAAAAATTCTCTAGCTTATTTCATGGTGGACTATTTGGCCCAAATGGTGTAATTTAGGATTTTTTGATGCTTTGATTTATTTAATGTTTGGTTGATTAATTTTATGTTAGTGAAATATAAAAAGATGATTTAGCATGAAAAGTTGCATTGTAATTGAAAATTCACCTAGTTTAACTTAGGTGAAAATTCGACCTAATTATTGGCAATTTAGGGTTTTTAGTGCAATTGGTGGTTTGATGTTTAAATGGTTAATTTTATGTTATTAAAGTACATTTAGATGATAAAGCATAAAAATTGATATTGAAATTGAAAAATTCATCTAGCTTAAGCTAGTTGTGTATTCGGCACAATTAAGGAAAATTGAGGGTTGTAATGCCTTTGGTGTTTCCATAGTTAGTTAATTGTAATTCATGTTTCATAGTGTGCAATTATGTGTTTTGATGTGGTTGCATATGTTATATGAATAATGTGAATAAATGTGGTACTTGTGTGCAATATCGTGTGATAGATTGTTTTTGCCAAAAATGATGTGGTATGATGCTCCATGCTAAATGATTCATTATTTGATATTGTGATGAGCTGCAAGGGAATAACATTATGTGCGTTTTTATGCTATTAAGCTATCCAATTTCATTACACAAATACACATTATTCATGGCATGCATTTTAATGAACAATAAGGTTATGCATTTACATTAAAATGCATATGCATGTCAAATTATGAAAAGATTTAAAGTCATGAAAAAAATACCTTCATGGTTTCCAAAGAGAAATGAGAGAATGTTTCAAGGTTTTCATAACTTTCATGGTTCATGAAAAGGATTTCATGGTTTATGGTTTTCATGGTCTCATGGAAAGGGCTTCGTGGTTTCCATGGCTTCATGGTTTTTATGGATCGAGTGGATGCGGACGTGTACTTTTATATTCTTGATAAAATGCATCCATAGATAGGTTTGATTTTTCAGATAGACCATAAAAAACTTGAAGTCTAGAAACAAGAGGTCCAAGTATAAAAAGATTTTTCAAAATGATCACGGCATGAAAAATGATTCCTTAAAAGACATGCAAATAATTTTTAATGCACATTTCACTTACATATACGTCATGCATAATTAACTTATTGAGCCATCGCTCACTAACTTTTTGTGATATAGGAACCAAAGGTAAAGAATAATGGTGATGTTACCTTACGAGTTGACTATTGAGGGATCTTTGCACTAAATGTATCTTTCATACGAATGTAAGTTGGACTCGCTTCACACTCGTAGTACTACTAGTGCTCGGTATTTTTGCTTATGTACTGGGTATGACATCACTATTTTATATGATAGTTAAAGCTATGAAGGGGTAAATAGTTAGTTAAAAATGAAGACAATGATGTAAATAAATAAGTTATTTTTGTAGTAATGCAGCATTGAATGAGTTATATAAGATAAGGATAGCTTGTAAGGTAACTAAAATTTTGAACATATCGATAATGATGATGTAATAGCATGACTTGTAAGTAGTGTAGTTTTTTTTTTTTTTTTAATTCATCACTTGCATGCTATCATTAATAACAAAATTTTTATATAAAAATTTCTAAGGAAATAACCATGATAAATGATAATTAATGGACCTAAAAGGATTAATTATCGAATAACGAGTAATAACTAAATTAATTTCTATAGGTTTATAGAAAAAGAATTTGACAAAATCGAGCATCACAAATCTATTTGATTCAGTCCAAACTATTAAAATAAAACATTAAGATGAAAAAAATTTAGTAGTACATTTTGAGCTGAAATCTAGGACCTACCCGTCACTTATAGGCTTCCATAGCATAACCCATACCTAGTAACATCATAAGAAAGATACAATATCTTGTTGACTTATATTCATTACACTCTAAATGTAGGTCAATGGCAGTAATATTATCAACCTAATAGGTCCTAAGTTGGGAGTGTTACGGACGTGGTATCGGAGAATAGTTTATCGAGAAATTAATGAAAGACGCAAGTAAGATACATGGGTGGTGACCTTCGGTAATCGGTAAGTATGTTTAATGATTGATCGTTATGATTACTCGGTGCATGTGTGTGATAAATATAAATGGCATGATTATTTATTGTGAGAAATTATTATGCTTGAATATATTATATGCATGGAATGTTATACGTGAATGTGTTATGAATGATGATTGTGAATAATATGATTGAATTGAATGACATAATTTACATTTTCTATGTGCATATATTAGAGAGAGGGAAAGGATGCCACCGAAAAGGATTAATAATAATAACGTTAGTAATGGCTCGGGTTTGAGTCGAGTGATCGTGGATCGAGTATGAGAGTTTATAGAGCTACTTTAAAGGTAGCAAGAAATGATGGAACGAGTAATAACTCAAGCATGATAAACACGTACAAAGGATAATGGAGATGCGATGGCCTATGCCAACCAAAGCATAACCACCACAACAAGTCGAAGTGGTGGAGCATTTCCAAGGGTTTAACCCAAAGGAATTTAGGGGTAGCTCAAACCCCATCGTTATGAAATTAGGAGTTTCATTTGAAGGTCCGCAAATACTTATAAAGACATGGTAAGGAAAGCACTTGAAATTGAGGTAGATCAAAAGGAATGGACATGGGTACCTCCTATTACAAGTAAATAAGGAAGTATGCTAAATAAGTTCTAATGCCAATCCGAGTAGGAAAAGGCCTTTCACTTAGAATTGGCATAAAGATAATAAGAAAGGAAAAGAACCAACAAAGCCACCAAGGACAAGAGAATAAGGCATACCAATTTGCACTAAATTGTGGCTTCCTATATATAGGAGAATGCTTGATTGGCATGAACGCATGCTATTTTTGTCGAGAAGTGAGACACTTATCTAACAACCGTCCAAAAAAGAAATCAACCGAAGAACGATGGGTCCCCGAGCAAGTATACGTGATGACATAAGTGGAGGAAAATAAGGAGCATTTTGATGTTATATCCAATAATGTCTTGATCTCTAATCTTACTACATATGCATTGGTAGATTCGAGTGCCACACGGTCATTTGTTGCACGGTCACTATTAAGGCGATTAGGAATGACACCTAAAATATTAGATATTGTTTATGAAGTGATGCTCCCATTTGGAGAGTTTCTAGAATAAAATGTCATAAATAGGGAATACAAATTGAGACATAGAGATCATACCTTACATGTCAACCTCATAGTCTTGAGTATTCAAGACTTTAATGTTATCTTAGGTATGGACTCGCCTACCAAAAACGGAGCGTCAATTTACTATTTAGCCAAAAAAGTGACCTTTCATCCACCAAATGAGCAAGCTTTTGAGTAGTAAGCTAGAACTCAAGTAAGGCCTATAACCTTAGTTTCAGCCATGACGACTTGAAAAATGATGAAAAATGGATGTATGGGCTATCTAGTAAGTATTGTTGATACTAAAAGGAAAGAGAGCCCAAAATTAGAATACATTAGGGTAGCTAAGGAATTCCTAGATGTGTTTCTTAATAATTTATCAAGATTGCCTCTAAGGAGGCAAATTAATTTTAAGATCAAGTTGGAATCGATAACGAGTACCTATATCAAAGGCATTGTATCGAATGGCCTCAACAAAGCTAAAAGAGCTTAAAAACATAGATATATGAGCTACTAGATAAAGGCTACATTCCGTATAGCTATTTTTCATGGGGAGCACTAGTATTATATGTGAAAAAAAAGAATGAGTCACTACAATTGTGTATAGATTATCGAGACCTAAATCGAGTGACCATTAAAAACAAGTATTCATTCCCCTAAATTACTGATTTGTTTGATCAATTAAAAGGAATCTTGGTGTTCTCTATGATCGATCTCTAGTCAAGGCATCACTAGTTAAGAATTAAGGAGGATGTGAAGAAAATGACCTTCAAAACTCGATATGAGCATTATAAATTTTTAGTGATGTCATTCGGATTAACTATTGCACTAGCAATGCTCATGAATTTGATGAATAGAGTGTTACATGAATACTTAGATAAGATTATAATTGCATTCATTGATGATATCCTTATATATTCAAGAAGTCACAAGGAGCATGCGGAACATTTACGGAAAGCACTACAAACCTTACAAGAGTACAAACTGTATGCTAAACTTAAAAAGTATGTATTTTGGCTCGAGCAAGTAGCATTCCTTGGATATGTTGTATCCAAGAAAGGGATCATTGTAGACCCTAGTAAAGTACAAGCAATGCAAGAGTGGAAACGAGTGAACAACATTTCGAAGTAAAAAGTTTCCTTAGGATGGTAGATAATTATTGAAAATTTATAGAGGATATTTCAAAATAGTGCCTTTTACTTGATTGATAAGGAAAAATATCAAGTTTGAGTGGGATGATGAATGTGAAGGAAGTTTCCAAGAGTTAAATTTTAGATTAATTACAACTCTTGTGTTAGCTCTTCCAAAGGATAATGAAGATTTTATAGTTTATATTGATGCCTCTCGGATTAGATTAGGAGCGATCTTGATGCAAGATGGAAAAGTAATTGCATATGCACATCGATAACTAAAATATTATGAAAATAATTACTCCACTCATGACTTAGAATTGACTACGGTTATCTTTTTCTTAAAGATTTGGAGGCATTACTTATGCGATATTTGATACAATATCTACACCAATCACAAGAGCCTTAAGTATATCTTTGCCTAGAAAGAATTAAATATGAGACAAAGAAGATGGCTTGAAATCTCAAATGATCATGAAATTGTTTTCCACTACCATCCCAATAAAGCGAGATGTCATGGTCGATGCATTGAGCGAAACTTGATAAGCGACCTTACAAGTATAAATTGTGTGGGACATGAAAAAACTTCAAGTGGAAGTGATGCCCATGAAAACTAGAGGAAATTAGCTGGGTGTGATGACTCTATAAACATATGTCAAACAAAGAATTAAAGAGGGACAATTGCATGATGTAGACTTACTTAAAATTCAACATAAGATAGCTAAAGAAAAGGCAATGGATTTTGCTACCGATAGCAAAGGTATTTGGTGCTATCGGGATAAATTATATGTTTTTGAAGTAAAAGAGCTTTGAGATGAATTATTGAAGGAGGCTTATGCCATGTCCTATACCATACACCCTAGTAATACGAAGATGTATTGAGATCTCAAAAAGATCTATTGGTGGAAGGAATGAAGAATGATATCACAAACTTTAGGGTGAAGTGTTCAACATGCCAATAGATTAAAGTCAAACACCAAAGATCCTCATGATTGTTGAGGCCCCTAGACATTCTTGAATGGAAGTGGAAACACATATCGATGAATTTTATACTTGGATTTCGAAGATCGAATGTGAAGCTAATGGTATATGGGTCACTATGGATCTGGTTGACTAAGTTAGCTCACATCTTGGCAATCAAGTGAACCTATTTCATGCATCGATATCCAGAATTATACCTAAAGAAAGTTATGAGATTGCATGGAATTCTAATATTAATCATGTTAGATCGAGATCCATAGTTCTAATCATGATTTTGGAAAATCTTACATGAAGTGATGGGAATAAAATTAAGCTTTAGTATTACTTTTCACCCCTAAATCGATGGATAGATCGAGGAGTGAACAAAATATTGAAGGATATTTTATAAGCATGTGTTCTGGATTGGTCCACAAGCTAGGAGAAATGCCTACCTTTAGCTAAACTTGCTTTCAAGCAATAGTTATCGAGCAAGTATTGGTATGACACCTTACGAAGCTTTGTATGGAAGGAAGTATCAATCACCAATACATTGAGAAGACGTAATCAAAAAGAAATTACTAGGGTCAAAATTAATCCAATAGACAGTTGATATAGTATAACAAATCCAAGAAAGAATGAAAATAGCATAAAGCCGGTAGAAAAGCTACGCGGATGTGAGAAGGAAGAAGTTTGAATTTGAAGTCAACGATAAAGTATTTTTGAAAGTGGTTCCAATGAAAGGGTGATGAGTTTTGGAAGGAAGGAAATGTTAATGTAGAGGTATATTGGATCGTACGAAATACTAGAGAGAATCGGTGATCGAGCATATAGATTAGTACTACCACCTTCTCTCTCCTTAATTCATGATGTATTTCATGTGTCTACGCTTCGAAAGTATATTGAGGATCCTAGTCACATATTGCAATAAGCCACCGGACTTCTACCACAACATGAGTTACAAAGAAAGGCTGGTATAAAGGTTGGACCATGAGGTCAAACAATTACATAATAAAGAAATTCCTTTGGTAAAAATATTATGGAGGAACCGTAATGTTGAGAAAGCAACATGGGAGAGAGAAGCAGAGATGCGAGCTCGATATCCCGAGTTATTTAGCTAAAACTTTTGAGGATAAAATTTTTCTAAGGAGGGAAGGGTGTAATACTTAGAGCCCATTATTAAATGAGTTCAATATATTAAAGGTATATGAAAACTATTCCGTGGGCATAGGATAATTGCTAAGTGGTTGTTAAAATATTCAATGCATTAGGATAAATTTTATATGCTTAGTGAATATTTTATTGATTTTTTGGTGCATGAATAATACCCTACTATGTGAAAAAAATTATTTCAAGTATGTTATTTATGCATGAAATTTTTTTTTGTATAGAATATTTGTTAGAGGGGTGCTAGAATATTCTGTGCACTTGAATGAATTTTTACGTGTTTCATGAATATTTTATTTGGCTTTTTAGTGCATGAATAATACTTTTTATACAAATTAATTATTTTAAATGTGCATGAAAATTATCTAATGGGCATAAAAAATTATTAGATAGGTGTAGGAATATTCTATTCACTTAGGTGAATTTTTCTATGCTTAATGAATATTTTCTATAGGAATAAATACATTTTACATAAAATAATTAATTTGAGGGCTTAAATATGTGTATAAAAAATATGTGAATAATGAATAAATTACTATAGAAAGTATTTGAATTTATTATAAAAAGAAATTAATTTTTAAAAAGGTATGAAATAAATTATGCATACATGAACCCAATCGCATAGAATTAGAGATCTAATTGTATAAAATTAAAAGTTTAAACTTTTAAAGAAAATTATAAATGAACTTGAGGAACTAAAAAGTTATTAGAAAAGCTTTAAAGGAGAGACCTAAATTGGTCAATTGAAATTTTAAAGGGCTTATGGAGGAGTAAAAATGAGATTAAGTAATAAAATGAGGGACTAAAATAAAACATTTTTGGAAGAGATTTTTCTCCCATTTTTATGCCTCTCACCCTCTATGATTATGAGTTATTAATTAAATTTTACTTGTAGGCTTAATGAAGGGTTAAGATGAAGTAAAATGGAGGGATAAAAATTAATGAAAGATAGAAGGTAGAGATTAAACCAAATGAAGGGCCCAAATCAAGTCGGACAAGAAAAAGTCTACCTAACCTCCCTATAAATATGGGTAGAAAAGATGGAAGAAATTTTTTTAGAAAATTGGAAAATTCAAGGGAAGCTCTTATAAAATTTCCATAGAAAATCACCCAAAATTTCACCTTAACACTTAAACCACCTTTAAAACACATAATTAAACTCAAAATCATAGTTAGAAGATCAAGAAATTCAAGAAGGAAAATTTTAGCTCTTGGTTGAAAGTTGAAGAGAACAAGGAGAAGGAAAAAATTTAAAGGAAAATCAATCTAACAAGGATCAAATTAGAGATATTTAGGTAAGTTAATCTCACCTACTTCATAAGGAATGGTTATTGGTTGTTAATTGATGGTTTTGCCTAATTTATTCAAGCTTAATTGCATGAATGTTTGAAAATTAGGGTTAGGGTTCTTAGTTATGAAAAATGAGGAAAAATGGTTTATATGTGGAAATTGATGCAATTGAAGTTAAAATGTATTAAACGAGCATGAAAGCAAGTCTTAGAAATAAATACTCGCAAGCCTATTTCATGGTGGACCATTAGGCACAAACTCGTGTAATTTAGGTTTTTTTATGCTTTGATTTATTTAATATGGGATTGATTAATTTCATGTAAACGAAGTATAAAAAGATGATTTAGCATGAAATATTGCATTAAAATTTAAAAATTCACCTAGTTTAACTTAGATGAAAATTCAGCTCAATTAGTGCCAATTTAGGGTTTTTAGTGCAATTGGTACTTTGATGTTTAAATGGTTAATTTTATGTTATTGAAGTACATTTATATGATTTAGCATAAAAATTGGCATTGAAATTGAAAAATCCACTAGCTTAAGCTAGGTGTTTATTCGGCCCAATTAAGGAAAATCTAGGGTTTTAATGTCATTGGTATTTCCATGTTTAGTTAATTGTAATTCATGTTTCATAGTGTGCATTTATATGTTTTAATGTGGTTGCCTATGTTATGTGAATGATGTGAATAAATGTTATGCTTGTGTGCAATATCATATGATGGATTGATTTTGCCAAACATGATGTGGCATGATGCTCCATGCTAAATGATCTATTGTTTGATATTGTGATGAGTTGCAAGATAATAAGGTTATGTGCATCTTTATGCTATTAAGGTATGGAGTTTTACCGCACAAATGCACATTATTCATAGCATGCATTCGACGAATAATAAGGTTATGCATTTACATTAAAATGCATTTGCATGTCAAATTGTGGAAAGTTTTAAAGTTGTGAAAAGAATACCTTCATGGTTTCCAAAGAGAAATGAGAAAATGTTTCATGGTTTTTATGACTTTCATGGTTCATGGAAAGGATTTCATGGTTTATGGTTTTCATGGTGCCATGGAAAGAGCTTCATGGTTTCTATGGATTTCATGGTTCATGGTTTCGGGTTGAGTGGATGCAACTATACAATTTTATATACTCGATAGGACACATACACGGACGAGTCCGATTTGTTAGATAGACTCGGAAAACATGAATTCCGGAGACAGGAAGTCCAAATGAAGAAAAGATTTTTCGAATGATCATGGCATGGAAAATGATTTCCCAAAAGACATGCAAATAATTTTTCATTTGAATTTCACTTAAATACACGTCATGGATGATTAACTTACTAAGCAATCACTCACTAAGTTCTTGTGATGTAGGAATAAAGGTAAAGAATAATGGTGATGTTAACTTGCGAGTCGACTATTGAGGGATCTCTCCATCGAGTGTATCTTACTTGCATAATTAAGTTGGACTCGCTTCACACTATAGTGCTACTAGAGCTTGGTATTTTTACTTATGTAATGGGCATGACATCACTATTTTATATGATAGTTAAAGCTATGAAGGGGTAAATAGTAGTTACAAATGATGACATGGATGTAAATAAATAGGTCATTTTTGTAGTAATGTGGCACTGAATGGGTTATGTATGATAAGGATAGCTTGTAAGTTAACCAAAATTTTAGGCATATTAGTAAGTAGTGTAGTTTTCTTTTAATTCATCACTTGCATGCTATCATTAATAACAAAATATGGACATAAAATTTTTTAAGGCAATAACCATGATAAATGGCAATTAATGGACCTAAAAAGGATTAATTGTCGAATAATGGGTAACAACTAAATCAATTTATATAGGCTTATAGAAAAAGAATTTGACAAAATAAAGCATCATAAATCCATTCAATTTAGTCCAAACTATTAAAATAAAACATAAAATGGAAATATTTAGTATTACATTTTGGGCTGAAACCTAAGACCTACCTATCATTTATAGGTTTTTGTAGCATAACCCATACTTAGTAACATCATAGGAAAGACACAATACCTTGTCTGGCTTGCATTTATTACACATCGAATATAGGTCAATGGTGATAATATTCTTAACCTAATAGGTCCTAGGTTGGGGGTGTTACAAAGTGGTATCGGAATATAGTTTATTAAGAAATTAATGAAAGACACAAGTAAGATACATGGGAGGTGACCTTCATTAATTAGTAAGTATGTTTAATGATTGAATGCTATGATTGCTCATTATATGTGTATGATATGAATGGCATGATAATTTATTGTGAGAAATTATATGGCTTAAATATTATATGCATGGAATGTTGTAAGTGAATGTGTTTTGAAGGAGGTACAAAATCCACTAGACCTAATCACTGTTATAAGCCTTATAAGGGCCTTTGAGAAGTGCATACAAGTTACTGGTTTTGTAGGATCCATTAAAATAGTGGAGGAATTTGTGATTGAATACGCAGATAGTAGTTTCGATAATGATAAAAAAAGGGAATAGAATCAAGGATAAAAACTACAAGTGGTCAACCGACCTTCATTAAAAAATTGAGTTACATCGAAATGACAAACAAAAAGGCACGTGGACTATGTTTCAATTGTGATGAGCCCTACACATTGGCCACAAGAGTAAGAAATTGTTTTGGTTAGAGATGGAGAATGTGGAAGAGGATTCAAAGAGTAAGGGTATGGGGAACCTAAAATTTCTCTACATGTAATTATAAGCGTTAGAAATATATAAAAAATGTAACTGCGGGTAAGAATCATAGGTCACTCCACCTTGGTATTAGAAGACTTAGGGAGTACACATAATTTTATTATTGAGTATGCAATTTGAAGGTTCAATCTTGTTGTTAAACCATGGTTGGGGCTATAGGTATTGGTGGAAAATGGTGAACGAGTCCTAATTTCGAAGTCAAGTGGCTTTAAACTTTGGGCTTAATAGTATGGAACTTTGCTACACTCACCATGTTTTTTTTTGTTAAATGGACGAAAAGTGTAATGATATGGGGAGACACCAACCAAGGCAATTAGAATTCACTCCCTACATGAGGTTCAACCTCTTAGAGCATTCGTTGGACCGAATATTAGTAGACTACTAAGACCTCTTTTATGCACCCTTGGGTCTTCCTCCCTAAGAATCTTAGGATCATAAGATTCCCTTACCACTTAGGATGACTCCACTAGTGGTGAGACCATAGGGATATCTCGTTTTTATAGAAAGATGAAATTGGAGGCAATGTTCCAAGATGCTAAAATAAGGAATTATATGACAAAGTCAATCCTTTTTTTTTCTCCTATTCTATTGGTACGCAAAAATGATAGCTCTTGGCACTTTTATATAGATGACCAAGAGTTAAATGCAAAGATAGTGAAAGACAATTTTCTTATGCCGGTGGTTGATGAATTACTTAATAAGCTCTAAGATGCCAAGTTCCTCACCAAACTACACTTGCAATTGGGCTACCATCGGATTAGAATGGACCCTCAAGATGTTGAGAAAATTGCATTCTAAACACACCATGAACACTTTGAATTCATTATCATGCCATTCGAATTAACGAATGCTTCTTTGACATTTCAATCCTTGATGAACGAGGTATTTCGAGCCCACCTTAGAAAATTTATATTGGTTTCTTTTTTTTTTTAGGACATTTTCATCTATAATTAAACTTGGGTGGAACATATAACCCATATTTGCATGGTTTTGATCTATTGAGAATTCATAGGCTCTTCCTTAAGCCATCCAAATGCTCATTTCGAGAGCCCTAAGTGGTATATTTGGGTCATATGGTTATTGGCGTACATGCTTCATAGATATAAGCATGGTGCTAATAGTGAAAGAGTGGCTAGTTCCTCATTTTGCTAAGCTCTTTATGGGTTCTTAAGATTGGCGAGTTTTTACCATAAATTTGTACATGATTATGGAGTAATGGTAATACCTCTCACTAATTCGTTGCACAAGAATGCATTCAATTAGACCAATAAAGCTATTGCTTTTTTCATCCCTCAAGACGACCCTCTCAACTACATTAGTTCTAAAATTACCAGATTTCATAGTAAGCTTTATATTGAATGTGACACCTTTAGGTTCGATATTGGAGCAGTTCTTCAATACGAAGACCACCAAATTGCCTTATTTAAGAGGATACTTGTAAATAGATACTCCACCTTATCCGTATATGAGTGGGAACTTATTGGGTTGGCTAAAGCCATCGAACATTAGAGGCCATACTTGTGGGGTTGAGCTTTTGTCATTTGAGCTAACCATTACATCCTCAAGTTCCTACTAGAATAAAAACTCACCACTCCTCCTCAACAGCAGTGGGTGAGTAAACTCCTTGGATTTGACTTTAAAGTAGAATATAAATTAGGCACTACAAATAAGGTGGCGGATACCCTTTCTAACTCCTTGGATTTGACTTTAAAGTAGAATATAAATTAGGCACTACAAATAAGGTGGCAGATGCCCTTTCTAAAAGGGAGGAGGGGATTGGAACTCTTTATGCTAGCTCTTAGTTGATGTTAAACTTGTTTGATTCAATTCATGTCGAAATCAAAGCTTCGATTATATCGACGACCTTATGGACCAAGGTATTAGACAAACATGAAACTATAAAATGGGCAATATAGGATGGTCTTATTCTCTATAAGGATTGACTTTATTTGTTAACTACCTCACCTTTTATTTCTACTCGTCATTGTAGCTATCCGTAACCTAGCATATGAAGATGTGCGGAAGACTCTCTAAAGGGTGTGAGCTAATTTCTTTTAGAAAGTGATGAAGGGTAGGGTTTGAGATTTTATTCAAGGTCGTTCGGTTTGTTAGAAAAATAAGACTAATCACTTACATCCAATGGGACTCCTCCAACCATTACCTATTTCAAAGCATATCTAGTCGGACATCTCAATGGATTTGTTTGATGGCTTACCAAATTTTAGAGGAAAACCATTCTCCTCGTGCTTGTTGATTGATTTTCTAAATATGCCCACTTCTTGCCTCCAGCTCATCCCGACATAATTGTAAGTGTTGCCCACTTCTTGCCTCCAGACTCATCCCGACATAATTGTAAGTGTTGCCCACTTATTCTTTGAGCATATTTTCAAGTTACATGGCTTTCCCTAATCCATTGTAAGTGATAGGGATGTAACCTTCACCAACAAATTCCGGATCGAGTTGTTCAAACTTAATGGCACCAAATTATCCCTCTCTTCAGCATATCACCCACAAATTGATGTTCAAATAAAGGTTATTAATCAGACTATTAAGATGTACTTATGATGCTTTATTGGTGATCATCCCAAGGTGTTGGTTCAATGGGTGTCGTGGGCGTAATACTACTACAATACAAGTTTTCACACTTTCTTACTCACTATGGTTAGTGTAGATGCCCTAGATCCAACCTCTTTGGATAGTTTAATTTATTGTATCATTGAATTTTAATATTAATAAAGAAATCTTTCTATCAATTCTTATTATTTATAATTTGATAGAATTAGATAGAAGTCCATATAATATCTATTGCATTAATGATTGATAGATAGATGTAAGACAAACATCAATGTATTTAAATACTATTATTAAATGTCTTAAGTCTTAGCATTGTCAAGAATAGACGTTGACAATAAGTGGTAAGACTTATGAGTGCTATGCTTTTTGCTAAAATAGTAGTAGGAGATCTCATACCTACTAACAAGTTGATACCAAAGCAAGCACTTACATGAATAATTTTAGAGAACATATCACTCGGACATGACTCACCATGAGAACCCATTTAGTTTAGTTTATAAGAATCTCTTACAAGATAGGTACAAATAGTCCTTTGACTTGAAGTCATCACAATTATCTCATTAGAGGATTAGTGTACTTTGACATTCGTTTTGATGGGCTTAGTAAAGAGATATATGTGGGTGATTCTATGGGTGCATTAGGAATCTAATGAAGATAGGTGGATGACCGAGATAAGACATATCATTCCTTATACGCTAAACGAGTTATCATATTACACTTTGATGAATGTCTACTCATGAATCCGTAGCCATAAGTGGAAGTATACAATCAAAGCATAGTTAGTTTACTTAAGAGTTAAGACATTAGGAGATCGTGATCATAATCGAACAAACTATAAATCAATTTTGAGATCATATTATGATAAATTGACACGAAGACTATATGAAAACCATGCACGTGAAAGCTAATTACAAATTAATTAATCCTTTTAGAGAATTGGAGTCATAATGTCTTGTTAGAAGCCAATCTTGATTTATGTATCGAGAGATAAAAAAGGTTTTTTTTTACTTCTCGATATATTTTCAACATATCTATGAGCCTATTAAGCTACACATATAAATTTAAATATTCACACGATAAAAGAGAAGTAAAGATTTTGGAAAAGTTTCTTGTTCCGAAAAAGTTTTATGTTTTGGAAAGTGTCATATTTTAGAAAGTCGGTTTCCTAAAATGAAAATCAGTTTTTTATTTTAGAAATCAGTTTCTTAATTTAGAAGTCAATTTAAAACTTGAAAGTTAGTTACCTAAAATGAAAATTAGTTTTCTAATTTAGGTTTAAGGGTAATTTGATAAATTATTTTCAAATGTGGGCCTTCTTAAAAATATCTAATCCAATTTATTTAGATTGTCAAAATTAATTGGTAATTAATTGAGCCAATAGGTTAATTAAAAAAGCATGTAAGATATTTTTGATGGATGAATAATCTTGAGCATTAAAGGAGAAGGCTTAGGATTTACTAGCATAAGATTAGACAAGCCCACATAAGGAACAACTCCTTTCCTAAGGAGTTGTTGTTGCCACTTGTATATAGAGAGATGGTGAAAGAGATGGCATAGTATATAGAAAAAAATAAAAGAAATTTTTTTACGTCTCTCCTTTAAAAAGGAAAAATTTGCCACATCTCTCGTTAGAAAAATATAGTGCACAAAAATCCAAAAAGATTTCTAGAGAGAAAATTTACTATACATAATAGTTAAAGTTAGCACACTACGATTTTTATTGCTTCTTATGTGAGTGTTTGAGTCTGTATAGATTATCGGTAAAGGTCGGACACTTGGACCATTCCTTTTCGCAAAGTTTAAATTTTACACTATAAGAGATAACCACCTATTATTATCTTGTTAGATTTATATGATTATTTGATTCAATAGCATGATCTTAGGAACTTTAGATGAAGAAAAATAAATTTTTATTTATTTCATACTTTAATAGGATTTATGATCTTTCAATTGATATTAGAGTTTTTGTTGAATCTTTAATTGTATATGATGCTAATTTTGATTGACTACATAAATTAATGATTTTTTTATTATAAATATAGGGTTTTTGGTATCTTATAAAATTTTAGAACTGAATTTAGGCTTATTGAAAACGGCATATGCAAGGTCGACATTGGAAGTTGAAACTCACGTACGTGCCATAAGGCAAGGCTTGGCTTGCATTGGCCGCATGCTAGGCCAGCTGTGCATTAGGTGCATGGAAGACTAGGTGTGCCTCATGTAAGCTAGGTCACCGGCCGGGCATGCCTCACACACACTAGGCCGGCGGTAAAGCCGAGCGTAAGCAAGCGTGCTAGGCTAATAGTGCGATGCTAGGCCACGAGCTAGGCCGGGCGTGCCTCATGCACGCTAGGCTAGCCCTAAGCAAGGTGTGCCTCGCACATGTCAACATAGACCTAGGTAAGGCATGCCTTGTGTATGCCGAGCTAACCCTAAGCTAGGTGTGCCTTATGCATGCTAGGCTAGACACTAGGCTAGTGTTGGGCACTAGATAGTCAGCAAGCCAAAGCCGGTGCCAAGCACTTGCTAGTTGGCTCGACCACGGCTAGTGCTAGGCACTTGCTAGGTAAATTTTAATGATTTTTATAAAATAATCAAAATCATAGATTTATAATTATATTAAAATAAAATATGTTTCATTTGTTTATATGTCATGTATCCATATGATTGAAGCATGAGTGAATGGTATGGATGAGTCGATTTGGTTTTAGGAATGTATGCTTGTGAATTTTTGGTTAAATCTGGGCCACGTATCTTGCCTTCTTTATAATTTTGATCTATTTTTCTTCTCATCTTACTCCTCTCAAATGTAACTCGAGGATTCTTATTCAAAAAACTATAAAAATAGTAGATAGACTAGTATAATAGATACAAAAAGAAGAAGCCAAGAAGACAAGACAATCCTAAAGAAAATGTAATAATTTTCACCTAGGTATGTGACCCACTAGTCTCTTTGTAACTCGAGAGGCCTAATAGTAGAAATCCATTATTATTTCCTAGTCTTTGAGTCATGTATGAAATTGATGTAATTAAACTCGTTATGCATGATTATGATTATGATTAAATTCTAGTATGCATGATAGTTATATGATTAAACTATAATATGCATGTTAGGATTAAAATGATGAAACCATAAATATTAAATATTTTAAACAAATATAAGTTATATGCCTTCTAATGTGAAGAAGAGAGAACTCTCTTGGTAGTTGTTGATTTATTGAGATAACTCAAGGTTATTTCTTCCTCGAGAAAATTAAATCATGGGCCAAGCAAAGTCCTTGAATATTTGGATCCAACTTGAAATCAATTATTAGATTTGTTGAGATGACTCAAGGCCCAATGAATTTATAGACAAAGATTGGTATTCGCACAAGATGTGAGATGCTAAGGAGTTATCATACAAATGAAATTAGAATTGTATTGGATGCAATTGGTAAGGAGTTACCTACCTAATTCTTTCATGTATGACTTATTGAGACAACTCAAGATTAATTCATTTATATGGATGAGATCCTAACCCACTAAGAAAATGAATCAAAAACTTTTCTCGAGTCCTACATTGAAGGTTATAGAACTTGAAGAAAATAGTGAGAAGGAAATAGATTTTATTTCTTAATTTATGTTTTGATTTTTATAATGCAAATCACATAAACAAACCATATGTTTTTCTATTTCATTATGTTATTAGATAGTATGACTGGTAATACATCGATTCGATTGATAATTGATGAAAGTAATACCTTCAATGGCATAAACTTCCTTAAGTGGGAAATAAATCGATGATGTGTCATACCACCAACAAATTAGTAAATTATATTATCCTTACATAGCTTTTAATAACTGTTATGTAATTAGGGTAAGTAAGGGTCGAATCCATAAGAAAAGAAATTAGTCAATTTTTTTAGTTGTTTAAGTGTTCTTGTAGTGTAAAGGGGAGGGGTTTGTGTGTTTAGGATGCTTAAGAATAATATAAAGTAGTAAAGAATAACAATATGAGAGAGGCCTTAGTTGAACTTCAATATCCATTTTTGGTTTGGCCGTTGATCATTGATTAAATAAATAACTTATCCTAAACATGAATATTAATCGGAAGACAATAACATGTATGTTGACCCGAGTCTTTCCTTGCTTAGTCATTAACTAAATATACGATACCTAATTAATTCCCTAGCTATTAAACAACCTACTAAGTGCATGATAAATTTAATCCAATAATAGTATTATGATGATAAAGACAAGTGAAGTTAAGCCATCTTCCTAACCACTAGAGAAGATGTAACCTAGTTCTATGTTTTTCAAGGAATTGAATGAAAACATCATATAATCATCAACCCCTAGTTACTATCATAGGCAAGTTCGGACAAGCAATTATATAGACTTGAATACTTAGCTAGCAATAAGTCATATGACTAAAAAACTAGCATGCATTCTAATTAATTTAATCATTACGGAGAGAATTTCTATTAGCAATGGTTGTCTAGAGTTGGAGAAGAGAGGAGGAGCAAAGTAATACCCTAACTTTGCTATTTATACTTAAAACTATGGTTACATCACGTATGTGTCAACATCACATGGCCACACGACTTGATACATAAAGTCACATGGTTTGTTGTTTGATACCATATGGTTTGAAGCCTCACAAATTAAGTGTTGCATGGCTTGCTAACTAGGGCACACAGCCATGTAACTTTCTTCTTCATTATGTACTATCAAGCTTCTATCCATGCAAGTTTTTTCTTCAAACCATGTTGAATTTCTTCTACCCGTGTATACCTTCTTTGCCTTAGAGACATGAATTTGTGACTTTACACTACAAACTATGTATAAAGCTTACTCCTCATGTGGTCTTCTTCTTTCCTTGGGTTTTGCTAAGTTCGATCACCCACATAGCCGTGTGGAATGCTTCGCCCATATGGCTTACTCGTGCCTAAGACTCCACACGATTTCCTCTTTTAAGTCACATAGCTATTAGCTATTTCTTTTGTTATTTCGTATGATTGTGTGACTTCTCTAAACCTCTTTAAAGTTTCTCTTTTTCCTTTTTAGGTTTTTGGTTTCCTTGCTTTGATTCATGTTTTTCCTATAAAATCCAAAACCATCATCTTGTTCTTAAACAACATAATATTATGCAATAATTACTAGAAAGTTCAATGTAATAGAGTATAAAAATCCCGCTAATTATGCACTCATCAAATACATCTATGCTTAAACTTTGCTAGTCCTCGAGCAAAACAAATAAAATTAAATCTAACTCACTTTCGTATGAATCACGGTTGCATTTAGCATATGCAACAAGCCTTTAAACCCCTAGATTATCCCTAGTAGGTGAGTTGTGTCTCGTAAGAGTTTTCAAATGATAAACCCACAAAATCATTCAAAAAAATGTCATGCCAATATGATTGTTCTTCAAACATTGATGCTCAATTTAGAATTCAACAATCAATTAGATCATGTTCAAGATATTATTATCATATCAATGCATGTCTTTAAATTTACTTATGCATCTTCATAACCAAACACAATTTATGCATGCAACACCAACTCTCTCTTTTACCCTTTTTCCACCATTATAAGTAAGGTAATAAATAGATATTTTCCTTAATCAGAATTTTTTCATTTTAAGCATCCCAAATTTTTTGTTTCTAAGGCCTTTATATCTTTTTTTCCTAAATGATTATTTTCCTTTTTACGTGACTACCGACATTTGTGATAAATGTAATTGGTTACTTAGTAAGTCATCAGCCTAGAGTGCTTTGCATACTCATAATTTGAATTGCCTTTTGACATAAAAGTAAACAATTATGATGAATACTCCTTGTTACCAAGCAAAACAAATTATTGGAGTAGAATTTTTAATTACTTAGGCCAAATTTTCTAATGGGATATTTTTTTATTTTTCTTTCTCAAATAAACATTAGCAAATTTGGTTTGTTTAAATCATGCTTAGGCCTGGTTTTTAAATGGTTTTCTTTTCTTTCAAAATTAATAGTTTTTTCTAAATTATGTTTCAACATGAAGACACATAAGGTTCTCTAGCATGCATGCACTTCTATAATAATAATATCCCAAACATTCTCATTCATCTCATCAAATTTCATTTAATTCAACCATTAAACATCAATCATGAAGAACATCATACTAAACATGGCATTTTTTTATTTTCACACACACACACACACACACATATTATTGGGGTACAAAATTAACACACAAATTATATATATATATAAAAAACTTAAATGCTAAATGCACCTCCACACTTGAATCGTACACTCAATATGTGCATAAATTAAAAATTAAAAACAACATAAAAGATAAGGATAGGGATAAGAAAGCAAATTTGGATGTTTTTTTTTAGTATGGAGGCGATGGCGAGGGTGGGAAATGCATCACGAAGATAGTGGAGAGATGGCCAAGTCGGGTATTGATCGCATGAAAGCCAATTACTCGTGTTTTCATTTATGGTTTGAATTTGCTCATTCAATGCTTTAAATCGACTATTTGCGTTTTGGTCCATTGTACGTATTTGTTCGTTTAACACGTTAAAATGTCTATTGACATTAAGTTAGAAGTCATCCATCTATGATGCCAATTGCTCCACTCGTTTTTGTATATCCACTTGAGGCACCCACTTCGGCTATGGGTTGGGCTTTATCTTCACCTTCACCATCATCATCACCTTTGGCTTCCCTCCTTTGTCTCTTGGTTGCTCGAATGAGATATCTTTTTTCTTTCTTCTCTAGCAAACCAATTTTTATTAATTTTATTACTTTAACCCTTTTGCTTGTGTTAAGGTGGTGTTGTAACGATGAAACATCTTCATTTTCTTAACAATGTGGGTGATAAACTCACCCATGATGATTTCTCCTTCGGTTGAATTCTTGGCCATCGAGAATTGGTCCACCAAAATATATGTGAAATAGACCTTCATCTTTTGAAAGATGAAGTAAAGGATTATTAATTCAATTTGCTTACTATTTCATTATTGTTCTACCTTCCATCTAATGATCATGTTATCACCCGGTGTATGTATCGATAGGCTAAGTTATGATTATCAATCCATTTATTGTGATGAATTATACACCTTCTATGACGAGCTCATAATCTCCCTTTAGAATGATTTCTCAAAACCCGTAGGTTGTAGCTTTGTGCCATCATGCAGCCAACCAAAAAAATTTATGACCATGTTCACATCCACACTATTTTTTTTATTCGTTATCTAGAACATGAAATAATCATTAACTAACTACTACTCTTCCCTCATTATTTTCACTCGAAATGAACTTAAGAACTCCCATTTTAACTCCTTATAAGAAGGAGCTTCCATCCTTAACAAATTCACCCATCAATTGTTTCCAACATCTCCCTCATTTCTTTCAACAAACCCACAACTTCTAGAGCTTGCACATCTATATACCTATTTGCTATCATTTCCCTCTCTTTCAATACATTGTTGTGTGCTTCTTACTCTTCATTATTAAACTCTATTATTGGGTAAGATCCGAAAGGGTAGCCTTCCCTTATAGTTGATTTTTTTGGATAAGTGTTCTTCACTTATTGTGCTACCACTTGCTTTCCTTTGTCTCTTGAGGTAGACATTTTTTATTTTGGGAGAGCTTTGAGGAAAGAAAGGGTGGGGGTTCTTAGTTGGGTGGTGAAATAAGGGTTCTTTGGTGGTCGTGATGGAATGATTCTTTAATAAAATATGGTTTGTGGTTGGTTATATGAGAGATTTGTAGATCTAAAAATGGGAGAACGAATAGAGAAGAAGGGCTAGTGGCATAACTTAATTCTAAAAAAGATAAAGTTATATGATTTATGGTTTTGGTTTATATAGGGGTAGGTTTTGGAGAGGTCAAATCGTGTGACCTTTAGCGTGGAAGGAGCCACACTTGTGTAACATTTGTGTGCAAACCATGTGTCTTTCCTTCTACTCATGTGCTTCTTCTGCTCCCCAACTAGTGTAACATTTTGAATTTCATATGATCATGTGGAAATCCTACTTCAAACCATGTAAAAATCATTTTGCTCGTGTAATAAAATTTCATTAACTTATACGATCATGAAATTTTTTTGTATAAATTGTGTATAGCCTAGTCTTCCTATGTAACAAAATTCCATTCAACTCATATGATCATGTAAAATTTCTACATAAATCATGTAAAATGCTACCGCCCATATTTCTTTTCTCCGTCAATTTTCATTCATTTTTTAGGCACACGGGCATGCCCTTTTCTTCGCAAACCATGTATAAGGCTACCGCTTGTGTTGCCTTTCTCTTTAGTTTCAATTTTAAGTCTTTTCTAGTCATATGAGCATGTGACTTTCATCTTCAAATCGTGTCTTTTGCTATTACCTATATGTCTCTCTTTACTCATTGGAAATTTAGCCAAATCCAACACTTGATTACCTATGTTGCACATCCTTTCATTTAAGTCAAGTGTAGGTGAAAATTAAACACTAACTTAAAATTAAATCAAAAAATAAAATTTAAAGGAATCATGAGGTTGTCTCCCAATAAGTACTTTTATTTAACATCGTTGGCTCGACTTTACCTTTCCCTATCAAGAGGGATGAAATTTCATTTTTAAGCTTGATCTTGAGCTTTCTTATACCTTAGCATTATCCTCTTCAAAGTTGCTAAACTGAATTGCCTCTTCACTAAACTCCATGATGAGAGCTCTCACATGGATGTTTATGTTTGTTCTTGCTATCTTTAGGAATAGCCTTCCTAACAAGAGAAGTGCAAAGTTGTAGGAAGATTCATCTCCCATCTTAAAAGATTTAAAAATCTGCTGGAACATAAATTAGTTTACTCGTATAAGAACATACTCCAATTACCCTTTTGGTTAGTCATTAATGTGATTGACCAATTGTATGATTACATTTGTAATTTTTAAAGGCCTTAGATTTAATGTAGCGTATATAGAATATGACATTACATTGATTGATACACCTAAATCTACATGCCTTGTCTATTTTCTTACTATCAATTTGGCATGGTATAGTGAACATACCTGGATCGTGCACTCGGGACGAATTTTTTATTGCAAAACCATGGAAACGTTCTCTCCCATTCTTACTTTTTCATTCTTGTTCATCTTTCTTTTGTTGGTGCATAAGTCCTTCAATAACTTGGCATATTGAGGCACTTGCCTTATAGCCTCCAATAGAGGTATGTTTATCTCTATTTTGCTAAATAGCTCAAAGATCTATTTCTCTTTTTTTTTTTTTTCCAACTCTTCTTTCCTAGGCTTCTCTAACTTACTAGGAAATGACACATGGTCAATTAAGAATTGCCTTAGGGCTTGGTGTAGCCCTATTAATGGTTGCACTCTTCTTCTCTTCCTCTCGTCTCTATTTTTTTTTCTTTTGGGTGATTCAAACATCCTCTTGCTTGGTTATTCCTTAAGGTCATTACACTCACATTCTTTTTGGGATTTATCACCATTTAAGATGGTAATTTCCTTCTAGCTTGAGCTTCTAAATGACTCATAACATTTACTAATTGACTCATTTGATTCTTTAGGTTTTGAATGTTTGATCTAATCTCTTATTGGAATTGTTTAGTGCTCGGAGCAAGAGTCTTTACTATTTCTTCTAGAGAGTTTTTAGAATGTGGTGGGGTTATTGGAAAGGCCTAGGTTGGTACCTCGGCTACCTTTGTTGATAGATATTCTACCGACCTTATCTATTCTCCCTACACCTTAAGTTGGCGTAATCTCTCCATCTAGGATTGTACATGTTAGAGTAAGGATCATATGACCTATATTGGCCACCCTTAAAATTTTCAATCTGTATGTACCTTTTATGTGTGCCTCTTTTGTAAGGTCGGACACTCATCTATCATATGTATGGTAATAGAATAAATTCAACAAGTCTTAACTTGTTTGTAGATACCCACTACCATTTGTCTCACCAAATAAGTTAAGTCCGACATTTGCTACTCTAAACTTACAATGTTTATCTCTTTGACCCTTTTCAATGCGTTAGTAGCCATGTTTAATATGAAATCCCTAGCAGACTTTGAGTGTCTTATCCACCATTGCTCTCCAACTAGCCGTGTTTATTATGTTTCTCTCTATAAGGAGTAAACCCTCATAAAAATAAATGATCAATAGCTGATTAGAAATCTACTATGGTATGGGCAACTAGAATATAATTTATTAAACTACTCCTAATATCATAAAGAGTTTCTCTAGTAAACTATCAAATCCTATAAATCTTTTTCCTTATACTCACGACCCTTGAAGTAGGAAAGTACTTCATCGAAATGTTTGCTTCATCCTACTCCACGAGTCAATTGATTCTACAGGGAGATCATATAACCAATCCTCAATATCCTTATCTAGTAAAAAAGGGAATACACTTAATTTGATTTGTTCGTTTGATATTTCTTGTAGTCTTATGGTTGAGTAGACCACATGGAATTCTTTTAAATGGTCTTCTCTAGCTAGACCTTGAAATTTTAGAAGTAGGTGTATTAGTCTTGATTTTAAATCAAATGCCAACTCTCAATTCAAGAACTCGATACATAGAGGCTACTAATTAAGATCAAGAGCGACTAACTCTTTTAATATCCTATTTGCCTTATTTGTAGCCATTTCTCCTTCTTTTGAGTCACTTGATGATAAGAACTCAAGAGTTGTGGTTATACTAAGTAAAACCACCACTTCGGAAGACTCAATTCTCCTAATCAAAGCTAGCCTTACTTCTTTTCTCAACTTGTTCAGTTCTCTTTTTGATTTAGGGTTGAAAATCAGCCCTTCGATTGAGACCTATTCATATACCAATAATAAATAAAAAATAAGAATAATTAAAATTATCTAACAATAATAATTTTTAACCGTAATCCCCGAGAACGATGTCAAAATTTGATGACGTGCCATACTATAAACAAAGTAATAATTTATATTATCCTTATAGGGCTTTTAATCATGGTTATGTAATCGGGACAAGTAAGGGTCAAACTTACGGGGAAAGGAAATCGATCAAATTGTTTTGCTTGTTTGAGTGTTTTTGTAGTATAAAAAGGGTTATGTGTGTTTGGCATGCTTAAGAATATTACATAGTAAAGAATGACAATATGAGAGAGGCCTTGGTTAAACTTCGGTGTTCACTTTTAGTTTGGTTGTTGATCATTGATTAAATAAATAACTTATCCTAAGTATAAATATTCACCGTAAGACAACAACATGTATATTGACTTTAGTCTTTTCTTACCTAGTTAACTAAATATACGATACCCAATTAATTTCTTAGCTATTAAACAACCTACTAAGCACTAGATAGATTTAATTCAATAACGAGCATTAAGATCGAAAGATAGGTAAAGCTAAGCCACTTCCTAAACGCTAGAGAAGATGTAACCTAATTCTATGTTTTCTCAAGAAACTGAACAAAAACATCATATATGCATCAATCTCTTTGTTACTACCATAGGCAAGTTTAGATAAACAATTACATGAACTTGAATACCGAGCTAGCGATAAGTAATATGACTAAACAACTAGCATGCACTCTGTCATAACCAAAATTTCAAGCTTGGTTATTGATTTTCTTTTATTTCATTTTATGTTTTTTTCATTTTCTTATCTTAATCAATTTTTTTTTATGTTACTTAGTAATTTGCAAAAAACAAAAAAAAGAAAAAGAAAAAGAACAAATATAAAAATACAAAAGAATTTGAATTTAAAATTCAAGGACACAATTGTATTAAATTCAAAATAATTACGAGTTGTTGGGGATACAATTGAATCATTCAAAGTTCATGGATCAGATTACATTGCATAGGGACTAAGTTGACCTAATAATAATTTATAAGGACCAAAATTGCAAAATTATAAAAAAATCAAAAAAGGAAAGAAAGAAAAATTTTAAACTTGCGAGAGGGTTGGACAACTAGTCCCCCATTCCCACCTAGAACTAGTTTCGGGATTTTTTTTCTCCTGTTTCATGAAACCAATTTTGGTTTTAGTTACGGGAACCGGCTTGGTTCCCAGTCACACCTCCCAATTTCAGCGAGCAATTAATTCCCTCAACTTGCGGTACCGCCCACCTCCTCTCTAGTCGCCCAACAATTCCAGCACCCCTCACTCGCTCGTAACTCCCGCAATGCACCGTCCTAGCCCACAAACTCTCCTCTAGTCAACAATATTAGCACCACCCAAATACGACCACCCCTATCGCGAGAGCCACCACTCGCCACAACCACATTCCCATCCACCCTTACATCATTAGACAATTTTGCAAAAATCTCACACCATCATGGTGGAGAACTAAGCACATGTATATATATATATGCATAAGCAAACACACAAAAAGCGAGCAAGCCCGAAATAAAAAAAATCAACAAAACCAAAAAAAAAAGGAAAAAATATTCAAAAGAGAGAGAGTGAGTTTACTTGTTGAAGAAGCTAAATTGCATCTTCCTTCCGGAATCAATTTCGCCTAGGTAAAGTAATCTCTTTCATTTTTAGAATTTACTTTCAATTTTTAAAATTTTGGGGGTTTTGTTGTTTTGGTTAAAAATTGATCTTAGAGGTTAAAATTAGGGCTAATTGAGTTCAATTTGAGGTTTAAACCCAAAATGGAAGCTCAATTGACAACAATTGAAACCTAGGGTTCTTGAGATTTTTGGGCAAACAAAAAAAAAAAACAAAATTTATTTAGGGGTTTTGCTAAAATTGAGTCCTAAAGGGTTTGAATTGACTTGATCTTAAGAGAAATCAAGTCAATTAAGTCTAATTGAATGAAAATCGAAGAAAATCCAACCTAGGGTTCAAAAAAAAAATAAAAAAAATTGGAGATTTTTGAAAATTGATTGGGGTTTTTCAATCTAGAGGAAAGGAAAGGAAATAGGAAGGAAGAAAGGGGAGAAAATTAGGTGGTCGACCATGGACAAACCTCCACTGGTTCGTCCATGGCGGTCTTGGCCATAGGGGAAAAAGAGACAAAGGGGAAAGATGGGAAAGAGAGAGAAAAGAGAAAGGGAAGAAAAGAAGAAACGGAGAAAGGAAAGTAAACAAAGAGGAAAAGGAGGGACGAACCGAGTTTGGTTCGTCCATTGATGTAGGCAAAAGAGGGAGGAGGAAGAAGAAGAAAAAAAAAGAAAAAGAAAGAGGGAGAGACGGGATGAAGAGTAGAGAAAAAAAATGGAAAATGGGGTCTTTGATCCAAAATTTAAGAAGACAAAAAAAAAAAAAAGGAAGTGTTTGCGGGTTTGGGTTAGGCTAAGCCTAACCCATTTCGTGGTCGAATTGGACGGAATCGATCCGGTCGAACAAATTTTTTCTCTTTTTTTCTTTGAGGCTGGATTGATTCCAACCCGGCTTGAATTTGTAAAAAAAAAAGTGTTTCTTAGTTTTAAAATTCAAATTTATGTGTGTTTGTTATTTTTTATTTAGATGTTAAATTGTCTTTAATTATTTTAATTAAAGTAATTTTAATCTTGAGTTTATTTTTTACATGTTTGTTAGTTTATGTTAACTTAGAATTTAATATTTTAATTAATGTAAATTTAATTATAAATTTATTTTATGCATGTTATTAATTTAAATTTTAGTATTTGAAATTTTTATTTATTTATTGAATTAGTGTAACTTTTAATTAATTTATTTAGTAATTAGATTCGATAATTAATAAGTGGAGAATTGTCAAGTCTCCTAATTTTTGGGGACTAATGACGGTCTTCTACCAAAAAAAAAAAAAAAAGAAGAAGAAAAAAGAAAAGAAATGTAGAACATAATAATAATAAAAAATAATAGTAATAAAAGAAAAGTAGAAAATAATTTAAAAAAATCATAAAACTCTTAACAAAGTCTCCTATCCGATAGGGACTGTTTTTAGTTAAGAAAAAAAATCATTTTAACAACTATTCTCGGACACACTTGGTTGTGTCGATACTTAAAAAATGGATCCGATGTTTGAATTGACATGTCTCCGGATGAAGGGGTCCGATGATCGTTTCAATACGATGCCACGTTCAATAATAAAAAAAATAATTTGGCTTGAAATAAAGGACTTGAAAAATTAGAGTTTTAAATTAGAAAATAATCTAGCAAAAATAAAAAAACTTTAGGAGATGAATTTAAGACTAGACTAGACATGGTACCTTTCTCGGGAAAGGATGCTTTTGGGTGATTAAATATCTTCCCATAAGTGTAACCAACTTCTTACCATAGAATCTTTAAACCGGTGTCCATTTTCGATTTTTAGTTCCTTCAATACTAGGTGGCAACTCCAAAATCTGTAAATAAATATAACTTAAACTAGAGATATAGATATTTTTTTTGGGAGTCCCGTCCGATGTCGGTTAGCGACGGAATGACGACTCTACTGGGAATCTAGTGTTAGGCCATAAGTTTAGTCCTTACAAATTTATTTCCTTTATTTACTTTTGTCATTTATTTTTATGTGTCTTTTATTTTTCAAGTCATTTATTTCTTTCTATTATTTTATGTCTTTGAATTTTTGTAATTCATTTCCTTTTAATTTTTGTACATATTTAATTTATTTTGAGCTAGGTTATATGCTTTTTTGAACTATTGCACATACCATGAAGGAAACCTACAAAAGCTCTAGATTAGAGATGAACCCCGTTATGATTTAGATAGAGAGATTCGGAGGCAAGTATGATGAAAGTCTATTGATGCTTTTTCGGACTCTTGTTTGAACCTGGAACTCGCCCTATATGTAGGAAATGATGGAATAACCTTCCTCTACCTCGTAAAAGATAAGGTCGGACGCTAGATTACTCCACTGGTAATTTAGACAGGTTCGGGAGCTTGAAAAGACTTAGGACTAGATCGGTTTCGCTAAACCATAAACAAGCTCGATCCTATCCACTAGGGTTGACTCGATTAAGACACAAATCATTTTCAAATGATGTGACTACTAACCTTCAATTCTTGTAAGTAGTCATTCACATTAAATCATGACGAAGAAATTAGAAATGACATTGAGGATTTTAGGGTCAAATCGAGTGAGCTTAAATTGATGAGGGAGATTGTCCGCCCTCAAGCCTTTTTGTCGAAACTACCCGAGAAAGCAAAATTCACCGACAAGCTAACCAATATGGGACCACTACTTAGTTCGTTGGGAAATGCTAACTTCGACCGATAGGTTTGACTTTCGGAAGATGTATAGCGATATAACTCGGCTACTTAAGATTAAAGTTCGAATCTTATGCTTCCAAGCCATGATAGGGCATTGGGATCCGAAATACCACTCGCTTCACTTTTGGGAGTGTGGATATGTCACCCATACTAGAAGAGTACGAGGCTTTGCTAGCATTTCCTGAATTAAAGGAAGTCTATTTCTATAGCCCTCCCGAGCAAGCTCTAGTACACTTTATATGGTTTACTAGAATAGATTCAACCATTGCCGATAAGCAAAGAACCCGGAGGGGTCGGACACATGGATGGTTTTGGAATCTCCTCCAAATAGAATTCACAAAACATCTACATGATAAGGATAGTAGCCTCGGACTTAGAATACTAGCATTAGGTATATATGGGTTTGTACTATTGCCGTCGGTTGAAGGCATGATTAACTTCGAGGCGATAAATGTGTTCAAGAGTGTAGTATCCCTTAAAATCAATCCTACTCGCTGTAATCCTAGCGAAACACTCTTATCCTTAAATTTTTACCGATGAAAAGGAGATGGACATTTGAGGTACCGTGTCCCATTACTATTTGTTTGAACAGTTAGCCACATAGTGATCGAAAAGGCCTCGGGAATCTTTTACACGTCATGGCACTTACATTCCAAAATGGAGAACTTTGCTAGACACCCCCTTAATGATTTGGGAAAAATAGTATGAACATGAATGTTTTTGAGCTTAGAGAAGTCGAATTTTACTACGGGGTATAATATGTTTTTCTCTCGGTCTTACTTGGCTTACTATGGTGACTATCCTTGGATAACACTAATTGGAGCATGATGTTGTATCAGCTATTGCTCGAATATGTTCTTGAGACAATTGGGTTTTGAGTAATTTAGACCTAGAACCTTGGATTTGGCTAAGTGCTATGAAGATTTGAAAGTATTGAGGAAACTTTTGGAAAAAAACAAAGGTCTGTATAGAGAAATAGAGGGATAGTCACTTTTAAAAGAAGAGTAGATGGAAGAACCATGCCGGGGTATCATAAATAGCAAAGAAGAGAGAAAAGATATCGTGTGCCACCATTCAAGGGTCCCTCTTGAGCGAGGAGTGAGACGATGAAAGACGTTCACCAAGAGATGAATGCCCAACATGAAATATTTAATGGAGTCATGAATGCTCAAGTGATCGAATTGACCCAAAATAAAAAAAGGAAGAAACTATTAGCTCGAAAGACAATGCAATGAGTGTTTTGAAGAAAGAAAATAAGGAGCTTCATGATCAACTTCAATGATCAAATGGGTTAGTAAGATAGATAAAGGAGAATCATTGGTATCTCAACAAAAAACATGAAAATGTAACCAAACTCATAGTTTCTCTAATGGATGAGTTGACTAATCTTCATGATGAGAAAATGGGTGTTGAGATGGAAAGAGATGTCCCGAGGAGGGAAGTAGCTGAGTGGGGAAGTAGGACCATGGAATACCATCCGCAAAACCGGAATGCCAAGAATTATGCCACCGCACATATGACACACCATAGAGGATTTAGTCGATGGCATAAATCCAAGAGATGAGAAAGTTCAACTCTTTTTTGAGCAACTCCGAAGGCTTGTAAATGGTATGATGTCCTACTAGGGTTTAAGGCTATGGTCGAATCTAGAATAGGTTTGGTAATAAGGATTTTAATGTTTGTAATTACCTTTTTGAAAAATGGCTCTAAGTCACATTTACAACGTGCTAAAAGTTTGAATTTCAATAGATTGAAATATCCTATGTAATAAGATTACTTTTGTGACCTTTTGTTTTATAATGAAAAATATCTTTATGTCGCAATTAAGAATCCACTAGAAGTCCATATTTTAGATTTTTTTGAGCATGACCTTTCACGAGTGTCATCATATCACGAGATCAACCGAGTGTGCATGCTACAATTGAAATAAGGGGAGATATATCTCTCAAGTCACCCAAGTATCTGCGGGGTCTCTACTTCCCTCAACGAGTACCGAGCTTTGATCCGGCCCATCTTCAATACAAACTCTGTCATGATTTAATATACAACAAATACAAAATGGTGTCTAACCCGAGTTCAAATCTTGCATGTATATATTATATATTCATCGTACATATTTTCCTCTAGCTTTTTTTAGGATTGTGAAACATAGGTTACTCCACCAAAGCTCAATCCCCTCCGTGTATCCACAACACTAGATTCGGGGCTCCCCAAATAGAGAACGAAGAAAGGATAAGACAAAAGCGATTACGCAAGCAAGATGTTGACTTCCGAAAGAGGAAATGGCACAATTGAGGATCTTATTTCAAGAGGCGGTAAGTAAGAGAGGTATCTTGAATCGAGAATAGACACAACTTGAGATATCACGAGCGGTTCCATTGCTCGGTCAAATTGGGCCATCCAGCACACATGTAACCAACCAAGATGCTTTCTATGCTGAAAATTCACATGCTACTAGAGCATATCCGATGGACCCACGAGTGCCCCAAAGGCCACCCATGCTCGCAATGGATCCTATAAGGAAGGAGGCTCATGATTATAAGATAGTTAAAGGTCCAAGCATATACAAACTAATGGCTCGAAAGAACGTCTAAGAGTAGTAAAAGGAGGAGACATCTATGATTCGATCAAGGCTTTAGAAATGTGCCTAATACCCGATGTGGTAATTTTGAGGAAATTCAAGGTGCTAGATTTTGCCAAATACACTGGAACTCAATATCCCATGAAGGTTTATTGTAGCAAAATGATAGAGGTTGTACATGATGAAAAAATTTTAATACACTTCTTTCATGAAAGTTTAGGTGGGTCGGTGTTGAGATGGTATATGAGGTTAGAAGGATCTAAGATTAGAAGGTGGAAAGATCCGAAAGATGCTTTTCTTAAGCAATACAAGTTTAACATGAAGGTGGCTCCAAACCGATCGGACTTGCAAGGTATGGAAAAAGGGGCTAAAGAGACGGTTAAGGAGTAAGCGTAAAGGTGGTGTGAAGTGGCCGCTCGGATCCACCCACCACTACCCGAACCTAAGTTAATCTCTATATTCTCGAATACTTTTAAAGCATCTTATTTTGAGTATTTGATTGGTAAAATTTCAACAAACTTCATAGATATAATGGTCATTGTAGAAAGAGTAGAGCTAGCCATCAAGGCTAGAAAGATCTTTAGGGGAGTAAAAAGAAGATAAGCATGAGAACCAAGAGAAAGGAAGGGGAAGTCCATCGAGTACCAACTTACGGACCTCTAAGCCATTGGAACAACTTGAGATAATACATCAATCAAAGCCATTACCAAACACAACCATCGTCTTACCCTCAACCACAATATTCAACACATGCCATAGCCATCACCTTTCCCTTCACTCAAATAAGACCACCAATACCAAATCAAAACTACCCACCTTACTAGCTAAATTCACCATCTCAATATCATCCCACTATACGCACTTACCAAAACAATCAATTTTCACGTTTAGTGAGACCACCTCGTGGTCCTTTGAATTTTCACCAAACACCACATAATCAGCTCCCCGTAATTACAACTACAATAGAGAAGACTATGAACCCTTACCACCCCTTTCATTCTCTCTAAAAAAGTTGTTTCAACGATTGGTCAATATAGGGTAAGTAGTCCCTGTTCTTGTAGGGCCTATGCGGCCTCCATTTTCCCTATAGTATAAAAACAATGAACAATGTGAATACCACAATAGTATCACTAGACACTCCATTGAGGATTGCTTCGCTTTTAAGAGAAAAGTGAAAGAGCTTATCCAACATAAATGGATAATTTTTGATGATTCAAGCCCTTCGTATATCAATACTAATCCACTTCCAAGTCATGCTATGGGAGGGTGTAATGTTAGTATGATAACTCTCGAAGGGCGGGAGTTTAATTGAGAGGAGAAAAAGGTGAAGGTATATATGGATAGGTTATACCCAATGTTATCCCAAACTCGGTTATCTTAAAAAACTAGTTAACTCGTCAAGTCGAAGATGATAAGGACTAGTATTATTGATATCATCGAGTGAAGGGGCATGATATCGATAAATGTGAGGAGTTTCATAAGGAGGTAGAAACTAGGATGATTCTAGGGACTCTATGAGTAGATGAGGCACGAAGGAGTAGTTTGTATGCATGGTTTCACCTCAAGGAACCACTTATGATGATTTATGCCGCTACTAACCAACGAGCAATGGGCTTTCGAGAATGATTCGACGAGTGCCGAAGATCCGATTAGCCTCACCTTATAATATAGTTAATCATAACTATTCGATCATGAACATATCTATGGGTAGTAATGTAATGGGCTTTACTCGAGTGGACGTTATTATACATCGGAAGAGTTAGAAGCATCTAGAAAGGCAAAAGGTAAGGAAGTAGTAGACCCCATAAAGGTTGGAGAATTAAAAAAGCCTATAGATGATAAAGAGGTAATTGAATTTCTCAAGGTGATGAAAAACAATGACTATAACGTGGTGGACCAACTAAAAAACACCTGCTAAGATCTCCCTGCTATCATTAATGATGACTTCGAATCGCATCGAAAAGTGTTACAAAGAGTTTTAAATGAATCATATGTCCCTTAAGACGTCACCGCTTATGCCATGGAAAATTTGGTGGGTAGAATTCAAGCTACCAACTATCCGTCTTTCTTCGAGGATGAACTAGGTCCCGAAGGCATATGTCATAACAAGCGTCTATATATCACAATCAAATACAAAGAACATGTGATTGCTAAAGTTCGATCGATAACGAGTCCGTTTTAAATGTTTTACCCAAGATGGTTTTGGATCAATTACCGATGAATGCATATCACATGTGTCCTAGCCGCATGATGGCTAGAGCTTAAGACGGATCTCTAAGATAGGTGACGGGAGACATCGATATCAACTTGGATATCGAGCCCAACCAGTTCCTAGTTACTTTACAAGTCATCGATATTCAGCCATCCTATAGCATGCTTTTGAGAAGACCTTGGATTCACTTATCTAGGGTTGTGACTTCATCACTGCACCAAAGATTAAAATATGTGGTTAATGGCAAACTAGTCACCGTGATGGCGGAAGAAGCACTACCTCTACTAAAAAATGTGTTGGTGCCTTACTTTGAGGTCAAAGGAAGTTGAGATGATAATCTGTATGCATTTGAAATCTTGAATGTAGAACTAGTGTCGGAGAATACTTTTCCGAAAAGGTCAAAAGTGTACGTGGTTACAATGATGATGACAAAATACTTGATGAAATATGGATTCCTATAGAACTGTGATCTCAATGTCTGGAATGTTAGGAGCTATGAATGCTTTGATGCAAGCCAATTCAAATCACCATTTTGGTCTAGGGTTCAAACCCACTATAAAGGATTATCTAAGGGTTATTGAGTAAAAGAAAGAAAAATGATTATCTAGAATTGAAGGTCGATAGCCTAATGAATGAAGGATTGTGATTCCTCATATTTGAGTTACTTTCTCCTATACTTGCTCGTGTCATAAATCAGAATCATGAAGTAGTGAACTTAGGGGCAATAGTGGTGGATCCGTCCATCAATCACCCGAAGGGAGAGTCAAGGACGGAAGAGGTCGGTAGTCTCGAATTGATAGTGGTTATTCCTCGGTCCGTGATGCTATCGTAACTAACCATCAACACTTTGGAGTGAATGATGCCTATTGACTTGCTCGATTAAGGAAGAAGCATCGGGGAGGGGTTCAATAATTGAAAGCAAGAGGAGATTCTACCTATCTATACTATTGAGTAATTTACTACTTTCTTTCATTTTCCACATCTTAATCTCTTGGTTATCTAGCTTAAGATACTAAGAAAGAATTATATGGAGCATTTATCTATAATATTAATATGAGATCATGAACTTTCCTAAACACTATGCCTTTTTCTTTTCGTTCCTTTTTATTTTCATAATTTCCAACTTTCGGGGATATAGAAAATGAGCATCTTATAAAATTCTAAAATAATTACATCGAACATGTTTGACCTAAAGTTGAGGAGAATTTGATTGCTATGGATGAAAAAAAATTTAAGGACAAAGATGTGAATGAATTTAGTAAGCTTGTTGAGTTATGTGAATGGGCCATAAAACCTTATCAAGAGGAGTTGGAAAACATAAATATGGGCGAGTGAAGAAAATAAAAAAGAACTATAAATCGAAACATGATATTAGAAAAAGAAAGATAGGGTTTGATTACCTTATTATAGGAGTACACGGATGTGTTTGCCTAGTGGTATAAGGATATGCACGCTTTAGATGTTAGTATAGTGGTACACAAAATCCCTATATTCCTTAATCATAAACCAATAAAACAAAAGTTGAGGAGAATGAGGCCGGATGTTCTTATGAAGGTCAAAGAAGAAGTCATCAAGTAGTTTGAAGCTAGATTTCTCCAAGTGATTGAGTATCCAACTTGGATGTCAAACATTATGGTATTCAGCAAAAAAAAAAGAAGAAGATTAGGGTGTGTGTTGATTTTCAAAACTTAAACAAGGCTAGTCCCAAAAATGATTTTCCCTTGCCACACATTGATATACTTATAGGCAATGCTACAAAGAACTCCACTTACTCCTTTATGGATGACTTCTCAAGGTACAACCAGATCAAGATGGCGAAGAGGACATAGAGAAGACTACTTTTATCATCTAATGGGGAACCTTTTATTACAAAGTCATGCCATTTGGTCTAAAAAATGCCGAAGCAACTTATCAACGGGCTATGGTTACCCTCTTTCATGACATGATACATAAAAAAATAGAGGTATACATGGACGATATGATTGCTAAGACAAAGCTCGAAAAGGATCATGTACGGACGTTGAGAAAGCTTTTTGAGTGATTGAGAAAATATCGATTGAAGTTAAATCCAACCAAGTGCATGTTTGGGGTCAAGTCAAGAAAACTAATGGGATTTATGATAAGGAATAGAGGTGGATCCCGACAAAGCTAAAGCCATCTAAGTAATGCCGGCACCCGATAGCGAAAGGGAAGTTTGAGGTTTCTTAGGCCGTTTGAACTACTTAGCTTGATTCATCTCACAACTCACGGTTACATGTGAACCACCCATTTTTCACCTTTTAAGAAAGAACAATCCAGGAACTTGGGATGATGCATGTCGGTTAGCCTTTGACAAGATCAAACAATATCTATAAAATCCTCCTCTTTTTGTCCTACCTATGCCCGGTCGACCTTTGATTCCGTATCCGACGATCACCGAGTCAGCAATGGGTTATGTTCGGGTCAGCACGATGATACTAGAAGAAAGGAGTAAGCCATCTACTTTTTGAGTAAGAAATTCATCGATTATGTGTCTCGATACGATCCATTAGAAAAGTTATGTTGTGGCCTAGTATAGAGCACCCGACGAGCTTAGACATTATATGTTATACTAAATGACATGGCCGATATCGAAAATAGATCGTTTTAAGTATATTTTTGAAAAGCCATATCCGTAAAGTAGAATTGCAAGATGGAAAGTTCTATTGGTAGAATATGATATCACATATGACCGGAAAATCAATGAAAAGAAGAGCAATTGAAGGCCATTTAGTGGACAACGCAGTCGATGATTATAAACCGTTGAACTTTGATTTTCCTAATGAGAGCATCATGGCATCTAAAATTAAAACATTGGAGTTCGATGTTGGAAAATAGACTAT
This sequence comes from Dovyalis caffra, assembly GCA_963924115.1. Classification (NCBI taxonomy): domain Eukaryota; kingdom Viridiplantae; phylum Streptophyta; class Magnoliopsida; order Malpighiales; family Salicaceae; genus Dovyalis; species Dovyalis caffra. The sequence continues at coordinate 1,881,507 of CAWUPB010000058.1, forward strand.
GTACTTTGATGGGGGTAATGAATGTATCGAGCAACGGTATAAAAGCGATACTAGTCTCTCCGGATGGTAAGTAGTATCCAATAGCTTTTCGACTTCGGTTTGACTACACCAATAACATAGCCGAGTATGAAGCTTGCATACATGGTTTAGAGGCAGCTAGAGAAAGAGGGATCATAAATCTTAAAGTATATGATGATTAGATGATAATTTGCCAAGTCAAAGGAGAATGGCAAACCAAGGATCAAAAGCTGAAACCTTATCAAGTTTATCTAACCAAACTAGCGAAAAACTTTGATGAAATTGAGTTTGCTCATCTAAAGAGAGATAAAAATCAGTTTACTAATGTATTGGCAACATTAGTTTTAATGACTCGACTTGATCTTGGGGTCGGGATATAGCCCATTTGCATTGAGACCGGGAATTCATTAGCCTACTATTGTGCTATTAAAGAAGATATTGATGACAAGCCATCGTACCATGACATCCGGATGTTCATAAAAAGCGAGAGTATCACTCAAGCATTTCCAAGATAGATTATAAGGCTTTGAGAAGATTATCTATGGAATTTTACTTGGATGGTGAGGTTTTGTACAAATGAAGTTTTGACGGGACACTTCTTCGATGTTTGGATACTACGGAGGCTAAAAAAAATAATTAAGAAGGTCCATGAAGGAATCGTGCAACCCATGTAAATGGCCACACTATGACTCGTCAAATGCAACGAAATGGATATTTTTAGTTAACAATGGAAAGGGATTGTATAGGGTATGCCCACAAATGTCATAAATGTCGAGTCCATGGAGATCGGATCAATGCTCCTCTTGCTCCACTCGAACAATATGGTGTCCCCTTAGCCTTTCGTTATGTGGCGATTGGATGTCACCGGCCCTATTAATCCAAAAGCAAGCAATAGTCATCTTTCATCTTGGTGACAATTGACTATTTTACTAAATGGGTTGAAGTTGCTTCTTATACTCATGTCACTTAGAAAGTGGTCCAACGAGTTTATAGAGAAAAACTTGGTTTGTTGACACGATTTGTCGGACACCATAGTTACCGATAATGCATATCGTACTATTGTAAGAACTTCTATGAGGGCCACCAAATATTCTTTGGTTTAAGGGATGGAAGCGATAATGCCTTTGTAAGTAGAAATCCCTTCTCTTAGGATACTAATGGAAACACAACTGGAAAAAATAGAATGGGCTTGGATCGGATATGAATAGTTAAACATGATTTGTAAAAGGAGGTTGGCGGTTATTTATCATGCACGGATGTATTAAAAGATAGTGGCTAATTCATACAACAAAAAGGTCCTACCAAGAAAATTCGTGAGGGAGATCTAGTGCTTCGAAAAATTCTATCAATACACGGGGAGAATAGAAGCAAGTGGTCACCCAATTATGAAGGCCCTTATATAGTAAGGAAGGTATTCTCGGGAGGTGCACTTCTTTTGACTAGTATGGATAATGATGATATAGTCAAACGTATAAACTATGATGTAGTAAAGAAATAATATGCTTGAGAAATGTCATTTTCTTCTTCATGAAATAAAGAATGAAATTCAGCCCAAACATGTGCTTTGCATTTTTATTTTCTTTTATATCCCTATTTCTTTAATAAAAAAAAAACCTCGTCTATCATCTCATGATCTCTATTAAGACCGTTTATAAATGACATACAAGTTAAGATGTTTTAGCGAGTATTTTACTTAATAGATAGCAAGCTAAATCCGATCTCAAAAAAAAAAAAATGAAAAAGTCCCAATGAGTTTGAGGGGAACTTGGTTTCTTATGCTTTTCGAAGTTGGCCCGACCATTTTGTATGTGACAAAAATTATTCCCGACTAGACTAAGCAACCAATATTTCAATTCGGAGATAATCGTTCAACATTATATTTTTCTATAATAACGAGATGAATGAAATGACAAGCCCGATGAAAAGGAACAAATACATCTTGTCAGCACTTAGGACTCATCATGCAAAGGTTATATGTTAAAAAGGAGAAAAAGAAAAAAATAAAATTAAAGCATAATTGAACCTAAATCTTTTTAATTTGATCCCGTCCCAAATTGCTCTTGTGGCACCACCCATGACAATGATATAATACGTATTTTAATTGACGGGTTCTATCTAAATATTATTCTAATAAAAGGGGCTCATGAAAATGAAACTTGTTAGGTTAGGTACTATTATCGATTGAATGAGGAAAGGCCTTCGTTGGAAGTTTATCATACTCAAATTCAAAATTTATCATTTGAAAGACCAATTTTGGGCTTTTTATTCTTTTCATGGAACCCGAGCTAGGATCACCCCTCACACTAGAGACAAATCGATTGTTCGGAACAAGGACTTATGAGGCATGTCAACCAAATTACTTGTCTTTATAAAAACTCAATCTCAAAAAAAAAAAAAAAAACCAAAAAATGGAGCAAGAGAAAAAGAGGAAGTCACTACTAAATTTTAGACCATGAAAGAAATGAAATCATGATCTTTATAAAATGTACTAACACAAAAAAAAAGAGAAAAAGAACTAAACCACTAGACGATTGATACCACGTTAAAGAAAAGAGTGACTTACCTTACAAATACCAATCCTCAAATGAAAAAGCATGAGTTAGGATGACGTGATCAAAATCGAACATGCCTCACAGCGGATCCGAGTCCGGAAAAAAAAAAGTGATCCTATGTCAATAGAACCTTGAAACACGGTTTGAGCTCGTTTTGACCATTCTTCAGGAAACCATGCTTAGCCTACCTTACGTACCGGTAAAGTCCCTTCTAACTTGAGATGATTTACCAATCGAATAAGTATCGGATTCTTGAGTGCCTATAATTGAATTTTATTAAAAACGAGATAGTCAAAATCAAAACATAAGCTTTTCAAAATCATGGTTGGTGTCAAAGGACAATACTTGGGGGCAAACAACATTTCTACCATCAAACCCATAATTTGATCACTTTTCTAAATGACGAGTCAAGATGCAAATACAAAAGCCACACTAGCCATACTATAATGTTTGCATGACAAGTCTATGAGAGCCGGTGAATTTTTATTCGAACCTTGGAATCAAAATCTTTGAATAAAATCTACATAACTTTCTCCATGAAGGAAGAAATTCATGAAATACAAAATTGTTAGACATTTCGAGAGGCATATGGTATCTCAAGTTACCAAGAAAGACACCAAAGCAAAGAAATGAACCCGACCCGACATTATCAAATGTGAGTAGTCGTTCGGCGATCGATCGTACTAGGGAATGGCCACAACCATCGATAAAATAGAAATGATCAATTTATCCTATAAATAACCGAACAGTGGATGAGGCCAAGTTCATAAGAAAGACAAGACACGATCGGGGGCAAGGTCATAAGGCTCAAATGATGGATAACCGAAAAGCTTAAGAAACTCGAATAGTTGACAAAGAAAAGTTGAAAGGGAGATTTGAGTCGGAGTGACCTATGTCTCTTATAGGTACCGCGACTAATCATCATATTAATTTTTGTTTTAGGTACACCGTAACCCCAAGGAAAAAGAAGAAAAGCTGTGACAAGTCCTAAGTAACGAACTATTGAGGACATGAAAACTCAAAATTTCCCTCAAACGGACCACCGTTCAAGCACGAAACCCAATGTCAAATGATCGGTTCCAATTTAGGTAAGGTCAATCAACTCAAGTCATCACGACATGTAAAATTGCCTAGCAATTAATACATATTTATTTTTTCGGGGTTGGTCGCCCTCCAAGTTAACCATGTAATGCATATTTAATTTTTCGGGGTTAGCCGCCCTCTAAGTTAGGCTGTGTAATGCATATTTAATTTTTTAGGATTGGCCGCGCTCCAAGTTCACCAAGTAATGCATATTTAATTTTTAGGGTTAATGGCCCTTTAAGTTGGCTACATATTGCATATTTAATTTTCGGGGTTGGCTACCCTTCCGGTTGGTTGCGTATCGTATATTTTATTTTTCGAGATTGGTCGCCCTTCAAGTTGACCATGTAATGCATATTTATTTTTCGGGGTTGACCGCCTTCCAAGTTGGTCGCATACTGCATATTTAATTTTTCAAGGTTGGCCGCCCTCCAAGTTGGCTATGTAATGCATATTTATTTTTCGTAGTCGGTAGCCCTCCAAGTTGATCATGTATCGCATATTTAATTTTTCGGGGTTAGCCACCCTCCAAGTTGGTCGTGTATTGAATATTTAAGTTTTCGAGTACTTGCATGGTTTAATTCTCTTATATTGCATGTTTAATTTTCGAGTAGGTTACCATTTGATAATAAAGCCATGTATCGCATGTTTAGTTTTCGGGGTTGGTCGCCCTTAACAACAAGGTCATTGCACTCTTTTTTCATAAGTCATTGCATTCTTATAGAAATTCCATCCTCAACCATGTCATTTTTGTAAATCTTAATTTATTTTTTCTCATATTTTCTTCTTTGCAAACTCACTAAACAAACTCAACCTAAAATTCACATTTTAGTCAATGTTTGCATCGTAAGCATTGCAAAGAGGAGGAAACTATTATAACCAAAATTTAAAGCTTGATTATTTGTTTTCTTTTATTTCATTTTATGTTTTTTTTCATTTTCTTATCTTAATAATTTTTTTTATGTTATTTAGTAATTTGCAAAAAAAAAAAAAAAAAGTTAAAATACAAAAGAATTTGAATTTAAAATTCAAGGATGCAATTGCATTAAATTCAAAATAATTGCAATCCTTAGGGATACAATTGAATCATTCAAAGTTCAAGGATCGGATTACATTGCATAGGGACCAAGTTGACCTAATAATAATTTACGGGGACCAAAATTACAAAATTACAAAAAAAAAAAAGAAAAATTGTAAACTTGTAGAGGGATGGACAACTAGTCCCCCATTCCCGCCAGAACTAGTTTACGGGAATTTTTCCTCCTATTTCATGGAACCAAATTTGGTTTCAATTACGAGAACCAGTTTGGTTCCTAGTTACACCTCTCGGTTCAACAACAATTAATTTGCTTGTTGGAAAAACTAAATCCCATCTTCCTTCCGGAATCAATTTCACCTAGGTAAAGTAATTTCTCTTTATTTTTGAAATTTACCTTCAATTTTCAAATTTTGGAGGGTTTTGTTGTTTTGGTTAAAAATTGACCTTAGGAGTTAAAATTAGGGCTAATTGAGTTCAATTTGAGATTTAAACTCAAGATGGAAGCTCAATTGACACCAATTGAACCCTAGGGTTCTCGAGATTTTTGGGCAAAAAAAAAAAAAAAATTTGATTTAGGGATTTTTCTAAAATTGAGTCCTAAAGGGTTTGAATTGACTTAGCCTCGAGAGACATCAAGTCAATTAAGTCTAACTGAACGAAAATCGAAGAAAATTCTAACCTAGGGTTAGGCTAAAAAAATTAGGGATTTTTGAAATTGATTAGGGGTTTTTCAATCTAAAGGAAAGGAAGGGAAATAGGAAGGAAGGAAGGGGAGAAAATCAAGAGGTTGGCCATGGACAAACCTCCACTATTTGTCCGTGGCAATCTCGACCATAGGAGAAAAAGAGACGAAGGAGAAAGATGGGAAACGAGAGAGAAAAGAGAAATGGAAGAAAAGAAGAAAGGGAGAAAGGAAAGAAAAGAAAGAGGAAAGGAAGAGAAGGAGGGATGAACCGGTTTGGTTCATCCATGACGATAGGCGAGGAGAGGGAGGAAGAAGAAGAAGAAATAAAGAAGGAAAAAGAAAGAGGGAGAGACGGGATGAAGAGGAGAAAAAAAAGGAAAAGGGGTCTTTGATCCAAAATTTAGGAAGACAAAAAAAAAAAAAAGGAAGTGTTTGCGAGGTTTGGGTTGGGCTGGACGGAATCGGTCCGGTCGAATAATTTTTTTTCTTTTTTCTTTTGGCTAGATTCATTCCAGTCTGACCCAAATTTGTCAAAAAAAAAAAGAAGAAGGCAAATATATATATGTGTGTGTGTGTGTGTGTGTGTGTGTGTGTGTGTGTGTGTGTGTGTGTGTGTGTGTGTTTCTTAGTTTTAAAATTCAAATTTATGTGTGTTTGTTATTTTTTATTTAGATGTTAAATTTTCTTTAATTAATTTCATTAATGTAATTTTAATCTTGAGTTTATTTTATACATGTTTGTTAGTTTATGTTAACTTAGAATTTAATATCTTAATTAATGTAAATTTAATTTTGAATTTATTTTATGCATGTTATTAATTTAAATTTCAATATTTGAATATTTATTTATTTATTGAATTAGTGTAACTTTTAATTAATTTATTTAATAATTAGATTCAATAATTAATAAGCGGAGAATTGTCAAGTCTCTTAATTTTTAAGGACCGATGACGATCGTCTACAAAAAAAAAATAATAATAACAAAGAAAAAAGAAGAAGAAAAAATAAAAGAAAAGTAGAAAAGAATAAATAATAATAATAATAAAAGAAAAGTAGAAATTTGTTTTTATAAAAAAAATATGATAAAACTCTTAACAAAGTCTTGTATCTCATAGGGATAATTGTTTGTCAAAAAAAAAAATCATTTTAAGAAGTGTTCTCCGACACATCGAGTGTGTCGAGACTCAAAAAGTGAATTCGATGTTTAAACCGATGTGTCTCCCGATGAAGAGGTTCGACGATCGTTTCAATATGATGCCACACTTGAAAAATAAAAAACTTAATTTTGCTTGAAATAAAAGACTTGAAAATTTTGAGTTTTAAGTTAGAAAATAATTTGACAAAAATAAAAGACTTTAGGGGATGAATTTAGGACTAGACTAGACATGGTACCTTTCTCGGGAAAGGTTGCTTTTAGGTGATTAAATATCTTTCCATAAGCATAACCAACTCCTTATCATAGAATCTACGAACCGAGTGCCTATTTTAGGTTCCTAGTTCCTTCAATACTAGGTGGCGACTCCAAACTACGTAAATAAATTTTGTAAATAAATAAAATCTTAAACTAGAGATATAGAGATTTTTTTGGGAGTCCGTCCGACGTCGGGTAACGACACACTCTAATTAATTTAATCATAAAACTATGAACCAATTATGTAAAAAAATATAAAATACCTAATAGAGATAAGTTTAGAAATAAAACCGGTAATCTCATAGCGATTAACCAAAAGTTTCAACTTAATTCAATTAAGAATAGAGTTTGGTTATTTATAATGTATTATAGAGAGAATTTCTATTAATGGTGGCTATTTAAAAGTTAAAGAAGAGAAGAAGAGCGAAATAATATCCTAGTTTTGCTATTTATACCTAAAACTAGGGTTACATCACGTATGTGTTAGCATCACATGGCCATACAACTTGATACATGAAGTCACATGGTTTAAAGCCTTGGAAATTAAGTGTTACATGATTGCTAACTAAGGCACATGATCGTGCAAATTTTTTCTTTATTTTATGTTGCCAAGCTTACGCCTATATAGATTTCTTCTTCAAATCATGTTGAATTTCTTACGCTTGTGTATACCTTGTTTGACTTAGAAACACGAACATGTAACTTTACATTGCAAAACATGTGTAAAGCCTACTACCCATGTAGTCTTCTTCATTCCTTGAGTTTTTCTAGGTTCAATCACCCATACGGTTATGTGGAATACTTCATCCGACCGTGTGGAATGGTTCTGCCTATATAGCTTGCTATGCTTCGGACTCCACATGGTTTTCTCCTTTAAGTCAAATGGATAGTAGCTATTTTCTTTGTTATTTCACACGACCATGTGACTCCTTTAAGCCTTTTTGAAATTTCTCTCTTTCCTCTTTAGGTTTTGGGTGGTTTCCTTGCTCCAATTCTTTATTTTCCCTACAAAACCTAAAAATGTCATTTTGCTCTTAAACAACTTAATATTATATAATAATTACTAAAAAGTTAATGTAATAGAACATAAAAATGATGCTAATTATGCACTCATCGGAATCCGAGGATAGTCCTCTAACATGAGACGATTCTCTATACGATAGAGATAGCTTTCTCGGGTAAGCCTTGTTAGAATCAAGCTAAAGCTTATGCAGCATGGATCAAACATAGAAATGATGCAATCATCTCTCGGAGCATCATGCTGGTCTGCTATGACATTGGATCATAGGCATCAACATAAAGAAACAAACACCTTTAATATCATAGTGAATCTTAAATACTTATTTAAGGAGAATACCAAGCATGAGCACTATGAGATGGCCAAGAAGGTCTTTAGAGCCAAAATGAATGAAGGATCTACTGTCGAGAAGTATGTCACCGAGATGATAAGCTATATCGATAGGCTAGTAGATTTTGAAGTTAAAGTGGATACAAAGTTATCTATTGATCCGAGTATTATAATTGTTGCCCAATAACTTTGGATAGTTCATCATGAACTTTAACATGATACATATACAAAGGACTCTTAAAGAGTTATTATCCATACTAAGGAAAGCTCGAGCTGAAATAAATAAGAAGAATAAGAATTCTATATTCCTTATTAACAAGGTTAAAGGTAAGGTGAAGGGAAAGAAAAATCCTAAGCACCAAAAGAAGTCTTCTATTATGCACACGAATAGGTTAAAAAGGCTATGGCTCAAGATAGCCAAAAAGAAGCATTCTGCTTTCATTATAGCAAGAAAGGGCATTAGAAGAGTAACTACAATGAGTATCTAATAGAGGTACAAAAGAAGAGTTCTACTAGCACCTCAAGTATTTATTTTGTTAAAGTTAGTTTTTCTTTTTCTAAACTCACCTCATAGTATATGATACTAGATGTGGTCCTCACATTTGTACAAATGTGTAGGAGCTGAGAAAGAGTGGGAAGATTGCTTTAAGGGAGGTTGTCTTACGTAGTGGCAATGGAACAAGGGTTGTACCATTAGTTGTAGGCACCAATAAGTTAGCACTACTACCTAGGCTTGTGTTTACACTCGAAGCTCGTTATTACATTATAAGTATAACTAGGAATATTATATTTGTTTCTTCGTTTGACCAAAATAATTTTTCATTTTTTTTTAAGAATAAAATTTATTCTTTTTATAAAGATGATATTTTATATTAAAATGTTGAAATTAATTATGGTTTGTATGTTTTGAACATGGACACATCCATTTATAACATAAATACTAAAAGACTCAAAATAAATGATCTAAACAAAACATATTTGTGGCATCATCAACTTAGCCATATAAATAAGAATCGAATATCCAAATGATATAAAAATTGATATCTAGAATTATTTAATTATGAATCTTATAATGTATGTGAATCTTGTTTACTTAAAAAAATGACAAAATCCCTTTTAGTGAAAAAAAGAGAAAAGATTGCTGATTTGTTAGGCCTTATACATATTGATGTATATGGATGTATGTTCATCCAAGTAAAAAGAGGACATGATTACTTTATAACCTTTACTGATGATATATCACATTTTGGTTATGTATATCTAATGAGACATAAATCTAAAACATTACAAAAGTTCAAAGAATTTAGAATTGAAGTTGAGAAATAAACTGACAAAAGTATTAAGGTATTGTAATCGATCGAGGTGATGAATAATTGAGTAGTGAATTTTTAGATCACCTAAAAGAGAATGAGATTCTCTCTCAATAGACTTCACCTAAAAAATCATAAATGAATGGTGTGTCCAAAAGGAGGAATATGACACTAGTAGACATGGTCCGATCTTTGATGAGTCGTATCGATATCCCTATTTCATTTTGGTGATATGCACTTTTTACTGCAACCTTTATTTTGAATAGGGTTCCAACAATGTCTACTGATTAGACTCCATATGAGATTAAAAAAAAGGTAAATTTATCTTTCATTCAGAGTTTAGACTATGAAGCATATGACAAATGTTTAGATGGAGACAAGCTCATGCCCAAATCAATAAAGTGCAAATTTGTGGATATCTAAAGAAATAAATAGATATTACTTTTACCAACCATAAGAATAAAAAGTGTTCATTGCTTGGGCATGTTGTATTCCTTGAGAAGAAATTTATAGATGCTAGAACTAGTGGGAGGAAAGTTAAACTCGATGAGATTTGAGTTGACTCATAAATTGATACTTCACGAGTGAAATCCCAAGTAGATAGGTTATAAACTTGCTATAAGTATCCTATAAACCGATACGGAAGATAAATTGATACACAAGAACTTCAAAGGTTTAAATAGATTTGTTAAGAGATTGAAAAATATGATTTTCTTGTCTCTACATATGGTGATATCTCTCCTATAGAGGATGATGAACCTAACACCTATAAAGAAGCATTGTTAGGCATTTACTTCAAAACATGGCATGAAAGCATACAATCCAAGATGGAATCCATGTACACTAACCAAGTATGGACTTTGTTGATCCACCTAATGGTGTAATACCTATTGGTATAAGTGGATCTTTAAGAGAAAGATTGACATAGATAGTAATATACATACATATAAAGCTTGATTGGTAGTGAAAGGCTATTGTAAAAAAAGGAGTTAATTATGATGAAACCTTTTCACTAGTTGCTATGGTTAAATCCATTAGGATTATGCTTGCAATTGCCCCATATCATGATTATGAGATATGAAAAATGAATTAAAAAAAAACTACTTTTCTTAATGAAAATTTGAATGAGGATATGTACATGAAAAAACATAATAGTTTTTATCACCAAAGAACTTGCAAATAAGATTTGCAAGTTATAAAAATCCATTTATCAACTAAAGCAAGCATTTAGGATTTGGAATCAACGATTTGATGAAACGATTAAAAAGTTTAATTTGTCACTAAATGAACACAAACCTTGTGTATATAAAAAGATTAGATGGAGCTAAGTAGTTTTTGTTATATTATATATAGACAACAAACTACTTCTTAACTATAATATTATCATATTGCAATCTGTAAAAAAATTAGGTATTCAATAATTTCTTCATATAAGACATGAGAGGACAGCCTACATTCTAGAAATAAAGATTTATAAAGATAGATCACATAGAATATTAGGACACTTAAAGAATGTACATTCATAAAGTACTAAAAGGTTTAGTATGAAAGAATAAAGAAAAAATACTTCTTTCAATGTCACATGGCTTGATGGCCGACAATAATAGAGCCATAGAACAAGCTAAAGAGCCAAGTTCTCAATAACAATCTAAGCATATACTGCAAATGTATCACTTGATTAGACAGATTATCGATCATGGTGATGTAAGGATAGAAAAGATCCATATTAACGATAACATAGCGAGATCTCTTGACTAATCCTTTGTCACATCATAAATATAAAACTTGTTAGTGTAGGTGCCTAAGATCTAACTATGTTTGGATAGTTTTGAGTTATTGTATTATTTATTTTATTAATAATAAAAGAAGTCTTTGTATTAATTCTTATTTTTTATATTTATTTATTGAATATAATTATATATAAGTTCATATGATATGCATTTGTATTAGTGATTGATCGAAAGATATAAAACAAACATTAATGCACATAAATGATATTATTAAATGTCTCAAGTTGTAACATTGTCAAGAATGGACATTAACTATATGTAGTTAGATTTGTGAGTGCTATGCTCATGCTATATTATAGTAGTAAGAGATCTCATGTACGTTAGTATGATGATGTCAAAGTATGCACTTAGGTGATTTATGTTAGAGAACATATCACTAGACTTACTTGTCATTAGAATCCTTTTGATTTAGTTTGTGAAAATCTCATACAAGATGGGTATAATAGATCCTTAGACTTAATTCATCATAGTTATCTCATTGGAGGATTTATGTACTTTGACACTCATTTCGATAGACCTAGTAAAAGGTTGCTTGTGGATGATTTGTTGGGAGTACTAAGAATTTAATGGAGGTAGGTGGATGACTAAAATAGTACATGTCATTCCTTGTACACTAATGAAGTTATCACATTGCATTTCGATGAATGTTTGCTCAAAAAATCTATGACCATAGTAGGAATATACCAATAGAGCATAGTTGGTTTACTCTAAGAGCTAAGACATTTGAGAATAAAAAAAAACTTATGTGATCATAATCAAATAGGACTAATAACCAAGTTCAAGATCACACTATGATAAGTAGACATAAGGACTGAATTGTATAGTAACCATACTCATGAAACATAATTGCGGATTAATTAATCCTCTAAGAGAAGTGGGTAGTCATGATGTCTTGCTATATGCAAATCTTTATTTATATATCAAGAGACAAAAGAAGTATCTTTTATTTTTGATATATTACCAATATATCTAAGAGGCTATTGAGTCACATGCATAAGTTTAAGCATTTACATAATAAAAAGAAGCAAAGATGTTGGGAAAAGTTCTCAATTTTGAAAGTTTCCTATTTTATAAAAGATTTTCGAAAATGAAAAGTTTCTTAAGATGAAAAGTTTTCTATTTTAGAAACTAGTTTCCTAATTTGAAAGTCGGTTACAAATTTAAAAGTAAATAACCTAAAAGAAAATTAGTTTCCTAATTTAAGTATAAGGGTAATTTGAGAAATTGTTTCTTAATGTGGAGGCTCCTAAATTATCTAACCTAATTTATTTAGATAGTTCAAATTAATTAATTGGGATAAAATACATTATGCTAGTATGTTTAATTAAAAGCCTAAATGATATTTTGATAGGAGGATAATCTTGAATCTTATTGGATAACAATAAATATTTTAAAGGATAAGATCAAAAAGCCCACATGCATAATAACTCCTAATCCTTGGAGGATTATGAAGTAACAACCAAGAGTCCTTTTTAGGAGTAGTTGCCGACCCTCTTTGTCCTTGGAGGATACAAAAAACTCTCCCCGTATAAATAGAAGGAGAGATATGGAAAAAAGAGTGAGAATTAATTAGAGAGAAAAATGACACAAAGTATATGGAATTAAGGTACACGATATTGAGAAAAATAAGAAGAAAATAGTTTTCTCCCCAAAATTAGCACACGCCACTTTTTGCTATCTCTCTTAGGGTTATCATAAAATTACCCAGATTAGATTTGAAAGAAAAAAAAATGCTAAACAAGTCGGAAAAGTGGAGCTACCACTCTACCAATTTTTCATACTTTTTTATGGGTACTTGATTGCGTTAATTATCGATAGAGACCAAACACTTAGACGACTCCTTTTACGTAAAGGTTTAAATCTACACTATAAGAGATAATTCTTTATTTAATTCTTTAATATTTGAATATATGATTACTTGATTTAACGACATGATCTTAGGCCCTTTAAATAGAAATTTTTTTTGTTTTATTTCGTTTCTCTATAATATGCATGATCTTTCATTTGATATTAGAGTCTCTATTAAATCTTTGATTGTATTTTTATTAATTATGATTAACTGCATGAGTTAGTTATTCTTTATTATAAATCTTATGTTTTTGGTATTTTATATATGCTTAAAATTGAGATTTAGGCTTAAATCGAGTGGGGGGCATGCGAGGTTGACGTTAGACGTTAATGCTTATGTCGTGCGAAAAATACTAGCTAGTCATGAATTAGGTGCATGATAGGCTAGGCTAGTCCTACACCGAGAGTACAATAGGCCAAGCCTACTAGCTAGGTAGTCACATGCTAAGGACGTGACGAGTCAAAGCCCTACCGGACAATCGCGTGCTAGACACACTATAGGCCTAACATGTCTCGCACATGCAAGGCCTTCTAATCAAAGCCGATCACATATGATATGCTAAGCTTGCTGGGTAGGCTAAGTCATGCGTTGGATGCATGATATAGCAAGCACGTGCTAGGCATGCACCAAGGCTAAGGCTAGGCTATGACATGCCTAATACATGCCGAACGTGCACTACGCATATGCATGGTCGAGGCATGTAGCATGTCGGGTATGCATACACACGAGGTAGCAATGCCAAGCCCATGTGTGTGCTAGGTAGTCGGTAATGGGTAGGTCGGGCATGTATGAGTGCACCGAGTCGAAGGCTTAGGCATCGAAGCCCGCGGGCCTTCGAGGCCTAAAAGCCTATTGGCCCAAAGCTCGAAAAGTCTCAAAATTGTAATTTAAATTTTTTTGATACATTTATAAAATGATAAAAAAATATATTTATAATTATGATTTTAATAAAATATGTTTCATTAGTATGCCATGTATCAATGTGAATAAAGCATAGGTAAATGGTATGGATGAGTCGACCTAGTTTATAGGAATGAATGTTTATAATTTTTTGATCAATAGGGCACGCATGTCCTAACTTGTCTATTACTCTATTATATTTCTCTTTTTATCTTACTCTCCTTGAATGTAACTCGAGGTTTCTTATTCAAATAAATGTAAAATTAGAAGATAAAAATTAGATTTGATGTAAGAAGAAGAACCTAAAAAGTGAAGACAAACTTAAAGAATTTGTAATAATTTTTCACCTAGGTATTTGATCTACTAGTCTTCTTGTGCTCGATGGGGTTAGTATTAAAGATCCATTGCCATTCATTAGTTCTTATATCATGCACGAGATATATGTATTTATATTATATAATTGATATTTAGTATGCATGATAGGAGTAATATTATTATTAACTACCATGCATGTTAGGATGAGACCTATCAAATTAAACCCTTCAAATAAAATATCAAGTTTATTACCTTCTAATGTTATAAGGATGGAACTCTCTTGATCATTGTTGTTTTTTTAAGATAACTTAAGGTCACTTCTTCCTCTAGGGAAATAAATCGTGGGCTATGCGATGTCCTCGAACATTAGGTCTAACTTGAAATGAGTTGTTAGGTTTATTGAGATAGCTAAAGGTCTAATAAACTTATAGGAAAATATTGGTTTTTACATAAGATATGATATGATAAAAAGTTATCTTGCCAATGAGATTAGGAATTGCACGAATGTAATTGGTAAGGAGTTACCTACCTAATCCTTCATATATAACTTATTGAAATAACTCAAGGTTAATGTATGTTAAAAGATAGGATCCGAACCCACTAAGAAAAATGAATCAAAAAGTTTACTCGAGTCCTATATTGAAGGTTATAGAACTTGAAGAAAATAATAAGAGCGAACATAGATTTTGCTTCTTTAATTTATGATTTGTTTTATTTTATGTAATTCGAGATAACCAAACTATACATTTTTCTATCCTATCGAGTTGCACTTGTATGACTAACAACACATCAATATGATCAATCAAGCTAAAGCTTACTTGGGCTAGCAAATGAATATGAGGATAGTCCTTCAACATGAGAAAATTCTCTATACAATAGAGAAACCTCTCCTAATTAAGCCTTCTTAAGATCAAGCTAAAGCTTATATGACATAGGTCAAACATAGGGATGATGTGATCACCTCTTAAAGTATTATGCTATCTCGTTATGCTTGTTAGAGCATAGATGCTAACATAAAGGCATAAATGCCTTTAATATCATTGTTTGAGGAGAACTCAAGTTATGAGTGCTATGAGATAGTAAAGAAGCGCTTTAGACCTAGTATAGATAAGGGATCTAATGTCGAAAAGTACATCACTAAAATGATAAGCTATATCGACGAAGCTAGCCGAGCTTGAGGTTGAAATGGATGCTGAATTATCCATTACCTAGTATTGTAATCGTTACCTAAAAGTTTTAGATAGTTCATTATGAACTTTAACATGATGCACATGAAAAAGAATCTTGGAGAGTTACTCGTCCATGTTAAGGGAAGCTCGACTTGAAATTGATAAGAAAAATAAGAGTTACGTACTTCTTATTAGCAAGGAAAAAGGCATGGTAAAGGATAAGAAAAAGGCTAGCAAAAGAAGAAAAAGTCTTCAACTACGCCTAGCGAAAAGGTGAAAAAGCTCAAAGCTCAAAATAACCCAAAGGATGCAGTCTACTTTCATTACAATAAGAAACGACATTAGAAGTGCAACTGCAAGGAGTACTTAGAAGAGGTGAAGAAGAAATTTCTATAACCACCTCGGGTATTTATGTTATTTAAGCTAATTTTTCTATTTCTAATCCCACATCATGGGTATATGATACTAGATGTGGTATTGACATTTTTGAAATAGACATGAGCTTAGAAAAGGAAGAAAGATAGCATCGAGGGAGATCACATACACAATGACAATGGATCAAAAGTTAAACCATTAATTGTGTGCATTTATGAGCTAATACTTGCTAAAAGTTTTAAATTTTTTTTCATTTTTAAGAATAATGGTTACTTTTAAAAATGAGGTTTTATATGAAAATTTCTTGATTGATAATAATTATATATTTTAAACATAACTCCCATGTATGTAATATAAACACTAAAAGACTCAAATGATCTAAATAAATATATAATTATGGCATTGTCAACTTGGTCATATAAAAAAGAATTAATGCATGTATAGAATCACTTGATGATAATATGAATCTTGTTTACTTGGTAAAGAGACATGAATCCCTTTTAATGAAAAAGGAGAAAGTGATACTAAATAGTTTGGCCTTACACATAGAGTTGCATTTAGGCCCATGTTCACCCATGAAAGAGGAGCACATGATTATTTCATAATCTTAAGTGATAATAGTCACATTTTGGTTAAGTAAATTAGACATAAATCTTAAGCGTTTGAAAAATTCAAAAAATTTAGATTTAAAGTCAAGAAGTAAACTAGCAAAAGTATTAAGGCACTCGGATGAGATCGAGGTGATGAATACTCAAGCAATGAATTTAGATCACTTAAAAGGTCATCAAAAGTCTCTATCAATGGACACCATATGTTTGAAATGTTTCGAGTCCATAATGAGTCAAAATTTAAATCCATATCTCATTTTGGGATAAGCACTCGTTACTGCAACCTTTATATTAAATAGGATTCCAATTAAGTCTCTTTGATTCGACTTTATATGAGATATAGAAAGGAAAGAAAATAAATTTATCTTTCCTTAATGATTTAAGGCTATAAAACATATGTCAAACAATTTGATAAAGAAAAGTTAAAGCTTAAATCAATGAAGTATAAATATGTGAGATATCCAAAAGAAATAAATGGATATTGTTTTTCTAAAACTAGAACTAAGTGTTGTTCATGACTAGGTATGTTATTTTCCTTCGAAAAAAATTTATGGATGCTAAAAAAAGTGAGAGAAAATTAGAACTCAATGAGATTCAAGTAGACTCATGAATTAACACTCCATTAATGGAAACCCCAAGTAGATAAGTTACAAAATATTACAACTACCCATAAACAAAAACACAAGCACTTCATAAGTCTAAAAGGAGTTCATCAAAGGACAAGAGGATATGATCTTCTTATTTCAACACATGGTGATGTGTACTTTAAAAGTGAGAATGAAGCTAACACTTATGAAAAGACAATGTTAGATATTGACTCCTAGAAATGGTGAACGAAAAGAGTGCATAGATGACTTATCCTAATGGTTTTAAAGAATATGCAAATAAGATTTACAAGATGCAAAGGTCCATTTATGGACTTAAGCATGCCTCTAGGAATGAGAATTAATATTTTGGTGAAATAATCAAAGAGTTTGATATTTTTATAAAAACAAACATAAACCTTGTGTATACAAAAATTTAGTAGGAGCCTATAAGCCATGTTTATTCTATATAAAAATTTAAACAAACTACTTCTCGGTTTTGAACATTATCATGTTGCAATCCATAATAGATTGAGATATCTAAACTAAAATTTCCCCAAGTATGACATAAGAGCGCTGCTTACATTTTAAGAGTCAACATCTATAGAGATAGATCACTTAGAATATGAGGGTCTCCCAAGGTAGATATAATAACATGATACTAAAAGGTTTAGTATGAAAAAAAGGAGTTATTCCTAGGTCATATAACTTGATGACTAACAACAAAGAATCCATAGCATAAGCTAAAGAACCAAGGTCTCATCAAAGTCTAAGCATGTACTTGCGATGCTATCATCCGATTAGAGAGATTATCAATCATGGTGACATAAGGATAGAAAAGGTCCACACCGACAACAATAAAGCTGATCCTTTGATTAAACCTTTGTCACGGTTGAAACATAAGACCTTTACTCGATCATCGAAATTAAGAGACATGGCTGGTTGGCTCTCGTGTAAGTGAGAGATTGTTATTGTATGTGAATAAGATCCAACCATATTTAGATATGTTTGAGTTACTGTATTATTATATTATTTATTTTATTAATAATAAAAGAAGTCTTTCTATTAATTCTTATTATTTATATTTATTTATTGAATAGAATTAGATAAAATTTCATATGATATGTATTTGCATCGGTGATTGATCGAAAGATGTGAGATAAACACTAATACACATAAATGATATCATTAAATATCCCAAGTCATAACATTATCCATAATGGACATTGACTATATATAGTTAGACTTATGAGTGATATATTCATGCTATATGATAACGAGTAGGAGATCTCACGAGTTATTGGTATGATGATGCCAAAACAAGCACTTATGTGATTTATTTTAGAGAATATATCACTCGATTTGACTTGTCATGAGAACTCATTTAGTTTAGACTATGGGAATCTCATACAAGATGGATACAACTAGTTTTTAGACTTAAAGTCATCATGGTTATCTCATTGAAGGATTTATGTGCTTTGATACTCGTTTCGATGGACCTAGTAAAAGGTTGCACATGGTCGATTTGTTGGACGCACTAGGAATCTAATGGATGCATGTGGATGACTAAGACAAGATATGTCATACCTTATATGCTAAAGGAATTATCACATTACACTTCGATGAATGTATGTTCAAAAAATCTATGACCACGGTAGGATTATACCAATAGAGCGTAGATGGTTTACTATAAGAGCTAAGACATTTGAGAATTGAAGAAAACTTGTGTGATCATAATCAAAAAAGACTAATAACCAAGTTCGAGATTATACTTGTGGTAAGTGACATAAATATTGAATTGTATGGTAACCATGCTCGTGAAAGGTAATTATGGATTAATTAATCCTTCTAGAGAATTGGGTAGTCATGATACCTTGCTATAGGCCAATCTTAATTTATATATCAAAAGATAAAAAAAGTGTCATTTATTCTTGATACATTACTAACACATCTAGGAGCCTATTGAGTCACAAGTATAACTTTAAGCTTTCAAATAATAAAAGAAAAGCAAAGATGTTGGAAAAAAAATTCTAATTTTAAAAGTTTCCTATTATGAAAAAAGTTTTCTAAAATGAAAAATTTTCTATTTTAGAAATCAGTTTTCTAATTTGAAAGTTAGTTTCAAATTTGAAAGTAAATAACCTAAAAGAAAATTAGTTTCCTAAT
This sequence comes from Dovyalis caffra, assembly GCA_963924115.1. Lineage (NCBI taxonomy): Eukaryota > Viridiplantae > Streptophyta > Magnoliopsida > Malpighiales > Salicaceae > Dovyalis > Dovyalis caffra. Next base: position 1,900,708 of record CAWUPB010000058.1, read on the forward strand.
TTAGGTTTAAGAGTAATTTGGGAAATTATTTCCTAATATTAAAATTATCTAACCTAATTTATTTGCATAGTCCAAATTAATTAATTAAACTAAAAATATTTAGACCAATAGGTTTAATTAAAAGCCTAAATGATATTTTGGTGGGAGGATAAACATGAACCTTATTGTATAAGGATGAATGTTTTAAAGGATAAGATCAAAAAGCCCGCATGCATAATAACTCCTAATCTTAGAGAATTAGGAAACAATAGCCAAGAATCTTTTTTAGGACTAGTTACCACCCCTCCTTATCTTTGAAGGATAAGAAAAAAATCTTCCCCTATAAATAGGAGGAGAGATGTGGCTAAAAGAGTGAGAATTAATTAGAGAGAAAAATGACACAAAGTGTAGAGAATTAGGGCACACGACATTGAAAAAAAAATAAAGAGAAAATTGTTTTCTCCTCAACCCTAGCACACACCACTTTTTCTTTTCTCTCTTAGGGTTGTCACAAAATTACCTAGATTAGATTTCAAAAGTAAAAACACTAAACAAGTCAAAAACAATGGAGCTAGCACTCTACCAATTTTGAGTGCTTCTTTTATGGTGCTTGAACGATGTGGATTATCGATAAAGGTTGGATACTTGGATGGCTTCTTTTCGCAAAGGTTTAAATCTACACTACAAGAGGTAGCTTTTTTTTTAATATTTTAATTTATAAATATATGATTAGTTGATTCAACCAAAAGATATTAGGCCCTTTAAATGGAGAAAAATTCAAAACCCTTGTTCGATTGTCAAACATAAGGGAAGTGGTCGGTTGGCTTTAACGTAACCAAGAGATTTTTAGTATAAGTGTCCTAGATCCAATCTATTTGAATGGTTTGATTTATTGTATTATTGCATTTTAATATTAATAAAGTCTTTCAATTAATTCTTGTTTTCTATAATTTGATAAAATTAAATAGAAGTCCTTATGATATGCATTGCATTAATAATTAATTAATAGATGTTAGACAAATATCAATGTATTTAAAAGATATCATTAAATATCCCAAGTCGTAGCATATCAAGAATGGACATTGATAACATACGGTAAGACTTATGAGTGTTATGCTCTTGCTATAAGATAGCAATAGAAAATCTCACACCTACTTAACATGGTGATGCTAAAGCAACCACTTAGGTGAATAATGTTAGAAAACATATAACTAGATGTGACTTGCCATAAGAATCCTTTTGGTTTAGTCTATGAAAATCTCATACAAGATGCGTACAAATAGTCCTTTAACTTGAAGTCATCACGGTTATCTCATTAGTTGATTTTGATGAGTTTAGTAAATAGATGCATGTAAACGATTTGTTGGGTGCATTAGGAATCTAATGAAGATAGGGTTATAAATGAGATAAGACACATCATTCCTTATATACTAAAAGAGTTATCATATTATACTTTGATGAATGTTTGCTCATGAATCTATGGCCATTGTGGAAGTATACCAATAAAGCATAGTTAGTTTACTTGAGAGCTAAGACATTTGAAGATTAAAGAAAACTTATGTGATTATAATCAAATATGCTTGTTGCATCACACTCGTGATAAATTGGAGAGAGAAGGTGAGAGAAACAGGACAATATATAGAAAAACAACAAAAGAAAAGTTTTATGTGTCTCTCCCTTAAAAAGGAAAATGTTGTTGCATCTCTCCCTTAGAAAAATATAGTGCATAAAAACCCTAAAAGATTTCTAGAGATAAAATTTTCTATACATAATAGTTGGAGCTAGCACACAATGATTTTTGTTACTTCTTATGTGAGTGTTTGAGCTGCATGGATTATCAATAGAGGCCGGACAACTAGACGATTCCTTTTCATAAAGTTTAAATCCTACGCTATAAAAGGTAATCACTTATTATTATCTTGTTAGATTTATATGATTAGTTGATTTAATAGCATGATTTTAGAAACTTTATATGAAGAAAAATAAAATTTTTATTTATTTCGTACCTTCATAGGATTCATAATCCTTCAATTACACCATTTAAGGTTGTGTATAGTAGAGAACCCCCTAGATTACTATCCTACATTCCAGGTTCCTCAACAGTAGAAGATGTGGACCATGCTCTTCAATTCCATGATGAGGTTTTGGCTAAAGCACGAGTCCGTTTGCAGCAGGCCTAGGGACACATAAAGAGGTTTTATGATGAACAGCACATGAAAGTTATTTTTGAGCTCTGAAGTTTTGTATGGATTAAGCTCCCTCCACACCGCCTAGTCACAGTAGCTGACAAGAAGCACCACAAGTTGGTTAGTGATTTTATGGTCCTTACCAGATTAAGGAACGCAATGATCAGGTTGTATATAGGCTGATTTTGCCAATTGTAAGCTGAATTCATGATGTATTTCATGTCTTTCTTTTCAAAAGGTTTTGGTCACTCCTCTAAAAGGTTCTTACACCACTTCCTTACATGATGAATGGGCGTATGGTACCAATTATTCAGTGTATTCTTCGTTCCAGGCTTACCAGAGGGAACTTGGAGGTTTTGGTGCTTTGGCAAGGACTAATCGAGGTGGAATCCAGATGGGAACCACTAACTAAGTTCTAGAATGTTTAAATAGATTTTGAGCTTAAGGATAAGCTCAATGTCAAGGGAGAGAGTGATGTTAGGGATGCTTTTGTGGGACGTCCTTATAGGAGAAGAAAGGCCAGAAGAGAATTCAAAAGAATAGACTAACGATAATTTAGTTCCTAATTTAGTAACATCATTATTGTTATTTTTAGAAATACTTCCCTTTGATTTTTTTTTTTAAACATTATCAGTTATTGTGTTTTCTATTCCTAGCAGACTACCTAAAATAATGACACCTAAGCTTGTACTATTTAAAGGATATGTTTGAATAAGAAAAGCAAGCCAAATTTTTTTATAGTTGAATCAGAGATTGGTGCTCTCTCTCGATGAGCCCACCTTCAATCATCATAGGGTGCAAGCATAGAGCTAGTGCCACTAAGGGAATTACCCATGACTAATCCCTCACCAGGGTCATGACACTCAAATCTTGAAACAACCTTGCTTTTGGAACAAAAGTTAATGGTTAACATGTTTGAAGCTCTAGCCCGCTTAGAAACCTGAGGCTTAAATTACTGACACATTCCTGTAGATGTGGCAAACCTGAAAATAATTCAACAGCAATTACTGCACGAAGCCAAAAAACACAATTAGTTCAGAAAGGTGGCATAAAAAGACTGTTTCAATCTATATGGAATAGTCAATATCTGTGCATTCTGCAGCAATTATTCATTTTATTGAGCAATAATATCACATGATCGTAGACGATAGAAAGTACAAACAATCTCCAATTTTGAAACAATGCCAAAACCAGTCTGAAAACACAATCATCTAGCTTATGTCATCTGAAAGTTTAGTGTCCCCGTTTATCTAGAAAGTTGAAAACTTAAACAACATGTGATGCTTATAGTACCCCCTGGATTCACAATCTGTGAAGGGAAGTTAGGGTGATTCACTGAATCAGGAAATCCTTGAGTCTCTAGACAAAGAGCTGCATGAGGTTTATACACGAATCCACCTTTTCCCTTCTGATTCAAAGTGTTGCTTGTGTAGAACTGAACACCAGGTTGATTTGTTAATATCTCCATCACTCTTCCAGACTTCTTATCATGCACAATTGCTGCCTTATTAAACTTCTCTTTTGCACTTCCATCAAGTGCATAGTTGATGTCATAGCCATTAGCGAGTTTGTTGATCCTGCTTCCAATGGTGTTGGGTCTGAGAAAATCAAAGGGTGTTCCTTTCACTGTCACTATCTTTCCAGTAGGAATGAGCTCACTGTCAACAGGAGTGTAGTGCGAAGAAAAGATCTGAATTTCCTCTGACAATATATCACCACTATTGTGGCCACCTAGGTTCCAATAGGCATGGTTGGCTAGATTGACTGGAGTAGCCTTGTTTAGGGATTTTGCTTTCATTTTTATGCTCAATTTGTTGTCTCCAAGGAGCTTGTATTCCACAATCACATGGAGATCACCGGGGAATCCTGCGAACATGAAAAATGTATTCATAACTTTAATGTCTGTTGCATGTGTCATTCATGCTCGTTAGCTTTATGTGTTGTGCTTCTAGCAAGTGCGAAAAATTATGGCCTTGACAGATTATGCTGACCTTCTTCACCATCAAAACTGTGATATGCAAAGACAATGTGAGGAGTAAATCCTTCTGGGCTGTACTTTTTCACTTTCCAAACAACCTTACTGAATCCTTTAGAGCCACCTAATATCCATGTAAGCAATTCATTCAAACAAAATAAGGTATCTCTTCAATTCAAGTTGATAGAAAATTCAATCAATATTAGGAAAAATTCTACTTTGCTATCGAAGGTGTAGTGAAATGTATATTTTACCATGAAGCGTATTCTTCCCGTCATTAGCAACTAGTTTATATAGAGTTCCATTCAGAGTAAACTGAGCACCAGAAATTCTATTAGCAACTCGTCCCACAATGGCTCCAAAGCTAGACGAATCATTCTGCACACATATATCACTCATATATGAAAGGAAAACAAAGAAATTCTAAATGGCAATTTTTAGGTCTTGGCATTTGAATCACAGTCCAGCACATACATCACACCACATCTAAAAATTCAGATGGACAAATTAGTCAATTCGAAGGGGAGTATGAGTGATAAATGTCAAAAATCATCCTAACATCATATGACATCCTCTGCTAAAAGCATATTCAATGGCTGTCCCTATGAACAAGAATCGATCAAAAATCTATACATGGAGATGAATCATGGCATTAGCAAAAGCAATTAAAGAGATTGATTTAGTGATTGTAAAAGATATGAAAGTATTTGCTTGATATTACAAAGATTAAAAATTAAAAAGAAAAGGCAAAATGTTTGATTATTCTTTGCAACCAAGTTACAGATGGAATCCATCACAGCAATTAAAAAAAAAAAAAGACAGGTCAAATAAAAGCAGAAGTGAAATAAAAATTGATTTGCTTGTTAAAGTCCACATATATCCCACATAGTCAAAGGAAAAATCACATGGTTAGACTCTATAATGCAGTTTCAAAGATAAAGAACTTTTGAAGCTAATCAAGAGACTCCATGAGATAAGACAAAGATCAGACTATCAAGAAGAAAAAAATTATTTTTCGAAGTAATGAAACTTCCACTGAAATATTTGCGTACGACAAATTATACAGCTAGCAGTTCCAGATGCAACGTTTTTGTCTAGCTAATACGAGTAATATTTTGTTCATGTAATCCTGCAGGACCACCACCTTGTTTTGGATGTCCTTAGCTTCAAAAGAGTCACAAAGAGACAGATAGCGTGTACGAACAACCATCTATGTGGATCAATGTACAAAAGGATGACAAATGATCATCCTGTCATTAAACAAAAAGATCAAAAAAGAAAAAGAAATATCTCACCAGGTATTCCTTAATAGTATCATAGCCAAGAACAACATCAGCTAAGTTTCCTGTTAATTAACACCAGGAAGAAACAAATTTAGCATGAGTTCTTGAACTTGAAAAGCACTATATATATATATATATATATATATATATATATATATATATGCGTGCTCAGAACAAAGTAACAAGCAGCAACATTTTCAAGAATGGAAAAATGGATGAAAGAAGATAAAAACATATATACCGTATTTATCAGGGAGAACAAAGGAGATGACACGTGCTCCATAATTAGTAACTTTCATAGACAAATTTCCTTTCTTGAGCTCAAATATCCCGATCTCTTCCTTTGTTGCAGAGCCGGTAGTGAAAAACCCAAAAATCATCAACAAGCTCAAGCTCAGACAAAATAACACCGAAAACTTGGCCATCTTATCCGCTTCCAATATGGAAATGTGTTTGCTCTTTATCTGAAGAAATGTGTTTTATACATATGCGGCATAAGAGAGAGTTATGGGTGCGCTCTGTGCATTTAAACTGATAGTATATTAAACAGCACTAGTATTTTCACAAGTCCTGTCTCGCGGATTAAAAAAAAAAAAATACATAAATTATTTTTAAAAAATTACTTTAATTTTATACTCCTGTTATGTTATGCATTTATTAAATATATTAAATTAAAACTTAATAAAAATTTAAGTAATTTTTAATCAAAAATTTATATTTAACTAATTATTTTTTATATTTTTCATAATTTTTTTATAAAAAAATATTTACCTATCTTTATCCACATCCTTATATAAAAAATTTATAATTATTTAAGAAAAAATATCAAAATCAATGGATTTTTAACTAAAAACTTATTTTGTAAATTATATTTTTAAAATAGTTTTTTCCTTAAATTTTTTAATTAAAAATAAAAGTAAAAAAAATAAGGATTAAAGTGATCAAAATAAAACAAAAAAGGGACTAAAATGAAATAAAAAAAATGAATAAAATGTAATTAAAAAAAATTATGAGAAAAAAAAACAATGTTTAAAAAAAAATCACAATATAATTTATAAATTTTTTTAGAATAAATACTTTCAGAAAATTTTAAAACTACAAAAATATCAATGTATAATAAAAAAAATACATATAAGTATGTTAAATAATATAAATAAACTTGGATAAATAATATTTCAAATAATGTAATTAAATAATAAATAGTTTTTTTATCTTTTTCTAACAAAGAGTGAGGGCTGTAGGCATACAGCTGTACTTTTCTTCTCAGTTTGCTCTTTTATTGATAGCTAATGTGTTGACTTGGTAAAGGAATGAACGCAACAATTAAAAAAATACACAAGTGGGGTCTGCCAGGTTGGAGAAATCAAGAAAAAAAAAAAAAAAAAAAAAAAAGAAGGAGATGTACAGTAATGTGGAAATATGAGCAAATTATAAATTAGTCGCTTCTATTTTAAGAGACAAATTAATTAGTCTTTTTTTCCTCCCAAAAACTAATCATTAGTTTTTATATTTTAAAATCTAGTCATAATTTAATCCTTTTACTCATTTTTAATTTATTTTAATTTTTTTAAGAAATAAAAAAAAATATGAAAAAATATAAAAAGATTAATAGGAAAATAAAATATTTTATGAAATAAAAATAATATTAAATTAAGCATATTCAACACTGATTATTTAAAAATATAATTATTTTTAAAAATGTTAAAATCAATGAATTTTTAACTAAAAAATTATTTTATAAATTATATTCTTAAAGTAATTTTTTCTAAAATTTTTTAATTAAAAATCATATTAAGAAAATAAGGATAAAAGTGATCAAAATAAAACAAAAAAATGAATTAAAATGAAATTAAAAAAATGACTAAAATGTAATAAAAAATTTTACGAGCAAAAAAAGCAATTTTTTTTAAAAAACATCAAAATATAATTTATAAAATCTTTGGGAATAAATACCTTTAGGGAATTCTAAAATTACAAAAATATCAATATATAATGAAAAAAAAAACACAAACATGAGTTATGGTAAATAATAGAAATAAACTTGGAAGAATAATATTTTAAATAATTCAACTAAATAGTAAATAATTTATTATTATTTTCCTAATAAAGCGCGAGGGTTACATGCATACAGCTGTACTTTTCTTCTCAGTTTGCTATTTTAATGATAGCTAATGTGTTGAGTTTGCAAAGGAATGGACGCGACAATTAAAAAAATACACAAGTGGGGTCTGCCAGGTTGGAGAAATCAAGAAAATGAAAAAAAAAAAAAATGCGATGTACAGTAATGTGGAAATATGAGCAAATTATAAATTAGTCCCTTCTGTTTTGAGAAACAAATTAATTAGTCCATTTTTCCCCCAAAAACTAATCATTAGTTTTTATATTTTCAAATCTACTTATAATTTAATCCTTTTACTCATTTTTAATTTATTTTAATTTTTTTAAGAAATAAAAAAAATATAAAAAAAATAAAAAGATTAATAGGAAAATAAAATATTTTATGAAATAAAAATAATATTAAATTAAGCATATTCAACACCGATTATTTAAAAATATAATTATTTTTAAAAATGTTAAAATCAATGAATTTTTAGCTAAAAAATTATTTTATAAATTATATTCTTAAAGTAATTTTTTCTAAATTTTTTTAATTAAAAATCATATTAAAAAAATAAGGATAAAAGTGATCAAAATAAAACAAAAAAATAAATTAAAACGAAATAAAAAAGAACGACTAAAATGTAGTAAAAACTTTTACGATAAAAAGAACAATGTTTTTTTTTAAAACATCAAAATATAATTTATAAAATCTTTGGGAATAAATACCTTTAGAGAATTCTAAAACTACAAAAATATCAATATATAATGAAAAAAAATACAGAAACATGAGTTATGGTAAAATAATACAAATAAACTTGGAAGAATAATATTTTAAATAATTCAACTAAATAGTAAATAATTTATTATTATTTTCCTCATAAAGCGCGAGGGGTTACATGCATACAGCTGTATTTTTCCTCTGAGTTTGCTGCTTTAATGATAGCTAATGTGTTGACTTGGCAAAGGAATGAACGCGACAATTAAAAAAAAAAAACACAAGTGGGGTCTGCCAGGTTGGAGAAATAAAAAAAATGAAAAAAATAAAAATAAAAATGCAATGTACAGTATTGTGGAAATATGAGCAAATTATAAATTGGTCCCTCCGGTTATGAAAAACAAAATAATTAGTCTTTTTTTTCAAAAACTAATTATTGAGTCTTTATATTTTGAAATCTATTTGTAATTTAATCCTTTTTACTCGTTTTTAATTTATTTTGATTTTTTGTTTCAAGAAATAGAAAAAGAAAAAATATGAAAAATATAAAAAGATTAATAGGAAAATAATATATTTTGTGGAATAAAAATAATATTAAATTAAGCATATTCAACACTAATTAAATGTTTTGAAATCTACATGTAATTTAATTTTTTTTTGCTCATTTTTAATTTATTTTGATTTTTTTCAAGAAATTGAAAAAAAAATATGAGAAAAAATATAAAAAGTTTAATAGGAAAATAAGATTTTTTTTATGAAATAAAAATAATATTAAATTAAGCATATTCAACACTGATTAAAAGATTAAATATTAGTTTTTGAAACAAAAAGATTAATTAATTTACTTCTTGAAACTAGAGGGGCTAATTTATAATTTACTTATCGGAATACTTTCAATACTTTGTGAGTAATAGCATGCGTCCCGCGCATTGTCATGCAGTGAGATATGCATTGTTCTCATGTGCTCAATTATACATAGAGGGTTCTATCAATTCATTTAATAATTATAATAAAACATTTTGAAACAATTTAAAAAATTTTATTTCAAAAATTTTAAATAAATATATTTTATAAGAATGAAAAATAAAGGGCCTTATATATATATCAAACAATAATAAGAAAAAACAAATACTAAATGATGACTACAATAAAAGGCATTTTGTGCAAAACTATTATTTAAAAGAATCATGCATAATATTTTTTAAGAAAAATTCAAAAGAAAAGAATGCGAAGTTGAGCAATATAAAATTGCTAATGAAATGTTGCTTGATAAAATCAAATATTTTATTAGAAACATGTATAACAATTGACAATTAAAATAAAATCGGGATAGATTTTAAAATTTTAGATGGTCATAGCTTTCATCGTATTTTTTATCTATAGTTTGTTTGTCATGATATGATCAAACATGTAGGATATTAATTATTGGGTAAAAAAAATAAAAAAAGAGAAGAAATATTATGTCAAGATAAGCAAATGAACCTAAAAAACTATGTTTTAACTTGATAGAATACAAAATGATAGAGATTTTATATATATGTAAAATGATAAAACTTCAATGACCCAAAAAAAAAAAAAAACAAATCATAGAACACAAATTAATATGAAAAACACAATTTCACCAAAAGGCTAAAAAAAAAATTAGGAATCATACAATAAAAGAGCCCATCATGCATAAAGTAGGAGCAAAAATCACGCATAACAAAACTTTAATTATCAAAATAAAGTAAGGATCAAATGATACGAACAAAAAAATAAAAAATAAAGTTTTATGTTAAAGAAAAAAAAAGAGTTAGGAACAATAAAAATGTAAATATTATTGTGAAATAAATGATAACAATAAAAGAAAGTAATGATAAAAGTAAATAATTAGAGAGGAAGATGTTTAAGAGGGTTGGGGAGAAAGATGATAGAAAACTAAAATTTATTTTTCCTTCACTCAACACATATATAGGTGAATGTTACTCAAACTTCCGGATCGGAGATTTAATAAGGAATAAATACATACATATATGACAATGGTGAATTGAATCACAAAGAGGGATGTGAATGGTACATATATATATATATATATATATATATATATATATATATATATATATTTGTTCATTACACACTATAAAAAAAACTAAAAAATAACGACGAAATCAACAACGGACATAAAGTTATTCGCAAATAGCGTCAAATTAGTGAATGAGTAACGATTATTATCAATCCCTAGACATTTTGAGCTAATAGTGACGGCTATCAATATAACACCCCCAACCTACGACCTAGTAGGTCAAGAATATTATCATTATTGACTTACATTCAAAGTGCAATAAATGTAAGCCAACAAGGTACTATGTTTTTCGTATGTCATTACTAGGTATGGTTTTAGCTACGAAAGCCAAACTATGACGGGTAGGTCCTAAACATCGACCCAAAACGCACTACAAAGTTTTCATACTTTACCATTTTATTTAAATTATTTGGATTCGAGTGGACTAGATCTATGACACTCGATTTTCTAAAATTTCTTTTCTATTAGCTTCGTATAAATTTATTTAATTGTTACCTGCTATTCATTGTTTAATTTCTTTTATCCTCACTAATTACCATTTACTAATATTATTTTCTTACCATTTTTATTATGTTATCTTATTATTAATGCTAACATGTAAGAAATCAAATTTTAGGGATTACATTAACTATGATTATACTATTATCTTACTATTACTATTTCGATTAATATACGGATTGTCTTTAATTTACATAAATCAATTTATAGCCACCTACTACAAATGGCTTATTATTCATTTACATATATCTCATTTCTAACTAACGACTCACTTTTTCATAGATTTAACTATCATATAAAAAGAAAGATGCTATATGCGAGAAAATAAACTAAAATGCCGAGCACTACAATAACTATAGTACGGAGAAGGTTCACCTTGCAACCACATCCAAGATACACACGATGCACGAGTGACCTTGGTAGTCGGTTCAAATGTGAATATTGCCATATGTATTTTTAGTACCTATACCATAGAAGCTTGGTGAGCGATAGCATAGTAAGATAATCCATGTATGACGTGTATGTAAATGAAATGTACACAATAATGTGTATGCTCTTTGAAAAATTATTTTTCATGTCATAAATACCACATCATGATCTCTCTAAAAAAATCTTTTTTGTCTTTAAACATGTCCCATCATAGGAACTTTAGGTTTTCATAATATGTCTAGAGAACTAGACTAGTCTACTAATGTGCCTTGTCGAGTCTCTAAAAGTACATGTCCGCACCTACTCGACCACGAACCATAAACCATAAATGGTATGAAAAACCCATGAAGCCTTCCTCATAAAACCACCGAAAGTCATAAAATTTTTGTAACCATGAAATATTTCAAATTGCTATTGAAAAATTTTTAAAGGAAAAATCCTTTTTCATGACTTAAAACCCTTTCCATGAAATCTTTTCCATAACTTGGCATGCATATGCATTTTTAATATAAATGCATAATCATTATGATTCTATGTAGTGCATGCCATGAATGATATGTATTTATACCATAATGATGCATGTTTCAATATTATAAATGCACCAAAACATTCATACCTTGCATTGTCATCCAAACTATTACAAACAAGAAAACATCAACACAAGCATCACATAACACACATTGGTAACAAACCAAGGTATTAAACTTCATCAATCATCAATTTCATAACCATTACACATAGTAAACACATAATGCACATTCTTGGAATGAATCGAATTACATAATACCTATGATACACAAATTAAACCATAAACCCTATTCTTTCTTAATATGGCTGAATGTGTCATTTTATTAGGCTAGGTAAATTTTTTCAATTTCCATGCTAATTCATTCAATTATATTTTTATAACAAGAATTTAATCAATTAAGCATTCATAAGCTAAAAGCATGTAAAAACTCTAATTTGGGCCTAATGGGTCGAAACCCTACCTAGGGTAACCTAGGTTAGTTTTTCAATTTTAATGAAATTTCTCATATGCATTCATCAATTCATACTTAATTAACTTATAATAAACTAATAATTCATCAAATAAACAAAGAAATTAAAACCACGATTTTCTTAGTTTTAGGTCAAATGTACCTTTTTAAGTAACTAGGGAAATTTTCAATTCTAATGTAATTTTTCATACTCAATCATCAATTCATGTTTAACTAACATATAATCAAGTGATAGTTCATCAAAGAAATCAAAGCATCAAAAACCCTAAAATTACCATTTTGGGTTGAATGGTCCTCAAGGAATTAACCTAAGAATTTCTTGTTTCTAACACCTATTTTCATGCTCAATTGACATATTCTAACTTCAATTTCATTAATTTTCAAGTCAAAATCATTTCTCCTAATTTTTTCTCACTAAAAACCCTAACCCCGGTTTTCAAAATTAATTTAATCAAACATAAATTAAGGATTCCAAAATCACAATTAACATTCAATAACACTTTTTTGTGGTGTAGATGAGATTAAATTACCTTTAATACTCCAATTAATCCTTGGAAAGTTGAATTACTTAAAAAATTCTTCTTCCCCCTTTCTCACTAAACGTTTCGTATAATCTTCAAATTTTCCTCTTTGGAATTTTTTAATGTTTTAACTTGAATTCTAAACTTGATTAGGTGTTTTAGGGTATTTAAAAGTGTTTAGGTGGAAATGTGAGTGGAATTCTATGGGAATTTTGCAAGAGTTTCCCCTAATTTTTCTAATTTTCTAACCATTTTTCCATTTCTCTACCACCCATATTTATATGTAAGCTTGGGTGGAAATTTTCTATATTTGACTCCATCTCTACCCTTCATTTGGTTTAATCTTGGCCTTTGATTTCCCTTTTAATCTCATCCTTTCATTTGGTTTAAATCGTAACCATCAATTATTTCTTTAATTCTTAACTCTCCATCTAACCCAACTCTCCATCTAACCCTCTTCTTTAAATCCTATCCTTCCATTTGTGTTATGCATGAATTATACTCAAATAATTGAGTGAGAATGGCGGTAAGAAGGAGAGAAAATCTCTCCCAAAATTTCTTAATTTTAGTCTCTTAATTTATTAATCTTTCCTACAATTACTCTTCCATAAGTCCTTCAATTATTCAATTGATCACTTTAGACACTTTCTTTAAAGGTTTTCTAACAAATTTTCACTTTCTAAAGTTCATTCTTAATTTAATTTTAAATTTTAAATTTTAATTTTATGCAATTGGGTCCCTCATTACATAATTTTTATTCCACTCCTTTTCAAAAATTAATTTATTTCCATAATGAATTCAAAAACTTCTTATAAGAATTTATTCATCATCGACATAATTTTTATACACTTATTTAAGCCCTCAAATTAATTACTTTGTGTAAAAATGCACTTATTTCTATAGAAAATATTCCGTATGCATAGAAAAATTCATCTAAGTTCATGGAATATTCCTACACCTCCTTAATGATTTTTTATATCCACTGGATAATTTTCATGCACCTCTAAAACACTTAAAATAACTAATTTACCTACAACACACTATTCATGCACTAAAAAGTTCAAATAAAATGATAAGTGAACATCACAAAATTCATCAAATGGTATCAAATAATCTGGCACCCCTCTAGCAAATCTTCTATACAAACGAAATTTTTTTAATGCATATTTAAGATGCTCAAAATATTTATCTTGCATAAAAAGCTATTATTCATGTATTAAAAATCAAATAAAATATTCATGCAACATCGAAAAATTATCCTAAGCATATCAAATATTCTATCAACCTCCATACAATCATTCCATGTCCATGAAATAGTTTTCTCACACCTCTAATATATTTTTTATTTATTTAGTAATGATTCGAGGTATTACACCCTTCCCTCCTTATAAGAATTTCGTCCTCAAAATGTTTAGCTAAACTCGGGATATCGAGCTTGCATTTCACTTCTCTTTCTCAAGTAACTTCCTCAACTTCATGGTTTCTCCATAATACTTTTAATAAAGGAACTTCTTTATTCCGTAAGTTTTTAACTTCTCGATCCAATATTTGTATCGATCCTTCCTCACAACTCATGCCATCTTTGAGATCTAGTAGCTCATTATTCAAGTACTAGGTGATACTTGCTAAAAATGATATTTAATAAATTTAAAAGTATTAAAAATATATGAAAAATATTTTGTGATCATGGAATGATCGTAATAAGGTGTTAGACTATTCGGAATAGTTAAAATAATTTTTCATATTTAGTGAATATTTTAATGGATTTTTCGGTGCATGAGTAGTGACTTTTATGTGAAATAATTAATTTAAGCATGTTAGATATGTATGAAAATTATTTTTTTTTGCATGGAACATTTGCTAGAGATGTGTTAGATTATTCGATACCGATGGATGAATTTTTTGATATACTGTGAATATTTTATTTAAATTTTATTGTGCATGAAAAGTGTTTTGAGATAAATTAATTAATTTAAGTTCTTTAAAGGTATAAGAAAAATTACCCAATGCATACAAAAAATCATTTAGGATGTGTAGGAATATTTTATAAACTTAGATGAATTTTTCTATGCATAAGGAATATTTTCTATAGAAAATAGTGTATTTTTACATCAAATAATTAATTTAAAAACCTATATAAGTGTATAAAAATTATATAAATGATGATTAAATTCTTTTAGTAAGTTTTTGAATTTATTATAAAAAGAAAATGAATTTTGGAAAGGTATGGGATAAAATTTTAGAATTAGGGACCTAATTGCATAAAATTACAAGTTTGAACTTTTAAATTAAATTAGGTATGAACTTAAAGAGTTAAAAAGTTGTAAGAAAAGCTTTAAAGGAAGGGCTTAAGGTAATTGATTGAATAATTGAAGGAATTAAGGATGAGTAATTAGAAAAAAACTAACAATTTGAAGGACTAAAATTGAGTAACTTTTGGGAGGAATTTCTCCGAGCTTTTGCCATCCATTTCATCTCATAATTAAGGTGAAATTAATGCATGCACAAATGGGAGGATTATATTAAAAGAGAGTTGTTAGATAGAGGGATAAAATTCAAAGACTAAATGGGTGGTTAGCATGAAACCAATTGAAGGGTTAGGATTAAAAAAAAAAAGAGCCAAGATTTAACCAAATAAAGAGTTATGATGGAGTCAATCAAAGAAAAAAGTGCACCTAATTTGCCTATAAATATGGGTGGTAGAAATTATGGAAAAATTTAAGGGAAACTCTTGTAAATTTTCCTTAGGACTCCACCAAAACTTTCACCTAAACACCCTAAATCAACTAATTAAACAAGGAATTCAAGCTACAAGATAAAAAATTATCCAAAGAGAAAAACTTTAAGATTGGGCCAAATTAAGTCGAAAAGAGGGAGGAAAGAAATTTCATCTTTCAATAACAAATTGGAGCTTGTTTATGTAAGTTACTCTCACCTACACCATAAAGAGTGTTTAATTGATGCTAATTGATATTTTGTATGCTTTAATCTATCTTTATTAGTCTTAATTTTGAGAATTAGGGTTAAGGTTCTTGATGAAGAATAATTGAGGAATATAAATTTAAGTTAGTAATTCATGTAATGGAAGTCTAAACATGTCAATTGAGATTAAAATTGATAATTACAAATAAAAAATTTCTAGGGTTAGGAAGAACAACCCATTCGGCCCAATTCTTAAATTTTAGGATTTTTTATGCTTAGCTTATTTTGGTGATTTACCACTTGATTAGGTGTTGATTAATTATGAATTGATGATTGAGTGTAAAAAATTATACTAAAATTGGAGAATTTTTACTAAATTCATTAAGTATTCGATCCAAAATGCTAAATTTTAGGGTTTGATTTCTTTTGTTTAGTTAATGAGTTATTGGTTAATTAGGAGTTGGTTAAATATGAATTGATGAATGAAAGTGAAAAAATTTCATAAAAATTGAAGAATTTTATCTAAATTGCTTAGGCCAATATTCGGCCTAAAATGGGAATAAATTAAGGTTTAAGTGTAATTGATTTCTAATACTTCAATTGATCAATTTAGACTTGCATTAATGTAATAAGATGAATTATAATGAGTAAATATATTGAAATTAAAAAAAAAAACAAATTAGCTTAGATTACCTAAATTAGGGTTTAGGCCCATCAAGGCGCAATTCATAGTTTCTCCTCTACTTGATCAATGAATGCCTAATTGAATTAGTTTATGAAATTAATATTTAATTCAATGAAATTGTATGAGAAATTGATGTTGGAATTGGGAAGAAAATGTTTGGTTTAGGTATGGATATTATTCGGCCTAAGGTGGGAGCTTTCGGGTTTATGTTTTCGGTTTGTGTAATTCATGTGTAATTGAATTCCTTGGATGCAATTTAATGTGTTTATTTTGGGTATGCTTGTGTGAAACTTATAATGTTGATGGTTATGACAATGCATGGTTTTATATTGTGTAATGGTGCCATTATTTGATATGGTTTGGAATTATTTTAGTGAGGTAATGTATATGTTACATTTTACGTTATTGAATTATGCATTATCATGACATAAATCAATTTCTTTCATGACATGCATTTCATGACATTATAATGGTTAAGCATTTCCAATAAAATCCATATACATGCCAATGTTTTGACGATGATTTTTAAAGTTAAGAAAAAAGAGGTTTTATGTCATGGCCTTTCCAATGGAAATTGAAAATATCTTATGGAATGTAATTTTCATGGTTTTCATGATTTTAATGAGGAAGGCTTTATGGGTGTTCCATACAATTATGATTCATGGTTTAGGAACAGGTAACTACGGATGTGTACTTTTAGAGACTCGCCAAGATGCGTCCACATATGGGTTTGGTTCGCCGGACATATTATGGAAACCCTAAAGTACCTATTATGGGACATGTCCAAAGAAAAAAAAAGAATTTTCGGACTAAACATGAGAAGAATTTCACGAATTGAGAAGGGATTTATAATACACACGCAAATGATTTTTGCATGCATTTCATTTATGTGCTTAACATGCATAAATTAACTTACCGAATCGTCGCTCACTTAGTTTTTCTTGTGGTGTAGCTAGCACGGGTAATCATGACACACTTCACTGCTGAACTATTTATCAAGGGATGTACACATCGCATATACATCGAGCGAGGGTTTCGGATTTCAAATCGATCTACTAAATGCTCGTTTTCTTTTTAGTACTGGGTATCATACTATATGTGCTAAGATTGACTTATTTATTTTATGCTATCTTTAAAGCTATGGAAAAATGAACAGAAAACTAGCTTTGTGATGTAAATTAAAGAATAAGCCACTTTTGTAGTATGTGACATTAAACTAGTTTTTGTATGTTAAGGATAGTTTGTATATAACAAAATATCAATAGTAAAATCGTAGTATAACTATAATTATTATAGTTTTTTTTTAAAAGTTATTTCCCCATGTGATAAAATCAATAGTAAAATAAGAAAAAATGAAATTAATAAGACAAAAACCATAATAAATGGTAATTAATAAAAATAAAAGAAATTGATCATTGAATGTCGAGTAATAACTATTTGCATTTATATAGACTAATAAAAAGGAATTTAGGAAAACCGAGTGACATGGGTTTAGTCATTTAAATCCAAGTAATTTAAATGAAATAATAAAACATAAAAAAATTAATATTGCAATTTAGATAAAAGGATAAGATCTAAGACTTAAATAGTAAACTTCGCTGTGTATTCCATGCATAAAAGTAGTATGTATAAATTACGAGTGCCTTGTTAGCTTGCATTTATTGGACTTTAATTGTAGGTTAATAACAATAATATTCTTGATCTTATAGACCAACATTGAGGGTGTTATAGATGTGGTATCGGAAGCGAGTCTTACCGAAACACATCCAAGATATATGAGAAGCGTCCTTGGTAATCAATACTTATGTTTGATACTTGATTGTGATGATCATTCAATAAATGTAATTAATGATTATGAATGATATGTTTATTGCTATAATGGAATTAATGTCTTGTGATTGATCGTTATGTGTATGATGATGCTATGAACAAAATGAATAATATAGTTTATGTCGCTTATGCATAAATTAGAGGGAAACGATGCCACCAAAGAGGGTAGTTAATAATAACAACATTAATAGCAATACGGGGTTGAGTCGAGAGTCGATCGATCAAGAAGGAAAACTAATGGAGCCGTTTAGAAGGCGGTAAGAAATGATGGAGATGCAACGGGAAAGACATGAGGAACAATTACAAAGAATATCGTAAATGAGTCGACGTGGCTCGACCGAGGCTCATCTACCTTAGAGAGCTGAAGTAGTGGAATGTTTCCAAAGGTTCAATCTTAAGGAATTTAGGGGTGGTCCGCCCTAATATTGTAGAGGAATGAATCAAATATATAGAAGTCATCTTTAAGCACTTGGGTTTAAGTGATACCGATCGTGTGGCATGTACGACATATTGGTTGATGATGCTTAAAACTATTGGAAAATTATGAAGGCATCTCCTAAAGTAACAAGACTTACTTAAAGTCAATTCAATGAGTTGTTTGATCGAAATATTTTTCAAATACAATAAGATCCTAAAAAATCCGGGAATTTCTCTAGTTGATGCAAGGAGATATGTCGGTGATGGAGTATGTCCATAAGTTTGAACATAGTTGTCGATATACCATTTTTATTGCTAAAAGTGAGAAAAGAAAGAAAGAGCATTTCCTTTGAGAACGAAGAACTTCATTCAAAAGTTAGTAGATAATTATAAGGATATGGTAAGGAAGGTGCTTGGTGTTAAGATAGATTAAAAGGAGTGTACTCGTGTACCACTCCTAGAATGAGAACGAGGAGGAAACACTCTAAACGAGTTTAGAGCTCGGTCTGCGAGAAAAATGCCTTTTAACCCAAATTGGAGGAGGGATACTAAGAAAGGTAAGGCACCGAGCAAGACCCCTAAGGATGGTAAAACAGGTAACACCGAAGTGTCCTAAATGTGGCCATCCATACACTAGAGATTGTTTAAAGGGCACGAATATATGTTCTATCGTAAAGCAAGGCACTCGGTAAATAATTATCCAAAAAGGAGATCAATTTTCCTAGATGTGTATACATGCTAACAAAGGATGAGGCTAACAAATAGGTTGCTAATGT
Source organism: Dovyalis caffra (assembly GCA_963924115.1). Taxonomy (NCBI): domain Eukaryota; kingdom Viridiplantae; phylum Streptophyta; class Magnoliopsida; order Malpighiales; family Salicaceae; genus Dovyalis; species Dovyalis caffra. The sequence goes on from CAWUPB010000058.1 coordinate 1,920,084, forward strand.
TATATGTGGTAATGTTTTGATTTTTAATTTTACTACATATGCATTGTAGATTCAAATGCTATGTATTCATTTGTTACACGTTCATTCTTAAGACAATTAGGTGTGGTACTACAAATGTTAGAAGTTACATATGAAGTAGCACATCTAATTAAGGAGTCATTAGGAATCTAATGCCATAATAAAATAATGTGAAATGAAAATTGGGATTTCACTTTATTTTCCAACCTTATAGTTGATGTTATTTTGGGCATGGATTTTCTATTAAAAAATAGAGCATCGATTGATTACTTGGCTAAAAAGGTGGTGTTCCATCCATCGAATGAGCAACTTTTTAAGTTATAGGTTGAAACTCGAGTGAGACTTATAACCCTAGTTTCGGCTATGATGACTTAGAAAATGATGAAAAATAAATATATGGGCTACCTAGTAAATGTGATTGATACTAAAAAGGAAGGAAGCCCGAAGCTTAAAGATAATGAAATGGTTAAAGAATTCTTGAATGTATTTCTCTAAAATATGTCGGGATTACCTCCAAAAAGGAAAATTGATTTTGAAATTGAGTTGGAGTGGGGAATAGCGCCTATACCTAAGGCACATTATCGAATGACCCTAGCAAAGTTATAAGAACTTAAGAAATAGATACGAGAACTGCTAGATAAGGGTTATATTTAGCATAGCTATTTTTCCATAGGGAGCACCAATGTTATTTGTAAAGAAGAAGGATGGATCACTACGATTGTGTATAAATTAACGAGATTAGAATTGAGTGACGATTAAGAATAAATATCGACTCCCATAGATTGATGACTTGTTTGATCGGTTAAGAGGGATTTTGGTGTTCCCTAAATTTGATCTTCAATCAAGATATCACCAATCAAGGATTAAGTAGGATGACATAAAGAAAATAGCTTTTAGAACTCGATACGAGCATTACGAGTATTTGGTGATGTCGTTCGTGTTAAGCAATACACCAATGGTATTCATGGATTTGATGAATCTAGTGTTCCATGAATACTTGGATAAATTTGTTGTGATATTCTAATATATTCCAAGAGTCACGAAGAGCATGCTGAACATTTAAGAAAGGCATTGCAAATGTTGTGCAAGAATAAATTATATGTTAAGCTCAAGAAGTATGCATTTTGGCACGAACAAGTAAAATTCCTTAGACACGTAGTATCCAAGGATAAGATCATGGTGGATCTTAGTAAAGTATAAATGGTGCAAGAATGGAAACAATAAAAAAACATCTCTAAAGTGAGAAGTTTTCTTAGAATAACAAGCTAGCATCGGAAGTTTGTAGAGGGATTTTCTAAAATAGCTACGCCACTCATTTGGTTAATGAGTAAGAATGTAAGTTTGAATAGGATGACCAATGTGAACAAAGTTTCTAAGAGCTAAAAGTTAGGCTAACTACAACCACAATATTAGCTTTTCCAAAGGATAATGAAGATTTTGTAGTTTATAATTAGACTAGGGGCGATCTTGATGCAAGACAAAAAAGTAATTACTTATGCATCTAGAAAGTTAAAGGACTATGAAAAGAATTACCCCACTCATAATCTTTAATTAGATCCTGCTATCATTTGTCTAAAAATATGAAGGCATTACTTGTACGAAGTTCGATGTAATATCTACACCTATCATAAGAGTCTCAATTATATTTTCACTCGGAAAAAGTTGAATATAAGGCAAAGAAGATGGCTCGAAGTACTTAATGATCATAAATTGTCTTTCACTACAATCCTAGTAAGGTGAATGTTGTGGTCGATGCTTTGAGTAGGAAATCTATAACGATCATGCAAGCATAAATTCGGTAAGACATGGAGAGGCTTTAATTAGAAATTATACCCAATCGAAGTAAAGGGAAATTATAAGGTAGGGTGACATTGCATCCAAATACCAAGCAAAGAATTAAAGAAAAATAACTATATGATGTAAAGCTACTTAAAGTTCAACACAACGTAGTTGAAGGAAAGAAATTAGATTTTACCCTAGATGATGAAGGTATTTAGCAATATCAAAGTAGGTTATCTGTTCTCGACATAAAAGAGCTTCGAGAAGAGATTTTGAAAGAAGATCATGCCACACCCTATACGATCCATCCTAGTGATGGAAAGGGATAAAGCGAGACATCGTAAATTTTATGCCAAGTTATTTTACATGTCGGTAAGTTAAGATTGAACATCAATGACCCTCTAGATTGTTAAGGCCATTGAATATTCTCGAATGGAAATGGGAACACATATTAATGGATTTCATATTAGGATTACCAAGGTCAAAACATGGAGCTAATGGCATTTGATTTATTTTAGATCGATAAGTAAATTGGCTCAATTCTTGGCAATCAAGTCTACATATTCCATGTAATGATACGTAGAACTATGCCTAAAAGAGATCATGTGGTTGTATAGAATCCCAATATCGATCATATCGGATCGAGATCCATAGTTCACGTCATAATTTTGAAGAATTTTACACGAGGTGATAGAAACCAAGTTAAGTTTTAGCACAATGTTTCACCCATAAATAGATGGACAAACTAAACAAATGAATCAAATATTGGAAGACATGTTATGGGCATGTGTACTAGGCTGGTTCACCGGTTAGGAAAAGTATTTACCTTTACCGAATTCGCTTACAATAATAACTACCAAGAAAATATTGATATGGCACTATATGAAGCTTTATATAGAAGAAAATGTCAATCGCCAATACATTAGGATGATGTAGATGAAAGAAAACTATTAAGACCAAAATTTGTCCAACAAACGACTAACATAATGCAATAGATAAGAGAAAGAATGAAGAGAACTTAGAGCCAACAAAAGTTATACGAATGTAAGGAGAAAGAAATTGGAATTTCAAGTTAGAGACAAAGCGAGTTTTTAAAATAGCTCGTATGGAGGGCGTGATAACGCTCGAGAGGATAGAAAAGTTAAGTCTATGGTATATTAGATCCTACGAAATATTAGAGAGAATCCATGATCGAACTTATAAGTTAGTGTTATAGCCTTCTCTCTCATTGATTCATGACATATTTCATGTGTCCATGCTTTAAAAGTACATTGAAGATCCAAGCCACATATTAAATAACGAGCCATTAGATTTCCAAGTCGACATGAGCTACGAGGAAGGACCAATACAAGTATTGGATTAAGAAGTTAAGAAAAAATAAAGTTCCTTTAGTAAAACCATTATGGAGGAATCACGAGGTCGAAGAAGCGACTTGGGAAAGAGAAGCGAATTGCGGGCTCGATACTACGAATTGTTTAACTAGGAATTTGAGGATGAAATTTTGTTAAAGAGAGAAAGATGTAATTTCTAGTACCGCTAAAACTGATATTTAATAAATTTAAAAGTATTAAAAAATATAAAAAATATTTTATGAGCATGGAATAATCTTAATAAGGTGTTAGACTATTCGGAATAGTTAAAATAGTTTTTCACGTTAAGTGAATATTTTGTGGATTTTTTGATACATGAGTAGTGACTTTTATGTGAAATAATTAATTTAAACAAGTTAAATGTCCATGAAAAATATTATATTTGCATAGAATATTTGCTAGAGTGGCGTTAGATTATTTGACGATCTTTGGATGAATTTTTTGATATTTTATGAATATTTTATTTCAATTTTAATGTGCATTTTTTGAGATAAATTAATTAATTTAAGTTCTTTACACATATAAGAAAATTACTTAATGTACAAAAAAAAAATCATTTAGGATATGTAATAATATTTTATAAACTTATATGAATTTTTTTACGCATAAGAAATATTTTCTATAGAAAATAGTGTATTTTTACACTAAATAATTAATTTGAAGGCCTAAATAAGTGTATAAAAATTATGTGAATGATGATTAAATTCTTTTAGGAAGTGTTTGAATTTATTATAAAAAGAAATTGAATTTTGGAAAGGTATGGGATAAAATTTTAGAATTAGGGACCTAATTGCATAAAATAAAAAATGTAAACTTTTAAATTAAGTTATGTATGCACTTAAGGAGTTGAAAAGGTGTGAAAAAAAGAAAAAACCTTTAAAGGAAGAGCTTAAGGTGATCAATTGAATAATTGAAGGACTTATGGAGGAGTAATTAGGAAAATGATTAACAACTTTAAAGACAAATTAAGCAACTTTTGAGAGAAATTTCTCTACCGTTTGTTTCAACTCAATAATTAAGGTGAAATTAATGCATGCAAAATGAAAGGATTAGATTAAAATAGAGTGATTAGATGGAGAGATAAATTTTAAAGACTACATGAGTCATTAAGATGAAACCAATCAAAAGGTTAGGATTAAAAGAAAATTTAAAGGCCAAGATTTAACCAAAAGAAGGGTTGTGATGGAGTCAATCAAAGGAAAAATTCCTCCTAATTTGCCTATAAATATCGGTTGTAGAAATTATGAAAAAATATTAGAAAATTGAAAAATTTAGGGAAAACTCTTGCAAATTTTCCTTAGGACTCCACCCAAAATTTCACCTAAACACTTCTAAGCACCCTAAATCAACTAATTAAGCAAGGAATTGAAGCTAAAAGATAAAAAATTATCAAAGAGAAAAACTTGAAGATTAGGCCGAATTTAGTGAAAAAGAGGGAGGAAAGAAATTTCATCTTTCAAAAAAAATTGGAGCTTGTTTATATAAGTTAATATCACATACTCCACAAGGAGTGTTTAATTAATGGTAATTGATGTTTTACATGCTTTAATTTATGATTATGATCCTTAATTTTGAAAATTAGGGTTAGGGTTCTTGATGAAGAAAAATTTGAAAAAATGAATTTAAGTTAGTAATTCATGTAATTGAGGTCTAAACATGTCAATTGAGGTTAAAATTGATGATTAAAAATAAAAATATTCTATAGTTAGGAAGAACAACCAATTTGGCCCAATTTTTGAATATCGGGATTTTTAATGCTTAGCTTATTTTTATGATTTACCACTCAATTAGATGTTAATTAAGTATGAATTGATAGTGTGAAAAATTATACTAAAATTGGAGAATTTTCACTAAATTCATTAAGTATTTGACCCAAAATGCTAAATTTTAGGGTTTGATTTCTTTTGTTTAGTTAATGAGTTATTGGTAAATTAGGAGTTAGTTAAGTATGAATTGACGAATGAAAGTGAAAATTTTTATAAAGATTGAAGAATTTTATCTAAATTGCTTGGGTCCATATTTGGCCTAAATTGAGAATAAATTAGAGTTTAAGCGTAATTAATTTCTAATACTTCGATTGATTAATTTAGACTTAGATTAATCTAATAAGATGAATTAGAATGAGAACTACATTGAAATTGAAAAATTAGCTTAAATTACCTAAATTAGGGTTTAGGCTCATCAAGGCGCAATTTAGTATTTATGCGTCTACTTGATTTATGAATGCCTAATTGAATTAGTTTACGACATTAATCTTTAATGAATGAAATTGTATGAGAAATTTATGTTGGAATTGGGAAGAAAATGTTTGGTTTATGTATGGATATTATTTGGCCTAAGGTGGGAGCTTTAGGATTTATGTTTTGGTTTGTGTAATTCACGTGTTATTGAATTCCTTAGATGTCATTTAATGTGTTTATTTTGGGTATGTTGTGTGAAACTTGTAATGTTGATGGTTATAACAATGCATGCTTTTAGTGAGGTAATGTATATGGTACATTTTACGTTATTGAATTATGCATTATCATGGCATAAATGCATTTCTTTCTAGGCATGCATTTCATGAGATTATAATGGCTAGGCATTTCCAATAAAATGCATATGCATGCCAATGTTATGAAAATGATTTTTAAAATCATGAAAAAAAAGGTTTTATGTCATGGCCTTTCCAATAACAATTGAAAATATTTTACGGAATGTAATTTCATGGCCTTCATGATTTTAATGTGGAGATCTTATGGGTTTTCTATACAATTATGTTCATGATTTAGGTTCGGGTAAGTACAAATATGTACTTTTAGAGACTCGGTAATGTGCATCCGTAGATGGGTCTAATTCGCCGGACATATTATGGAAACCTCAAATAACCTATTATGGGACATGTCCAAAGACAAATAATAATAATAATAATAATTTAAAAAAATAATAAATAAATAAATAAAATAAAATAAATCAAACTAAACATGAGAAGAATTTCATGACATGAAAAGGGATTTATAATACACATGTAAATGATTTTTGCATGCATTTCATCTATGTGCATAATATGCATAGATTAACTTACGAGCTATCGCTCACTTAATTTTTTTTTATGGTGTAGATAGGATAAGTAATCATGGCACACTTCACTATTAAATTATTTACCGAGGGATGTACACTCCACATATATATTGGATGGGGTTTCGGATTTCAAGTCGATCTATTGCATGTTGTTTTCTTTTTAGTACTGGGTATCATACTATATGTGCTAGGATTGGATGGTTTATTTTATGCTACCCTAATAGCTATGGGAAAATGACTAGGAAACTAGCTTTGTTATGTAAATTAAAAAATAAGCCACTTTTGTAGTATGCGACATTAAACTAATTTTTATATGTTAAGGATAGTTTGTATTTAAACAAAATATCGATAGTAAAATGGTAGTATAACCGTAGTTAGTATAGTTTTCTTTAAGTTATTTCCCTACATGATAGAATCAATAGTAAAATAAGGAAAAATGAAATAATAAGACAATAACCATAATAAATGGTAATTAATGGAAATAAAAGAAATTGATCATTGAATGCCGAGTAATAACTAGTTGAATTTATACATATTAATTAAAAAGAAATTTAGGAAAATCGAGTGACATGGATTTAGTCATTTCAATCAAAGTAATTTAAATAAAATAAAATAAAAAATTGACAATGCAATTTGGATTAAAGGATAAAATAATAAAACATGCCATGAATTGAAGACGAGAGAAGGTGGTAAGGCTAGTCTATAAGCTTCGTTTCTAATTCTCTCTAATATTTCAAATGGTCTCATATACCTCGAACTTAATTTTCATTTCCTTTCAAATCTCATCACCCTTTTCATTGGAGCCATTTTTAAAAATACTTTGTCATTGACTCGAAATTTCAATTCTTTTCTTCTCACATCGGTGTAGCTTTTCCATTGGCTTTGGTCCATTTTCATCCTTTCTCAAATTTATGGTATGACATCGGCTATTTTTTGGATTAATTTTGACCTTAGCAGCTTTCATTTTCCTACATCATTCCAATGTACTAATTAGTGATATTTCCTTCGTATAAAGCTTCGGACGATGTCTTGCTAATACTTACTCGATAACTATTGTAGTACGTGAATTTGACCAATGATAGGTACTTTTCCTAGCTTGTCGACCAATCTAGCACACATATGCGTAATGTATCTTCTAATATTTGAGTCACCCTCTCGGTCTGTCCATCAATTTCGGAGTTAAAGGCCATGCTAAAACTTATTTTGGTTCCCATCACTTCGTGTAATTTTTTTCAAAATTGTGATATGAACTGTAGGTCTCTTTTCAATAAGATGGATATCGAGATTTCATGTAATTTTATTTGAAGTGCAACTTTGCATACTTTTACATGAAATATGTGGACTTGATTGCTAGAAAGTGAGTCAATTTAGTTAGTCAATTCAAAATGACCCATATGCCGTTGGCTCTACATTCGACCTTGGCAATCCAAATATAAATTCCATTGATATGTGTTTCCACTTCTACTCGAGAATATCTAACAATCTTTATAATCCCAAGGGTCCTTGTGTTCGATTTTAAACTATAGACATATTAAACACTTTTCCATGTAGTATGCGATGCCATGTATCATTCCTTTCCACTAATAGATCTTTTTGAAATCTTAGTACACCTTTGTACCACTTAGGTGCATTATATAGGGTGTAGCATGAGATTCATCCAAAATTTCTTCCCAAAGCTCCTTTACATTAAGAACGAGATAATCTTCCTTGGTAATAGCAAACATGTTCATCATCTAGGACAAAATCTATTGTCTTTCCTTCAGCCACTTTTTGTTGAATCTTAAGTAGCACTAGATCACATGATCGTCCCTACTTAATTCTTTGCTTGGTATTTAGTCGTTGTAGTGCCATCATACCTAAGAGATTTCCTTTATTCTTACTAGGTACAATCTCTAATTTAAGTTTCTATATCTTGTGCCATCTGTAATCGTAAGACTACCACCGACTTCCTACTTAAAGCATTACCCATGACATTCACTTTATCGAGATGGCGAGGGAAAATGATGTCGTGATCGTTAAGTACTTCAAACCATTTTTTTTGCCTCATATTTAGTTCTTTTTGTGTAAGGATGTATTGAGGCTCTTATGATCGATGTAGATATTGCATCAAACACCGTATAAATAATTCCTCTAAGTAACACAATATAAATAATGTCTTTAAATCTTTAAGGTAAAGATAACATGCACACTTCTTGAGCTTAGCATACAATTTATGCTCTCGTAATGTTTGCAATGCTTTCCTTAAATGCTTTACATGCTCATCATGATTCTTGGAATATATCGGGATATCATCAATGAACACAATGATAAACCGATCTAAGTATTCATGGAATACCCAATTCATTAAATTCATAAATACTGCTAGTATGTAGGTTAACCCGAACACAATCACCGAAACTCATAATGTCTCTATCGAAACTTAAAAGCTATTTTCTTCACATCCTCCTTCTTAATCCTCAATTAGTGATATCTTAACTAGAGATCAATTTTAGAGAACACCAAGCTCCCTCTTGACTAATCAAATAAGTCATCAATCCGAGAGAGTGGATACTTATTCTTAATGGTCACTTGATTTAAAGCTCGATAACCTATACATACGGTGACCTATCCTTCTTTTTTACAAACAACACCGATGCTCCCATGATGAACGGTTAGGTCGAATATAGACCTTGTCTAGCGACTCTTGTAATTCTACTAAGGCCATTTAGTAAGGCATCTTAGATATAGGTGTTGTTCCTTGTTCCAATTCAATTTTAAAATTAATATCCCTCCTCGAAGGTAATCTTGATGAACTTTTAGGAAAAACACTCAAGAATTCTTTAACCACTTTAATGTCTTCTAATTTTGAACTCTCCTCCTTTCTAGTATCAACACATTTAGAAAGCAGCCCATATATTCCCCTTTCATCATTTTCTAGGTCATATGGTTATGGGTGTCACCTTCATTCTAGCCTACTAACTCAAAAGGTTGCTCATCCGGTAGATGAAATGTCACTTTATTAGCTATACAATCAATTGACACTTCATTCTTAGCTAACAATCCATACCCTAGATAACGTCAAAGTCTTGAATACTCAAGGATATAAGGTTGGCATGTAGAGTATGATCTCTAATTTTCATTTCACATTCCTTAACTATGGCATTTGGTTCTAGTGACTCTCCGGATGGGAGCACCACTTCATATGCAATATCTAACACTTTAGGAGTCATGCTTAATTGTCTCAATAATGATCATGTAATAGACTATATGACACCTAAATCTATTAATGTATATGTAGCAATATCGGAGATTAAGAAATTACCACATATAACATTAGCATTCTCTTTATTTGCTCATCCTACATCAACATAAATACTCGCATAAGAGCATATTGTCCTTTAGTCGGTTTCTTCTTCGGACAATTGTGAGCCAAATGCCTTGTTTCTTGATAGAAGTAACATATGTTCATTCCAATTAAACAATCTCCCGTTGCATTTTGTCACATTTAAGACACTTTAGTAGTCCTTGTTCTCCCTTCCTTAGTGGCCTCGCTAGGGCCTTTCCTTTTTATTATCTCTATAGCAATTCCGAGTGAATGGCCTCTTTCTATTAATTTGTCCTCCGAACATCGCTCGAAGCATTCCCTCTTTTTCTTATACCGGGAGGCGGTCCTCAAGTCTACTCCTCTTGATCGATCTCGATGTCAAGTGCCTTTTTCATCATATCTTTATAAGTATCCGTTCATATCCGAACAAAACTCCTAATATTAGCCTTTAGTCCTCGAAGGAAATGCTATTTCTTCCTTTCCTCATTTCCTACGATAAAATTGGCATAGCGACAACCATGCTCAAACTTACATATATATTCTATCACGTTCATATCTCCTTGTACCAGTTGGAGGAAATCCTAAATTTTTCAAGACGTTATGGTATTTGAGAAATATTTCTCATTAAATAACTTCTTAAATCAATTCCATGTAAATCTTATCACATCAAGAGATGCATTTGTTGTCTCCCACCAATTTTGAGTGTCATCGACTAACTTAAAGGTTATGCAAGCTAAACAATCTACATCTATCAAAGCTAAATGCTCAAAAATTACTTATATGGACTCAATCCTCCATAACATTAGAATTCGGACCACTTCTGAATTTTATCGGATTAAAACTTTGAAAAAACTATACTAGTTTGGCCCTACTATGGTGGCCGCATTTCAGCCGATCCACACCGACTCGATTCTAAAATCCCTTATAATTGTTCCTCATGTCTTTCTTATTAGAGTTCTATAAATTCTTACTACAGCCTAAGTAGCTCCATTAACTCTCCTTCTTGATCTCCTTGCACCTAGCTCGAACTCACACTATTGATAATAATATTATTAATAACCCTTTTTGGAGACATTATTTGTCTCTCTTAATTTAAAAACATAAACAACATAAATTACATCATTCATAACATACTTATTTATAACATTCATGCACATAATATTCAAGCACAATAATTTCTCATAACAAATTAGCATGCTAGTCATATTCATCACATACATATATTGAGCAATCATAACAATCAATCATCAAACATACTTATTGATTATCGAAGGTCACCTGTCCATGTATCTTGTATGCTTCTTCCTTAATTCCTTAGTAAACCGCACTCTCATACCATGTACGTAACACTCCTAACCTAGGACCTAATAGATTGAGAATATTATTGTCATTAACTTACATTCAAAGTGCAATGAATGCAAGCCAACAAGGCACTATGTCTTTCTTATGTCATTACTAGATATGGTTTTAGCTATAGAAGCCAAATTATGATGGGCAAGTCCTAAACATCAACCTAAAATACACTAATTTTTTTTTATTTTACCATTTTATTTAAATTTTTTGGACTAAGTGGATTGGATCTATGATGCTCATTTTTCTCAAATTTGTTTTCTATTAGCTTGTATAAATTTATTTAATTATTACCTATTATTTGTTATTTAATTTCTTTCTCTCAATAATTACCATTTATTAATATTATTTTCTTACAATTTTCGTTATGTTATTTTATTATTATTGCTAACATGTAAAAAATCAAATTATAGGAATCACATTAATTATGATTATACTACTATCTTACTATCATTATTTCGATTCTTGTATAGATTGTTTTTAATTTACATAAACCAATTTATAGCCATCTACTACAAAATGAGCTTATTATTCATTTAAATCTATCTCATTTCTAACTAACTACTCACTTTTTCATTGCTCTAACCATTATATAAAAGAAAGATGTCATACCCGGAAAATAAGCTAAACTACCGAGCACTCAAATAACTATAGTCTAGAGAAGATTCGCCTTACAACCACGACCAAGATGCACATGATGCATAGTGCCCTCGATAGTTAGTTCAACTGTGAACATTTCCATCTTTTTTTTAGTACCTACACCACGGGAGCTTGGTGGGCGATAGCTCGGTAAGGTAATCCATGCATGACATGTATGTAAATCAAATGCAAACATTAAAGTATGTGTATACTCTTTGAAAACTTCTTCTTCGTGTCATAGAAACCATATCATGATAATTCTAAAAAATCTTTTATGTCTTTGGACATGTCCTATCATAAGAACTTCGGGATTTTCATAATGTACGGAGAAACAAACCAGTCTACAAATGTGCTCTTTCGAGTCTTTGAAAGTGTACGTCTACACCGACTCGACCGTAAACCATGAACCATGAAAGGTATGAAAAACCCATGAAGCCCTCCTCATAAAACCATGAAATTCATGAAAACTTTGTAACCATGAAATATTTCCAATTGCTATTGGAAAATTCTTAAAGGAAAAAAATCCTTTTTCATGACTTAAAACCCTTTCCATAACTTAACATGCATATGCATTTTAATGTAAATGCATAATCATTATGATTCCATGTAGTGATGCCATGAATGATGTGCATTTATGCCATAATGATGCATGTTTCAATATCATAAATGCACCATAACATTCATACCTTGCATTGTCATCCAAACCATTCCAAATAAGGAAACATTAACATAAGCATTACATAACACACATTGACAACAAACCAAGGTATTACACTTCATCAATCATCAATTTCATAACCATTACACATAGTAAACACATAATGCTCATTCTTGGAATGAATTGAATTACATGATACACAAATCAAACCATAAACCCTATTCTTTCTTAATATGGAGGAATCTGTCATTTAATTAGGCTAGGTAATTTTTTTCAATTTACATGCTAATTCTTCATGTTAATTCATTCAATTACATTTTAATAACAAGAATTTAATCAATTAAGCATTCATAAGCTACTAGCATGTAAAAATCCTAATTTGGGCCAAATGAGTTGAAACCCTACCTAGGGTAACCTAGGTTAATTTTCATTTCTCATACTCATTCATCAATTTATAGTTAATTAACTCATAATCAACTAATAATTCATCAAATAAACAAAGGAATTAAATCCCTAATTTTCTTAGTTTTGGACCGAATGTACCCTTAAAGTAACCATGGGAAAATTTTCAATTTTAATGTAATTTTTCTTGCTCAATCATCAATTCATGCTTAACTAACACATAATCAAGTGATAGTTTATCAAACAAAGCAAAGAATCAAAAACCCTAAAATTGTCATTTAAGGCCGAATGGTGCTCAAAGAATTAGCCTAAGAATTTCTTATTTTTGACACTTATTTTCATGCTTAATTAACATATTCTAACTTCAATTTCTTTAATTTTAAAGTCAAAATCATTTCCCCTAAATTTTCTTCGTATCATTTCTCCTAAATTTTCCTCACTAAGAACTCTAATCTTAATTTTGAAAATTAATTCAATTAAACATAAATTAAGGGTTCCAACATCACAATTAACACTAAATAACACTTCGTTGTGGTATAGGCGAGGTTAACTTACTTATAATTCTCCAATTAATCCTTGAAAAAGTTGAATTTCTTGGAAAATTCTTATTCCCTCTTTCTCACTAAACTTTCGACCCAATCTTCAAATTTTCCTTCTTGGAATTTTTTGATGTTTTAACTTGACTTATAAGCTTGATTAGGTGTTTTAGGGTATTTAAAAGTGTTTAGGTGGAAGTCCGAGTGGAATTCTATGGGAATTTTGCTAGAGTTTACCCAAAATTTTCTAATTTTTCCAACCATTTTTTCATTTCTCTACCACCCATATTTAGAGGTAAACTCGGGTGGACTTTTCCCATATTTGATTTAATCTCTACTTCATTTGGCTTATTCTTGGCCCTTAATTTCTCTTTGAATCTCATCCTTTCATTTGGTTTAAATCCTAACCATCCATTCTTTCTTTAATTCTTAACTCTCCATCTAACCCTCTTCTTTAAATCCTATCCTTTCATTTTTATCATGCATTAATTACACTTAAATAATCGAGTGAGAGTGGCGGCATGAAGGAGAGAAAATCTCTCCCTAAATTTCTCAATTTTAGTCACTTAATTTATTAATCTTTCCTACAATTACTCTTCCATAAGTCCTTCAAGTATTCAATTGATCTTTTTAGGACCTTCTTTTAAAGGTTTTATAACAGCTTTTCACTTCCTAAAGTTCATTCCTAATTTAATTTGAAAGTTTACATTTTTAATTTTATGCAATTAGGTCCTTACTTACATAATTTTTATTCCACACCTTTCCAAAAATTGATTTCTTTCCATAATAAATTCAACTTCTTATAAGAATTTATTCTTCATTTACATAATTTTTATACACTTATTTAAGCCCTCAAATTAATTACTTTATTTTAAAATAAACTTATTTCTATAAAATTATTCCTTATGCATAGAAAAATTCATCTAAGTTCATGGAATATTCCTAAACCTCCTCAATGATTTTTCTATATCCATTGGATAATTTTCATACACCTTTAAAATACTTAAAATAATTACTTTACCTAAAAACACTATTTATGCATTAAAAAGCCCAAATAAAAAAAAAATCATTGAATATCAAAAAATTCATCAAATGGCATCGAATAATCTAGCACTCCTCTAACAAATATTCTATGCACAAAACATTTTTCATGCATATCTAAAATGCTCAAAATATTTATCTTGCATAAAAAGTTACTATTCATGCATCAAAAATCAGATAAAATATTCATGTAGCATCAAAAAATTATCCTAAGCTTATCGAATATTATATCAACCACTTTACAATAATTCCATGCCCATGAAATAGTTTTCTCGCACCTCTAATATATTTTTAATTTATTTATTAATAGTTCGAGGTATTACAACCAATTGATTAACGATTAAAATTCAATGATAAAATACATTCTTCCTTGAATTAAGTTATAAATTTCTTACGGTTGATTCACTAACAAAATGTGAACTAAGTAGCAATGAATAATAGCGACAAATGATTTCATTCGTCACTAATTTTGGGCTACATTTTGGTAGATGATTTGAGAAATAAAAACAAAAATCAATGACGTATTATATATATACATATATATAAGAATTATCTATTATTGATTGTAGCGAATATAGGCATAATTTCAAAATTAAACAACAACGGACACATTCTTAGCAACATAATCGTGTTCATTGCTTAAAAAAATCCTTAAAATTAGTAGAACCTTCTTCTTTCTTTCTTTTTCCTCTCCTTCTCCATCCTTAAGTCATCGCGGTCACTCTTCCTCTCTTTCCCCATCGATAGAAATTGGCGGATCGCCCACTCTATCCTCTTTACTACTATTGACAACTTTTTTCTCTCCAAAAAGGATAAGTTTTTTTCGTTTTTATTTTACCTATTTGATTTTTTATTGATTTTTATATATTTTAATTCTTAGTAACTATGCTAGAAAACTTGAATTTATATTATTTGAAATTTAATTGAGTATTTTTTAATTAGAATTATTTTGAATTAATTAGTTTTGGTGTTGATAAATTAGGTTTGTTCTTATAAGCTGATGAGTGTTATAATGATAGAAATAAAGTTTTTAAATTGATAATTAAGCTATTAGAAAGAAAATAGGATGTTAAATTTTAAAATAAAGTTTAAAATTATGGTTATTTTAAAATTGACAAAATATAAGATTATTTTAACTTATGATTTTAAAATTGATAAATTATTTTTGGTTAAATTTATTTGATATATATAAATATTTAATTATTAGTAAATATTTTAGATGACTCGATTTATATTATTTGAAATTTATTGAGTATGTTTTGCCTTTTGTTTTGAGTTAATTAGGTTTGGTTGTTGATAAATTAGGATAAAATTTTGAGTTTGTAATTTTTTATATAATTTTTTGATGGAATCTTATTTATGCTGATATTTGGTGAATTTTAGTTTATGTTGGTGTTATAATGATAAAAAATAAAGGTATTGAATTTGATAATTAAGTTATTAAAGAAAATATATTAAATTTATGGTGTTATTTTAAAATTGACATAATATAAGATGTTTTGAACTTAGGATTTTAAAATTAAAAAATTATTTTTTGGTCAAATTTTTTTGATTTAGATAAATATTTAGTTGTATGAATTATGATATTAATTACTCATATGCAGATTTGTTCTAGTCAATCATTCATTCACTATCGATTTGTAGCATTGGAGGCAATCGCTCCAAATATTCCAACATCATCGACAACCACCACGGCCATGCTTCAACCACCAAGGAAACTTCCCAACCACTTTAACTCGCTAGGTAAGTTATGAAAACCTTAATTTATAATTTATGTCATAGAATAATTTTTAGTTAATTGTCCCAATTGAAAGCTGAATTGATTTTATTAATGATTGTTAAAATGTGCTTGACATATGTTGTAGTGTATCAAACTTGATGGGTTAGAGACCCCTAGAAATTGAGAAGAAATAAGGTGATGTCAAAGCTCTATGATGGAGGTGAGAGGATAGAGATTGAGTTTTAATTTAAATGGATTATCTAACCAAGTGTTGGTCACGGTGTGCACAAATTAATTGATTTGGTTGTTTGATTGTGATTGACTAAATGCATGTGATTATGTTTATTTATGCTTGTCAAATAATGGATTGTCTATTACTTGGTGTTTGTGTAATGATTATTAATTAAATATGTGAATTTCACAAGTTTTGTCAATTTGTTTTATCGATTATACATGTGTTATGCATTTTACATGTGTTATTTTTTGCACATACGAGTTTAGGATAATTGAAAAATGTCAAATTTACACTAGAGCCAAAATTTTGTTAGATTTTTAGGAAAAATGATAATTAAGTAATTATGTATTGGCTCAAATATAAAGAAGAAAAAAAAATGAGGTCGAATTGTGCATGGGTAGACTTTAGGCCTTTCGAAAGGATTTTCAATCGGGATTTCATAAATAGGGTTAAGGAATTTATTACATTTGTTATTAGTCATCCCGAATGTATAAACAAAAATAAAATAAGGTATCTTTGTAATAGCCATAAGTGTCAAAATCATAGTCTGTAAAGAGATTGACACGATTAACTATCATTGATGCAATACGAGTTTTGTGTACGATTATTATGAGTGGATACATCATAAAGAAATTGAGTTGAATAGTTGTTTTGATCTAAAAATTATGACGAAGGTGACCAAAATTTTTAATGAACCCCTCAATGCGTATCAAAAAATGATGATGGATGTAGCTAGTCCATCATTTAATCCATCTAATATCGATGAGTGTCAAATCCTAACGCGTATTTTTTTATGACATATTGAGTGCATTAAATAGAGGAAATTGATCTATATGGGAAAATCACTCACAATTATCTATAATGGCTCGTATGTTAAACCTTAAGTTATAACATTATTTTTTTGAAAGGTATTATGAAAACTTATGTCGGCTAATGAAGGAGTTGATGCTTGGTGATAACTATATGATAAAACCTTTACAACACAAAAAAGTTGTTGAACGGGATGAGTTTAATAGTTGAAGATATCTACTTATTGTTATAATAGCTACATGATTTATTGGGATAAAGATAGTGAATTAACTACTTACAAGTTCTATTTCCATCCTCGATATAGAAGACCAAGATAGGAATTGATAAGAGCAAAAGATGTTCTATATAAGAAAATGTACTTTCTACTCATCCTGCATTACAAAGATTGTATGTGTCGAATTCTATAGCTAAAGACATGATGTGGCATGTCGAGCATGAGATTAATGATACAATCATCAAGAATCATTGCTTCGACTCTATAACATGGCTACATTTTTATTTGATGCATCTTTCTTTTGCATTAGAAAAATGAAATGTAAAATTAAGATTTTGTATCGATGGGTTTCAATCTTTCGATCAATCTAGTATGCAATATTCTTCACGATCATTAATTGTCATGCCATATAATTTACCATCATGGATGTGTATGAAGGAATAATATATACTATTAACTATAATTGTCCTAGGACCAAAAAATTCAAAGAATATGTTCGACGCATTCTTATAGTCCTTAATTGCAAAGTTGGTTCACTTGTGAGAAGTGGATGTGCTAACCTACGATGTGTCTCAAAAGCAAAATTATTTAATGTGCACCATAGTTATGTGGACAATTAGTGACTTTGTCATATATTTAATATTGTCATATTGTTAGGTTAAAGTGTTGTATGGAAACTAACATGCCCTTCTTAGATGGAGAATTCGGATGCATTCACCCTTCTTAATGGAAGAAAGACTTCATGCTTTGAAAATCATCATAAGTTCCTAAGCTTCTATTAAACATATTATAATGTGAATTTTTCTAGTTTAAATTTCATTTTAAGTGGACATGCATGTGGAGGATGACAACATGGCTAAATTTTCCACATAGAATTCCATGTGGTCTATTTAAGAAAATGACTACCCGAGTTATTGAACTACATGTCATTCATTCCCTCCCAAACTCAATTGAAAAGAAAATCCCAAAATCTAATTGACAAATCCTTAACCCTCCTAAACGTTTATTCTCATTGTAAAATCCCTAACCTTTTTTCTTCTCATCCCAAACCCATACATCACCCTTTTTCATTATGAACACCTCTACCTCTCCTTTTGCTGCCATAAACCCGAACACCTTGATGAACCAAATCCCTATGAAGATGTAATACTCAAATTTAATTCCTATGCTTTGTCTACACACACACACACACACGAGATATATATATATATTATGTATGTTCATGCCATGCTTATGTTATTGATGATAAGAGGTTTTTTTGCGTTTTTTTTTTTTTTTTTTGCAAAATTAATGTTTGCTAAGTGTTATGACTAAATAGTGAATTAATTAACAAGTGAAAGACTTAAAAAAATATACTTTAATTAAATAATTCTCATGCATGTATAACTTGGGATTAAAAATTAATTAGTAACTCGAACATGCGTTAATTTAAAAAATAATATCCTCATTTGGTGTTCCACCTAAATTAAGATGTCTACGTGAGAAATAACCACCTTAGGATATATTGCTCATTAAGGTTATTTTAGACTAAAAATTGTGGCCAAAAGAGGAAAATAAAAGGGGGAAATTTTAAAAGGTTTTCATTTGATATTTCACTTGCCACCATCCATGTTTAACAAAGCTTGAATACTAAGAGAGAAAAGAATAAGAGATACCAAATCACAAGAAAGAGAGTAAGAGAGAATCAAAATTTACTAAGGGAAGGAGCTAAAATTGTCTAGGGGAAGCAAGCTTGGTCAAAAGGAGAAAAAAATGCTGAGATGGAGAAGGGGTTGTTTACTTGTTTTGGTCAAAATTTTAGGCAATAAAAAGAAGTGTATTTTTAGGTGTTTTAAGGTGATTTAATTTTCAATCAAACCTAAAGTAAGTTTAACTTCAACTCTTTATAAGACTTAGGCTAATTATGTTTTGATTTAGTGATTGGTGTTCTTGGGAAACCTAGGGTTTCTAATTGTGTATTTGATTAAATTGTGTGAAATTAATGCTTAGATTATGAAATTGATCAAACATTAGTCATTGTGATGTTAATACATGTACTTAAGTTATTATTGAATGTGTTAAATGATGTTTTCACGTAAATTTAGAAATTCTAGGGTTTAATTAGTTATTAAATGGAGTTTACATTAAGATGTGACTAGGTAAGCAATTAATTGATGATTGACCATTGTATCAATGAAGAATATGTGTTTAATTATGGATTTAGCATGGGTACTGTGGTGTTTATGTAAGATTTAGAAATTTTTAGTCTTGGGATAAGTGACTAATTGTTGGATTAAATTTTATTGATGAATACTCATGGTTATTGTGATTGATATGTGTGAATTGAGATTGGTTTAATTATGTTGGGTGACTTTGAATAAATTTGGATTTGGCTTTTGATTTGGTGATGGTATTATTGCTTGATATAATTTGGCCTTAACTTATGGAATAAATGGTCATGGTTTACTTATGGATACTTGAATTGGTATAGATAATTGAATGATGATGGTGATGACGAATGATTTGGCTAGGTGGTGCTTTGCTTAGGGTCACTTGAATTAGGATGATTAGACTTGTTTAATGAATTTGATGATTTAGTATTTATGTATTGATTGATGAGTATTGTTGTTATGTAGTTTTGATGATTGACTTACTTGGAAGAAAGCATGAGGGATTTGGCCTTGCTTGATTAATAGAATGATTTTATGTCTTGAGTAAATTGAATACTTAAGAAATGTTGTTGTGGTTTGGTTTGGGCTTGTTAAATTGAATGGTTTGAGAAAACTTAATAGTTTTGGGTTTGACTCATGCTTGTTATATTTATTGTTGAGAGTATGGATTATATTGATGATAATTGATTATGTGGTTGTTATTTGGTGGATTTAGTTGGTTTGATGGACTTGGCTTATTTATGATTTCTTGACTTGGTTGGTTGAATACTTAGAGGATTGCCTTGGTAAGGGATGATTTGGCCTAGGTAGGCTTAATGAAAATTATTTTTTATATCTTATGGTGGATTCGGCCTATGGCCACAAAAATGCTTAATGTTGTTATGGCTTGATAAATTCAGATTTGGTGATTAATTAAGGTTGTTTGGATCTGTGTTCAATTTTGGGTTAAGTGGTATGATGTTATTCACCAATATGATGTCTTTGGACTATGTTCATGGAGGGCTTGATGTTGTTTACGATGTGTTCATGTTGTTTTAAGACTTGATGTTTCAAACTTGTTAAGTCATGTACAATATATTCATAAATGGTTTAATGCCATATAGTTCATGTTCGTGCTTGTACTTGATATTGCATTCTAATTGTATTCAAACCATAAAATATTTTATGTCATAATTTCAAGCATTCAAGAAAGGACATATACATGGTTTTATGAGGACACGGATCATGGCTAGACATGTTCAAGATGGACAAAGGAGAATGATCAACACTTTGTAAGGTTTATTCAATCAAACATGTCTAGAGGTTTTATGGATTTTATGATGATAGTTTAAAAAAGGGCTGAATTTATATACATTCAATAGGGTATGCTCCAAAGATAGAAACAAACATGAAAAATGAGGGTTTTAATTACTTTCATGGTTATATTTATTGATCCTTATCTCATTGTTTTGTCTTGTGGTATAGGTGAGCAAAGCAATGCTTAAGGATTGGTTAGATGTATTAAGTATGCTGTGTTGTGAGCTATAAAGTTTGCTAAATCATGTACTATAGGTATAGGTTTAAAGTTTGAAGGCTAAATCTTTGCTAGGTTTTAACTACATTTAGGTAATGCCTAGATTTGACCATTTTGAGTTGTAAATGATAAATCTTGTTATTTTGGATGTGTTAATATATATATAACATTGAAGGTAGATGAAATGTTTATGGATGAATTGAGGTTTATTAATGGATTAGTCTTGAATTATGTACTTAGTAGTTTTAATCCAATGATGGAAATGGAATGACATAGGATTATTATAACTGCATTTTATATTTATACTTAAATTTAAGAATGGAATTGAAATTATTTAGATTATGCCATATGTTATAAAAGATTTATTAGCATTAAATGTTAAATCTTAGAAAGTCTTGAACTTTAAACCAATCATAAACTCCATTTTTCATTGTTATAAAGATCCAGAATAAAGGATACGTTGTATTGCCTTATACCACAGGGCGTGCAATAGCACTCTTTGCTCCTTGTTGCACTTATGGGCTTTACAAACAAACCCTAAACCATTCTTCTAATTATAAAACTTAATCCCCTAAATTAAAAAACCCAAACCTCGATAAGCCTTCAACCTTTTCATTTTTCCCAATAATATTTCAAAACCTAATCCCTTAAATTGCCAAACTTAAACCTATATGAACCTTGAACCCTCCATTTACTTCAAATCAATTGAATTCATAAAAAGACCTAACCTTCTAAATTGCAAAACCTAAAACTCGATGAACCTTCAACCACTTTATTTTTTTCCAATAAAATTTCAAAACCTAATCCCCTAAATTGTAAAACCCAAACCCCGATGAACCTTGAACCCTTCATTCACTACAAACCCAAATTCATGGAAAACATTTAATCTCCTAAATTACAAACCTTCAAATTACAAAACCTAAACCCAATGAACCGAACCTCCTATAACAAACCTCGAACTCTTTCTCTCTTACAAACCCAATTAAATTTCAAGAAAAAACCTAATCCCTTAAATTGCAAACCCCAAATCCAATCTGTTTGTCCTTTTGGTCTTTCTATTCATAGGATGGCTAAGTGTTTTAAGTTGAATTTTCATATTGGTAAGATATTCAATAAATTGAGTCCTATATCTTATGTTTAAAATGTTAGGGTTATATCAACTGAGTTGTTAGAAGATCATAATATTATGATATTAAAAGATTTCTATGATGTTGTTTTTTAATCTAGATATAAGATACCAAGATTTATGGTTTTTAAACAACCTAGTTTAAATTTAAGTAAGGGAGGTTTAATTATAAATGAGGGTATTGTCTTTATGAAGATGTTAGGTGTTACATGTGAATAAGGGGTCCGTATATGTTTATGTAGAGACATATAAAGATTTAGAAGGATGTGGTAATGTGAATGAAGTTTATTCAACTTAAGGTGTAGATAAAAGAAATGGAGTTTTAACTCAAAAAATAGGTTGGAAAGGTATAGTTGATGATGTGGTTTCTAAAAAAGATGATGCTTTAGGTGGTGTTCCTTTGAGTGATAATGTAGCTACTTGATGAGCATGAAGAGAATGCTAGTAATTATGATGAAGACTACTTATCAATTAAGAAATCACAAAGTGATAATAGTTTAAGTGATATTGATTCTAAAAATTATATGGATAAAGAACTAATTGAGGCTAGAAAGCAAAAGAGGAGTATCGGGAGCAATTGTGGTTCTAGACTTCATTTCAATGATGACATGGTGGTTCCTACCCTATTATTTAGAAGAAATTCTATATCATCTAATTGCAATATACTTCAACCTATTGAAGAAGGATACGTAAATGCATAAGAAAGCAATAACATGGATGAACATTTAACCTTTCCTGGAAGTGATGATGTTGATGCACTTGCCTATATGAGAAAGAAAAAAGAGGAAAGAGTTACTTGTTTATGATCTTATATGTAACCGAAAGGACTTTGTTTTTTAAAACTAAAATGAAATTCACTAATGTAGAATAATTTAGACAAGTTATGCAATTATATGTTATTGAAAATGAAAGAGATTTGAGTTGAGTAAGGGGTACAAATAGAGTTATAGAAGTTAATTATGCTCAAGGTTGTAGAATGAGATTTTATACATGTAAGAAATAAATGGAGTAAACCTTTCAAGTGAAGGTCGCTAAGCTCGACCATAAATATAAAAGATCTTGAAAAATAACAATCTTCCTAAAAATGACTAATCGAATACCTATCTCTATAAGCTTTAGAACAATCCAAATTAGCCAGTAAAGGAAATACAAGATGTTATAAATAAGAGGTATACATTAACTATCACAATTCAGCTTTGTTATAAGGTTAGAAGTTTGGCTTTAGATATGTTGATAGGTTCCCGAATCAAGCATTATGCAAAATTAAGATCTTATATTCTTGAGTTAAAGAGAATAGATAGGCAAGAGACATTCTATTTTGAATCTATATAGTGTGGTAATTATGAGCTTAGAAGATTTTATGTTAGATTTTCAACATTAAGAAATAATTTTCTAGATAATTATAGAAGAGTGTTTGGTCTCGATAATGCTTTCTTAAAAATACTTTTAAGAGGATTTTTACTTACTATAGTAGGGAGGAAGGCCAATGGTCCAAAGTTTCCCATATTGTGGGATATTTTTTATAGTTAGAATCAAGATAAATAAAGACGGTTTATGGATTTTCCTACAAGGGATCTTGAAATCATCGATGAAAATTCTTAGACAATAATCAATGATCAATAAAGAGTATGTTTTAAATTTTGTTAGTTTAACTAACTAAATTTAAAATTACAAGTTTTTAAATCTATTACTATTTTTTCATGGGTATGTTTTCAAGGTCTAGAGAATGTTGTATCTAAGTTGATGCTAAATTATGAATATAAATATTATTCAAGATGCATCTAGATGAATAGAAAAAAATAATACATAATGGTGATTTGTACAAATTATTCTGGAAGGCTATGAATGCTACTAATTTGGTGGATTACAATGTCATATTATAAAATTTAAAAATGGTCAACGAGGCAACCTTTGATGACTTTGTTAATATTGGGCTTTCAAATTTTTGTAAAGCATTCTTCAAGTAGAATGCGAAGTGTGATGCAACAACAAATAATATGTCAAAAGCATTTAATGATATTGTATATAAGGCTATAGCAAAACCATTAATCGATAAGCTAGAAGATATTATGACCTATTTGATAGAGAAGATGTACATGAAAAGTAAGATGATGGAATCGAGTTAGTGATGAAATATGCCCTAGGATAAGATAAAATCCAGAAAAATTAAGTTAGAAGCATATGCATCTAGGATAGTAATAACTATTGGTGATAGATTTCAAACTAGATTTGGTGAGGGAAAACATATGTTGTAAATTTAAAAAAGCATACATACAACTATAGGGCATAAAATGTCATGAATATTCCATGCAAGCATATAATAGTAAGTATTGCTTTTATAAAGGCTGAGCCTATAGATTGTGTTAATGATTGTTTCAGGAAGCAAGAAAATGTAAGAATATATTCCACTAGACAAGAAGCAAGGTCATAATGTTTTGTCCCCTCCATACAACAAAATCCCATGAAGGCCTAAGAAAAAATAAAAAAGAGAAAAACATAAGGAGAAAAAAAAGAACTACAACCGAAAAAAAAAATCTAATTTATAAGTCTAAATGCAATGTCAAATTTGTTATGCTTATAGTCATAACAAAAGAACATGTAAACTAAAGGTTTAATAGAACTCAAACCCTATTACAAATTCCGTAAGTGTATTGTTTAGTCATGTTTTGCTTATACTTTTAGTTTAATTTTTTTAATTCTAATTAATCAAAATCTTAATTTTTTTTCATTAAATTTTATTATAGGCTAAAAGAGGAAGAGGAAGACCTCCAAAGTAAGGCATTATAGTTACCCCCACTTCCAAATAGACCTCTAATTTCATGGTTATATGAGCTTTCAAGCCTACCTCTACCTCCAAGCAGACCTCCACTTCTAGATCTATAATCCTCTCTAAACCATCCTCTACTTCTAGAGCTATCTTAACTCTTCAAGAAATGCAAAGGTGTCTATAAGTAATTTTAGTTCGACCTAATTGTAAAAGTTAATACATATAGAGAGAAAAGACTAGCAAAAAGACTTAGAGTGTACATAAGTGAAAAAACTAATAACATATACTCAAAGGCAAGTTGTGTGTGTGTGTGATTTTTTATTATTATTTCTTCACTAGATTTATTGATTAAATTACATAGTAGTTTCAATCTATCCCATCTTAATATTGATGCCATAACTGATTATTGAAGACAGTGCTTGATACTATTTTAAGAGGTAAAGACAATCAAATTCCATCACAAAATGGATAATTGATGGAATCAAATAATAAGCCAATTACAAGGCAAACTATTAACCATACATTAAATAATAGGCAAATTATAAAGCAAAATGTTAACCAAATCATCACAAATACTAAGAAACTAAGTTCAACCATGAAAGGTCTTCAACCATATAGGAATATTTTCAACTACTCCAAAGTGTGACCTTTTTAACCCACTCAAGCATTATGGTAGCTCGTGACTATGGCTCATCATTTTTTTAGAATATTGCAACTTTGGAATATGCATTAAGCAAATTGTGATAAATATTTTTTTAGTTGGTTAGCATGTGTTTTCTTTAGTGGCATGGAAATATTTATGATTTTATGGATATATATGGATTTTGACTTGGCTTGGATTTTTGGTTGATACCATATGCACTCGATTTTGTTTTGGCTTTTTGGTTGGGACCATGAGTCTATGACTTCTTTGTGATCGAAGTAGGGGCATTGCTTATGTCCTTTTAAGTGCATTAGCATATTTTAGATTGTAATCGGGACACATGTCATTGACATTTCTTACATTTTCTAGTTTGTTTTCTTATTTTATTGTTTGGTCAATTAATCAAATACATAGGAAAGAAAAAGATGGTAAGGTAGGAGCATCATTGACATCAAATGATATTTTCCACGCTTCGGGAAGAAAAAAAAACTAGGATAGAAACATGAACATTAGACATCCTACCATTTGAATATAGGAGAATATATGGATTTTAGTCATGATAGATTTTTTTTTAATGTTATTATGGTAATACTATATCAAATAGTATTCATACCCAAAAGGCCAAATGTAAGTTTAACCTAAAATAAATCACACCATCAAAGTAACACCTATAGACCATCTCATAGATAAAGCAAACATTAAAATCATAGTACACCACCTTTACTACACAACACTCTATCTAGAAAAATGGTAATATAAATACATGCATATGATTTAGTAAAAAGTAATATCAAAATAGACTAAGTAGTCACCATATCCTATATATGAACATGAAGAAAAACAAAGATCCTGAGCGAGTATCAACACATTGACACTTAAAAGACATTAGGCATTGCATGATTTAAAATGGTAGTTCTAACATCCCCTTATGATTATGTGAAGGCAATATATATCCTAATAACACAACACTACATAAAAATAGGAAAATAACAATAAAATTAGTGATATAAATTAATTGGTCACCAAATAGCAAACAATTAAGGAATGAGTAATGACTCGTTATCACTTTCTATACATTTTGGGCTAATAGTGATGGAATATTATCTCATTAACAACTAAACATCGGTGATAAACTACATCCACATTGAATTTAGCAATAATTTTTTTGTAGTTAAGTCGGTGACAAAATACTAACTAATTTATGATGTATATTAGCGACAAATTTTTTTATCCATCACTAATTTTAGGGGAGATGATTTAACAAAAAAAAAAAAAAGTGATAGAAAAACACTAGTAGCAATAGACAAAAGTCCATTGATGTATGTTTGGAAAGTTGGCACAATTTTGAAATTCAAACACTAAAGGACGAGTACTATTAGTTATAGAAGTGTCTCCGTCAGCTTATTGCTAAAAAAATTGCATAATTTCAAAAATTGAATAGCGATGGAATCAAGTCCATTGCTAAAAAAGAAAAAAATTTTAAAGTGGCAAACTCTTTTTTTCCTCCATTTTCCCTCTCCTCCTCCACTCTTAAGCACCACTTGCCACCCTTTAATTGTCAATAGAATATGGGTGATCGACCACTCTAACTTCTCTCTCGTTGTTGACAACTTCTTTCTCTCAAAAAATGGTAAGTTTCTCTATATTTCTTTTACTTATTTGATTTGTTATCCATCTTTTTTATCTCTGATTGTTATTACATATGTTAGAAAACTCAAATTTTGTTAGTTAAAATTTAATTGAGTATATTTTCTTAGTGGAATTGTTTTGAATTAATTAGGTTTGGTTCTTGATAAATTAAGTTTGGCTTATATAATTGATTGGTATTACAATAACAAAAAAATATAATTGATTAGTGTTATAATGACAAAATTAAAAATTTTGAATTCGATAATTAAGTTATTGGAAACAAAAAATTAAGGTAGTGTTATTTTAAAATTGAATATAAGATTACTTGAATAATTAGATTTTTAAAATTGATAAATTATTTTTTGGCCAAATTTTTTTCATATAGATAAATATTTAATTGTTATAAAATATTTTTTAAAAAAAACTCAATTTTATGTTATTTAAAATTTAATTTTTTTTTCGAGAATTTTTTGGAATTAATTAGGTTTGTTTGTTAATTTCGGATAAAATTTTGAGTTTGTAACTTATATAATTTATTAATAGAATTTTATTTATGTTGATATTTGATGGATTTTAGTTTTAGTTTTAAAATGATTAAAAACAAAGCTATTGAATTTGATAGTTAAGCTATTAAAAAGGAAATATGGTGTTAAATTTTAAAATTATGGTGTTATTTTAAAATTGATATAATATAAGATTATTTGAACTTAGGATTTTAAAATTGATAAATTATTTTTTTATAAAATTTTTTTGTGTAAATAAATATTTAGTTGTATGAACTATGATATTAATTAATCAAATAAAAATTTATTCTAGCCGATCACTCTCCTACTATCAATCCGTAGCATTGTTGGTAGTCACTCATCGCTCCACTAACCACTCCAAATTACTAGGTAAGTTATAAAAACTCTAATTTATAATTTATGCTATAGAATATTTTTTATTTCATTGTTAATGTCGAGATACATCGTAATGTATCAAACCTAAGGGATTAGAGACCCTCGAGAATTAAAGAGAAATAAGATGGCGCCAATGCTCTATGATGGAGTTAGGAGGAAATAGATTGGGTTTTAAATTTAAATAAATCATTTGAGATAATTTCTAGTCTCGATGTGCGTAAATTAATTGATTTGGTTGCTTGATTGAGACACCAAACGTATGGAAAACTCAACAATATAAGCAACACTTAAACAACCCTAGGATGGGAAAATCAAAGTATAAAAAAAACCTAAAAATAACCTCAATTAGACCTCAAAAAATACCCAAATCAATATCAAATCACAATTCTTAAGCCCCTAAAACAAACAAACCTAACCGAAACCATAATCACTAAACACACAATAATAAAACCTAAAATTAGGGTAGATGTGTTCACCATTAAAATCAAATAAAAAAAGCATGAAATTTTTTTTATTAAAAAACCTAGATAATACATAGGACAACGTTTATACCAAATTTTGACTCAATCTAAGCTACCTAACCCCTTTCTCTAACAAGTCGTTATTTTAGACAGAATAGGGTTTAGAATTTACACCAACTTCCACGACCCAAAAACCTATCAAATATTTTTATAATTTTTTTTATTTTTCAAAAGGAGTTAAAAACTTCTTAAATAGCTACTATCAAATTTTAAGATCTCAATAAAGTCCACTAGCCTTAGACTGTTAGTGTGAAGACCAAAACTATTCCATCCGGAATCCTAATCTACTAGTAATTTATCAAGCAACAAAACCATAAAAATAAAGCATGTTCAAACAAGTAGAGATCCATTACTCAATTTAATTTATAGAGTACTTACAAGATACGCTCTTTAAGAATCTATCTAATATAATTTTGATTTAAGCCCACCTTAGTCGATTGATCTAAGGATGTGTTCACAACATCCTAGCATATCCAAGCAAAGAAGATATGTAGAAGTACATAGAATAACTCTTAAATTTTATTCAAAATATCATCAAAGTTTTAATTGAAAATCATTACAAAAGTGTGCTTAAATACTCATACAAAAAACATAAACTAAGTCGGCTAGGTTGACTTCTCTTTGGTTGAATCTAATTCCTATTTTCCTATCTAAGACTCTTATCTTAAGTTGACTTTGACTTGTGTCTTTCATCTTTAGTTAGGAATTGATTAATTCAGCCTAATTAAATCTGGATCTACTCATTACATGGACTTCAAATAAATAAGAAATCCCTAACAAATAAGGATCCACATTGCACAAGGATTAAGTTTCCCACTAGATCATATGCGTCCATGTCCCTAAAAAATAAGAAATCTAAAACTTAAGAGGAATAATTAATTATCCAAGTTCATATAACTAAAAATAGCCTAGATAAATAAAATATGATGTAAATAAATAAAAGATAACCAAATAAGATAATGAAATTAAAAAGATATAGGGATGAAAGTTTTGACCACTTGAGGATGTCAAACTTTCAACTAAATGGGATGTTGGATGCTCTTGCATCATACTCTCTAGGTTGAAGAAGAGTCGATCTTGATGTTCTAATCCTTATCTTCTT
This sequence comes from Dovyalis caffra, assembly GCA_963924115.1. NCBI lineage: Eukaryota > Viridiplantae > Streptophyta > Magnoliopsida > Malpighiales > Salicaceae > Dovyalis > Dovyalis caffra. The sequence goes on from CAWUPB010000058.1 coordinate 1,949,570, forward strand.
CTATAAAGTACAACAAATGATATGTCTCTATGAAATTATATGAGACTAAGTAATCTCCATGTAGATCGATCTTATACTTTCTCCTCATCTATCCTCTTGGAAACTAAAAATTGTCCTTCGATCATCAAACTTAAGACACCTTCTATTTGCTAGTTTCTCCTTCATTGTAAGTTATCTTGGTTCAAAATTTAGAGACTCTAACCTATCGGTTTTTTTTTCTTGCACTTCTACCAATGTGTGTGTCATGCTTCACTTCGGTAAAGTCAATGACCTTGGTTTGATTATCTAGTTGTTTTTCGCTTCTTCCTATAGAAATTTCTTCTACTTTTTGTTAGTGTAGATGCCTAAAATCCAACCATGTTTGGATAAGCTTGAGTTATTGTATTATTACATCATTTATTTTTATAACAATAAAGAATTCTTTTTATTAATTCTTATGTTTTATATTTATTAATTTAGTAGAATTAGATACAAGCCTTTATGATATGCATTTGTAATAGTGATTGATCGAAAGATGTGAGACAAACACTAATGCATATAAATGATATCATTAAATGTCTTAAGTCATAGCATTATCAATAATGGACATTAACTATATGTGGTTACACTTGTGAGTGCTATGTTCATGCTATATGATAACGAGTACGAGATCTCACACTTATTGGCATGATGATTCCAAAGTACGCTCTTGGGTAATTTATGTTACGGAACATATCATTGAACTTGACTTGCCATGAGAACCCATTTGGTTTAATTTATAGGAATCTCATACGCGATGAGTACAACTGGCCTATATACTTGAAGTCATAATGTTTATCTCATTAGAGGATTTATGCACTTTGACACTCGTTTTGATGGACCTAATAAAGGGTTACACATAGACGATTTACTGGGTGCACTAAAAATATAATAGAGGTAGATGTATGACTAAGATATGACATGTCATTCCTTGTATATTAAAGGAGTTATCACATTGCACTTCGATGAATGTACTGCTCGGGAAATCTGTAGCCATAGTGAAAGTACACCAATAGAGCATATTTGGTTTACTCTAAGAGTTAAGACATTTGGGAATCGAATAAAACTTGCATGATCATAATCGAATAAGACTTATAACCAAGTTGAAGATCACACTATGATTAGTTACCATGAGAACTGAATTGTATGTCGACCATGCTCAAAAAAAGATAACAATAGATTAATTAATCCCCCTAGAGAATTGGGTAGTCATGATGCCTTGCTAGAGGCCAATATTGATTTATGTATCAAGATATAAAAAGGAGTCTTTTATTCTTGATACATTGTCAATATATCTAAAAGCCTATTGAGTCACATGCATAAGTTTAATTATTCACATGATTAAAAAAAAGCAAATGCATTCAAAAGAGTTTCCAATTTTGAAAATTTTTAATTTTGGAAAAGGTTTATCACTAACAAGGTTAGCTTTTCTAACATCTTTATCATCTCCATCTCCTTCCAAAATCTCAGCTTCAAAAACCACATCTTATTGTTGGAATTTTTCTTCTTTAAATTCATCTACTCCACTCTTTATAAATATAGATGTAGAAACGACATCTTCATGTGTAGTAACACATGTAGCCAAGATTTCCTTCTTTATGGGAAGTAGTACAATCTTTACTCTATTGAAAAACATGTTTAAGTGTTCTAGAAGCCATCATGTATAACTCGATAATCATATTTCCAAGGTTTCTCTAATAATAAGAAGCAAACATTAATTGGTACCACATCATATCAAATCTTATTAACATAAGTTTTACCTATCGATGTCGACCACTAGTAAGGGAAGAACAAAGAAGTCACCATCTAACTAATCGAGAAGAACTAGAAAACCCTAAATGTACTAGTTTGTATAGATATCTAGGTAATGGCCGATTACGTATAGGGAAGATATAACATCATAATCATCCTATCCTACCTAAGATAGGCTGCATTGTTTGCATGTGAAGATAAAATCTAGTTTTTTTTTTTAATGTGTTATGCTTCTACGATTATTTAAATAAGTTTATTTTGTTAAAATGTAAAAGCATAATAGTTTAATGTTTGGATGTAAATAGAGTAGTTTGGAGGTTCGGGACGATCTAAGGCCAATACCTTCTACAAAAAGGAAAAGGTAGAAGAAGTTAGAATTTCAACCAATCTTGAGCGAACATGACCTATATTAATAAATAAATGAGTTTCTAAAGATGATTAACCTTTAATAACATAAGTAGTAAGTCATCAATGAATTCATTCACATAAGTGAGAAGCTATTGATGACCTCGAGTCATGAATTTAAGAGGTTATCGATAACTTTATCCCATAAGTGAAAAGTTAATGGCCACCTAATTTGGCTAAAGCAATGAGAAAATAACTATTTTGGAAGCTACCGATGGCATCATCATATGAGTTAGAAGCCATTAGGAGCCTCATTTTAGACAAGCGAGATAATAAAATAAAATAAAAAATTGAAACCACTGGCGACTTCACCATATAAATGAAAACCTACTTATAGCTTCATTTCATATAAGCGGACATTTAATAAAATTAGTTTAGGAGCCACTAGCGACTCTAACCACATAAGTGGGAAGCCATTAGCGACTTTATTTTAAGTAAATAAAAAAAGATAAAATGGTTCTAAAACCACTAGTAACTTCCTCACATAAGTGGGAAGCCACATATGGGTCTACCCATAATAATTCAAAATTAAATAAAATTGAAAATCGGGAGCCGATGAGCGGCTCCATCAATATAAAGGGAAAACACTAATAGTTTTATTTTGAGTAGATAAAAAATAAGTGAAATTACCTCAAGAGCTACTAACGGCTCCATTCACATAAGTGGAAAGCCATTTATGGCTTTTTTAAGGATTACAATAAAGTATGATAAGTCAATCAAACTATAAAATAGCCATAAATTTTTGCATCAAACATGCGGATGTAAAACAATTTAGTTTGTTCATGATAGAAATCATAACAACGTTTACTTCAACCCTATTCAAATTGTGAATATTCAAACTAAATACAATGATTTCATTCATATGAACCAAATTCTAAATAAGGAAACTGATTTTTAAAATAGAAAACTTTTCATTTTAGGAAACTTCTTAATTAAGGAAACTTCCCATTTTAGGAAACTTCCCATTTAAGAAAACTTTCCATTTTGAAAACCCTTTCCAAAATAGAAAACTTTTAAAATTGAAAATCTTTTTCAATATCTTTGTTTTTTTTAAGGAATATAGTCACTTTTTATTCATTTTAAAAGAGAGCAATCGTTTTAAGAGCTTTACATATAAAATTTTTTGGAGTTCTAATGTCTAATTTAGGATAAGTTTTACTTTCTTTGTTTATAATGATAACTAATTATTTAGTAGTCAAGAAAAGAGAGCAACTTGTTTTATTGTTAAAACATGGAATGGATCTTACAAAAGTGACTAGAAGCCTCTTTGAAGTCCATGTAAGTGGCCAAGGTCATTGTTGTTGTCGGTTACAATAAATTTTTGAAGTCCTTGTAATTTGGAAGAGTTGGCAATAAAATTATTATTGTGTTTGTCTTGTAAACAAATAATACAAATGCGATCGCAACACCATGTTGTTTACGCCAAGCATAATCCAATAAAAACATTTCTTTTGTGTTCTTCCTTTTTTTTTTAGGTGATTGAAGAGGATTAGAAGCCATAAGCTATAGCCGACTTTGTATGGATGTTGTGTAGGTGTCGTGTAGGGTAAGTTTGGTTAGAAAACAATGCGTAGGGAGGGCTACTGCTGCTGCATGGAGTAGAAGTTGGAGTTGCTTAAGTTATGTAGGGAAGGCTATTTTTTACGTGTGAAGCTAGCAACTTGTTTACATAAGGATGGGGGTATGTCTAGGCACACGAAAGGTGAGATGGTGTAGTTGGTTTGAGGTTATGGCTTTTAGGTAAAACTTGTAGGTGTCTCTTAAATGAAGAGGTTTGTGTGGGTGTATAACTAGGCACACAAGCTATGTTACATGTTAAGCATGGCTCGTTGGTAGTGGAATAAGACATGCATAAGAAAGGAGCGACTAATAACTAGAGTTTGAGGTAGTTGGTCGACATAAATGAGAGGGGTTATCACATGAACTATGTGCTTGCAAGGTAGAGAAAGGTTGCAATTAGTTTTGGGGCAATGGATGTCAAATGGAGCTTGTGGGTTACGTTAGTGAGGGGTAATGGCTATTGGTTAGAGCTTATAGGTTATGTTGGTGAGTATCGAGTGAGGGAGTAGAAGGTGGAAGATAAAGGTATCGAGTGAGGGATTGTGTTCGTGATTTTCGAGTGAAAGGGAGGAAGGTGAAGATAGAGTTTTTTTTTTGTTATTGAAGATGGATATAGGGAAGAAGATGAAGGCTTACGAGGCTACGAGAGGGGTACTAGAAAGCGGGGAGCTTCGATTGAGTAAGTTTTTACAAGAAAAATAGAGGTTTTAAGTGAGGGAGTTGTAATAGAGGGATAGAAATGGGTGTGTGCTTTTATGGTGGTGATGAATAGTGCTTTGTATGTAAAAATGCAAAGGGAGGGGTTTTATAGGTTTTTCATAAAAGTTTAATTTGGCCTCGGGTTCTTTACAATCCATAAATTTAAGTCTAATTTTAATTGATTGTTACGATCGGACCCTTAAATCTCAATTAATTAGAACTTTTCTTTTTGATTTATTCTAATACCCATCATTTTAATTAAAGGATAAAGGTTTTGAATTTTTTAATTAGACCCTCAATTGTTCTTTTTTTTTTTCAAACTTTTGTTAATTATCCCCCTCCTTGAACTAACTAAAGCTAATTATGTCGATTGATTTTTTTTCTCATTTTTTTCTTTTCCCTTTTTTTATACTTGGACTTTTATTTTCTTTATCATCTTTTTGTATTTTTGCAAAACAATAAAAATAGTTGGGATAAAAATTAGGTGTTAATAGTACCTCCTCTTTACAATGCTTACAACATAAAGTCATTGAAAAACCTTTTTTTTTTTTTTGCTGCATAATAAACTTGTAAAGAAACAAAAAAATTTTTAGAAAGACATGATTGGCCATGTTGATTTTTTTGAAAGGACTTGATTGAACATGTTGATTTTTTTTTGGAAGGACTCGACTAACCATGTCGATTTAGAGGGATGTGACTAACCGCATCAATTTTTTGAAAGAACTTGATTGATCATGTTGATTTTTGAAAGGACATAACTAACAATGTCAATTTTGGGAAGGACATGACTAACCATGATTTAGATGGACGTGACTAACCATGTTAATTTTTATATTTTTTGGAAGGAAATGACTGGCCATGTCGATTTTTTAGAAGGACATGACTGACCATGTTGATTTTTAGTAGATGACTAACCATATCAATTTAGAGGGACATAACTAAATAGGTTTATTCAAAGAGGAATATGACTAGCCACATCGATTCGAAAAGGAACATTATTGACCATGTCTATTTTTAGAAGGAAATAATTGATTTTGTTAATTTTTTTCAAAAAGAACATGACCAGCTATGTCAATTTTTGGAAGGACATGACTAACCATGTCAATTTAGAGAGACGTAATTGACCACATCGATTTAGAGGGACATGATCGAACTCGTCAATTTTTTAAAAAAAATTTAGAAGGACTTGACTAACCGGACGTGACTAATGTTAACTTGGCAAGAATGATCGACCATGTCAATTTAAAAGAAATATGACTAACCATGTCAATTGATTGATTGACGGTATATGGATGTTTATTTAAAAAGGCATGATCGACCATCTTGATTCGATGGACATGACTAACCACGTCAAATTAAAAGAAACATGATTGACCATGTTGATTTGAAGGGATGTGATAGATCAAATCAATTTTATAGGACTAACTATGTCAATTTAAAAGTAACACGACTAACTACATTGATTTGAAGGGATGTGATTGACCACGTTGATTCTATGGGACATGACTCGACCATGTCAATTTAAAAGGTACATGACTAACCATATTTATTTGGAATGACATGATTGACCATATCGATTCAGCACCACATGATCGACCATGTCAAATTAAAAGACACATGACTAACCATATTGATTTGAAAAGATGCAACTACTCATGTCGATTATGTAGGAAATGACTAACCATGTAAATCTAAAAAGCATGTGATTTGATAACATTTATTTGAAAGTACATAATTGACCATGTCAATTTGGTAGGACATGACTTACCATGTCAAATTAAAAGGCGCATGACTAACCATGTTCATTTAAAAAGATGTGGTCGACCATGTCGATTCTACGGGACATGATTGGCCATGTCAATTTAAAAAGAATGTGATTGGCCACAATGATTTAAAAGAATATGATCGACCACGTCAATTCCGTAAGACATGACTAATCATGTCAAATTAAAATACACAAGACTAAAAACATTTATTTGAAAGGACATAACTAACCATGTTGATTCAACGGGACATGAACCGAACATGTCAAATTAAAAGGCATGTAACCGATCACGCTAACTTAAAGGGACATGACTAACCATGTTAATTTAAAAAGAACATGACTAACCATGTTGACTTGAAAGGATGTAACTAACCACGTTGACTTAGAGGGACAAGACCGACCATATCGGTTTAAAAGAAACGTGACTAACCATGTTGATTTGAAGGGAGAGCAACTAGCCACCCGACTTTGGAAGGACATGACCGACCATGTCAATTTAAAACGAATGTGATTGACCATGTTTATTTAAAGAGGCATGACCAGCCATACTGACTTGGAGGGATATGACTAACCATGTTAATGTAAAAGAAATGTGACTAACCATGTTGATTTGAAGGGGCACGATCGACTATATCGACTTGGTGGGACATGACTGACTATGTCACTTTAAAAAGAACATGATAACCACATTTATTTAGAGGGACATGACTAACGATGTTAATTTAAAAGGAACATGATTGACTATGATGATTTGAAGAAACCCGACTAACCATATCGAGTTGGAGAGACATGATCGACCATGTGAATTTAAAAGGAACGTAACTAACCATGTTGATTTGAAAGAGTGCAACCGACCATGCCAAGTTAAAGGAATGTGACTAACCTTGTTTATTGAAAAGGCACGTGAATAACCATATTTACTTCGAAGGACATGATGACCAGGTTGATTCAACAAGACATGATCGACCATGTCAATTTGATTGGACATGACTAACTATGTCAAATTGAAAAGGACATGACTAATCACATCGACTTAAAATTTGTAAAGATGTGACTAGCTATGTCAAATTGAAAATTAGAAAGACATGATTGGTCACATCAAATTCAAAAGACGTGATTGGTCCCGCCAATTTTGACGATATAAGGAGTTTTTCGAGAAGTATAAGTCATCACTACCAAGACATAGGTTTTCCCTCTTTTTTCCTTTATTTGTGTGTGTTGTCTAGCTTTAATGGGTTAAAAGTTTGAGGGCATTGCTTTCATTAAGCTTATCTGTTTGTATTATTGATTATGCCTCCTGTTTATTTATTCATTGGGGATTGCTACTTAGACCACTTGCCATTGCCGACCCTTATTATAGGCATTTCTAAGTTTCATAATGGTCACTTAAGTTTCTTAATTATTTCAATCAAGTACTTAAAATTTTAATTGTTACAATTACATCTCTAAGGTTTTGCAATTACACCTTTAGGTTAATATATAACCATAATAATTACTATCATAACCCATTACTACAAGCATTAAATAACTTATTTTCCTTTCTTAATAGTTATGCATGTCATAATTTATTTTCAAGCAAGCATAAAATATTGATTTACTCTTTAAATAATTACTCATATTAATTAAATAAATTATTCATACAAAAATATATGCATTTAAGGAGGTTTTTAGGTCGATGATATTACATACTTCCCTCCTTACGAAAATTTCATCCTTAGAATTTCTTAATCAAATAGTTTAGAATACTTTACCCTTATTTCTGCCTCTCATTCCCATGCAACCTCTTTTATATTATGGTTTCTCAACAATACATTTACAAGAGGAATCTATTTACTCCTTACTTATTTTACCTATCAATCTAGTATTTGTACTAGTTCTTCTTCATAACTTAAGTCTCGGTTGGGGGTCTAGGGATCATCCTTTAAAATACGATTAGGGTCCTCCATATATTTTCTTAACATAGATACATGAAACATATTATGTACTGATGAGAGAGATGGAGGTAAAGCTAACTTAGAGGTGCGATCTCTAATTCTCTCTAATATCTCGAATGGTTCGATATACCTTGGGCTCAATTATTCCTCTCTCTTTTTGAATCACATCACACCTTTCATTGGAGCCACCCTTAAAAATAATTTATCATCGATTTCAAATTCTAAGTTTTTCTTTCTCATATCAGCATAACATTTCTATCTACTTTGATCCAACTTTATCCTCAATCTAATCTACTTAATGACTTTAGTTGTTTATTGAACCAATTCGAGTCCTAGTAGCTTTTGCTCACCAACTTCATCCTAGTATATTAGTGATATATACTTTTGACCATACGAGCCTCGTATAGTGCCACACCAATACTTGATCGGTAGTTGTTATTGTAAGTGAACTATGCTAATAGTAGCAACATCATTAATTGTTCTTCTTGGTCCAAAGCACTCCTACTCGGACCCGCTCCACTATTATTATTATTATTTCCTTTTGGTGGAATCATATTCTATTTACATATTTAATCATATGCTTTTTTACTCAATTCTCCTTTAGATACTCATAAATAATTCGACCATAATTACATTTCATTCAAACAAGCTCATCCAAAATAGCATCCACACATTAACAAGTAAACACATCATATAAACATACATTTATTGAGTAACAAATAACTTTCATTCTTACTTACTTGTCGTCGAGACCCGACTTGTGAGTGCTTACTCAATCATCCTAAATTAGATTACTAGGGTCAACCTACTGCGATACGACTCTATAACACTTCGACTTAGGACCTAAATAAGTTGAGAATATTACCTGATGATGTCTCTCATTCCTAAGGCAAAGAACACCAAACATTAAGCCTCATCTCTTTTTTAGTCCAATTACTTATAATTCATAGCAAAAGTCTAATAAATACACTTAATTAGGTCCATATTTTATTAAAAATTAGGTATAAATTCTTTTTCCAAAATAAATTCATTTCATACTAATAATCTTAAACAAATATATGTAGATTTCTTAAGTCCTAAAATATGTAAAAAGCTTATATTTATAAAATTCATTTTAAATATTTAAATATAATACATTGGATTTAATTAAACTAATTTATGTCTTTTAGTTTCTTTAATTAAATTTATTAAATTTCAAACTTATTTAAAATATTTATTATTTATATAAGGAATAATTAATTTGACTAAAATATTAAATTTCCTCTTAAAAACCAAATTAATCATAAAATGTTCATTTTAATTGGAAAATAATCCATTTACCTTAATTTAATCAACCATTAATTTAGTTAACTTATATTTCATTTTACTAATATTTTAATTTATTAAAATCCTTTAGATAGGGAAATCAAATAAGTAATTTAATTAAAACTTTAACTTAGCCTAATTGAAAACTGGATCATGGAGTACACCTTTGAAGACTATTTTTAGGCTTAAGGAACATTGGTTCCAATTAATTGAAAACATGTCAATTAAATTTGATCAATTAAATCCAATTGATCCTTTAATCTATTCGCATAACCATTAAATCCAATTGCTCCATACTTATTAAACCCATTATTTCATGCCAATTAAATTCTAACCATTATACCAATTAAATCCTTAAATTAATAATTCCAATTAAATTCAATATAATTCCTTAGTTTATTAGTTTATTAAGGCCAATTGATATTAATCTAGTGATTAATTGATACCATAAGTATCCATTTAGCTAGAATTAAAAATTCACACACACAATTTAATAGTTAGGGTAACTTATACCATCTTTTACATGCCAAAAGTGCTAACCCCGACATATATATTTTCGAGTCTCAAAACATGGTAAAAGGAAAGTAAAAAAATGTACTAAGATTTGATGAAGAATTTCAAGTGAAAATGGATGAAGCAAGACATTGCTAATTTTGTAGCGAGATGCTTAACTTGTCAATAAGTAAAAATCGAACATCAATGGCGTTCGGGATTGTTAAGACCCTTAACATACCCGAATGAAAATAGAAGCACATCACTATGGACATCATACTTAGACTTCCATCCTTCTAAGAAGGGAGCCGACGAGTATATGGATGATTATTGATGGATTGACCAAGTCGGCTCATTTTCTTCGTGAAGTCCACATATTCTATGTCGTAATATGTAGAATTGTATTTAAGGGAGGTTGTAAGACTACATGGTATTTCGATCTTAATTGTTTCAAATTGAGACCCACAATTCACATCACGATTTTAGAAGAGTCCGCATCAAGTGATGGGAACCAACCTAAACTTTAGTACAAGCTTCCACCCTCGGATCGATGGATAGAAAAAGAGGGTGAATCAAATTTTGAAAGACATGTTGCAAGCTTGGATTCTAGATTGGTCTACCGGATGGAAAAGATACTTACCACATGTAGAATTTATCTATAATAACAACTATCGGATCAGCATTGGTATGGCATCTTATAAAGCTTTTTATGGATGAAGGTGTCGATTACCAATACATTGGGATGATGTTGGCAACCCAAAGTTGTTAGGATTGAAAATGGTTTAACGGATAGCAAAAGTAGCTCAAATCGAGGCTAAGAATGAAGACGAGTCAAAATAGGTAAAAGAATTATGTTGATGTCTACAAGAGGAGCTTACAATTTGAGGTCGGTGATAAGGTGTTCCTACGGGTATCACCAATGAAAGGAGTAATGCGGTTCAAGTGGAAAGGAAAATTGAGTCAAGGTACACTAGGCCATTTGAAGTGTTAGAGAGAATTAGAGATCGTATGTATAAATTAGTTTTATCTCCATATCTCTTTTCAACATATAATGTATTTCAAGCATCAATCTTACAAAAATATGTGGAGAACTCGAGCTACATTCTAAGAGATCAATCATTAGAGCTCTAATCCAATCTTAACTATCAAGAAAGATCAATTCAATTTTAGATCAAGAGATGAAACAACTTAGGAATAAGCAGATTCCTCTTGTGAAAGTGTTATGGAGAAACCATAACATAGAGGAAGCAATATGGGAAAGAGAAGAGGAGATGAAGGCAAAATATCTTGAATTATTTAGTTAAGAGAATTTTGATGATGAAATAATTGTAAAGGAGGGAGGATGTAATATCCGTGACCTAAAACCCTCCTAGAAATATAATTATGAAGTATGGATATTTTGTTTAATTAATAAAAGGTGTAATTATTTAAGAAGTATTTATTGAATGAGTAAAGTTTGAAACTCAATTGAGAATAAAAGAAACATAAGTAAAATTATGGAATGGGTTTTTGGAATAAGAGAAGGATGAATTAGACAATGGTACCATTAATTAATATGGTAATGCATTGCTACGGAGGTGCAATTGCAAAACATAAGGGTAAAATCATAAGGATTAAGTGTCGAGGTCCTTACATGAAATGATTATGAAACCTTAGAGACTTGAATTAACTTTAGGATTATCATAGATGGAGCCAAATTCATGAAAAATGTGAAGTTGTGGACTAAAACTAAATGGTTAGATTGTAGGAAGTTAGAGGACTAAGGTATAAAGTGCATATAATGTGAGGGACCCACTAGTTGAATTTAAGGGACAAAAAAGTGATAAAAATCAAGAATTCCAAATTTAAGAGAAGAGAGAGTCTCGGTAAGAGAGAAAGGAAAAAGAGAGAAAAAAAAGTGAGAGAAAAAAAGGAGAGAAAAACCATAGATCAAAGAAGGAAAATTCACCCATCAAAATCCACCCTTTCAAATCACTCTAATTAGACTAGAAAAACCTTAAATTAGCTTCCAAAATATCCTAGAGGATCAATCAAGAATGGATAAGGGAAGAATCCCTCACGTGGCTGAATTTTTGGAAGGAAAGAGAAGGAGGAAGCCAAAGAGGAAAGAAAGGAAAAAGGCCAAAATTTTAAGTGAGGTAAGTATAATTCCTCATCCACACCATAAGAATTAGGTGTTTGAGGTGTTAATTAGGGATAAATTAGGGTTTACTTGATGAAAGCTTGTAAATCGAATTACTAAGAACTATATGTTAATGGTTGATTTGCAATGGTCTTGTGATGTGTATGTGTTTATGGTGTATAAAAACGATGTTGGATGTTAGAATGGATTGAATGCTTATGTTTGGATGATGTCTTTGTTTTAAGAATAAGGTGGATATGAGAACTTCAAGACATGAATAGATTGAGTTTGTGTAGTTTAATGCCTACCAATTTTTGGTAGAATGTCTTAGAGATATTTATTTGGTCAATTAAATGAAATGATAGTTGTCCTTCTTTTGGCCTACTTTGGCCAAGCATGGAAAGAAAGGACAAGAAAAGTAAATGTAAGGAAAAGGTTTGATGTGAGGTTTATAGGTACCAATGGTATGAAAAAGGTTATATGCATATAAAAAAATGATTATTTGTAATACTCATTGTGATTAGTAATACTCATTGTGATTAGCCATGTTTGTATGAAAAATGTTTGATTTTGATGTTTTCCATAACATTTGATTGTTCATGGTGTATATTCCTATAGCACACATACTTATGTGTTTGGATACATCATATGTGTATATGTACTTGAGGAATTTCAAAAGGTATATATGATGAGGTAATGTTCTTTGCATTTCATTTCATCTAAAAATGCATATACACATCATTATCATGAAAGAAGAATTTTATTCATAATTTTGATGAACAAAAAATCAAAAGGTTTTTATGAAAGGAAAAAGGTTTCATGATTTTCATAAAAATATCATTTCTTCATCGAGGGATTTGATAAAGGCCTCAACGGTTAGGGGATTTGGTAAAGGCCCTAACTAAAGAAATTAGCTCACTTCTTCATCAAGGGAGTTAGTAAAGGCCCTAATTGAAGAATGTGGTAAAGGATTTCTTTGTCAAAGGATTCGATAAAGGCCTCAATATTTGGGGATTTGGTGAAAGCCCCAACCAAAGAAATGTTAAAGGAAAAGTTACACCCAAAAAAAGAAAAAAAAAAAGGAAAATGGTTTTAATGGCATGAAAAGGATTTTATGAAAGATTCATCATATGCATTCATGCATAAAGAACATCACATGCATTGCATGAATTATACTTACCGAGCATCTTTTTTCTCATCATTATTCTTTCATGGTGTAGAAAATGATAAAGACAAATGAAGGGTTGCTATCAAGATAAGTGATGGATTTGTCATTTTGTGTGCTTTGATTTTGGGTTAGTGAGTATGGGAAATCATGTATGGCTTAGCTTGATTTTTGGGTATATATATATAGCAAGTTAGGCATTTTTAGTATAACCGTATATCAATTAAAAAAATATTATTTGGGGTGTAAATGAAAGTGTTAATTGAAGGTTAAGTTGTTATTATGTCAATTGTTATTAGTTATAACTTATGGGTGCTTAGATGACTAATATGACTAGGATGATATAATTGATAGGATTATGAAAATGATTGCAAATCAAAATGACAAGTAATGAATTAGGTAGAAATGTTAAGGGAAAGAATAAAAGAAAATGAAATGGTTAAATTATTAGAGGAAATTTAAATGAAGATATCAAAGGCTTAAAAGAAACTAAAGTAGGCTTAATCGAACTTAAGGTTAAAGAGAAAAAATTTATACCCAAATTAGGTTTAAAATGACTTAGTACCCCATACTCTACGGGGACCTAATGTATTAACCGCCCACTTCTACTAACGAACTAGAATGTTAAAGAGATTAGGCTTTTTGGCTTACATCCATTGCACATTGAATGTAAGTCAATGCTAGTGATACCCTCGACCTATCTAAGTCCTAGGAAAGGGATGTTACAAAGCATGCTAGTTGTTTAGTCATATTAACTTATTGCTAGATAAGTATTCAAGTTCATATAATTACTTATCTAAACTTACCTAAGGTAGTAACTAGAAGTTAATGATTATTTTTCACGTTTTCATTCAATTTCTTAGAAAACATTGAACTATGTTACATCTTCTCTAGCGCTTAAGAAGGTGGCTTAGCTTCACCTATCTTTCTTTGTTTAATGTTGTTATTGGATTAAATCTATCTAGCACTTAGTAGTTGCTCAATATCTAATGAATTAATTGGGTATCACATATTCAATTGATGACTAAGTAAGAAAAGATTGAGGTCAATATAAATGTTGTTATCTTATGATGAATATTCATGTTTAGGATAAGTTAATTATTCAATCAATGATCAGTAACCAAACTAAAAGTGAATGCTAAAGTTCAACAAGGTTTTCTTAGTATTATTCATTCTTATTACTTTAATATGCTTTCAAATACTTACACACAACAAAACCCTCTTTAAACTACAAAAACACCCAATTAACCAAAAAAATTGATTGATTCCCTTTTCCTATGGGTTTGACCTTTACTTACCTTAATTACGGAATAGTGATTGAAAGCTCTATAAAGAAACTATCAACTATCAATTTGTTAGTGGCATAACACGCCATTAAATTTTAGCACTCGTTGTCGAGGATTGTGGATGAAGTTTATTATTTTTAGTTATTTTTATTATTCTTATGTTTTTGTTATTATTGGTATATGACCAAGTCTCAACTGAGAGAGCTAATTTTCAATCTCGAATTGAAAAGAGAACCGAGAAAGTTGAGAAAAAAGCTAGGTTAGCTTTGATTGAGAGAATTGAGTCATCCGAAAGAGTGGTTTCACTAGGCATAACCATAGTTCTTGAGTTCTTATCATCGAGTGACTCGAAGGAGAAAATATGGCTATAAATAGGGTAAATATGACATTAAAGGATCCGGCTACTCCGGACCTTAATCAACGACCCTTGTGCATTGAGTTTCCTAATCTAGAGGTGGCATTTGAACTAAAATTAGGACTGATACACCTACTTTCTAAATTTTAAGGACTAGCTAGAGTTGACCCTCATAAATATCTTAAGGATTTTCATGTGGTCCGCTCAACTATGACACCACAAGGAATATTATAGGAGTAGATCAAGTTGAGGGCATTCCCTTTTCATTGGATGAGGATGTTAAAGATTGGTTATATGATCTCCCTATGAGATCAATTAATTCTTGGAATAGAATAAAGCAAGCATTTTTATCAAATACTTTCCTACTTCAAGGGCTATGAGTATAAGGAATAAAATCTATGGGATTCGATAGTTTACTACATAAATAATTTATGAGTACTAAAAGTGATTCAAGAAGTTATGTTTCGATTACCCATACCATCGGATTTTTGATTAGTTGTTAATTATATACTTCTATGAAGGTTTGCTCCCTATAAAAAGGAGCATGATAGATCCAACTAGCAAAGGAACATGAGTGGAAAAAATGCTTAATGTTGTAAGGGCTTTGATATTAAACATGGCGACCAATTCATAATAGTTTGGTGTAAGGATTGATCACGCACCAAAAAGAGTAAATGAGGTCAATATTTCAAGTTTAGAGTAGTAAATGTCATACTTGAATTCTTTGATGAGTTAGATGGAGTTGGTAATCTATAAGCAATTAAGGCTTATAGAATTTGTTCTACTATAGGACATATGATAGATGAATGCTTGACATTGTAAGAGGGGCACATGAAACACATAAATATGGCTAGAAACTTTACGGATACCTAACCAAGGCTATATACCTTTACTCCAACACTTACAATCCAAGATGGAGAGATCATCCCAACTTGAGGTATGGAGATAACAGGTAAGGTGGGTAAAACGTTTACCTATGAAGGCAAGCAAGGGTACCAATCCGGACCATTTCAACAATAAGCCACACCATATTCGGATAATTCTCTAAAAGAAATATTGAAGTCTCTTACTTTGAGCACCAAACAATTCCAACAAGAGACTAGGTCAAGCATTAAAAATCTAGAGAATCAAATGAGTCAAATAACAACTCGTTGTGAGTTATCTAGAGCCTCAAGTTAGAGGAAAATCACCATCCCAAATGGTGATAAACTCTAAAGAGAATATGAGTGAAATGAACCTAAGAAGTAATGCTCGAGTAGAGCAACAACAAAAGAATGTTTGAATTATCGAAAGATGGAAGAGTATAGTTAGAGGAGGAAAAGGAGAGCATAATTATTGACGAGGCTACAACAAGCCCTAAAGTAAACTCTAACCCTTCTACTCCATATTTAATCGATTGTGTGCCATTTCCTAATAGATTAAAAAAGCCTAGGAAAGAGGAATTAAAAAAGGAAAAGGAGAAAGAGATCTTTAAACTATTTAGCAAATTAAGGTAAACAAACCTCTATTGGAGGCCATAACGCAAGTGCCATTATATGCCAAGTTCTTTAAGGACTTGTGCACCAAAAAAAAAGAGGCTAAACATGAATGAAAAAGTAAGAATTAAGGAGAACATTTCGTGATATTATGATAAAAACTTCCTCTCAAGTGCATGAATCTAGGTATGTTCACTATACTCGTGCCAAATTGGTAGTAAGAAAATGGAAAAGGCTATGTTAAATTTAGGGGCATCGATTAATTTAATGTCATACTCTATATATGTTGTACTAAATTTAGAACTTTTGCAAAATACAAATGTTATCATTCAACTAGTCGATCGCACTAATGCTTACCCTAAAAGGGTATTGAAAGATGTTCTTGTACATGTGAACCAATTTGTGTTTTCAATAGATTTTTACATCTTAAAGATGAGAGATGAATCTCCCTATAACTCAACACTTCTTTTGTTAGAAAGGCCTTTCCTTAAGACGACAAGAACAAACATAAATGTTCATGAGGGAGCCCTCACTATAGAGTTTGATAGTGAGGTGATTCGGTTCGATATCCTCGATGAAGATAATGCCAAGATACAAGGAAGTTCAAGATCAAGCTTGACTATGAAAGATCCCCCTTAATGGGAAAAGTAACATTAAGCCAATGACGTTAAACAAAAGTTCTAATTGGGAAGCAACCTATTAATTTTTGTAAATTTTTTATTTTATTTAAATTTCAATTTAGTTATTTAACTTTGTGTTAAATTATCACATACATTTGACACGATTGAAAAGATGTTGCACATAAGTACTTTGGTGTGTGAAGTGAAGAAAAGAGACACACACTGGCGTAGCATTCCACATGGTTCACATAAATAAAGAATATGCTTGTGTATGTGGATTTAGCTAAAATTCAAAGAGTAGATGAGAGACACTCGGGTGGCAGCTAGACACCCAGTTTATAAAAGAAAATGGCAAACCCAAGTGCCTAGAAAAAGGAAAAAAGTTGAAACAAGAGAGAAAGACAATATAGGCGGTAGCCACACACATGGTTTACAAAAGGAAATGGCACGTCCGTGTGCCTAAAGTATAGATGGAAATTAAAGAAAAAAAGAGACAACATGGATAGTGGAGTTTCACATAGTTTGCACAACAAAAAGCATACGTACTGTGTGACTAAATTGGAACAGTTTAGATTTCAAAAAAAAAAAAAGAGACATGGGCGGAATGATTGGCACATGGTTTGTGAAGTAATATGACATAATCTTGTAAGTTGAATGAATTTTTTTACATTCTAAGGGACACAAAAAGAATGGTTTCACATAGTTTATAGAAGGATTTTCATATGGTTATGTGCAATTTAAAATGTTAAACTAGTTAGGGAGAAGAAAAAGCATATATACAAAAGGAAAGACACATAGTTTGTACATAAAATCCATAAGGGCTTGTCTCCCTTCAAACCAAAAGTCACATGGTTTGTCTTCTCTCAAAAACCTACGTCCGTATAAACTAAAACCCTAACCATGTGACTTCATCTTCTCTAATAACAAATTGCTATCGTTAACCTCTTCTTCTCTATTCTTTCTCTTCTTTTAGATCTACACCTCTCACATACAAAACTAGCCATTACACCACCTTACCTTTAAAAATTAACACCATTGCATTACAAACCATCAAAGTACCTTCCTTTCACCATCCAACTAGGGAACCCTTACCCCTTATTCATCTAAAGCTATCCAAAAAACAACAATGTCTACTTTAAGAGACAAGGGAAAAAACGTTGTGATACAACAAGGAAAGAGCACTTATCAAAGAAAGCGACCCAACAAAAAGGTTACTCTTTCATATCTTATCCTAAGATTAGGTTTGCAAATGAAGAGAAATAATTCCACTATAATGTCTAGAAGAATAGAAAAGTTATATCAAATAGGTATATGGATATTCAAGTTTTAAAGATAATGGGTTTGTTAAGACAAATAAGGGAAATACTGAAAATTATTGGATAGGTGAACTTATTGAGGATGGATGCTTTTTCGTACAAAGAGTTAGCCTTAGAGTTCTTGAGTTCATTTCACTTAGAAATGATAAAGAAGGGTCCAGTAAATGGCTAGTGATCATTTCATATTTTATGTGGCAAATAAAAAGCGTAGTGTTGATGTGAATACCATAACGGATATGTTCAATTAGCCACATAAAAGCAAAAAGCAACCAACTATTGGATTTGAGAAACCTTTTTAGAGGGAGATTACAAGTTCACAACAAGAGCGTTCATAATAGGAGGTAAATCATCCATCACGATCAAAATCATCAAGGATCATAAACCTAACTTTTCGTTACATACACTAGGCACTTGCATGGACATTGTATGGTAGGTAAAATAACAATTGAGTGGTGAGGAAATTAGAGTTAGAAATCCTATACTTCATCACCCATAAGGTTAAGGTCGATTTTACCTATATTTTGATAGACTACTTTTTAATGATCCGGATGTCAACCGATGGTGGAATCATTATGGGTGGGTTCATCATCCATATTATTGAGAAAGTGAAGATATTCCATAAGAACATTATTGCCTTAACATCAATAAAAGGATTGGAGTGATTGAACCTTGGAAAATTGATAAAAATTGGGTTACTGGAAAAAAAAAAGCAAAATATCCTTCATTTGGCCAACCAAGATATAAAGGCGAGAGGCCTATCGTGACAATGATGGCAAGGGCGATGAGAAGGCACAACTTATAGTCAAAGGAGGTCCACAAGTAGCTGCCTCAAGTGGCCATTTAGAAATAGTGGAGCAATTAGCATCGAGACTGGATGACTTCCAAATTAATATCAACGACCAATTCGACATGATGAATAAATAGGTTTAGACAATAAACAACAATGCCAACAACTCGGCTTGATTAGTTAAACAAACAAATCTAGGCAATAAATACCAATGTTGTAGCCAAATTTCAACTAGTCAATGCCTAGTTTAGCCATCTCTACACTCGCATTCACGGTACATTTTCCACCATTGTCACCACCTCCGTTCTAAAAGAACCCATCCAAATTTGCTTCCTTATCCCTTCATTTATCTTTTCATGCTGTTTTTAATTTTTTAATTTATGTTGCACACTAAGGGCAATGTCTAGTTTAAGTGTGGGGGACGTTTAGCATTTAAGTTTGTTTAGTTTTTATTTTATTCTATGTAATTTATGTGTTTATTTTGTACTCCTATAAAAAAAATATGAAACAAATGCCATATTTAGTATGTTGTTCTTCTTGGTTGATCCGTAATATTAAATTTGATAAAATTTGATGAGGTGAATGAAAATGTTTAGGATATTATTGTTGTAGATATGTATGTATGCTAGAAAGATTTATGTGTCTTCATGATGGAATATAATTTAGGCAATGATAGTAACTTTGAAAGAAAATCAAACCCTTTGGAAACTAGACATGAGCATGATTTAAATAAACAAGATTTTCTAAGTTCATGGAAATTTGAAAAGCATTCCTTAGAACGATTTGTCCTAAGTAATTAAAAATTATACTCTAATAATTTGAGTTGCTTAGTAACCAAGAGTATTCATCATAAACATTTACTTTTGCGTCAAACAATAATTCAAATTATGAGTATGCAAAGCACTCTAGGTTGATGACGTACTAAATAATTGGTTACCTTCATCACAAATGTTGATAGTCACATAAAAAGGTAAGTGACCACTTAGGAAAAACCTATTAAGGCCTTGAAACAAAAAAGAATTTGGGATGCTTAAAATGGAAAAAAAATTATTAAAGAAAATCTCTATTTACTACCATGCTTGTAGTGGTGGAAAAGGAGTAAATGTAAAGTTAGTGTTACATGCTTGAATTATGTTTGGTTATGAAGATGCATAAATCAATTTAGAGACATGCATTGATATGATAATATCATCTTTAACATGATCAAGTTAATTGTTAGATTTTGTTGAATTCTAAATTAAGCATCAATGTTGAAGATCATACCGGCATGACATTTATTTGAATGATTCTATGGGTTTATCATATGAAAAACCTCACGAGACATAACTTATCCACTCGGGAATAACCTAGGGGTTTAAAGACTTGTTGCATGTCCGAAATACAACCATAATTCCTACAAAAGTGAGTTAGGTTTTTATTTTATTTATTTACTCGAGAACTAGCAAATTTTAAGTGTTGAGGCATTTAATGAGTGCA
This sequence comes from Dovyalis caffra, assembly GCA_963924115.1. Taxonomy (NCBI): domain Eukaryota; kingdom Viridiplantae; phylum Streptophyta; class Magnoliopsida; order Malpighiales; family Salicaceae; genus Dovyalis; species Dovyalis caffra. Next base: position 1,970,102 of record CAWUPB010000058.1, read on the forward strand.
TAATCGGTATGCTTTTTAAGCTTTATTACATTGAACTTTCTACTATTTATTTTATTATATTATATTATTTAAGAGTAAGATGATGGTTTCGGATTTTATAGGAAAAACAATGAACCGAAGCAAAGAAGAGAGAATACTTCAAAAAGGCCTAAAAGACTCATACGGTCATGTGAAATAACAAAAGAGGAAGTTACTAGTCATGTGACTTGAAGAAAGAAGGCTGTGTGGATTATACGCCAACACAAGCCATATGGGAAGAAGCATTCCACATGGCTAGAGGAAGAAATCCCACATAACCGTATGGGTGTCCCGACCTAGTATAACTTAAGGAAAGAAAAAGGCCATATGGGCACACATGATTTACAATGCAAATTCACACGTTCGTGTCTCCAAAGCAAAGTAAGTCTAAACGGACGGAAGAGATTCATCATGGCTTGAAGAAGAAATCTACACAAGTATAAAAGAAGCAACATGGAATGAAGAACAAAGGCATACAGCCATGTGCCTAGTTAGCAAACAATGTAACATTTCTTTTCCAAGGCTCAAAATCATATGATATCAACAAATCATGCAACTTTATGTATTAAACTATGTGGTCATGTAAGGTCGACACATATATGATGTAACCTTAGTTTTAGATATAAATAGTAAAGGTAGGGTATTATTTAAGGAGATCTACCTTTTAGCAGTCACCATTTATAAAAACTCTCTTTATAAACCATTATGAGCAACTAAACTCTATTCTTAGTTGAATCAAGTTAAAGCTTTTAGTTAATTGTTGTGAGATTATGATTTTATTTCTAAAGTTATCTTTATTGGGTATTTTATATTTTTGTTGCATGATTGATTCATAATTATATGATTAAATTGATTGGAATGCATGCTAGTTATTTAGTCATACTAACTTATTGCTAGCTAAATATTCAAGTCCGTATAATTGCTTGTCTAAAATTGTCCGAGGGAGTAACTAGGGGTTGATGATTATTTTTCATTTTTTCTTTCAGTTTCTTGAAAAACATAGAACTACATTACATTTTCTCTAGTGCTTAGGAAGGTGGCTTAACTTCACCTATCTTTTTTAATTTAATATTATTAGTGGATTAAATCTATCTAGCACTTAGTAGGTTGTTCAATAACTAGAGAATCAATAAGGTATCGTATATGCAATTGACGACTAAGTAAAGAAAGACTACGGTCAACATATATGTTATTATCTTACGGTGATTATTCATGTTTGGGATAAGTTAATTATTTAATCAATGATTAGCGATCAAACTAAAAGTTGATACTAAAGTTGAACTAAGGTTTTCTTAATATTATTAATTCTTATTACTTTAAATTACTTTCAAACACTTACACACAACAAACCCCCTTTACACTATAATAACACTCAAACAACCAAAATGATCAATTGATTCTCTTTCCCCGTAAGTTCGACTCTTACTTGTCCCGATTGCATAACCGTGATTGAAAGCTCTATAAGGAAACTATAAATTACCGATTTGTTTACCGATTTGTTGGCGGTATGACATGCCATTAGTTATTGTTTTTTTAAAATTCATTGCTAGCCTAATCATGTTTGTTTCATATAGAGTTTTCAAAAAAAAAAAAATTCAATTCATTGATAAATTCTTCAAGTATATTTTTAAGAAGAGTTCGATATGTTTTTTTTTAAAAAAAAAAAAAAAGGGTAATATTGGCTTATTCATGTTTGTTTCCGAATAGAATTTTTAAATAGATGTCCAATTTATTCATGAATTCTTCCTACTTATTTTCAAACAAAGTTTTGATATATTTTTGAAAAACTCATTATTGACCTAGTCCTTTTCGTTTCCAAATAGAATTTTCAAATGATTTTTTAATTTGTTGATAAATTATTCCTTCTTATTTTTAGGTAGAGTTTTTATATGTTTTCTCGAAAAAAAAATTATAATTGACCTAGTCTTGTTCATTTTTGAATGAAGTTTTCAAATAATTTTTCAATTCATTAACAAATTCTTCCTAAACTGTTCTTTAAAAGTCATTGTTGATGTAATCATGTTTGTTCTGTATTGAGTTTTCAACAGTCTTTCAATTTGTTTCCAATTTCTTCTTACTTATTTTCAAGCAAAGTTCTTAACTGTTTTTAAAAGTCATTGCTCGCTTAATCTTATTTGTTCTGAATATTGTTTTTAAATATTTTCCAATTCGTTGATGAATTCTTCCTACTTGTTTTCAAAAATAATTATGATATGTTTTTAAAAATCGATGCTAGCCTAATCCTGTTTGTTTCAAATAGCGTTTTCAAATATTTATCAATTCATTTCTGAATTGGTTTTTGTTTGTTTTCAAGTAAACTTTTGAACTATTTTCTTTTTGTAATCGTTGCAAACATTATTTTTTTCATCTTTTAATAGAGTTTTCAAAACCGATCCTATTTTATTTCAAGCTAACTTCTAAAGTCATTCTCATTCATTGCGTGTATGTTCTAAATTGATAGTTGTATGGTTTTGTTCAAACTATATTGTATTTTTATCAATTTTATTTATTTTTAATATAATATTTCAAAACAAATGTTTTTTTTTTTTTTTGACGTTTCGTTGTGCGTTAAGAGACAATAACTCGATAGTGAAATTGATCTGTCCCTTCAATAATTAGAATCATTACTTTTTTTGCTTGTGATATTAAATCGTAGGACCGCTGTTTTCTCAATGATGGACTTTTTATATGAATGATTTATTTGATTTATCCCTGAATACTCTAGTTTGCCTGATAGATATGATGATGGGACAATTAATAAATGGTGCATGTGTGCATATGTATATTTACTTTCGATTTTTATCAATGTATTAGCCTTTTCCTTTTAATGTGTCTTACTTGTCTGAATTTCCTAGAATTTACTAGCTTAAAGGTGCTCTAGCGATACCCTGTTAAGCTACATTCCTAGTTTTCTGAGTTGCTAGTCTCCAAACATAAATCAATTTTTATTTTTATTGTATTTTTCATTTAATAAAATTTATCACTTTGAATATTATTCTTTTAAATCTATTATTTTATTTGAGATACTTGTTTAACATATCTTGACTGTGTGTATTTGAAATTTGCATATATGTATACCTGCTTGTGCACCTCATGTACTCGGAGCCACAATAGGATCAAGTCCCTATCTTTCGTTCTCCCTCTATCCTTTTTCTTTTTGTCTTACTTCGTGGGTGAGCATATTAGAGTTGGATGTTTACGATCCCATATGGGCACAACGTGTAATACCCCGAATCATTATTAAATAAATTAAAAATATATTAAAGGTGTTAGAAAATTAATTCATAGACATGGAATAATTTTTAAAAGGTTACTAGAATATTTATTATGCTTATGATCATTTTTCTATGCTCAGTGAATATTTTATTTGATTTTCGATGCATGAATAGCAATTTTTTTTTATGCAAGATAAATATTTTTATCATTTTAAATATACCTGAAAAATGTTCTATCCGCATAAAATGTTTTCTAGAGGGGTGCTAGATTATTCGAGTGCCCTTGGATGAATTTTTTATGTTCAGTAATTATTTTATTTGAACTTTTTAGTGCATGAATAGTTTTTTTTTAGCCAAATTAATTATTTTGAGTATTTTATATGTGTTTAAAAATTATTTAATGGTCATAGAAAAATCACTTAAGAGGTGTAGGAATATTTCATGAACTTAGATGAATTTTTCTATCCATAGGGAATATTTTCTATTGAAATAATTGTATTTTTACACAAAAATAATAATAATTTGAAGGCCCAAATAAGCATATAAAAATTATACGACCGATGAATAAATTCTTATAGGAGATGTTTGAATTTATTATGAATTGTTTTGTAAAGGTATGAAATAAAATTTATGTAAGTAGGGACCTAATTGCATAAAATTAAAAATTTTAACTTTCAAATTAAATTAGCAATGAAATTTTGGAAGAAAGTTTTTAAGAAAACCTTAAAGGAAGGGTCTAAAAGAATCAATTAAATAATTAAAGGACTTGTGGAAGAGTAATTAAAGGAAAGATTAACAAATTAAGGGACTAAAATTAAGAAATTTTATGGAGAGATTTTCTCCTCTTCTTATTGCCACTCACACTCAATTATTTGGGTTTAATTAATGCATGCACAAATGGTGGGTTAAGGTTTAAAGATGATGATTAGATGGAAGGATAAAAATTAAAGGAAGAATGAATGGTTAAAGATTAACATAAATGAGGGGATAAGATTAAAAGAAAGATCAGTGGCCAAGATTGAACCAAATTAAGGGTGGAGGTCAAGTCAACCAAGGAAAAAGTCCAACCAATTCTACCTATAAATATGGGTGGTAGAGAAATGGAAAAAGTTTAGAAAAATTAGGATAAACTCTTGCAAAATTCTCATAGAATTCCACTCACACCACCTAAACACTTTTAAATACCCTAAAACATCTAATTAAGCATAAATTCAAGCTAGAAAATCAAAATCATAAGGAGAAAAATTTGAAGATTTGGCCTAATGTTAATTAGAAAAAGGGAAGAAGACTTTTCCAAGAAATTCAACTTTTTAAGGTTTAATTGGAGCATTAGAGGTAAACTAATCTCACCTACACCACAAGGAAATGTTATTGAATGTTAATTGTTGATTTAGAACCCTTAATTTATGTTTAATTGAATTAATTTTGAAAATTAGGGTTATGGTTCTTGGTGAGAAAATTTTAAGAGAAATGATTTTAATTTAGAAATTCATACAATTAAAGTTAGAACACGTTAATTGAGCATGAAGTTAGGTGTTAAAAACAAGAATTTCTTACATTAATTTTTTGAACACCATGCAGCCCAATTTAGTTATTTTAGGGTTTTGGATCCTTTGACTTGTTTGATGAATTATTGTTTGATTAGGTGTTATTTAAGTATAAATTGATGATTGATTGTGAAAAATTACATAAAAATTGAAAGTTTCCCTTAGTTACACTAAGGTCATATTCGATCCAATTTAGAGGAATTTTAGAGTTTTAATACTTTGAGTTTCTAATGGTTAAATTGGTTAATTTCAAGTTAGTATAATGTAAAAAGATAAATTAGTATGAGAAATTTTATTGAAATTAAAAAATTAACTTAGGTTATCCTAGGTGGGGTTTCGACCCATTAGACCCAATTTAGATTTTTTGCATTCTAATAGCTCATGAATGCTTAATTGATTAAATTCTTGATATCAAAATATATTTGAACGAATTAGCATGAAGAGAAATTTGAAAAAAATTATCTAGCCTAGATTAATGACACATTCGACCATATTAGGAAGAAGTAGGGCTTATGATTTGATTGATGTATAATGGTTGTATTGTGATTCAATTATTGCCAAGGATGTGTATTATGTGTTCACTATGTGTAATGGTTATAAAATTGATGATTGATGAATTGTAGTACCTTGTTTTGTTGCCAATGTGTGTTATGTAATCCTATATTAATGTTTCCTTGCTTGGAATGATTTGGATAACAATGCAAGGTATGAATATCATAGTGCATTTATAATGTTGAACCATCTATTATCATGGGATAAATACACACCATTCATGGCATGCACTACATGAGTTCATGATAATTATGCATTTACATTGAAATGCATATGCATGCTAAGTTTATGAAAAAAGAAGGTTTAAAGGTCATAAAAAAGAGGATTTTATTTCAAGGATTTTCCAATAGCGATTAGAAATATTTCATGATTATGAAGTTTTCATGAATTTCATGATTTTATGAACGGGGCCTTCATAGTTCTTCCATGGATTTTATGATTAAAGGTTCTAGGGCTAGGTGGGTGCGGACATGTACTTTCGGAGATTCGGCAAGGCACGTTCGCAAACCGATCCGATTCGCTAGACATATCAAGAAAACCCTAAAGTCAAGAGATGGGAAGACGGAAAAGATTTTTAGAATGTTCATGACGAGGATTTTATGACATGAAATAGGATTTTCAAAGGATAAGCATGTAATTTATCATATGCATTTCACATACATGCATATCATACATAGATTGACTTATTGGGTATTTAGTCACCAAATTCCAATGGTGGTGTAGGCACAAAAGATAAAGATACCAATGTTCACATTTGAGTTGACTACCAAAGGGATCGTGAGTCGTGTGTATCTTGGATGTGGCTACAAGATAAACTTCCTCCAAACTATAGTTATTGTAGTGCTTGGTATCTTAATATATTTTCCGGATATGGCATCTTTCTTTTATATGATAGTCAAAGCTATGAAGAAATGAGTAATTAGTTGAAAAAAAAATTGGATATACTAAATAAGTCATTTTTGTAATAGATAACATAAAACTCGGCATATGTAAATTAACGATAGTCCGTATATTAATCAAAATATCTATAGTAAAATAGTAATAACATAGCCATAGTTATTGTAGTTTCAAGTTATTTTTTCATTCTAGTATTAATAATAAAATAAGATAGTAAAAATGGTAAGGAAATAATAATAATAAATGGCAATTAATGAAAACAAAAGAAATTAAATAACGAGTAACGGTAATGATTAAATAAATTTATATAGGCTAATAGAAAAGGAATTTGAGAAAACCAAACATCACAGATTTAGTCTATTCAGTTCAAATAATTTAAATAAAATGGTAAAACTAAAAAATTTATAATGCATTTTGGATCGATATTTAGGACCCTTCCGTCATAGCTTAGCTTCCGTAGTTAGATCCATACCTAATAATGATATAGGAAAGACATAGATCCTTTTTGGCTTGCATTCATTGCAATTTGAATGTAAGTCAAGGTCAATAATATTCTTGACCTATTAGGTCCTAGGTTAAGGGTGTTACACAATGAATCTAAGTGAGAGTCTTTGAGTATATTGTAATTAATCGGGTTTAACTTGCTTTTTTATTTTTCTCTAGGATCAAGGTATATATACATTAAATTTGGGGTAATGCCTTTTATTGATTCAAATTTTAAATCACTTGATTTTGAGGACTAATTAGTTTCGACTTAATTAATAAACAAACCCAAACATAAATGTTTAGAACAGACATGCTAAAAGTGAGTATTATTGATTACATTCATTTCTTATATTTATTTTTTAAATGTGATTTTAATTTATATGAGTTGAATATATTTATTTTACGAATTAGAAGAAGACTCGGAGATAAAGGAGAAAAAGTGTGCAAATGAAGGTAAAATTCCAATGCCGACAGATTGACCTTTAGGGGAAGATATAGGATTTTCACATTCGAAGAACTCAAGAACATAAAAGATTCTTTCTTGAGGTTTAAAGTGTACAATTTAAGATTTCCAAATTGGGTTTAAATACATAAATTCAATCTGTTTTGGACTATCAAAGTCGATTGCAAATTCATGTTAAGAATTTGGATCTTGTTTTAATTTGGAACATTGATTAGTTTTTGAATCATATCTAGAGTTATACATATTGGATTGAGATGATTCAAAAGCCTACAAAAAAGACATCTAGACCTACAATTTTTGTGTGAGGCGAGTCCAAATTCGACCTTATTCTAACACTAAATTAGCTTGAAATTTCCAGCATAGAACTTGAAGTCTTATTCAACAACAAGTCCTAATTAATTTTAGAAATAATTTTAAATACGAGTTATGAGCTATCATATTTATCTATACACAATGTATAAATAGGATCTAGAGTTACATATTGAGTGACATGTTTTTGTTTATATAATTTAGAATTTTGTGCTTCATAAAATGTCTAGCTAATTTTATTAATTCAATTCAAGAGATTTCAACTTCAATTTATAAAAGATTATAAGACACAAGTTTAACCTTTAAATTATTCTTGATAATTTAAGTATCTTTTGTATATCTTAATGTAATTAATTGATCTTTGAATTTAATTAATTATGATTACATAGATAATCGTTTATGGGATCCATTAATTCGGTTGTCTATTGTAATTGCTAGCTAGCTAACATTTTTAATCTGCAATTTTTATGAAAATTTAGTATAAGTAGAAAAATAGGTTTTCATGATTATGATTTCAGTTTTTTGACTAATTAAGTAAAACAAAAGAACGAATTAAACAATTTTAGAGGTCCTAATTTGTTATTCGAGTCTTTGCTTCTTCCTAATTCTTTATGCTATTATTGATTTGACTATGATTGTTTAAATATCAAAATCAATTGATAATAAGAATATCATTTGAGTATTGGACTTTAAATTAACAAATAAAGGAAAGATTCAGATATATTCTAGGTTCTACATAAGTTTAGGCTAGGTGTTCGATGAAATGATAATAATTTAGGTTTTTATGATCAATCTACAAATTAAATGTTTGGATTTTCTCTTAAACCGAAGTCTCTCTAATTGAAGTTTTTTCTATTTTACTATTGTTTATAACTTCGACTTTGCAAACAAACAAAATCTCTATTATTGGTTCTACTTGAACAAACTCAATCATCTAGTCTCTAGAGTTTGACTGGTAAGATCGCTAATTAAATTTGGTGAGTTCGATAACCATCACATATGATGCGAGCATACATCGGCTATGACATTAAATGATGATTGTTATCTTCTTCTTCTCTTTTTTTCCCCTCATATAATCAACTCATTGGCTTCAAGGTCTTATCCTTTCCCTATACAAGTTAATAATTTTATTTATTTTTTTTTTTTTGGTATAACCAACCACTTACCTCGAATGTCTTATCTCGTTTTCTATACATCCTTTTCCTATACAAGTTCTTTCTTACCTTGAATGTCTTATCCTTTTCCTATAATCCTTTTTCTATAGAAGTTCGTTGTCCGACATCTCTCAGCAACACACCAATAGAATTAATTTTCGTGTTTATATATATGATTACCTTAATAAATAAATAAATAAAAGAAAGAAGAAGAAGAAGAAGAAGAAGAAGAAGAAAAGAGGTAGAATATGGGAAGAAAAGAATACTGTTTTATTTCAAAGAAATACCACAAATTGTGGTATATATAGTACAATAAGATTTAAGTACAAAAAGTTATTCCAATATGCCCTTAGTGTGTTGAAAACTTGTACAACATTTCATGCTTGTACTTGTCCTTTCCGCCATGCATGATAGATTGAGGCCATTGGGGGTTATTAACATAATCAGGATACCATTGAGTTTCCAAGCATATAGCTGCATGAGCCTTATATACAGATCCATCTTTCCCCTTGGAATTCTTGATCATGTTACCAGTGTAGAATTGCAACCCAGGAGCATTTGTTGAGATCTCCATTTCAATTCCGGACTTCTCATCGTGCACCAGTGCTGCTTTTCTAACCTTGCAGCCTTTGACACCATCAAGAGCATAGTTGATATCATAACCATTAGGAAGTTGCTTGATCCTGCTTCCAATAGTCTTAGGTTTAAGGAAATCAAATGGAGTTCCTTGCACAGCTTCAATCTTTCCAGTTGGGATGAGCTCGCTATCGACAGGTGTGTAATTGGATGCAAAAATCTGAATCTTTTCAGACAAGATGTCGCCACTGTTGTGGCCTCCTAGGTTCCAGTAAGCATGTTGGGCAAGATTTACAGGGGTTGTCTTTCTACCAAGATTTTTGGCTTTCATTACAAGGCTCAATTGGTTATCTGCAAGGAGAGTATACCTGACAGTGACTAGGATCTCTCCAGGGAATCCTGCAGGGTTTCCAAATAATTATCAGAATGAGCAATCCTCAATTTTTTTGGCCAAATTTAATGACCATGATGACATGGAGTAAAATAATGTAGTGATTGAGACAGAAATTCACAAACCTTCTTCCCCATCAAAACTGTGATAGGTAAAAACAATGTGAGGATTATGACCTTTGTTGTCATACTTGGTCACTTTCCAAACAACATCAGAATATCCTTTTGGACCGCCATGAAGCATGTTTTTCCCTTCATTAGCTTCTAGTTTATATGTGACTCCATTTAGCTTATATTTAGCACCTCCAATTCTGTTAGCAACGCGTCCAACAATGGCTCCAAAATATGTTGTATCGTTCTGCACAAATTTATTTATCAAACTTTCTGTCAGACGAGGTGTGTTTCTTTGTTGGCGTATCTCACTCATTTTTTTCTTTCACAAATAAAGCTAGCAGCAAATGAACAACTGAAATCCTACCTTGTACTCATCAATTGTATCGTATCCAAGAACAATATCAGTCAGCTTTCCTATAACACACCCCGAAAAGAGTGAAAAAGAGGATCATATAGATATACACATATATATAAGAAAAAGAACTCAGGCCAAAAGCTAACTAGAGACCAGGGAAAATTAATAGAAGAGTACCTACAATGCGTACCATTTTTGTCAGGGAGAACAAAGGAGACTAGAGTTGCTCCCCAATTAGTGAACTTCAATGACATATCTCCTCTCTTAAGCTCATAGAAACCAACTTTTTTCTTTTCTGTGTGGCCATTAACTGAAGCAAAGACAGCTAGAACGCAAACACAAAGCAACAGAGCTACCTTTGCCATTTCTTTATTTTTTTGGTAACTCTGAATTATTAATGAATTAGCCATTTATTTTATAGAGATTTGGATGCTAAAAATGCTTCCATGAATGGTTATCCGTTCATTGGGATAACAAACGCTGAGGTGGTTAATTATCCATTGCACAAAGTCCACTAATATGTCCAATATATTAGGAAATTTTATGGATTACCTAATGCATTAGATTTTAGATAATATACACTAATTATATTAGCATTTGTATAATTTTATGGGCTCTCTTTGATTTGCAAGTATTTCTTTTTTCTATTTTTAGTTATGCTCTTATATATATATATAAGGTTGTTTGACATGGTAAAGTTTTACAAATTAAGGTGCTCAACAGTCATCATTACTCTGGTCTAATGGGTATAAAGCTATAATTGGATAAAACATGGATTAAAGAGTAATTAGATTAAACTTATCCTTACCCATTGTTGCGATAAGAAATCTTATCTTAGAGTAACTCATAATACTTAGACACAAAGAGGAGAAAAAATTAGATAAAAATTTGAGTTTAGATTGAAATACTTTTAATATTTTTGGTTAATTAAAATGTAATTTTCTTTTATTTTTCTTCATGTCTCTTTCTTTAAAGTTGATGTGTAAAATAACTATTACTAGTTATTAGTTAAATATTTTAAAATTTCTTGTGATATGACATTGTTTAAAAAAAATTAATCATTAAATTTTCTTATCGGATTTAATTATACAATAATAATTATGAAATATATTAATTAATAAATCATCAATTACAAATGGTCACATCATGTAGAATTCAAAATATCTATAATACATTAAAAAGTAAATCTTTTAATAACCATATTCATTCCATGGTGATGTGGATTTTTTTGTGTCGGCCTTAGTTAAGAGGACGTTAAACAAAAAGTTTTATAAGATGGTTGGAAGGGAGTCCGTAGGGCGATCTATCTTATCGACTCTAAATTAAATAGCTAAAACTACTAAATAAATATGAAAATTGGACGAGTAATACTAATCAAAACAATATCTCTATCGCTACCTATGCTAGGATGCAAAGACCAAATAATCTAAAAGAATGGGTTCTAGATCGCACAAAAGGTTTCAATTGTTAAGTTAGAATACAAATATATGACAAGTATAATAACTAAAAGTAATATTGGCTATAGTATCTCTGTTCAAAACATAAATTAACTTCTATTAACAATAAGTATGTAAGTTACAGATTGCAAGATTGAATAGAAACTAGAATTGATAAATACTCAATTAAAAGTCTTTATAAACGACAATGAGTCTAGAAACATAAAAACTTACGGACATAAAAGCCGATGAATAGATATCAAATGGAACTCTAAACATAAAGAGAAGAGATCTCATGTGTTGTAATGAAAGTGGCAATTGAACCGGTAGTGATCTATCAACCTAGTATTACTCGCCTACTTGATTACAGACTTACTTAATTACTACCAACAAACTATACCTATTGTGTTTTTTTTTTTTTACCGATTGTAGCTAATATTTATAGCCTTTCCATTCTTTTACATCCTTCTTCACTAGTCACTTTCTTAAATTGTAATGGTCTAGAACTTCCTTTCTTGGATTATAATACTCCATGTTTGCCTTAGGTCCGTAATGTTTTATGTTTTTTAGTATTCGCACTCATTTGTGCAATATTCTCGGATTCCTCTTATTTCTAGTTCCATTTGTTCAAATCATTTATCTTCTTGTTAGTCTTTCCTTTTGAGTAAGACTTGACTTCCTATATTTTCTTGCTTATGTTTTTATCTCCGTAACATAAAGCTCATTTAAGCCTCTCCTTTTTAGATGGGCTTGCTTTTATGGGCTTAGCTTGGGCGCACTAGTAGCTCTTAAGAGCCATACATATGGGCTTTTTTATTAAAGTCTTTCTAGGCCTTACTTGATTTTTCAAACTACTAACCCTAATCAAATTTTAGGTGTAAAATCTGCTTTTTATCTTTTCGTGTACAAAATCGCTCCTCATATATGAAAAGAAATGATACATTTATTTGTCTCCCTTTAATTCCCAATGTTGCTATGGATACATGGAACTAATATGTCTCTTCACTCTACAATGATTATTTGAATCCACACATCTTTTTAATTTATCATGTATTAATACAAAGAGACTTTAATTTCCATTCCACTAATTTAACTAAAAATTTCTCCCTTAATTCTAGAATTCTAGACCTTACGCATCCTTTGTGCCTCCGAATAGTTTCTATCCCTTTCTTTTTTCTTTAATATTTTCACCTTTATTTCCATGGCTTCCTCTTCTACATCTAAATCAAAGATCTCCTTCTCATTTCTAATCTATATCCGGTATTGCTCCGTAATTAGACTATCACTTTAGGTCTATTCCTTCCCATTGTCCTTCATTAATCCAATCCACTTTATTGTTTCTCCTTAGTGAGATTTGTAGGAACTTTGCTCTTGATCTCCTTGGCTCTAGAATTAAACTCTTTAGGCTTTTCCATATTTTGGATTTTTGGGTCCAAAAATGATGTTCATAAACCGTAGAAACTTTTAGGACATTTGGTCCTTGATGAGAGGGCCATATTTCTATGCCATCTAGAAGCTACCGGACGGGTAGAATGGAATGACATCCTAAGTTATACCAAATACCTAACCAAGACTTAGCCCATTTCCCATCCTAAAATCAATGACCTTTATTCAAGATTGTTGAGTTATTATAACATTAGGAAGAAATGGCACAACATGAGAATTTTTAGAAGTGTTGGATTTAACCTTGAATCATATTCCCAACCCTAATTCTCCGCTCTTTGGTGATATCTTTAGCCTATGGGATACCAATAACAATTGCATTCACACAAAGAGAGATCATATGGGCATCACTTTAGATGATTTGGTGTCCTTAATCGCTTATTGCTCAATAAGGGTGGACCTTTATAATGACATAGAGTTAATCAAGTTAAAGGTAAGTTTTAACGTCACATCCTAGAGTAAGTGATGAATATGCAATCATACTCTTCCTACATTTGAGCTTTGATAGAATCCAATAAGGTTAAGACTATGGAAGTGGGCTTCTATCTATTATGGCTTTATAAGTATGTAGATTGTTGCAAAAGTGTCGACGAGAGCCGTAGAGTCTGTATGGGAGAAGGAGTCACTACTTTGCTAACCGAAAAGAAGTAAGAAATCCTAAATAAATTAGTCTACATAAATATTTAAATAATGGGTTGATTACATATGAGAAAGAAATAACATCACCGTCATCCCTTCCTACATGTGGTAGGTTGTATTGAATACATGCAAAAATAAAAGTCGGATTTTATTATATTATGTTTCTATACCAATTTAAATAAATTTATTCTATTCGAATGGAATGGTAGAGTAATTCAAGGTTCAAGTCATTCCAATGTCAATACCCATACTCAAAAGAAAAAGGTAAAGAAGATTGGAATTTTAGCTAATTTTAGTGAACACAATCCTATACCGAAAAGTAGATGAGTTTTTAAAGATTGAGGGCCTATATTGATATGAATAGGAAGTCACCAACAACTTTTCTCACACAAGTGAAAAGCCATCACCGACTTCGAATCATGGATTTAGGAAGCCACTCGTGGAATTTAGATTACATAACAATAAATCGATTAAAAATTTAGAAGCCACTGGCAGCCTTCGTCAATAAGAAGCCGTCGATGGTTTCATTTTTTGAAAGAAGGGAAAAGCACTAACAATTTCAAATAACATCATTTGAGAAGTCATCAATGACTTCATCCACATAAATAGGAAGCCACTTATAGCTTCATTCACAATATTTAAAAAGTCACAAACTACTTCAAATCATATCGTTTGGCAAGCCACCAATAACTTATCCACACAAATAGGAAGCTATCAATGACTTTATTCATAATATTTAGGAAGTCACAAATGACTTCAAATCATATCATTTAGGAAGCTAGGGACAACTTCATCCATATAAGTAAAAAGTTACCAATTACTTCATTCACATCATTGAAGAAGTCACCGATGACTTCAAATCATATCATTTGGAAAGCCATAGATGACTTTATCCATACAAGTGAAAAGATACGGATAACTTTACCTATAGTATTTAGGAACTCACTAACAACTTCTACTCGCATCATTTAGGAAGCCACCGATGACTTTGTCCATATAAGTGAAAAGCCATCGACAACTTCTCCCATTATATTTAGGTAGTCATTAATGACTTTAAATCGTATCATTTGAAAAACCATTGATGACCTACCCCTTAAAATTTAGAAAGTCATTAAAGACTTTAAATAACTTTATTTGGGAAACCACCAATGACTTTATCCATATAAATGGGAACTTAATGACAACTTCACCAATAATATTTTGGAAGTCAATGATGACTTATACTTCTATCATTTAGAAAGACACCGATGACTTCGTCTATTTTAGTAAGAAGCCATCGATAGCTTCATTCACAACACATAAAGCATGTAAACTGGTTTGGAAGCCATTGGTAACCTTGATCACATAGATGAAAAGCCTTCAATAACTTCATTTCACTTAAATATAAAGTAGGTAAACTAGTTTGGAAGCCACTTGAAGGCTAGAAAGCCCCCAATAGCTTCCTATCACTTAAAAAAGCAAGTAAAATGGTTTAGAAGCCATTGGTGGCTTTGTTTATATAGGTAGAAAGCATTTGACGACTTCATTTCACTTAAACAAAAAGCAAGTAAACAAGTTTAGAAGCTACTAGCTGCTTCATCCACATAGATGAGAAGCCACCAATGACTTTTTTTCAATCAAACAAAAATTTGGTAAAATAATGTGAAAGCTTTTAGTGGCTTCATCCACAGAGGTAGAAAGCTACCGATAGCTTTATTTCAAGTGTATACAAAATCATGTAATCATGCATTAGACATGAATATCATGTATTCAACACATCGCATTCAAGATTTTTAATCAATCTCAATCAAGGTAATTTTATACTCTAAAATAAAGCGAGTTTAATCAATGATATCAAATGAATATAAGTTTTCAAATGTTACCCAAAATAAGTTGAAAGATATTGAAACCATCAAAAACTCTATTTGAAATCAGTTCTACTCTCTTCCTTTCCGATAGAAACCGATTTTTTGGTTAGCTAACCATTGTAATAAGTTTCATTGATGCATTGTAGGAAAATATATCATCAACTTATCCAAAATAGTTTGAATATCTTTTTTCTAATTGGATCATTCATCAAAGATTTGTTTCTACGATCTCTTTTCAAACTCAATTACCCAAAATGCTTTGTATGTTTGAATATCTTTTATAATTTTTAAGGCAAGCCATCTTTTGAGAACAAGGCCATTAGGGTAGGTCGTCCTTGAAAATAAGGTCATTAGGGCATGCCACCCTCGAGAATAAGACCATTAGGGTATGGTGAATTTGAGAACTAAACCATTAAAGTAGGATACCCTTGAGAATAAGACCATTAGGGTAAGGCACCTTTGAGAACAAAACCATTAGGGTAAGGCATCCTTTAGAATGAGACCATTAGGGTATGTTGCTCTTGAGAAAAGGCCATTAGAAGAGGTCACCCTTGAGAACAAGATCATTAGGATAGGTCACCTTTAAGAATAAGGCTACTATGGTAGGTCACCTTAGAGAACAAGACTATTAAGGCGAGGTTGCTCTTAAGAAAAGGCCATTGGGGCACGTCGTTCTTGAGAACAAGACCACAAAAAAAGGTCGATTACCTATGAGAATATGACCATCGATATCATCATCTTAAAAAAAAAAAAGTCTTTAAAATTTTATTATGCAAAGTCACCGAAAAATACATTTTTCATTTGACTTTACACCATAAGTATTGTAAAGAAGGAGTAACTATCATAATCTAATTTTGGACCTCCATAATAATTTTAGAAATTCCTTGAAAATTGCCTTTATTTCTATTTTTAACTATATATTATAGGTGTCTATGAATCATTATTAGTTTCGCTTTATCATTAGCTTTTAATTGTATTATAATTATATTTATCATTCTGTCATGAAAAATTGAAAAAAACATTAAATAGGAAAAAAATACAAAAAAAGATAGAATTAATTTTGGATTGATCATTAAAGATCTTTACATGTAATTGGTTTAAAAGTTTGGAAATAGCAAAAGTTCGAGGAAACAATTAGGCACAACCGAGTATATGATTGAACAAAATTAAAAAGAACAAAAATCAAAATCAAGGTATGCATAGGTAAATTGTGAAAGATTTTGAAGAATGAGGACTAACTTAAATATTTAAAAATGATGTCGTTTTAAGATAGTGAACGTATTATTCACTATCTTCCTCAGGAAAATTCGCATCCAGGTTCTGTTTTTTTTTTTTTTCTTTTTCTTTTTCTTTTTTACTCTCGCGATTGGGCTTGCATTTTGTCGTCCCTCTCCAACTAACTTCACCCTTCCCTTCCCTCGAGTCGACTTACCTCGTCTAGACCACGTCTTCATCCTTCACTCCATGATTTCTGCCACCCTGTGTGCTATGATAGATGATAGAATAACAGAAAACAAAACAGAGAGGCGAGAACAATAAGACAAAAGAGGAACGTCACGTTTACAAGAAGAGAGGGTCGGGATGTGATAAAGGAGATCCAATGGAAGGGAAGGAGTGGAGGAAGGAAATAAAAGAAATTAAATATAAAAGATGGAAGTAGCTTATAGGAGGAGGTCTTCGAAGTTTTCTGGTTTTAGCTGGCTTGAGAGTTTTCTAGGGAGCTCTCTGTTCTTCTTTTCTTTTTTTTTCTTTTTTTTAGAACGAAAAAGGGCTAAAAATCTAAGAATACAAAGACTAAAAAATTAATTGATTACAAGCAGAGCGAATATCCATTCCCAACCAGGTGTATCTCGCAATCTTTTCTACATAATGAAGTGTGCTACGTTTCTTTCTTGTTTTCGATCATGATATACCGTGGGTCTTGGACTAAGAAGGAGTTAATAAGAAATGGATAGTCTTGTTTGGGAAGGATAACAAACTTAGGGATGGTGTGTTTTGTCTATGGGAAATGGTAAAACAACGGTCTTTTTCTTCAACGAAACTAAAATGGTAACGGGTGTGGGTTAGAGTATGTTTTGGTCTCTTTACAAAAACTAAATGGGAGTTTGTTCTTTGGTCTCTAAGGAACGTGGGAGCCAATGCATATGTTAGGGCATATCTTGGACTATTAGCTTGAATTAACCAAAACAAAACATGTCTGGTTGTTTACAATTCAAAAAGGGGCTAGCTATAGGAGATAATAGAACACCTCTCTCAAAATTCTTGCCATTCTTGTTTAATTTGGGATTGGTGTTCAAATTTAGGATTTTAGTTGTTATAAAGGTCTGATCTTTTCATTGTAATGCTTTACCAATAGTGTATATTACAATTGGGTCTCTAATGTGAATGGTTTAGAGGATTAGTACATATGTTTGTCCTCATCTTGCGGTTTTTTTTTTTACAATTTTATATGATCTCATTTGCTATTTATTTAAAATCTATTTTTCATTAGTTTACCTTTTTAGTTATTAATGTTATGGTTTTAGAATTTAATCTTTATGCTCAGTATCCTTTTGTTATTTTATTCTGAAATTGTGACGGTTTGCTCCCAAATTTGAAATTGTGACGGCTTAATCCCATGTTGATTCTTGGTCTGTATATTATTTTTTATAAATTTTAGAATTCATTTTCTATTTATTTATAATTTTACTATAATTTTTAATATGATGCATTTACTATTTAGTTAATAGGATGAGAGATCTTTAAGTCTTCTTGATTCTAGGACTAATGATGATTCTTCATCAAGTTTATCATGATAAAAAAAATATATATGCCTTTTTAGGATAATTAGAGAATTCAAGTCGACCTAAATAATCTCCAATTTAATAAGGACAAATGTTATTCTTGACATCTTGGTCAAAAACAAAGCAAACAAATATGATGTCATAATAAAAATAATAATAATAATTTGGCTTAGACAATAAAAAAAAAACTTGGAAATAGACTTAGGAAATAATTTAGCAAAATTAATTCTTAGGAGATATATTTTTAGGATTAAATTAGACGTGGTATCTTTTTTCGAAAATGATGCCTTTTTTATAATTGGTATCTTCGTAAAAACATAATCAACTCCTCACTCCCAATCTATAAATCTAGTGTCTCTCTTAGATTTCTTAATTTCTTTAAATACTAGGTAGCAACTCTTAAATCTCTTATAACTCTTTTCCCTTAAACAAAAATAAACAAAACCAAAACTTAATTTTTTTTTTTTGAAGTCTCTTAAATGTTGGGTAGTGACAATCAAATTGAACATACGATATTAGATGATCATCAACATTAACGAGTTAGTGGTATCGAGCTTGAGGGACATCATTTTGGGAAAGTTTGCTCATAAACGAGTGGTTGTGTGATGTCATTAAGGGCCTAGGGATTGAAAATTTTGAATGTGGAACAACCGTGTCAAGGCCCTAAGCAATGGGTCAAGGTAGGCGACCTCCTAGTAGTTCCGGCAAGCCGCCATCGTCAATGTGAAGTTTGGAGGGTTGTTGACATTCTCGGTGTTAAATAAGTTAGCATTGTCAACATCATGATTACTATCATATAGGATATCATCATTGTTATGAGCGGTTGAGATGGTAATAGGATTTGTGTTCCTTTTTGTTGTCTTGAAAGGGGCTATTATTTTTCATAATCACTAACTCTCTAATATAGTCATAAAAAATGTATAGGGTGTTCTTGAGAACTAATCAAACGATCGGTCGATAATCCATTCAAGATATAGAGAGCTAGTGTTGTGACTTATAGAAGCAACGGTTAAACAATCAAACAGAAATGATGAAAATAATGAGAGGTGTGGGAAGAAAAGTAAGCGATGCTAGTAATACACGAGTCGGGAGGATAGTGAAAGTCTAAATAGATAAAGTTATAGATGTTGTCTTATGTATAAGTGGGAGAGCTTTGAGATGGAGAGTTTAAAAGATCCTAAAATTTTAAAGTCAAAAGTTCTCTAATGCAAAAATTCTCATCTATTTACGAGTGATGTGAGGTCTGGTATTTACAGAGAAAGAAGATGGCTATTGATCTGCTAAGATCATGCCATATCATGAAAATTTGGACGAGTCATATTTGGTTTGATAAATTTAGGTTTTTTGGGCTAAAGTTCTTTAACTTGCTAGTAAAGACTCAAAGGAGTGATCATTGGGTTTTTCTTTAATAGACCCTAATCCGAGCCCATGAATTCAAACTCCCTAATGCATCCCAAAATAAAGTATGGACACCGGCCCCGTCAAAATATCCATGTTCATTCTTGTGATCCAAGACCTTATACTAAGTTAGGTTGATCCTTAGTTCAACCCATCTATTGTGTAGCTTGAACCTATGTCAACATCAAAAAAAATATATATATCATGGATTAATACAAAATAAAAATTAGCTAAGTTACTCAATTAATTTTTTAAAAAAAAACATCAAGCATATACACACTCTTTCCATCATGATTCACATGTCTTATGAGAATTAGTAAAAGAATAAAAAGGTTAACACAAGTAAATCATTACATAATTTGTGTCTTATAAGGATTCAAACCTAATAGATAAGATGTAACTTTATAGAGATTGACACATCTTGTTTAATTCTAACATCTCTTTCAAGTCCTTAGATTATCCAAATTATTAGTAGGGTAACCTAGTTTTCATCCTTATACAATAGGAGGCATGGAAAAAAATATTTCATAATTTTTTATACATAGGATGAGTTTCAATCTAAGTGAAAGTCTAATGGATACCTTGGACATACGTCACACTTGCTTTTGAATCTTTTCTATCTAATCCTAAAAAAATAGTGGAGTTCGGGTTCGGATTTGTTTGTTAGCTTTTTGGTGTTGTGTGTAACAAATCATAAACACAAACATATAAATTCAGTCCAATAAAATAAATTCTTATAATTTAAATGACTTGTAAAGTAATAAATTACTCAAAAAAATCATCCAAAAAAAATAAAATGGCCAATAAATAAAGAGAACAACTTTGGAAAGAAACAAATAATGGCTTAACTATAGGCCCCTAGTGGAGTCATTATACTTTCGCTACTAATATATGGGACTTTTCGAGGGGGGGGGAGTTAATGAATGAGGACTCGCTACCTATTATTTTAAAGAGACTAAGAAATCTAAATAACTAATCTTGTACGGATTCGAATAAGGAGTTGGTTATATTTATAGAAAGATAAAAATTATCTAAAAATATCCCTTTTATAAAAAGGTTACCTGATTTGTTTCTATCCCTAAATCATTTCTTAAAAATTATTTTCCAAAATATTTCAAATCCTATTTTCGATTTTTACTGCTAAATTGAAACAATGTGAATTTGGAATTAATCTAGAGAATAAGTTTTTTCTCATTAATTATTAGAGTTATGTTATGATTCATTAAAGGATTCATTAATTATTGTAAAATCGAGTTAAATGCGCATCGAATCCAAATTTAGAAATCTTATCAATTTAGCATAAAATCCTATATTGTCTTTACATAAATGGCACGTCAAGAACTTGTTAATAATTTAATGCATATTTGATGAATTAGATTTTATGATGGAATTGTATTAAATTACTATTGGACCTTAAAATCAAGAGTTGCATTAATTTAATATTGATACCTATTAGAATTTAAGGGTAAAACATTTAATCAATTTATTTTTTATCAGAATTTAACAAGGTACATGAACTAAAGAAAATTTAGATGTATGCCTAAATGAACTCAAAAAATTATAGAATTTTTACTTTTGTTTTTTTTTTAACTCACACACCCGAACTCCTATCGAACTAGTCTACCGGGATTTAAATCCATGATCATTATTACTAGGTTACAAGCTCTTTGGTAAAAATTATAAAAATTTACCGATAATTAGAAAACACTTACATTACAGCATACTAAAAATTCAGAGTAAAATAATATAAAAACTTGCCCAAATCATGAATGAACAGAACATTCTTTATCTCTAAAATAGTGTTAATTTAACTCTTATTATGTGAAAGTAAAAGATACAATTGAAAAATTAATTTACATTAAATTATTAAAACAAAATAACCCAACAAACTAAAGGACTGAACTGTATAAAATCAAGCTAAACTTTGAAAAAAGAAACAGAATGCCAAGTACGTCAATTTTTTATTTATTTATTTATTTTTTTTTTTTTAAGGTTATGATCCTGACTTTCATGGTCAAAATCAAGGAGAAAAGGACATGAATTCGATAAACTAAAAGAAGGGAAAAGAAGAGAGATATAACTTCTACAAGTAAAAATTGAAAACGACCAAAATAGCTGGAGAATGGATGGGAAAAAGCTTGCCAAAATTAGATAACAAAACTGTCACAATTGAGCCTACTCTGTCTTATTTTTTTGTGTTTTTGTTGTTGGTTTTCTATTTTATATATTGGTTTTAGAGGAGAATTTTTATCTTTATGACTGGTGTTGACTTTATGGTGATTTTATTGAGAATTGATAGATGTTTTAAGATTTTTTCAATGCATAGAGGGCCTGTTTATGGCAGGATCTTTGGCAAGAATTGTGGCAATTTTAGGGGTTCTTTGGCTACCTTTTTTCTACCAAAAAAATAAGTCCATATACACAGGGGGGATGGTAAGTATCTAGGCCAGCATTATAGGAGGAATCAAGCCAAATAATAATAATAACAAATAAATAAATAAAAGATGACGCAAAATCTATCACTAAAGAAAGAAAAGCTGCCAGAAAAAGAGAGAGAAAAAGAAAGAAAAGAAAAGAAAAAAATAGAGAGAGAAGGAAGAGAAAACAAATCTGACTAAATAGGGGGAAAAAAACAAGAAGAAAAATCTGGTGAGAAGCGAGACAGACAGGAGAAGAAAAAAAGAAAGTTTAAAAAAAAAAAAGATGCAGAAGGAAGCCAAAAGAAAAAACTTTATCTAAAAGTCCCTATTTTGTTGTGTTTGGTAATACAATCCTTCTTCCTTTGGTTTTCTCTTTTTCTTGATTTTGTATTTGGTCTTATTCTGTGAAGATCTATGATTTTTATATTCCGAGTTGATTTTATCTTATAAATAAGTGGGTTTTGCATAAATATTGATTTTAAATTTAAAAGATAAAGGACCTAATCGAAGATAAGTTGATTTTAAATCCTTGATTTACTTAATTTGTTTAAATGAAGATTTGAAATAGATTTTGTGACCACGCGCTGGTTCTACTGCACCAGTTTTGATTGTTGATTTTTCCAACTTTAGCCCTTAATTGTTGTTAGTTATTATAAGTCAGTCCCATAAAAATGTAAAGAATTCTTTTTTACATTTAATTATTTTTCAATATCATTTTCTTTTTTTCTTTTTTTTTCAGTTTAGGATATATATGTGATTTTTTTTATCAAAAATAAATGTGATTATCGTTTTTGTTTGTTCGATTTGGGCCAATTTCTTATGTGAGTTTTGTCTAACATTTCAATTTGTTATAAATGCACATGTTTTTAAGTTATGTTTCAGATTTTATAATTTTTTGATGTCATTTAGTATTTACTAGTCACTTTCCCACGCTACGCAACGGGTTCGATAAAAAAAAAATCATTTTAAATTTTTTTAATTATAATTTTTTATTCACTTAATTTTTGTAATTTTTTTTTATAAATTTTCTACTTCAAAAACATAAATCATTCTCCTTTATGGATTTATTTTAAAATAAAAAATATAATAATTTTAACTAAAATATTAATCAAGAATTAAAAAAATGTTTAAATATAATTTTCATAATATTTTATTTCAAAAAAATAAAGTTATAATTAATAGATAGACTTTTACAAAAATAACAAATGAGAAAAAATTCTTATTTAATGTTGAGGAAAAGATTAATTTTTGAAATTATTTACGCAACGCTACGGATAGATAGAACACCTAATTAAATAAAAAAACATAAATTTATGAAAATATAAAAAGAATACCTAAGTAAAAAATATATAAATATATTATATAATAGTCGGTTTGTGTAAAAAAAAATAACGATTGATTTTTTAAAATTTTAACACCTAATTAAATTAAAAAAAGAACATAAATTGATATAAAAAAAGAAAAAGAAAAATTAATTTTTTAAAATAACATAAATTGATTAAAAAAAAAAACAAAGGAAAAAAACTATGTATCGTGCATCGGTTAGGGGATTAAAATTTTTATTTTAAAATTTTAGAGATCAAAATAAAATAAACTTAAAAATTTTAAAAAGAATTAAATAAATAAAACCTAATTGATGTGAAAAAAAAAAAAAAAGCAAAGGGAGAAAAATGTATGGTGAAAGTAAACTAAAAAAAAAAAAAAAAAAAAACACTTGCTACAGCAACAAGGAAACCAAACCACTTTTTTTTTTTTAAAAAAAAAAAAAAACTTGCTTGTAAAATGTCGAAGAAAGGCTGGTAGAGGGGAAAAAGGGAGTTAACACTTTACTATTTAGGGGGGGGGGGGAAGCTAGCTGAAAAACCATTGTTCATTGAACAGTAAAATGAACTGTGAACATGAACAGTAAACACATGTTTGTGTTTTAGAGTATTTGTAATTTTGATTTTCTTTAATTTATACTATAATGTGATGTTTATAAAAAAAAAAATGTGATTACCGTTTTTATTTGCTCATAATTTGGATTAGTTTTTTGTGTGTGAGTTTTACCTAAATTGTCAATATTTTATAAATATATGTCTATTTAAGCTATGTTTTAAATTTTGAAGTTTTCTAATATTGTTTGGTATTTATTTTGATTTTTTTCTAATTTAGTCTATAAGTATTTTTTCATAAAAAAGAAGAAAGATTTTGGTTAACGTTCTTGTTTGCTTGTCAATGTGGCTCATATTTAGGGGACCAACAGCGACTTCATAAGATTGTGCAATAAATTGAAATTTATTTTGCATGCAAAAATAAATCACATCTACATTTCGTCAAGATTTTAATTGTTGTGTTTTGCATCATGCAGGAGTACTTATCTTGCATTTTGAGCATTTTATTTTCTTTTGACATAATTTTAACACATATTTTTTATATTAAAAATCAATTGAATTAAGAGATTTTTTAGTTAGGACGCGATGATAATTTGAAGAGATTCCACAAATAATTCAATGAATATATATATATATATATATATATATATATATATATATATATATATATATATATATATTTCTTTTTTTTTTGCCTACTCATAATGGTTGCAATTTTTAGAATCATTTCGTTATAATTAGTTTTTTTATAACAAAATCATAAATAAATAAAAAGTCTTTAATAGGATGGGGTGACACTAAAACCCCAAAAGTTCACTTTCAAGACTTACCAAGAAGAGAAGCAGGCCTCTTGGCTTATTTTTGAAACCTTGTCAGTTTCAGGTTCCAAAAGCTTGAACAAATAAAATGTGAAGAGTTAAATCCTCGTATTAATTCTAAATTCATAAATGATTGACTTGGTAATGAATTTTTAAATACATTTAGAATATAATTTGATAAATTATTATTTATAGAAAATGAATATAGGAATATAAATAAGGTAATCTTTTTAAGGAAAAAAAATGTTTTTTGGGTGATTGTTATAACCAACCCATTATCATTTATCCATAATCTATGTATGTTATTTTTAGATTTTTTAGTCTTCTTAAAATATTAGGTGGTGACTTTGTTATTATATACCTTATGCATTTATATTACATATAGATTTATTTGAATAAAAAACTCTTTAAAAGAAAAGTAATTCATAGTATTGTAATTGGTAGGAGAAGAGATTTTAATTTTACAATATTAAATTATAAATATTAGTATATGAAGTCTAATATTTTATCAAAATTTATTTATTTATTTATGGAGCTTTTTCACGATTTCTCAATTATTGATATGATTAAATATAAGTAATTAATATGAAAAATTAAAACCAAATTTAGATTACACTTAATGATATTTTTACTTTTGTACTTGATTATATTTATTGTCATTAAATAATCAAACTAGCTTTACTTTTTTAAATAAAAGGTTTAGTACATCATGTGTCCTTATACTTTAACGCAATCATTATCACAATCCCTTTATTCACATATAGTTTATAATTGATGAGCTTTTTTTTATTAGATTGGCTAATTTTCGTTAATTGACTTATGAATGATTAATAAAATATCAATATTTATTAATCTAAAGGCAAAAACGTTATTTTTTTTAATTTTGTTTTAAGTTAAGATCATTTAAAATAGTTAAAAAAAAGGATTTTAAATTGAAAAAAAAAAAACATTAGTCATAATCGTGGTTTGTTGAACAAATAAGAGAGAGAGAGAGAAGTAATCGGCCAAAACTAAACAATTATCCTAAAAACTAACTAATGAGGTTATATTTTCAACCTTGGGAATAGAACTCGAGTTCGTTGTCATATCAGGCAATCCATCGCGGAGAGTAATCTCGGTGTCTTTTCCAAGAGCATCACCGTTGCTCTGTTTCCTTTTTATCCTTGAAAAAAAAAAAAAAAGCATTCCCACTCATTTCAGTAAAACCATTGTCTGAATTTTTCAGTGACATCCCACATTCTTCTGATCCAACTTTCTCAGCCTTCAAATTACCATTTCTTTGACCTTGAAAAGACATTCTGTTCTGAACTTCCAGAGATATGTCAGCATTGCGTTTCTCATTTTTCAAAGCACTGGAGACCCTTGGTGCTGCGTTTGAGGATTCCTGCATAGGTAAGGGAGATATAGATTTCATGCCCAAGGCAGCTGCCTGATCATTAAATTTGGTACCCCGAACCGCTGTTCTAGCAGGATGAAGCTTTCCATGCTTTGCCTAGTTTGACACTCCAATTGCTCTGCTTGATGTTGTTGAGGAAGAAGAAGAAACCATCATAAATAATGAATTGTATCAACAAATAAATCAGTAAAGATTTGTTACTATTTGGAGATTTAAGTTTACTAGAAAAATTTAGTAGTTATATACAATTGCAAATATATATTGTAAAGTGTTAGGCAAATCATCGTTAGTTGAATTATTTTTTTTATCTTTTTTAAAAATTATTTTAAGTGATTTTAACTTAAAAAGAAGTAAAAATAAAATTAAAAACAAAATTACATTTTCACTCTTTCTCAAATTGACAGATGTTAATATTGTATTGATTATATTGATTATTTGTAGTTCATTTAATGAAAGTTGATTACTAACAAAAAATAAAAATAAAAAAGAGATTATTTTATACAAACTTTCAATAATATAAATTCAGTTATGATACGAATGTATTGAACCCTTATTATATATATATGAAATAATTATTTACGTGCATTCCAAAAACAAATTAAACTCATTTTTGCTTGCTTTGTTTAGGAAAAAAAACATTCTTATAACAATATGATATAAAGAATATTGTTTTAATTTTTAGTTATATTTATACGAAAATTATACAATATCTTTAAAGATTATTTTTAGAATTTCTTATAATAAAAATATACATGCCTTGTATTTCTTAATTATTAACCATTAGTTATTGAATCAATTCATGAAAAAAATAGTAAAAAAATATTAAGTATATAGTTGAATGATACAATAACTAGTTTCTTAAAAGTACGATCGACACCTCCTAATTTGAAGAATTGTTAAATTGAATAATACTTCTTGTATATTAGATTGAATGTTGGTACCATGATTAAATAGGCTACAAGAAAGAATAGAAAACCTAATCTAATAATGGTAGCTGAAGTTTAGGGTAAACAATCCTTGAAAATAAGTTAATTTCCATATTTCCATATGTATAATATCTCCTTTACTCCCCCCCCTCGAGTTGGAGCATGAAGATCGAAATGCCCAACTTACCTAACAAGAAGTCGAAACAAGATCTCCCGAGTGCTTTAGTGAAAATATCGGCCGATTGGGATCGAGATGATATTGGTTGAGGTGATAAGAGTTTAGATTGAATGTGTTAACGGATGAAATAATAGTCAATCTCTATATGCTTAGTACGCTCATGAAAAAGGGGATTGGCTACAATGTGTAGAGTTGCATGGTTATCACAAAATAACGATACCGGAGCGAGGATGTGAATTGCCCAAATCGAGAGACAAGACGATGTAGCCATACAAACTCACCGGCGAGTAGTGGTCATAGCTCCATACTCGACTTCGGCAGAGGAGCGAGAAATAACAGATTGTTTCTTCGATCTCCAAGAGATCGGAGAAAATCCAAAGAAGATAATATATCCCATAGTAGAACGACGGATCGTAGGACGACCAACCCAATCGGCATCACAATACCCTTGTAAGGATAAAGAACTATCGAGAGGAAACAAGATACCTTAGCTTAGAGCTACATTGGGATAAGAAAGAACTTGAATAGCAGTAGCAAAATGAGACTCGCTTAGGCCGATGCATGAACTAACTCGGAATATGAACTGCATAGTTGATGTCGGGGCGAGTGATAGTAAGATAAAGTAGACGTCCAACCGGATGACGATATCGCCCCGAATCATTATATAAAGGACTAGAGTCCGAAGCAAGTTTGTGTTACCGATCCATAGGAAAAGAAGTAGGTTTGTAACTAGTAAGGCTACATTCGAGCAAGGATATCAAACACATATTTTTGCCAATCGAGGACAATTCCAATCGGTGATCATACAACCTTAAGACCTAAGAAGTACTTGAGTTTCCCTAGATCCTTAATATGGAATTTAGTATCTAGGTAGTGTTTGAGCCAAGAGATCTCGGCAGTGTCTATTCCTATGATGATCACATCATCGACATAAATAAGGATAGCGACGAAAGATCCAAATTAAGTGAAGGTGAATAAAGAATGATTTGATGATGATCGATGAAATCCTACAACAAGTAAGGATCGAGTAAATTTTGGTACCAATTTCACAAAGCTTGGCAAAGCCCATAAAGAGACTTTCGAAGTCCGCAAAAATGATGCTCCTTCTACTTAGCAAAACCCCGAGGAATTATAATGTACACCTCTTCCTCAAGATCACCATGTAAGAAGGCATTGTTAACATCTAACCGATGAACCTCCCAATTATGCATCGAAGCAATAGCCAAGAGACAATGGACTATTACTAGTTTAGCAACTAGAGCAAATGTCTCATGAAAATTAATGCCTTCGATTTGAGTATAACCCTTGGCCACCGGACATGCTTTGTATCGTTCTATAAAACCATCGGGATGAAATTTGACTTTGTAGACCCATTTGGAATCAATAGCATGTTTTCCCGATGGGAGAGGTTCGAGGGTCCGAGTGTGATTTGATTCCAAAGAAGCAATTTCTTTAGTCATAGCATCCCCCATTGCTTATGTTGTACTCGCTTGAGAAAATGATGTTGGCTCATCAACGGATGAGATGGCGGCTAAAAAGGCATTGTGAGTGTTAGAAAATTTGGAATAAGAAATATTGTGGGATAGAGGATATACCATTAAGTTGGTCGAGTGAAGTGGGGAGTGCGAGTTTGAGGATGACAAGAAGGAAGGTGGCAAAGTATACTAAAACCCGGATAAATGTTTAGGCAATTGTCGAACCCGAATGGACGACCTTTCTATAGTTGAGTGGATCGGCAAGTTGGCGGATATAGAAGATTCAACAATCAAATTAGAATATGAAATAGGATCTGCTCATGGGTGAAGATGATTGTGCATTTTCGGTGGATCCTTCTTGTGGATGAGAGTCATTAGACTCAATGTGAATAGCCTGTGGACCATTGATAACTTAAAATGAGAGGGTGATGGATGCTCGATGTGCTATAAAGTGATGGACTCAAGATGGGTAATCCATGGATCATATAAATTAATGGCTCGAAAATCATACGAAGCTGGTCCCAATTTCAATAGTGTTGGCGAAAGGAAATATTATTTCAAAAAGTTACACATCTCGGGATGTGTAAATCCTTTGACTCTCGAGATCATATATTCGATATCCCTTTTGACCATGAGGATACCCCATAAATGTTCCCGGATTAAATCGTGGTGTAAATTTATCCCATGGTTTGTTATGAACATGGCCATAACATAAGCATCTAAAACTTCTCGGATGATCATAGCTAGGTGGCTCACCAAACAAAATCTCATAAGGAGTCTTATTTTGAATGACCGAAAGATGCATATGGTTAATGAGGTATGCGGCGAGTCAAAACACATTCTTCCTAAAATTTGATTGGCACATTTGCTTGGAACCGGATGACCCTAGCCACCTCTAAAAGATGTCGATGTTTTCGTTCCATTACTCCATTATGTTGTAGGGTATCCGTACAACTGGTTTGCTTAGTCATCCCATACTCAAAATAATGTTTCATCAAATCCGAGTGTTTGAATTCAAGACCATTATCGATCCAAAAAATCTTGATTCTTATTTGAAAATATGTGTGCCCAATTAAAAAATAATAAAAGATACTAACGAACTTTCGATTTGTGTTTCATAAGAAGTACCCAAGTAACACGACTATGATCATCAACAATTATAAGAAAGAAATGTGATCCTAAATGAGATGCAGTATGATATAGCCCTCAAATATCACAATGTACGAGATCAAAATTGTTCTTAGATTTATTTGAGTGATAAAGAAAAGGTAACCGAGTCCGTTTAGCCCTATAACAAGCATCAAAATAAAATGTTTCCAAATGATCAAACTTAATACATAAGTGTGGAACCGAGTGTTACTTAATTTAGTGGTAGATGTCCTAGGTGGCAATGCCACAAAAATTCTACATTACTCCTTTTTTCCATAAGAACCTTCCCTACCTCCATTGGTTCCAAGTGATATAGACCATCACGCACTCTACCCACTCCAATCGGCTTCCTTGAGAGTGAGTCTCGTCTAACACAAAAATCGGATCCAAAAATTAAAACATAATTCAAATCTCAAGTTAATTTACTAATAGAGAGTAAATTAAAACAAAAATTAGGGACTCCCAAAACATTTTCAAGAGTCAAATTATTACAAAGTTCTACAAGACCCAAAGCCTTTACTAGAATATAATCTCCATTGGAAATTTGTACTGGAGGTACAATGGGATTTGTATGAGTGGTACTCATAGAGCTAATGTTGTATGATATATGGTTTGTGGCCCCGATGTCAATTATCCACGATAAAGGCTTACCAGAGGAAGAAGGTTGTGCAGCCATGTGGGCTGATGGCCCTGCTAGCCTAGAACTACTGCCCATGGGAGAGACAAGTTGCTGGAATTGGGTTGGTGTAAGGGTGATTGCTTGTTGGTTGGAATGGCCTAACTGATAAGCTGCTGATCCGACTGTTGGTTCATGCACGCCAAGAGAGGCCCTCGGCCCAATTGAAGGTACAAGGCTTGGCGCTCCAAAGCGAGCTTCACGGTATGTTCCTTGGTTCACCGCTGAATCATATGGGCTCCATGAAGAATTATTTCCATCTCTGGCAGTATCAAATCTACCAAAGATGTGTGAATTATTTCTTCCACCCAATCTGTCAAAATAGATATCCTCTCCTCCTGTCACTGCACCAAATCTGTCAGGACCAAAATCATCTCCCTTTTTTGCTACCCTAAATCTGCCAACCGTTGCTGCAGTAAGAGTGGATCTCTCTCATGGTTTGTCTCTTTTCCCTTTCGGTTTCCTCCATCCTAGTGGGTATCCGTTTAGTGCATAATAGGTCTCTCTTGTGTGATTTGCTTTATTACAGTGGCAGCAATGAATACATGATTTGTTTTGGTCTCGTGAAAAGGGGGATTTGGCCAAGAGAGTTGCTGCCTCCACCATGGGTATCCTTGCTTCTGCCACACTTCTCTGTTTCTCATCTTAGGCCACAATAGCATATGTTTTCCCTATTTTTGGCAAAGGTTCCAGACTGAGAATTTGTGATCTAATCGTCTTGTGCTCATCATCTAATCCCATCAAGAAATCAAAAGCCTTTTCTTCTAGATGCATCTCCTCTATCCTCGGGGCAGCACCACATGTGTAAGTAGGCAAAGGTCTCAAGTTTTGTAGCTCACTCCACACACCCTTCAGCTTGCCATAATATGTTGAGATGCTAGATTTCTCTTACTATAAGAGAGCAATGGTTCTCTTTAGTTCATAGAACCGAGGAGCAATACCTTGTGTGAATCTTTCTTCAAAGTCACTCCATATCTCCTTAGCTGTGCTGGCATGTACTGTTCTTATGTGTAATTCTTTAGAAATAGAATTAAGTAACCATGATTTGCTTATGGCATTACATTGTATCCATGCATAATAATCTCCAGAATTGACTTCGGGTTTCTGTATCGATCCATCCACAAACCCTACCTTGTTCTTCGATTGGAGAGCAATGAGGAGGTTACTCCTCCATACAAAATAATTTTCTCCATCTTCATTTAGAGTTTGTATGACAAAAATCAGACCTGGATGGTCTGATGGATGCAAATAATATGGTGATTTGGTATCGATTACATTGTTTATTATGTTTGCAACAGACACCAAATCATCTTTATCACTGCTTGAGGAATCAATCGACATGACTAGAAAGATAGAAGAGGAAAAGAAAAACTATAAGCGCAGATTATGGATCTTACTCTCATACCATGAAGAATTGGAGAATTGAATAATACTTCTTGTATATCAAATTGAATGTTGGTACTAGGATTAAATAGGTTACAAGAGAGAATAGAAAACCTAATCTAATAATGGTAGCTGAAGTTTAGGGTAAACAATCCCTGAAAATAGGTTAATTTTCATAGTTCCATATTTACATATGTATAATATCTTCTTTATAATTCTATCATAATTTTCCCAAAATACTATCGTAATTGTTGTACGATAAGTTATTGAGAATGATCAAAGATTTTTGCAACATTTTGTGAAAAGTTATTGCAAGATCATAGAATGGTTATGAAACGTTTCCCTTCTCAAATCTGACTTTAAAAAAAATAAAAAAAAATAAATAAAGGAGCGAGAGAGAGTAGTTTAAGGTGCTAAATTGGTGAGAAGTCCAATTCCATTTCCTTCCTTTATTCTAATATGTTCTTAAACTATGGAGTTTATAGTTAGGCCATTGCTTTTGATCATTTTCACATCCTGTAGCTTTCGTTATACATGTATTAGATTCAATTATACATGCCTCGACAAGGTGTCGGTGGCTTTGTTAAGTCCTGCCCAAAACCAATACGTTGTTGTTGTTTTTTTTTTTTTTTTAATTTATTGTTTTTCCTCCTAACTGGATACACACATACATATATATATATATATATATATATATATATATATATATATATATATATATATATATATATATGTTATGCCTTGCTAGCAAGCCAGGATTAAATGAGTAGACCTCAAGTTGGGGGCCATGTTCGTACAATTTCATTACTCTTACTTCGTTAGGAAAAGGAGTCCCACATTTTGTCTATCTCAAACGACCTTCATGAGCTCTGAACCTAAACATTCTCGAACGGATAAGAAACTCAAGCCTCTGCCTTTCTTTTATATTTGAACACCAAACGTCTAAGAAATTCATTTCTATAAAAATGACTATGGACTCATAAGATGAAGACTGACCCATGAAAGTAAGTTTAGAATGCCAAAATTGCTCTTGAATTGACATTCCAAAACACCGATGCTATTTTTAAATTTTGTTATAACTCCAAACATAGAAATACACTTTTTTTTTTTTATAATTTAGAAGTAAATTAAACTCTTCTTCCTCTTTGTGATTAGTGCATTTAGAAGCAGATGAGACTATACCAAAAACTTTTTCTTGAAAAAGTTCAGAAATCTAGATGATTTTATATACCAAGCAACAATGTAGGTAAATTTTCAAAAACTAATTAATCTTGTTTAGTCATATTTCTTGATAAAATGAAAATGAATGTTTCTTTTCTTTTTGTGAAATAATGTTTCATTAAACAAAAACAGTTTAGAATTATACAAATGTCAAACTTGAAAAATTAAAACTTGTTTACAGCTAAAACACCAGTATTCATGAAGAGGCCAGCTAAAGATACCATCAAAAGTACGAATAATGGGAGGAACATCAGCTACCTACAAATCTTCTCTCTTTTACGTTTTTACTTGATGCTTTTTATCAAAGCGAAATAGGAATACATACAGATCATATAATACCCTTTTTTTTTTTTTTAATTGCTTTTTTCAGAAGCAACCAATACATTCCTTTCCCAAGTTGAGTAGTAGAAATTTAGTAGACTGCAAAATGGCAAAAAGAATCAAAATGGGCCGTTGGCATTTCCCTTTCGAATTTTCTTTTTCAAAGTTTAACAATTGAAGTACCATCCACCAGTCTCTTAACTTCACTAAAAATTGACAATCAAAAGATTAAGATTAGATTAAAAGAATTAGAGGGAGGGGTCCATCATTTAATTAGTAGCCAGCTTTGGTTATTACTTCACTCTCAATCTTTTAAGCTTTATATATATATATATATATCAACTGAAATGTCATATTTACTCACTCTTTTTCAACTCAACAGCAACAGCAACATTCTCCATTTTTCAGGTATTCATCAGATCTCAACTACATTGCTGCGAATACCCACTTTCAGTTTTCTTTTTTCCCTTGTCTTTAGTTCTTTTCTTTATTTCAGTTTTCTTTTCCTGTGTCCTTTGGGTTCTTCTTTGAGTTGCATTTGCATTGTGCTCATATTTAACTTAGTTTGGCCATCTAGTGCATGCAGTTTCTTGGTCCATTCATTGGGCCAATTCTCTTTAAGTTATAGTATATCAAGATTAAATTTGCTTTGATATCTAATGTAATGAAATTGCTTTCTTGTTTTTTTTTTTTTTCTTTTCTTTTCTTTATATAATGGAGTGCCACTTGTATACAGTTGATATTTCATGTTTAAGATAGTGGGGTTGCCTTTTCCTGAATATTTTTTAATTACTTAAGTGGGTTTTAATGATTTTCAGATTCTCTTAGACTTGTTTCTGATAATCAGCTGTGCTGTAATTTTCTTCTGTTTTCTAGCATGTAGGCTTTTTATTGGTTTTTGAATTAGATTGAGCTTTTGTTTACTGAAATGTAGCTAATGGATGTTGTGTGGATAGTTGTAGAAAAGTAGTAGGCAGAGCTTGAAGTTGCAAGATGCCAAATTATGGACTATTGAGTTTTCTCCTCAACACAGTTGTTGATCTGCTTCATCTTGAAAGTTGTTGATATGTATGTGTTGAGCTCTGTTGTTTTATGCAGGGCTTCAGATACAAGTTTCCCTGTATTTAATCTAGGATTCCTGCAATGGGAAAATCTGCAGGAAAATGGATCAAGACTGTAATCTTTAGGAAGAAATCATATAAATCTAGCTTTTCAAAAGTAAGTCTTTCTCTCTCTCTTCCTTCCCCCTCTGGCTTTGTGTGTGCATGTGTGCGAGCACACGCTGGAGTTCAATTGACAATTTTTCAAACTATCTTTTTTCATGAAGAAAGCTGCAGTGAAGGAGGCGATTGCTACCTCCCGAGGATCAACTGCTGATTTGGCATCAAGTCCTGTAATCTCAGATCCACTATCTCACGTCTCAGATGAAAATGGTAAAGCTTAGAATCTAATGAGATAGGAACCAGCTTCCCACATGAATATGTTGTCTTATTGCATGAACCATGTATTGCAGATACAGAAGAAGCCATGGGGTTGGATTCACCAGACGCTTCAGAGGTCATCAGGCAGGAGCAAGCTGCCACAAAGGTTCAGACTGCTTTCAGGGGCTATTTGGTAATTATGTTTTGTAGATATAATATGTGTATTTAACCATCTCATGTTAAGAAGATCATGCAGACCAAAATTATTCATTGGCCCACAAATGTGAGCTGATGATGCATGTAAATCTTTGCATTCTCAATTGGGGTCTGTGGAAGGATGCGAGGAGAACGAGAAGAAAATGTTACACAAAATGTAGTCTGACAAATTAGTACAAAAAAACTGAGTTCCTCAGCCACTATACGAAAACAAGGATCATATCAGAAGGGTATTTATGTTCTGCTATTGCTGATACCTGCTTTATATGATTGCTTGTCGGGAACGTGATAGTTAAATTTTGCATCAAAAGTTGCTGCGCTTGTTGTTTTTGTGCTTATCACAAATTCATAGATTTTCTAAATTGAAAAGATTTTTCTAGCTTGTCCTTATTCAAGCTATGCAATTTCTCCTCGTTAAGGCTAATGCAAATACATTTGCGAAGGCTCACAGGTCATTTCGTGTCCTCAAGGGCATCATAAGACTTCAAGCAGTCATTCGTGGACGCTTAGTCAGGAGACAAGCTGTTACTACTTTGCACTGCTTGCAAGGAATTGTCAAGCTGCAGGCTCTAATCCGGAGACGAAGCGTTAGAGTTCTAGATAATGGGCAGGAAACACTCACAAAGGGCAATCCAGGAAGGTTTCTGGTAATTTCTTGCAAGACAACTAAATCAATTGTCTTCAATCCATATGTTCACTTTTGAAGTACCAACTATTTTGAAAAAAAAAAGTAGTAATAATAATTCTGTAATCTCTGTCATTCCGCATTATGGAAATCCTTACAATTGATCATTGAAACTATCTGCAATTTGATTGAATTAATATTTTGAGGTCATGGAATAGTATGTAGTATTTACATGTTGTCATCCTTCTTCCTAAACGATTTATTTTGTTTGATTGCTTTGTGAATCAAAGCAGAGAAATAGTCTAATATTATTGAATATTATTGACTGAACCCTGATTTATTCCGACAACAAATCTATTATACTAGTTCCTTTTTTTTTTTTTTCCTGATGATCACCAATCTCTCTCATGTGCTCATTAAGGCAGGCTATCTTTCTGAGATCCTGTTACTTCCCCTTCTAGCAATTTGATTTTTAGAATAAGATTTTGGAAATGTTTTAATCCTTTCCTCTTTCCTCGATTTAAACAATTGCATTTTCTTGCTTCTTGACAAAGCTTTTTGCATAGCATAAACAGTTAACCTTGATGGTTTCAAGTTCATGTGTTGTCTATGTATTACGCTTTACTTCTACAGGATGCTAAGAAAGTTGATCCATTTGGATTATACACAGCAACCAGGTCTGAGAAGCTATATACAAACGCTTTAATCTGTAAGGTATACTCATTTTTTGTGGCTCTATAATCTACTTTCTTATATGACATGATATAGGAATTGATCGCATTCAATGTTACTTGGTTTTAGCTTCTAGCTTCATCATCCAATGCTACGCCCCTGAGCCTCCATTATGATTTGGTTGAACCAAACTCTGCTTGGAACTGGCTTGAACGGTGGTCATCATTCCTCTTCCAGGAACCATTTCCACAGAAACAGCAGATCCTTGACTCAAGGTCTAATGTAAAGCAGCCCAGCATTCAAAGCATTCAAACTGAAGGCAGGAAGAAACGAGGTGCGTGGAGGATCGCTCCTGTCAATGCTGACAATAACTCGTTGCATTCAGTTTCTGAGTTTGGAAAGCCTAAACACAATCTGAGGAAAGCTTTGAGTCATCCAACAGAATTGATGCAGGAAAACCCTTCAAGTGAACTTGAGAGGGTAAGAAAAAATTTGAGGAAATTCTCTTCATCCAGCCCGATGGCTCTTGATGGCTTGGAAACTCTGACTGAAAAACCAAAGCTAAGCCCGAGGAAGATGGTAAGATCTCCTGCTCGTGATGTTTTCATGAAGGTTGAAGATAGTTCCTCAAAGAAGATCAGTGATCCCATGGTTGCATTGACAAAAGATTTAGAAAAACTTGAGGCAGAAACTTCTCCTAAACCATTGACAGCAAAGGAAATGGTCAATCTGCCTACTGCTCAGTTATATCCTCTGGAAAGTAGTAGTGTTGATAAGATTCACGTGGCGGATGAGGATATGAATTCCAAGGAGGAAGAATGTAGCAAGGATAATCAGAGAACTAGGAGGAGAAAATCTTCTTCAGCAAAACAGGAATACCAAGAGGATGTCTCACAGAATACACCAACAGTTCCAAGCTATATGGCCGCAACTGAATCTGCAAAAGCAAAACTTAGAGGGCAAGGATCTCCAAGGATTGTCCAAGATGGGGTTGAAAATGTTTTGATCCGGAGCCGGAGGCATTCACATCCAGCCTACAACGATGGCAAATTGAGTTCAGTGTCACATCAGACACAGAGGATAGTTCATGCAAACAGCAAGGGCAGAAGCAGAGTTGACAGATCATTGTTGTCCTCCACAGATGTTAATGGTAAGAATTCGCAAGGATGATTAGTTATGTTATGCGTTTATCACTTACGGGGTAGGCTTGGGGCATGTTTCAGACTTCCAGTTCTGGAAGCATGGAATATTGAAATTTTAGCATATGTTGCTTGTCCTTTGTTTTCTACTGTTCTAACTGGTGAGGGCTGAGGAGTAATCTGTTTTTCATTCTCAAACTGCATCTATTTCCTAGTTGGCGTAATAATATTAGAATGTAACCGTTCTTTTTTCCCTTTTATTATGCGCAAGTATAATCTATTGACTTGTTTTACTACTATAATTCCTTTCTTCCTGCATATCTACCAAAACATCAGTGTGTGCTTCGCAGTTTCCTTTACCAGATATCTTCTGCATGCGCTATCAAATTGAATTTGATAGTTTCAGCATAATGGGTTTTCTGATGATCATTCATTTCAATTTCAGAGATGGTAGGCCAGCCAGCATGGAGGAGGTAATTTTTTCAGCAATTGCTTTAAGGAAAGGCAAGGTATCTGTTGTACTGATGATCTCCCATGTTTATTTGCTTTTGGTGTTTGTTTGAGTGAATGCTTCGTCAAAGACCTCAGGCTTTATTATTAATGGTGTCAGTTTCTTTCAGCATCATGTGTGCTTTATTTGATCACTCTTTTTCCTCTGTTTGTGCAAGATGTAAGAACCACTGCAATGCTTTTAAATCATGTTGTTCCGAAAATAAAATATTCAGAGTACATATATTTATGATTTTACTTTCCCTCATCATTTTCTTTATTCATCACTTTTATAATATCATACGATTTCAAGATGTGAGAAACCTTAGAGCCACATGCAAGGATGATACTGACACAGAGAACCAGTGTTAGTGTTTTTTAAAAATGTTCATGAGAGTTCAGATTCATTTATTTTCAGACCAAACTTAGCCTCAAGATTTAGTCTTGTCAGCATCAGTCAAACAAAATTATACCCATGACTTCTGATCCTGCAAAAGACAAGTCCCTTGTATGCTACCATTCACTAAATTGTGCCAACAATCAAAGCATATTGAACTTCTTTTGTTCTCAATAAAAATGAGAAGTGGCTAGAACGGTTGGAACCAGTAATATTGGTGTAAACCTTCTTTGCATCAGCATACCTCCACCATGCAAGCCTTTGGACTATTGTTAGTTGCAATCATTTGGATGTTACCGGTTCTGGATTTTCTCAATTTATTTGAATATGATTAAGGCTACAGTGTCATATGACTATAGAATGTTGCACTTCTTGCATTTCTAGCATCCACATATAAGAAAGTACCATTCATGCACCAGCAGTTTTTGAAGGTGAAATTTAAGGCAGCAGAAAGGGCAATGTTGGTGCAGAACCTTCCTGTTTCATCTCTGGCCACTCAATTGTGTGTGAAAGAGGAATTTCATTAGTATACATCTGATTTACAACATATAATGAAGAGAATATTGTGAAGGAAGCAAACATTTGATGTGACAAGTTTTATATTTCCATATTCTCTTATTTGTATTTTCTATGGGTTTTACGGAAAAAATTGTTTCCGATCTGTTGCAATTTAATAATTTCAGAAAAGTTCATTAAATTTATCACTATTTTTTTGTTTTTTTGTTCTCCCTGAAAAAGAACTTTCACTTTTTCAACATATATTTTTAAAAAACTAAGCATAAATAAAATTAGAGAATGCATATTATATATTTGAGTCAATTGTGAGAAAAAAAAAATCCTACAAAACATGTGAAGTTAAGAAAAAAATTTAATAAATATAGCTATATTTAAAATTCAATGATTGAAAATCATAAAAATAAATTTATTGACATGACAAAAGAAAATTTTTAGTTAAAGTTAATTATTTGATAATTTCAAATGATCAAATTCAAGCAATAGATATTTGTATTTTATTAATTATAAAATTTGATTGTTTTAATGTATAATGATACTACATAAAAAAAAATTATTTTTAAAATTAAAAAAACAATTGTATATAAATAATAATTTGATTGACTATGAAAAATCAAAAGAACTAATATATGAAAATTTTAAAAAGAATGAATCTCTCTTGAAAAATGAAGGAAAAACATTTTTTATATTTTTTTATAAAAAATTAAGAGCAAAAAAAAAAAAAAAAAAAAAAATTTAAGGATAAACCATGTTGATATTTATAATTAACAAATTTGGATAAGATTTTTCCAAACTTTTTTCTATGTAAACCTATGAATATCCAACTACATCAATATAATTCATTACCAAGCAAAAAAAAAAAAAAAAAAAACCCATCAATATAATTCTCTTATTTTGAATTTCTTCAAATAAGACAACCTTTGTGATCACGCACATTCCAATCCTACTTTGATGTGGTCTGGTCGTGGGGCATTTGCACTTGAAAATCGAAAATTGATCTTCTTTGTTCGGTGATCCTTGTGATAAAACTACAGCTATTGATTGATAAGGTAGATAACAGGGAACAAAGACAATGGATAGACAAAAACGTCTCAGCAAAAAGTTAGATTCTAGCAGAATTACAGTGTTCTACTCTATTGTAAACATTATATTATACAAACACACTAAAAGTAAATGATGTTTCAATGTTACTGAGTCTCTAGTACAGTAGACAAAACCGCATCGTTTTTGTTTTTTTTTTTTTTTTTTTTTTTTGAAAGAAAGTGGTTTTATATATATATATATATATATATATATATATATATATATAAGTGATTTTTTGAACATTGTGTATATTGTTTTACGCTTTGATCCTTAGAAATAAAAACGATTTCTAACCTTAATTTTGTTTTGCAACAAGGTCCATGTGTATTTTATATGGCTGGGCTATGCTTCCAGCCCAGCCTTTTTTCCTTTTTTTATGATTTTATTATTTATTATTTATTCAAAATAATTTTTTTGCAATAATTAATGGTTATTAATGGTTATTCAAAATAATTTTTTTGCAATAATTAAATATTTTTATAATATAAATTGACTAGTACCCTCTTCTAATTCAACTTTTTTTTTAAAAAAAGAAAATAATTATTTATATTTTTTTATCGACCAAAATCAAATATATTAATAGAATATATTTAAACTCAATTGTAGAATATAAACATTTTATTAAATATTACATGGGTAAATATATCTATTTATCCTTGTATAATATTGAAAATCTCAACTCGTTCTTAGATTTTCAACTCGCATTTCATCTCGTTTTTTAAGTATTTAAAATATTCAATCTATCATTTTGATCAATTTTTCAGAATATATAAATTTATTTTTACTGAAATGCCTTTGATTGAAAAAAAAAAATCTAAAGACTTCAAAAATAAAAAATGCAGGTCATATGATTTTAAGTGGCTTTTTTTTTTTTTTTTTTTTTTTGCATTTTACTAAAAGGCATTTCGTTCAGAAAAATTTGTCCGTGGTTGAAAAATTTGATTGGAAAAAGAAATTAAATTTTTTTTTAAAAAATAAGAATAGATGAGATGCAATTATAAATCTAAAAACAGATAAAAAAAACTTTGAGTATTATAGCATACGAGTACATTTACTCATATTACATATTTCATTAAACAAATTCTCAATGTAAATTAATTTCTATTTTACCCTTTTTTTTAAAAAAAAAAACACTAAAACATATTATATAGATTTATCAGTGACAAGCTGTACTATGGTAGTGAATATCCAAATCATACAACGTATTCTTCATCAGTTTTTATCAATTTTTACATTTTTCTGTCGGAGAAGGACGATGTCCTTATTGCATTTAAACATTTTCCTTTTTGCCGTAAAAGTTCAAACGATACAGAAAGCAAAGAGTGAAGTCCCAGCAGTGTAGGATGGCATTACAAAGCCAAAACTAGCCTCGTATCCATTACCAATATAAACACATCCATCACTCACTGACATGCCACCATATACGGTAGCTCCAGTGTTATACGACCAGAGGATTCTTCCAGTTTTGGCATTGATTGCATATACTGGTCCGTGTTTATATGTTGAACCAGCAAAGAGCACCCCATTAGCTACGGTAACAGGGCCACTAGCAGTGGCATTGCTTGGATTAGCTGTTGACCATAGGATGTCACCATTGCGAGCATCCATTGCCACCCATCCACCAGTTGTAGTGTTCCTTTTCGATGGCTTAAGAGTGAAATTTAAGCTTCGAGAGTTGCCAATGTTGGTGTAGACCCTCTTTGTGTCCGTGGCTGCACCCCAATAGCCTCCACCACCAGCACCGCCAGGTCCAGCTTCCTGCATCAGAATTAGTTATGAAGGGCACCAAAATGTATAGTCAATTGTCATATGATGAGCTAATCTAATCTTCGCCTACTTGGGCAGTTTAATTGATGCTCTAAAACAGATTCCATTCATAGCATCACAATGTATGCCCTGTGCATTCGTTCAAGCTGAAGCTAACTTACAGTAGACCAAATGATGTTGCCATCATCGCGATCCAATGCCCATGCAAATCCACTTTTCTGAACTGCAGCAACTATATCTTGCTTGGTTCTATTTACATATACACTCAGCATCATTGGTGCCTCTGAGAAATCAGCATCTGGGTTGGGGCCAGGAGGACAATTGGGAGTGGAAAGATTGTTACAAGCAAAAAACCACACGTCATAACCTCCTAGCTGCTGGTACCACTTGATATTTCCAGAGTCCAGGTTAAGAGCTAGGATAGAATTCGAGTGATTATCAGGCTCAATACACTCATCTGGATTACTGGGTACAGTTTGATTATTCTGCTTTTCTTGGCATTGGCGAATACGAAGAGGTGCTGAATATAGGTTGCCTGTGGCAATATAAACAAGGTTCCGAGTTCTGTCAATTGATGGGCTACTTCCCCATATACCTGCTCCTGCGTATTCTCCACGCTTTCCATTGTTCTCAGGCAGCATGAAGGTCTGCCACAAGATTTTGCCAGTTTTGAGATCTAATTTGGAGAAGCTTCCCCGGAAGGTGCAGCATTGCTCAATGCTTACGCTTTCTTCTTGTGAAGACGTTCCAACATAAAAGGCCCTGTGAGAACTAAATTTGAGGCAAGGCATCAGCAAGTATATTAGCATTATAATCAGATACATACTAACGTTCTTTTCATCTTGTTGATTTATCTTATCCATATGCTTCACAAGTCATACGTAAGTCGGTATTAGAAAATATTGAAAAGTCCGCCATTTTAGACATGGTAAATTAGGTAGAGGCTTGCAAGATTAAGTGGACTATATGAAGAATGTAATGAAAATATGCAGTACAAGTTACCAGAAAGCCTTTCTTTGTGGAAACTGACACAAATTCTTATCAAATTTTATACTGGAAAATTTTCTTTTAGGGTGAGCACTTCACTAGCCTGAAAAATAGACATTTATAGACGAGAGGAAATCTTGCAAACTTTACAGTTGATAAAAATAATAACAGTCAGTAAGTTAGAATGGCGATGACCTTGCTCCGCAGATTATAAACTTTAGTATTCAAAAAATGAAAATCGTGTCTAGTTTATATAGATTAAATAACAGTGACTAACCCCTTGTAATAAGTCCCAGACATGGTGATAACACTTGTGGGGTGGTTATCAAGCTTGGTTGACCACACAAGCTTCCCGTTTGATCGTCTAACAGCAATAACCACAGCAGGACCATATATTCCAACAATAAGCAGGTCTCCTGCTATTGTTGGAGTTGATCTTGATACAGTTGTGTTAACATTAAAAGTGAAACCAGTTGTATTAAAGCCTGTTAAATTTAGCAAGTTCTGCTTCCAAATTAGAGATCCATCAGATGATTCAACAGCATATAGGTAGCCATTCCAGCTTGGAAAATAAAGGATACCATAAAAAATTGCTGGTGTTGCTGTTATATCTCTGCCTGCATAAAATTCCCACTTCAACTTCAGGTTGGAAACTGTTTTGGGGCTAATCTTTGTTTCTTTGTTTGAATATCTTCTATTGTATATGTCCCCACCGTGGTTTATCCAGTTTTGTGTTAGCTTCTGTCCCTCACCATGTCCCTACGATAATTGTACATGGTAACTGGAAATTAGGTTACTTGACATCATAAGCAGGCACAAATATCTTTAGGTGACAGAGAGGGAGAATGAGAGAACTCTTACATCTGAACCTGTGCTGCTTATGATGATCTGCAAGAAAAATATCCAAAGATTAAGGAACAAAAACTTCTTGGCACTTTTTGCTCCAGGAAGTACCATGGAAGTAGGAATTTAAGTTGATCGTTCTTGCAAGAAATGTCAAATGTGAGAGCTGTTGTTTATGTACCTTGAAGGAGTTGCTAAAAGAAATGTATATGGATATGTTTATATCATAAA
Source organism: Dovyalis caffra (assembly GCA_963924115.1). Classification (NCBI taxonomy): domain Eukaryota; kingdom Viridiplantae; phylum Streptophyta; class Magnoliopsida; order Malpighiales; family Salicaceae; genus Dovyalis; species Dovyalis caffra. Next base: position 2,013,944 of record CAWUPB010000058.1, read on the forward strand.
GGCCTTAAATAGAATATTATAGACATTCATTTTCATTCCCTGCATTTTGTCTTGAAGTGTAGTAATTTCCCCTAGCACTGCTAAATGAAAAGACTTGTTGATATAATGGTAAAAAAAATTATACTCTGCCCAAAAATCTGTCATTTCTGTGCAGTTCTTTGACTAAATCAATTCTGTGCATCTCATATCCGTCACAAATTTATGTCAGATTCGAGCTGTTTTATATTGGGAGGAGTACGGCAATGAGAAGCAGAAGAAAAAGACTTGCTTCCTACCTTATTGACCATGGCTTGATACTAAGGGGAGGCTAAGGAGAGGCATATATTTGTTTATGAAGTCAGAATGTGAACATAGCCATCGAAACAGAAAAAAAAGCTATGTAGGACACGTAATGAATGATGTAAAATCAACTCACTATTACAAAATAAACTAAAAGAAAATGATAAAACATGGTAGCTACAGGCCCACAGCCTTTTTGCATTTAAGTAAACTTCACATACGTTTCAGTCCCTCTTTTATAATTTTCTTTTCTTTTGGTTATTAAACTTTTATTATATTTGATTTTTGTCAATTACTGCTCTCTCTCTCTCTCTCTCTCTCTCTCTCTCTCTCTCTCTCTCTCTCTCTCTCTCTCTCTCTCTCTCCAAAGCTCCATTTTCTTTTAGTAAACTTTACTTTCATATTATTCCCTATTTTATAATTTTTTTTATTTTGATGATTAAAATTTTATTATATTTGATTTTATCTTTATAATGAATATTTTTTGTAATTTTTAATTTATTTTATTTTAGTCTCTAAAAATTTAAAATAAAAATATCTAATCTCTCAATTGATGCACTACACATGCCTTTTCTTTTTCTTTTTTTTTCCTTTGTTTTTTTTGTATTTGTTTCCATCAATTTATGTTCTTTTTTTATTTGATTGGATGTTAAAATTTTGAAAAATCAATTTGTTCTTTGCTTTTTTCATCAATTTATGTTTTTTTTTTAATAGGGTGTTAAAATTTTAAAAAATTAATCATAACTGTTTTCCACATAAATTGATGATCATATAATATATCTTTTTATATTTTGAAATTAAAATATAGTTCAGCTTAAATTACTCTTATTATTTAAATTTTATTTTTTGAATTTATCATTTTTTTTATAAAAATTCTCATCCAATTAATATTTTTTATATGAAATTTTATTTACTGATATTATATAATTTATTTTTCTCTATGTTTGAATTTTAGAATAAAATTTTAAAACATAATTGTTTTTTCTTTTTTTAAAAATAAATTGGTATAATATATATATATATATATAATTATTTTATTCTTAAAGGTTAAAAGTGTATTTCAAATAATTTATCTCAGTTCACTAGATATGGTCAAGACATATAAAAAAATTATTGAATCATTCATTTTATTAAAAATTAACTATATATCTTCCAACATAATACAAATTATTTACTATAAATATTTTTTTAACATTATAGAACCAATTTATTCGAAATAAGATAATTAAAATAATTTTTAAATGAACCAATCAATTATTCAAATATTATTTTTTATGCTAATTTTATTGATTATTTTTTCAATAAATATATATAGATCAAATGCATATACTTAAATAATAATAATAATAATAATCTTCTCACCAACATTAAATAAGAATAAAATTTTATTTTTTTATTGGTTAATTCTTATGCAAGTCTATACATTAATTGTAATTTTATTTTTTTTAATTCATTCTTATAAAAAATATAATTTTAAAGTATTTTTTTTGAATTCTTAATTAATTTTTTAGGTTTAAATTATTACAAGTTTTTATTTAATAATTCCTAAATAAAGAAGAATAAATCATGCTTTTTAAGTAGAAATTTTATGAAAAAAAATAGTAATAATTAAATAAAAAAATTATTACATTTTGAAATAATTTTGTTTTATTTACCAATAACGTTGCGTGAATAATTTCAAAAATTATTTTTTCTCATCAACATTAAATCAAAAAAAAATTTCATTTGTTAATTTTTGTTAAAATATGTCCATTAATTGTAACATTTTTAAGAATACAATATTGTAAAAATTATATTTTAAAATTTTTTTCAATTTTTGATTAATATTTTAGTTAAAATTATTATAATTTTTAATTTTAAAATCAATGCATAGAGAATAATGATTTATTTGTTTTAAGTAGATAATTTATAAAAGCATTAGAAAAAATTAATTAAATTAATATTATAATTAAAGAAATAAAATTTTTAAAATAATTTTATTCTACTCGGACCACGAAGCATAGGGCGAGCAACTGGCTAGTTTCCTCTATTTTCAAAAGAGTTGAGTTTGTTTTCTTAGCGGGGAAGCATCAAGCTTTGAATGGTTGCTTCGGACTTGTTTTCCTTATTTTTCATTATTTATTTTACATTTAGAAAAAAAGTCAATGAAAAATAATTTTCAATCAACGAAAAATAATAAAGTATTTTTAGAAAAATATTTTCCTAATTTCAAAATAGAAAAACATTGTCCTTCTCATGAGTTGTCTTGTTCTCACGTTACTTACTTCTCTCTCGATATATTTTAACAATTTTTTTCTCTATGTTCTTTTTATTGAAAATATATCAGATTAATTTTTAATTATTCCTTATTAATTATTATTAATTATTTAATTATTTTCTCTATTTTTAATAATATTTGATTTTTTTTTATTTATAGATACATTAAATATTCTTTAAAATCATTTTTTACACCTTAAAATTATTTTTATAATAAATATTTTAATAATTTATCTCTATTTTTTTTACTATTATTTCAAACACCATTTAAACTATACTTAAATGATGGAAATGATTATTACAAGACTATAATTTTTTTATTAAAAAAATTAAAATTAATTAATTCATCAATAAATACATTATTTTTTCAACACTATTCATTTGAAATTAAATCAATAATTTATAATTCAATTAATTGTAAAATTTTGTTGATAATTGTAGTGAATAATTAGTTACAAATTATTCCAACATTGATCTTTTGAGACCAAATGAATAATTATCTATAAATGATAACTAATAATTTATAAAATTATTTTTCAGACTAAATTATCAGTTCAATTTCTATAAAAAAAAAAAAAAATTCTTAATTGAGTTATCAAAATAATAATGCTAGGATTACTTAAAATCTTTTTTTACTAAATGTGAATATTAATTTGATTTTTTCCCAAGTAACTTTGATGAATTGGTTTGATGGTTAAAAAAATACATTTTATTTTTTGAATTAAAATTTTAGAGTTAATATTTATGAAAATTTATTAAATGTTTCTAAATTTATCTTATATTATAAAATCATAAATATGTCTTTTTGAAGTTTTCTCAAAATTTGTTGATATAACATTCACAAATGTTTTTGTATTTTAATTTTCTTTATCAAACAAACGTTAGAATATGTTTTTCAATAATTTTTTCATGTAATTGCCAAACGAGCTAAAAATATGTTTTTAGAAAACAATTTTTTAGAAAATAGCTTCTTCGGGAATTGATTTTCCTATTGAACTTGTTTTTTCCTAAACAAACACAGCCTAATTAAGACGAATGTCCTTCCCAATTCATGGTTGGTAATGATCAGTCAGTTTTCTGTCAAGTCTAATTTTTTCATCCATCATAACGGCATTAATCACAGATGATCCTGTGTAATTGCCAATATATAGAATAATGCTCTTCATATGCCTACAATTCTCTTCGTTATGCCAAAATCTGTTGTTAGAATCCATTACCTCAAGCTCTCCATTGAAAAAAGAGCTAGGTTTAATGTAATCATCAGAATTAAGGACTACATCATCACTCATATACCAATAAAAATTGATTTTCGGACAAGTACTGTTGTAATTTAAATTGAACGCATTTCAAATATGTAACTTTGATTTGCTGTTTTTTTCATTTATTATAATAACTTTAGCTATGATTAGTAGTGAAGGACGAAAATGGAACAACATAAGACCATAAAGTTCAGGTAATTGATTGTATCCAAGGCCATCAGGAGACACAGAATGCAAAGAGTGAGGTCCCTGAGGTAAATGAAGGATTCAGAACTCCGAGGCTAACGTTATATCCATTACCAAGATAAATGCAACCATTGCTGACTGAAACACCACCATACACCGTGGCTCCTGTTTGATATGACCATATGACTTTTCCTGTCTTTGCTTCAATTGCATAAATGGGTCCTTTTCGAAATGTGGAACCAGCAAATAGGACACCATTAGCCAAGCTAACTGGGCCAGGGGCAGTGGCATTGCTAGGATCTGCGGTAGACCATAGAACCTGGCCATTGCTAGCATCGAGTGCGACCCACCCACCGGCAGTTGTGGTCTCATTAGATGGTTTCAGAGTGAAGTTCTTGCGATCACTGTTGTAAATGTTCGTGTAAACTACCCTCTTTCCATCTGTGGCCGATCCCCATGTACCCCCTCCTCCAAGTCCACCAGGTCCAGCTTCCTGCATTCAAGTATAGTTTATGTTTAATTAATTAGCCAAGTTGTTCAGAAAGCCACTATGGTTGAACAATCAGCTTCCTGCATGCGCTGATCTCCAAACTATTTTTAAGATCAAAATCAGATGGCTCCATTCGCATTGTTCATGACGTGACTGAGTTATTTGTATATCTTACCATTGACCAAATTAGGCTGCCGTTATCACGATCCAAAGCCCAGGCAAAGCCACTTTTCTGAACAGCAACGACAATGTCTTTCTTTGTTCCATTGAGGTGTATACTTAGCATCATTGGTGCCTCTCCGAAATCGGCATCTGGATTTGGTCCTGGTATTGGACAGTCCGGAGATGTAAAATTTATAACGCTGCATGCTGCAAACCATACATCATAACCCCCTAGCTGACGGTACCATTTGATCTTGCCAGAGTCTAAATCAAGTGCTAACATCGATTCTGCATGGCTATCAGGGTCCAAACACTCATCGGGATGTTTAGGTGTTGTCTGATTATTTTCCTTATCCTGGCATTGGCTCACGTTAAGTGGTACAGAATATAAGTTACCAGTGGCAACAAAAACAAGGTTCCTATGTCTGTCAATGGATGGGCTGCTTCCCCAGATAGCAGCTCCGGCATAACCTCCAGTTTTGTTGAAATTGTCGGGCAACATATAGGTTTTCCATAGGATTTTACCAGTTTTGCTGTCTAATTTGACAAGGCTTCCTCGGAAAGTACAGCATTGGTCGATTGTTGCACCTTCCTCTAGTGAAGATGCACCAATGTAGTAGCTCCTACAAAAGTTGGAACAGATTCAAGGTTGAGAATAGTTAAGCTTGAAACCTGTTGATTTCCATGAAGTCTGAAAAGTTAAGGGAAAGGACATATTGCTCTTCCATCTATCCCCAATCCAAAAAAATCTCAATTGAATTCAATGCTTATCTACAAATACTTTGTATTAAAAATAACTTTTTTATTTTTAATTCGTTTTATTATTATGAGGTTCAAGTTCAATAAATTGAAGAACAAGTAATTGATAGAAAGAAGTAGTAGTTTGTTGTTTACAAATTTCAGAGTATGTTTGGAATGGGAATAAAAGCCTTAAATTTTACTCTTTTAAAATTTATGGACGTTCTGTGGCAAAAAGGGAGGGTAAAATTTATCCTCAAAATGGCCAAATCAATTTTACCCTTTTACCCTCCATGCTTTTTTCTCAATCATTACTAATGTTTTAATAATCTGTTTCTCTTTATATTGACAATTTACTCTTAAATTTCTTTAAAATATCTTATAGAATTACATTTTAAACAAACTGAAAGTGAAAATGGGTGTTTCAAACTTTTAATTTTTATTATTATTTTGATAAAAACAGTTCCATTTAGGGTTTTGGCGTTTTTTCTTTACTAGCTTAATAAAGATTTTAGATGTACACGGTAATCTTAGATAAATCGAGGACCAAACTGCTCTCATTAAGCATTTAATTGTCATATAGGATATAGTTGGAGGACAAAACTTTGTTTTTCCCAATGTTTAAACTAATAAAACAAACAACTTATGATGGATTAAAATCCATGCATAGAACAAAAACGAAAAGAAATTAACTACTGGGTAGTTCGTATGATTCAAAAGTAATATGAGCATATGCGATTCTCAAAAACATAAAAAGAAAAAAAAAAATGGGCATATGCGTGGCATCTTGTGCCTTCAACTCAACTCTTCTGGAAAATTAAAGGGGACTCAGATATCATTTAAATACTATGATATATTATTGACCTGAATAATTCAATTCATTAACATATTCTTATGTAATTTCCCCATGCCTCGGTACACAATTAGCACTCTAACCAAATCATATTTTAAGAGGACTATCCACATGACAAGCTTTTGCATTCATAAAATGTTATTTTCTCCGAAGATGGCCTGAAAATAGCAAGAAAAACATGGAGAAGGCTAAAGTGAGATTGACTAACCCTTCGTGATAAGTTCCAGACATGGTGATGACGCTGGTCAAATGGCTTTCAATCCGAGTAATCCATACAAGCTTCCCTGTTGATCTCTTGACAGCAATAATAACACCAGGCCAATAAAGCCCAAAGATGAGTAGATTACCAGCTATTGTAGGGGTTGACCTTGAGACAGAAGAGTAGATGTTAAGAGAGGCGAAAGCACTTGTAACAACAATCCCAGTTAGGTTCTCCAAGTTCTGCTTCCAAATAAGAGATCTATCACATGCTTTAACTGCGTAGATGTATCCATTCCAGCTTGGGAAATAAAGGGTACCCTGGAAAATTGCTGGTGTCGCTGATATATCCTTTCCAGCATAGAATTCCCAATTCAAACTTAGCCTGGAAACACTTTCAGGACTTATCTTGGTCTCCTTGTTAGCATATCTTCTATTGTATAAATCTCCTCCATGGTTTAGCCAGTTCTGTGCATCCTTGTATCTCTTACGAGCTGTAGCTTCTTCTGTAGCAGCCTTGTACGTCTTATGATCAGCTGAAGGCCACTGGAATATTCAACCAACCACAAATTTAAAATTCTTTTTTTTTTTTTGTTTGTTTCTTGATATCTACGAAAGATGCATTGAGCTTGGAAATTAAAGAGAAGGAAAGGAAAGACTTACGCTTGAATCTGCATCTGAAGTAATGATAAGTAGGCAAATTAACGTGCATAGTAAGAGGACAAGGAGAAGATTGCGGTAGCATCTTAGACATGCCATGAAAATGGGAGTGCTTGTTGCAAAATACAATTAAGTACCGGCGAATCCACTTATCTATATCAGATAAATGTGCTTGGAAAACTTCAATGAAGTGATTACCTAGTTTCTAATTGATGATACCCCTTTTAGTCTATCCATTTACCTTTCTTTTTCCCTTTATGTCTTGAATTTGACTTGACTTTACTCGGGTGGTTAAAAAAGTTCGTCTCATTCTTTAACTTTCTAAATTTAAATCTTAGAATCAACATTAAAATAAAACTTACTAAAGTCTTTTAGATCCATTAAGCCGACGTGACTAGTATGTCTTTAAAATCGCTCGATGAGCAATTTAATCTGAAGATACATATTCAAAATCATCAAATCAATTATTTAGTTTCAATAAATATATAAAATGATTCGAAAATATTTTTACATCAAATTAAAAAAATTATATAATAATAAAACTAAATTATGGATTGCATGGATCCAAATTAATATATAAATAAATTCAATTCAACTTGGATTATTGGAGTAAAAACAAGCATTTTGTACTAAGGTATTGGTCTTCTAATACCTTTTTCTCAAAAAATCTCCTTTATATTTTAAAATGGTTTTTTTTTTTTTTTTTTTTTGAAACAGTGTAAAGGGGGAGTCGGGAAATCGGGACATCAAGCCGAAACAGTTGTAGACCATGCCTGTATTTTTTTGGCTTGACTTTAGAATTCAACATCTGATAAACTTATAAATAATGGATTACCGAACCAAACAGATAATAAATTCAATTCAAATGATGATTATTTGAATGAAAACAAATGAGACTTGATCGCTTTACTAATTTTGCTTTCGGGATATGAAATGTGAACGTGACCATTCAAAGGCATGTGTCTTGTAGCTTGAGCCGCAAATATAAAAGAAATAATATTTGGCCAAACTGATCTCTTGCCTTGTAAAGGGGATGATCTTTGCTAAATTTGAAATTACTTTTTTAGTTGATGGACTGACCCTCTGAAATTGCCAAAGGCACCATATGCATTGTACATCAGCAAATAAATAAATAAATAAATAAAGAGATTAAAAAGTTATGATTACTTAACATATGTGGAAATGATCATATCACTTAAGAGGAAATTATTTAGAAGTTTCAGTTAATTGCTATCTGTTGATGCAAGCTCAAATAATAATAATTTTGGATTATCGAAACTTGAATCCAATATCAATGTTGGGTGTTCTTTTTTTTTTTTTTTTTTTGGAACAGAGGCGTGCACCGTAGAAATATATTAATATCAAAGTGGAAAAAGAACAAGGGAGGATAACTCCAGCCTAGCCCAATATACTTGGAAGGACAAAGAAACCTAATCGTTACTCAATAAACATCATTTACAAGATACCCGATAAACCGAACAAAAAGCTCTTAAACATAACAAAAGAACTCCAAGTTCTCTAAATCGTAACTCTAACTATAGGTAGGTAAACTAATTAAGACTTGAACAATAATTGAATATACCATTCCTGTCATCTAATATTGCTTTGCGACAAGACAAAGGTAATTCCTACATCGTAAAAGTGATTCTCCTTGTGTGATGAAGAAAAGCCCAAACTACAAGCTTGTCACTGCAATATTTCCTTCTCTCGTGAATGTGCTCGAATCGTAATATAATGAGAATTGATTGCCCAACACTCTCTAAAGATGTAGGTTAGTCGCCAAGGAATTAAAAATGCGTAAGACAACCCCCTAATATCATAGCTAAGTCACCTTCTATTATATCGAGAGAGAGATTATGCAATTTACATAATCGCGAGCCTTCTAAAAGAGCTAAAGCTTCACCTCTTGAGTTAATACTTGTCTTAAAAAACCTAGAGTATGCCATAACAAGATTCACTCTCTCATCTCTCAATATGCCACCACTAGTATAGACATTATCCCTAGAGGCTCCATCTATATTTAACTTCAATTTACCAATAAGGGGAGTTGCCATCGGACCCAACTGCCTCTAATAGGACCGATGGATCGTATTTGTATACCCAAAGCACTAATGCAAAGTTTATCATGGAATGACATTTCATGCCTTGGCTTAAACAAATTCGACAATTCACCGAGCCAATTGAGCCAATGGAATACCTTATGTTTGATTGATACTAAATTCATGAGTTTCCCCTCAAACGTAGCCCCGTTTCTAGCTAACCATATCTCCCACACCGGACAATTGAAACAAATCATTTGAGAAAAAGGTTTCTGAGCAACAAAGTTACCTTTAGGGAGCCAAGCTGATACCAGTTATCTAATAATGACAGAACCAGGAGCCACTTCTAAAATATTACCAAATAAAGACCAAAGCATACCTGCTATTTCACTATGAAGAAAGAGGTGATTCGTTGATTCTATTTGACTAGATCTGCAACAGAGACATTTAAAAACTAGTGAGATACCACACTTTTGAATGTTTTAATACACTGCTACTGCATTATGAAGGAATCGTCAAACAAAGACTTCAATTTTTTTAGGCAGCCATTTGTTCCATAAACAACGCCACCATTCAAATTTGGGAGCAGTATCTCTGTGAGCTTCATAGTAATCTTTCAAATTAAACAGACTAGTTTTCGACCCTCGATAACACAGATTGTCTGGTGAGTTATCATCTAGATGCAACAAGTCTAGCTCCTGTCTCACCTATACCGGTAGCATTTGGTAAATAGAAGGATCCTTTTTTGCTTGAGCTACTGTAATATCCAGATTAGGTGCATTCGAAAGTAGTAAATCAACCTCACACCATTTATCTTACCACAGCCTAATATTCCCTCTACCAACAACCCAGATGGAGCTACTAATGAGAGAGTGAATGTGAGGGAGGAGAGTACGTCATACCAAAGATCCTTTTCTAGGATTACCTGCATCCAGTAGTGAAGGATTCCCATATTTAGACCTCACAAAAGAGCTCCATAGAGAAGAACTGGTGAGATATGCCCATGCCAACTTACCATTTAAAGAATGCATAATTGTTCCCAGGTCCTTAACCCCTAAACCACCTTCTTGCCTAGGGAACGAAAATTTCTTCCAACTTAACTAGTGACGCCTATTGTCTCCACCACTGTTTCAAAAAAAGTTAGAAATATATCCCTGCATCCTAGCCAAAGTAGCTTTAAGAATAGGTAGAACACCCATTACATAAATGGGTCTAGAGTTTAAAACATTGTTTATCAGAGTCAGTTTCCCTCCAGTTGACAAAAGCTTCCCCTTTCCACCTTGCCAAACAATCCTTAATCTTCTATTCTAGTTTTATAAAAAACTCATTACGAGAATGTTCTTTAAATAATGGCATGCCCAGGTATGTTATAGTTTCAGTTGCTAACTTGAAACCTATTCAAAGGTTAAGGAGATTTTTCCTGTTCGTTGGAAGTTTAGAGCTACAATAAATGAAACTCTTACTAGTGTTGATGGCTTATCCATTATGTAATAGAGTATTCTTTTAGTAGTGACATGATCTTATCTAAATTTTGCTTCCCTCCATTGCCAAAAAGAAGCATATCATCATCAAAGAGCAAATGAGAGACAGTGAGGGTTCGGTTACCAGTGTAAAAGGAAAACATGGAACCATTAGTAATTTGAACATTCAAGTGTCTACTAAACACCTTTTGTGCGAGAATAAAGAAAGCTGGAGATAAGGGGTCTCCTTGTCTTACCCCTCTCTGTGAAGAATCCATATAGCTTTGAGCTTAAGCTTAACATACTAATAGTTACATTAAAAACTATATATTAAGTTGCACCAATTAGGAGAGAAGCTAAACTATTGCATAACTTTAAGAAAGAAGCTCCACTCAAGTCGATCGTATGCTTTAACCATCCACTTTTAAGATAATGTTACGCCTCAAGACTTTCTTATCAATATCATTGATCAGGTCCTGAGCTAGGGTAACATTCTCATGAATAGCCCTTTCTTTCATAAAGCCAAACTCTTATGGAGAAATCAAAGCTGGGAGAATTTTGCTCAGTCGATTTGTTAGGATTCTAAAGAGTATCTTATAGGAGAAGTTGCATAAGCTTCTAGGTCTTAAATCTAAGAAGTGAGTTGGCTTAGGACACTTGAAAATTAGAACCAAAGTTATAATTGTTACCCCCTTTATAATTGGACCGCCCTTAAAGACATCCTGGATTGCACAAACCACATCCCTACATATTATATCCCAACACGTTTTGTAGAAAACGCCAATGAAACCATTACGTTCAGGAGCACTTTGTTCATCCATAGAAAAAATAATATTTTTGATCTCCTCAACAGTAGGTATGGCCATTAAGCTAACATTCTGCTTAGGGGTAATGGTTGGTGATATTACCTAGAGGAAGGAGTCTGACATATCTGTTTGGTCACTGGTGACAATCTTCTGAAAGTAGTCTACTACTACATTGCCTATAAATGAATCCTCTGAGAAAATTATCCCATCTTCTAAAGTGAGTGAGAATTTGGTTTTGGCAGATTTATTTTGAACACTAACATGGAAGAATTTAGAGTTGTGATCTTCTGTTTCCAACCATTTTACTCTAGATTTTTCTTGAAGAAGTTGTTCCTCCTGTTCCACCAGACTTGATAGGAGGCTCTTCGCTGCATCAGTATTCTTGACATTCTCCTCAGTCCAATTACACTGTAACAAGGCCTTTACATGAATAAGGTCATCTTTAGCCTTGTTAATCCTAACGTTAATATCACCAAAAACACTCTATTTCTAAGTTCTCAATGTACCCCTCAACGTTTTTAACTTAAGATGGAGGTTAAGGAATGGCTTAGTGCAGTGGAAGGAGGTTTAGTTCCTGTAGACAAAGGAAAGGAAGTCATTGTGGGAAGTCCATATTTTTTTGAAGGCGAATCTTGACAGTCTTGGAGAATCCTTTGAAAAGAAAAGCAAAAGTGGGCAGTGATCTGAGTGCACTCTAGCCAGGTATTCACACTGTAGATTTGGAAATGAGGAAACAAAGTGTTGGTTAACGAAGACCCTATCCAATCTTTTTCAAATATGTGACATTCCTTCTTGGTTGTTGCACCATGTGAACTTATTGCCGTTGAAACCAATATCATGAATACCTAATAGTTGAATAGCATAATTAAAGTCGAACATAGAGCTGTTGCTTTGCTGGATACCATCTGCTTTCTCCATGGGATCTGTAATTGCATTAAAATCACCCTTAACAACCCACGACATAGAAACATGAAGGGAGTGCAAGTTATCCCATAAGCATCTTCTCTCTCTCCTGTCACAAATGGCATATACTACTGAGAAGAGAAACTTAAACCCATTACCCATTTCCTTTATTTCAAAGGTACTAGACTGAGAACACACAAACTGTAGAGATACAGAAAAAGTATCCTTCCATAGAATCCAAATATGGGAATTAGTAGGACTCCCATGAGCAAAGCCAGTGAATTGCATGTATCTAGCAAATTAAGGCAGCATTAGACATGAATACTTAGGTTCTAAAATAACAAGAAGAGAAATTCGATGAGTACGCACCAAACTCCTAAGATATCTCTTCTTTTTCAAAGCACAAGTACCCCTCATATTCCATATTAAGCTACACATATGGTAAAGAGAGAGGTGGTTCTCTATTACGATCTCCATCCGATCTAGACACGTTCCTCCTACTGTGTAGAACTAGGCTCTTTAGGAGTTGTTTCTTTTATTTTTTATTTGAAAATTTACCTTGTTTTTTTTAATGAGTCTAAGCAGTTTTGATATTCTGCTCCTGCTCATTTTTCTATACCCAGACCACCTTCAGATACAGCATGAGGGGAAAGCTCAGTACCTATCTGATCAACTAAGGTAGAATCATCCATAGAGATGGCAGACGTGATATGTAAAGGATCCCATACAATCGACGATGCATGCTCCTGTAGCATACTCTCCATTGGGATTCCTGAATTTGTAACATCCATTTTTTTCTCAGAAGCCATTAGAAACCAAGCTTACTTGCCCTACTAAAGCCAACGTAGCCCCTGTATCAGTAGTAATTCCATGCAAGGAATTACAAGCATTTAGTGTATCATGCTCTTGTAGCATTTCCTCTCTTTGTTGACTTTTTACGTCCTCCTCATGCAACGCAACAAAGGAGTTTGGGGATGTATGTTCTTGTAGTACGTCTGCACTAGCTTGGAGATCTAAAAGGGAAGTGTAAGTGCATCTGTTCAAAAGTGTTTGAGTGTCATTGCTTTCCTCTCTCCTTACAACAGCTTTATTTCTGTTATTTTCTCCACTATATGGATTTACACCAGGTATTGAGTCTATCTGCCCCACCATTATAATATTGGCCCCAATACTACTAGGAGTTCCATGTATCAACCCACAAGTATTTAAAGTGTCATACTCTTGTAGAAAATCCTCTTTTGTTGCATTTCTACGTCAACCACATGCAAGGCCACAAAGGAGCTTGGGTGTGCATGCTCTTGTGTCATGTATATGTCAGTTTGGGGGAGTAAACCAGGAGTGCTTATGTTCCACTGGCTTTGCTTGTTGATGTTTGTCCTTCTTCCTTCCACAGCTTGATCCCTGACATTCTCAGCATTGCATGTATAAGTAACTAACTAGCACTGCTTCAGCATGGATGGACATACTCGATCAAAAGCCGTGGTGCCCCCGACTCCCTTCTCGATTAGCTAAAAGGCTTGGCTGGATGCACCACGGCTTAGAGATCGAAATCTCAAATTTAATCCTATACACATACACAATGTACTAAATATCATTACAAAAATTACAAAATATAATTTACAAGTAAAGGTGGATCCTATAATTTTTGTGTCATATATGAGCCTTTTTCCGAGAGGAACCGATGACTTCATTATCAACATTAGTATCACTTTTACCTATCATAGCATGAAATAAACACCGAGTGAGTCGAAGCTCATTAATTAGGGTGATGCATGTGATATATAATGATTTTCTAACTTCTCCTACTTAAACTCATCCAATTTTAATTTCGGATACCCTAGGTATTAACGAGTCTAATCTATTTTTAAATCCAGGTGATGATTGATTCACCTTCTCCTAATAATGAAATTATCCCTCGTTGTAGTCACCATTAGCGGAGTCCATCATTTAACGGTGCGAGCACACGACTTAGAGTAGTCTACTCTATTTTTAATCCAGGTGATGATCGATTCACTTTCCGCTAACAACAAAATTATCCTTTTTTGTAGCCACCGTTAGTGAAAATCCATCGTCTAACAAGTGCGAGCACACGACTTAGAGTACGCACACAACTCGGATCGTTAATACCCTTTTTATCCAATAGGTTACCAAACCTATCCAATTTCTATTCGATTCGGTTACCAAACCTTATAATTTTTGACTTAATGGTATTCTCAATTTAATCCATTCCCATATGCATATGATGCAAGTGATGTATCATGAACCACATTCCATCATGCCATGGGTATTAAACCCGTTGATTCCATACCATTTAGTTCACACAAGGAATTCAAGACCCGTCTAATAGGGTTAATTCATTTCATTTATTATGAGCCATATTCCATATCTCATAGGCACCAAACTATTTATATCCATACAATTTTAGAAATTCAATCCACACTTGGGGCTTCACCAATATTTTCATAGTAGTTTCGTACAAAATACATAACCCATCCATTAGGTTTACTCAAATACCATATGTTAGTCCTAGCTTTAATGGTAATTAATTTGAGCCTTAATAGTCGACTTATAATTTTAGTGGGTCCAGGTCTTAATTTTGGTTTTTCTTGAATTCTCTTCTTCTAATACTTTATTTTATCTCCCTTAGGATGCAATTAAACCTTTACTCCCGAATTTGGGTGGTGGCAACTCAATTTCCAAAAGTAGGGTGTAAGCTGAGTGTTTCCTATTACAAACCAAAATTTTTGTTTTTCTTAGGATCCAAAATTTCTATATTTTATTTTATACTTATTTATATATATTTAAACCATTTATTCATAATTTGGGTGAATGATATTCAAAACCTAAATTCTAGGATTTTTGATCTGAATGGGTTAATTAGAGGTAAAGGATTGTCTTTTGTTCCTAAGTCCTTTCTTTCCATCTTAATATACTAAATTAAACTTAAGTGGATTACCTTGGAAGTCTAGATCTTTAGATCCATAAACATAAATCAAACTTAGTCATTTTAGTACCAAGGCCCAATAAGTGTTCTTAAGATATCCAAGCTCATTTTGTTTTAATCCAAACCCTTTTGTTTTAATCCAAGTCTCATTTTATTTTAATCCAAGCTCATCTTATTTTAATTTAAGTCCATTTGTTTTAGTCCAAGTCCCACTTTATTTTAATCCAAGCCCATCTTATTTTAATTCAAGTCCATTTATGTTAGTCCAAGTCCCACTTTATTTTAATCCAAGCCTATCTTATTTTTAATCCAAGTCCCATGGTTTTAATCCAAGTCCAATTATTTTAATCCAAATTCATTTATCTTAGTCCAAGCTCATTTTATCTTAATTCAAACCCATCCACACATACATCTTCCAACCCATATGATTGTCATCAAACCAAACCCATTCACACATACATAAACATCCATCACATATGGATCTCATAAGGGTACATCAACTTGTTAACCATCCATCATCATACTTGTGCATCATAACACAAAGTCCACTATGAAATGCACATCAAAAAAACATATGATATCCATCACAACACCAAAACATACATCATCACAAGACCATCATAATAACATATTACATGGCTTAAAACAAAAACCCATAAATCAAACATGTAAAAGAGAACTTAAAGCATAAATAAAAATAAAATGAAACCAAAAGAAACCTACTTACAATGATATAAGCTTGCTTAAGATTCCTAGATTTTTCCTTCGTTTTTTTCTCCTTTCTTTTCTCTCTTTCTTTCCTTCGGAACGTCGTCTCTCTCCTCTCACTATAGAAGCTACAATTTTGCAAAGAAAATGGCAAAGTTTTAAGCTTTCCGTTCATTTTTATACCACACCTTTTTTCCTTCATTTATTAACCTTCCAAGTGTTAAAATTTTATGGTAAATGAAGTCAAATGATGGGAAAAAAGGAAGAACAAGTTGACCATTTAAAAATTCAAGTGGGCTAAGTGTCACACTTTTTGAAAAAGTGGTAGATTTGGTGTCAAATCAAGTACTAAATATGAGAACTAAAAAGGTAACTAAACTAACCAACTTCCTTACCCCATTTAGTTCCTAAATTTTGGCCATGCACCTTGTTTAGGTAATTCTTTTACTTGCATGGTCATTTTAAATATAACATTATGAAAAAAATAAATAATAGCTAGTTAAATTCCTAAAAAGGGTATTTCAATAAATACTTCCATAAACCTTAGATATTTTAACACCCCAAATATAAAAGAAAATGACACATAAATTATACCCACATAATTATGGATATTTCAAAAGATATTTGAGCTCGGGAATTAAATTTCGATATGTCAAAAATTTATTTATTATTTTTTTTTCTAATCCCATAACTCCTCACATAACATAAGGCATTTTATTATCTCCAAATATTAATCACACTTAATAGTTTCTATATATATACGGATATAATATATCGGTATGTATATCTACGATAAGCAAGTTCATGGGATTTACCTTTCTCCCCTTCTTAAAAGAATTTCGTCCTCGAAATTAGGTTACACAAATAGCTCCGGGTATTTCTCTTTCGTTTCCTCTTCTAGTTCCCGTGTCATTTCTTCGAGGTTATGATTCTCCCATAAGACTTTAACTAGGGCAATGTCTTTATTCCTTAGGTGTTTAAGTCGTCGATCGAGAATCTTGATTGGTCTTTCTTTGTATGTTAAGTCCGAGGTCAAGTTCGGTGGCACTACCTCCAAAACCCGACTAGGCTCTCCGATACATTTTCTTAATATGGATACATAAAAGACATCATGTACTCCTAATAAGGTTGACGATAGCAACGGATAATAGGCCTTATCGCCTATGCGATCAAATATCTCGAATGGTCCAATATAGCATAAACTTAATTTGCCTTTCGTCCTAAATCACGAGTACGCCCTTCATCGGAGAAACCCTTAAGAAGACATAATCACCACTCGTAAACTCCATATCTATTCTTCTCATATCGGTGTAGCTTTTCCGTCTACTTTAGGTCGTCTTCATCCGTTGGCGAATCTTAGCCACCATATTGTTTGTGGCACCAATTTTGGGCCCAATGACTTTCTCTCCCCTACTTCATCCTAAGTGTATTGGGGATTTACATCATCGTCCATACAAAGCTTCATAGGGTGTCATCCTATTGGATGATTGATAGCTATTGCTATAGACAAACTCTACAAGGCGTACGTACTTCTTCTTTTTCGAGCCAATCAAGAACGAATGCTCGCAGTATGTCTTCGAGTATCCGAATGACCCGTCTAGATTGTTCATCGGCTTGTGGATGGTAAGTCGTGCTAAAGTTTAGCCTTGTCCCTATGGCTTTAGGAAAACTCTTCCGAATGTTGTAGTGAATTTAGGATCTCAATCGACACGATTGAGATTGGAACTCCATGAAGTCTCACGATTTCATAAGATATAATTGGGCATACCGGCTCGAGCTATAAGTGGTCCTTACCGAAAGAAGTGTGCCAATTTGGTTAGCCTATCCACGATCACCCAAATTGCATTTGCCCCTTTTTCGACCTTGGCAATCACATGAAAAAGTCTATAGTGATGTGCTCCTATTTTCATTCCGGAATTGCCGAGTTGTTGTAACATTCCTATAGGTCATTGATGTTCTACCTTCACTTGTTGACAAGACCGACACCTCGCCACATAGTTCGACACGTCTTTCTTCGGTCTCGACCACCAATAACTTTATCTCAAATCTCGATACATTTTAATACTTCGAGATGCATCGAGTATGAGGATGCGTATGCCTCTTTTAGGATTTCTTCCTTCAAATCCGCAATCGATGAAACACACAATCTTTCCCTAAATCTAACCACTCCCTTATCATCTATTGTAAAGTCGGACTCCTTTCCAGCCTCTCTATTTTTCTTCCATTCCTTCGACCTTTCATCCGTTTGTTGCCTAGTTTGAATTCTTTCTTGCGAGGTCGATCTGGACTAACATGGCTAACATAACGCTCTTGTAGCCCATAGGGGTGATCTATAATTCCAACTTCGTAATTCTCTCGTAAGCGAAGAATCGGATTGCGTGCACGTTACTACGGATTTTCTACTCAAATCATCGACAACGACATTGGCTTTTTCCGGATAGTAATTGATGATGCAATCATAGTCTTTCACTAACTCGAGCCATCTCTTTTGCCTCATATTTAGCTCCTTCGTGTAAAAATATAATGTAAAATTTTATGGTTTGTATATATCTCACATTTGGCTTCATATAAATAATGTCGCTAAATCTTTAAGATAAAGACGACTATCGCTAACTCAAGATCATGCGTTGGATAATTTCACTCCTATTTTTTTAATTACCGTGAAGCATAGGCCACCACCCTTTCATTTTCCATTAACATCGCTCCTAGCTTATTTTTAGAAGCATAAGTATATACTATAAAGTTTCCATTCTCGAACGGAATGGTTAATATTGGGGCTATGACTAACCTTCGTTTTAACTCTTGAAAGCTCTTCTCACAAGCATTCATCCATTGAAATTTAATGCTCTTCTTCATCAAGTTAGTTAGTGGCCTTGTTATTCTAGCGAAGTCTTCAATAAATCTCGGATAAGTAACTCGTCAAGCCTAAGAAACTTTGCACCTTCGACACATTCTTCGAGTAGGCCAATTTTGAATCGCATCTATCTTCTTTGAGTCCACGGCTATGCCTTCTTTCGTCACCATGTGGCCTAGAAATGCTACTTATTCTAACCAAAACTCACACTTTAGAATTTTACATACGATTCATTGCTCCCGTAGCGTTTGCAAAGGTAGCTCGTAAATGCCTATTATGCTCTTCTTCACTCCTAGAATAAACTAGGATGTCATCAATAAACACGACGATGAATTGATCCAAAAGCTCCCTAAATACTTGATTCATCGAGTCCATGAAAAGTCTGTTGGGGCCTTAGTCAATCCGGATGGCATCACGAGGAACTCGTAGTGGCCATATCATGTTCCGAATGTTGTCTTCTTCACATCTTCTAACCTTACCCTCGACTCGGTGATACCCCAATTGTAAGTCGATCTTAGAGAACACCATTCGCCTCGTAATTGATCAAATTAATCATTTATTCGGGGTAACGGATACTTATTCTTGACTATCACTCGGTTCAACTTTCGATAGTCGATATATAGTCTCCAGCTCCCTTTCTTTTTCTTTACCAATACTACTAGAGCTCTCCAATGTGATGAACTATGGCATATAAAGCCCTTACCTAGTAAGTCCAAGCAATCGTGTCTTCAACTCCTTCGACTCGATCGAGGCCATTTGATATGGGAATCTTCGAAATTAGGGTCGTGCTCGGCTCTAAGTCAATCTCAAATTCTATCTCTCTCTCTAGTGGCATCTTCATCAATGTTTTAGGAAATACATCTAAAAATTCTCGCACAACTTCAATCTCTTTTGGTTTTAACTTTTACTCCACTTGTCGATCTATCACATACGCTAAATATCCTAGATAGCCTTTTCCTAACATCTTTCAAGCCTTTAAAGCCGAGATGGTCGGTACGTGTCAAAACTTCAAATTAACTTTAAACTTAAACTCGCTGATTCTTAGGTAAGTAAAAAGTTATCCGTCTACCTCGACAATCTATAGTGGCACCATGCTTCGTCAACCAATCGATTCCCAAGATCAAATCAAAATCTTTGAGGTCTAAAGCTATCAAATCAGCCTCTAGGCTCCTATCCCGAACTCCGTATTGAACACTTCTTCACTATACTCATTAACTCCATAAGTTCTCCGAAGGGATAGTTATAAGATACCCTACAACTAATGTCTCGGGCTTGACACCTAGGCGTTTTACTAATGTTTTTGACATGAATGAATGAGTAGCACCGGAATCAATCAAAACATAAGTAACCAAGCCAAGGAGTGAGATATTACCATAAATCATCGCCTCGTCCCTCCGGTCGGCCTCCTCTTACGTCATTGTATACACCCGAGTAAGTACCTTTGCCGATCATCGCTTCTACACTTGCGATGGCCAATGGTATGATACGTGTCCCGATTTGTGATAGATATAGCATGTTTTCACATCCGATCGATACTCTCCGATGTGAAACCTCTCACATTTATTACACAAAGGTTTAGTACTCATCGTTTTTCCCGACTAATTATCCGATAGCGGCCTCGATGTAAATAGTACCGGTCCGGCAGCTCTTGTATTGCTCGGGCCACCACTTCTAGTGAACTTCCTAGGTGGACCTCGTCTCACCGGTCCGGATGAAGAGGCTTCAAATTTAAATGCTCTTCTTTTCGTTGAATCTCATTATTCGCACTCGAGGTTCCTTCTCCTCCTACTCGTATGGGATTTTTCCTTTACATGCTTTGACTTTGTACATGTCATGTTACATTTGGACTAGTTTTCGTATCGAAAATCTTAATGCCATACGTCACACAAGTAGGGATAAGTCAAGGATATCTAGGAAACAAATCATAGCATACATGCCAACGTTCATAGTGACATACACGGTTACATCCCCAAAAGGTTTAATGCCGAGTACACACAAAAAGTGGCATCACTAGTTTCAAAAAGGCATATTTAGTTACATTAACGAGTGTACAAAGATATCAAAATGTGCACAAGGCACTAGGCCATATGATACGTTTCCTAGATACACATATACTCCATCCAATCACCAATCAATAAAGCGAACATGACGTAGAAAGAAGACCTCGACTCTCCACCGGCTTATAGTACCAACCCATACGATTTGTGCAATGTCGTGAGCTAAAGACAAGGGTAGACCCCAGTTATACATCAATCTCGTAAGAGTTCTCCTAACTCCGTATTGGCGGGAAGGTTCGCATCACATGGAGATAGGAATATTAATCTATTATGCTCTCCCACACCGTATCCGAGTAACTATTGATCTCGTGGTTAAAGGGTTTGATGCATCATCGGCCTCAAAAAGTCAACATTACGGTATGGGTCAAATAAGGCATCAACGAACACTATTCGCCGAATCGAGTCATGGACTTGGATCACATGGACCACCGGATCTTAGTCCGGGGCTATAGTGAGGTTGTTCGACTCAACCCAATATGCGACGAGAGCGACCCATTGTCGGCGAGTCCTAGTAACGCTAGAAACACAATAATTAATTAGCATCTACAATATAAATACTTCTTACTAACCATATGTCTATGCAAAGGCTATATAATAAAAACCATACAATAAATACATAATTTACACACGATAACCACTTCACATTTATTAAAGACCAAGAAGTAGACTTTTTCTATCGAGTAACGTACCGATCCTCGTGCTCATATGATACTTAGGTTCTACCCAAATAATTAAAACAAGGCTCGATACCACCTCCGATGGCGCCCTTAGCTCCCTTACCGATTACCTAAAAAGCGTGGTCGGATGCATCACGGTTTAGAGACCGAAGTCTCAAATTTAATCTCATACACATATACAATGTGTTGAATATCATTAAAAAAAATTACAAAATATAATTTACAAGCAAAAGTAGATCCTATAATTATCGTGTCATACATGAGCCTTTTTATAGGAGGAACCAACGACTTAATTATCAGCATTAATATCACCTTTACCTGTCATTGCATGAAATAAACACGAGTGAGTCGAAGCTCGGTAAGTAAGGTGATTCACGTGATATGTAATGATTTTCCGACTTCCCCACTTAGACTCATCCAATTTTAATTCCGAGTACCCCGGGTATTAGCATGTTTACTCTATTTTTTAATCCAGGTGATGATCGATTCACCTTCCGCTAATAATAAAATTATCCCTCGTTGTAGCCACCGTTAGCGGGAGTCCATCGTCTAACAATGACAGTACACAACCTAGAATAGTCTACTCTATTTTTAATCCAGGTGATGATCGATTCACCTTCCGCTAACAATAAAATTATCCCTCTTTGTAGCCATCGTTAGGGAGAATCCATCATCTAACAATGCGAGCACACGACTTAAAGTAGGTTACCAAACCTATCTAATTTCCATCCGATTTGGTTACCAAACCTCATAGTTTATGACTTAATGGTATTCTCAATTTAATCCATTCCTATATATATATGATGCATGTGATGTATCATGAACCACATTCCACCATGTCATGGGTACTAAACCCGTTGATTTCATACCATTAAGTTCACACAAGGAATTCAAGACCGTCTAATAGGGTTAATTCATTTCATGTATCATAAGCCACATTTCATGTCTCATAAGTACCAAACTATTTATGTCCATACCATTTTAGAAATTAAATCCACACTTGGGACATCACCAATATTTTCATGGTAGTTTCGTACAAAATACATAACATATCCATTAGGTTTACTCAAGTTCCATATTTTAGTCCTAGCTTTAATGGTATTTAATTTGAGCCTTAACTCGTCGACTTATAATTTTAGTGGGTCCAGGTCTTAATTTTGGTTTTTCTTGAATTCTTTTCTTTTAATACTTTATTTTATCTCCCTTAGGATGCAATTAAACCTTTACTCCCGAATTTGAGTGGTGGGCACTCAATTTCCAAAAGTAGGATGTAACCCGAGTGTTTCCTAGTAAAAACCAAAATTTTTGTTTTTCTTAGGATCCGACCTTTCTACACTTTATTTTATACTTATTTAGATATAATTAAACCATTTATTCATAATTTGGGTGAATGATATTCTAAACCCGAATTCTAGGGTTTTTGGCTGAATGGGTTAATTAGAGGTAAAGGATTGTCTTTTGTTCCTAAGTCTTTTCTTTCCATCTTAATATACTAAATTAAACTTAAGTGGATTACCTTGGAAGTCTAGATCTTTAGATCCATAAACATAAATCAAACTTAGTCATTTTAGTACCAAGGCCCAATAAGTGTTCTTAAGATATCCAAGCCCATTTTGTTTTAATCCAAGTCTCATTTTATTTTAATATAAGCCCATCTTATTTTAATTTAAGACTATTTTTTTTAGTCCAAGTCCCATTTTATTTTAATCAAAGCCCATCTTATTTTTATTCAAGTTCATTTATTTTAGTCTAAGTCCCACTTTATTTTAATCCAAGCCCATCTTGTTTTTAATCCAAGTCTAATTATTTTATTCCAAGTTCATTTATCTTAGTCCAAGCCTATTTTATGTTAATCCAAGCCCATCCATACATACATCTTCCAACCCACATGATTGTCATCAAACCAAACCCATTCACACATGCATAAACATCCATCACATATAGATCTCATAAGGGTACATCAACTTGCTAACCACCCATCATCATACCCGTGCATCACAACACAAAGCCCACTATGAAATGCACATCGAACAACCATATGAGATCCATCACAACACCAAAACATACATCATCACAAGATCATCATAATAACATATTACATGACTTAAAACAAAAACCCATAAATCAAACATGTAAAAGAGAACTTAAAGCATAAATAAAACTAAAATGAAACCAAAAGAAACCTACTTACAATGATATAAGCTTGCTCAAGATTCTTAGATTTTTCCTTCTTTTTTTCTCCTTGCTTTCTTTCCTTCCTTTTTCTCCTTTCTTTTCTCTCTTTCTTTCCCTCAAAAATCCGTGTCTCTCCTCTTATTGTGGAAGCTACGGTTTTGCAAAGAAAATGGCAAAGTTTTAAGCTTTTTTCCATTTTTATATCACACCTTTTTCCTTTCATTTATTAACCTTTAAAGTGTCAAAATTTTATGGTAAATGAAGTCAAATGATGGACAAAAAGGAAGAACAAGTTGACCATTTAAAAATCCAAGTGGGCTAGGTGTCATGCTTTTTGAAAAAACGATAGATTTGGTGTCAAATAAAGTAGTAAATATGGGAACTAAAATGGTAACTAAACTAACCAACTTCTTTATCCAATTTGGTTCCTAAATTTTGGCCATGCACCTTGTTTGGGTAATTCTTTTAATTGCATGGTCATTTTAAATATAACATTATGAAAAAATAAATAATGGCTAGTTAAATTCCCAAAAAGGGTATTCCTATAAATATTTTCATAAACCTTAGATATTTTAACACCACAAATATAAAAGAAAATGACACATAAATTATACCTACATAATTATGGATATTTCAAGAGATATTTGAGCTTAGGAATTAAATTTCGATATGTCAAAATTTTATTTATTTATTTATTTATTCTAATCCCACAACTCCTCACATAAACACAGGACATTTTACTATCTCCAACTATTAATCGCACTTAATACTTTCTATAGATACAAATATAATATATCGGTATGTATATCTACGATAAGCAAGTTCACGGGAGTTATAAAAGTCGTGGACCTAGAGGCCATCCTTCTTATGTTTTCCTAAGTAAGTGCTGGGATAGGTAAGTCGGTGAATACTCGTTAGATCTCTTTACCTTTTTTACTTCTTCTCCGTAAGATCAACATAGGTGTCCGATATAGAAGTTCCCGGGTTCTTTAGGCGCCATCGGCAGTAGTAGTAGTCTCTCGTGTCTTATTCCCTTTTACGACTTGCCAAATTTGGCTAGATTTCCCATGTTTCCTTCCGAGATATTGTTCTATAGGCCGTTGTTTTAGGACCGAAACCTTTCGACATTGAGATATTCCATGCCCTTGTAATCTACGGTGGCCACAAAATGCAATCTTGGACTCAATCGTAGAGGTCGCCAAAATCCCTTATTTTTATCTTGATAGACTAATATCCAAATCCTCGATGGCAACGACGACTTTTAAATCTACCTCCACAAATACCTTATCATAAACGGGATGAGATCCATTTTTTGTTCTTTCATTTGGCCTAAGGAAGGTGCCAACTAGGCGAACAATTTCCTTTAAGAAAGTTGAGGGAAAAAGGAAGGGGAGACGTAGAAGCTTAACCCAAACTCGTCGCCCTAAAAGATTCAAAACGATTGTGAATGATTCCTCCCACTTAAATAGCCTAACTGGATTATTCTCAATCAAATGAAAATCATGGAACCAAGCCTTAACGAAGTCTACTCTCGAGAACAAACGGATCGGAAAATGTCCGGGGTCAATCAATCCAATCACTCGGAGGTTCAGCAAGTGCCCCATTGCTCGTTGTATATGCACTCGATATTGTTGAATTATGGCCATCCTCTAGAGAATTTAGTAACAAATGAGTGTTCAAAAAGTTTTAAAGATTGTTATATATCCTCTAATGAACACTCTATAGCAGGACCACATTCATACGTGGATATAGGTTTAGCAAAAATATTTAGAGGGGGAAGTTATGGGGTGAAGGGTTCTCGTTTTGGGTGGCGACTGTATATATGGGTTTTTTATTTGGTTGTAGAGGGGTTCAAGTGAGGGAAGGGTAAGGACGGTAAGTCGTGTGACCAGTGGAGGAAAACTTGGTAAGTTAGGGTTTGTTTGTGTTGTGGTGACGATATAAGAGAGTTTGTTATTTATTGCTTGTGGGGTACGGATGCAGAGGTGAGGAGAACTCGTAAGGTGCATAGGAGTAGAGGTGGGAAGATGGGGGAAGTCTCCCCACGAGGGAACCTACTCGTTCATCGACCTATCGATGGGAGCTAGGTTTTTCCATTCCGATGAGAGCTCCTCCAACGTCGATTATTTTATTTTCTTATTCTATAAACAAATGTTGCACTCGCTTTCGAGGCTAGGTTTAGCTAGTTTGAGTGCTCATTCCTCGAGCTTTCTACGATTACAATAATAGATTCGGAGATTGATAGAAGCACTTCTAGCTGCACAAGAGTAGATCGAATCCTCTCTACTTTATCGCCAACGTTGCAAATGCCCGCAGTAGCACAACCACACAAAGAGGCTCCACCACCTTCTCACCAAAACACACGTAAGCAATATGTGTTGGGTGTTATTAAACATTCTCAATTTAAAAAACTAGTTCAAGGCATGAGATTTTCTCCCATACTTATAACCAAACATCTAACTTCTTTCACGATTGATGTGAGATAATCGAACAATCTCTCAATTCACTCATCCGTTGAGAATTAAATCCTACTTCATGTAAATTAGATTTTATGATAAATTTATCAAGCGAAACATACACAATAATTAAGAGCACAAAAACAAATCAATTACAAGAGTACATCCACAAGAACACTAAATTTAAATGAAAAACCTTTTTTATTGTAGAAGAAGAAAACCATAAAATCAATTTTGAAATAATCCACTATAATAATAATAATAATAAAAAGCAATACAATCACTTAAATTTTTTCATAAACTTGAAAAACAAAAATATTAGAAATAATATACAACTTACCTCTCTAACTAAATTTGTCTCACCATGAAAAATCTAAAATAAGCAAAATCTTTGTGTTTTGACAAACCCTAATATTATGAAAGATCATCATCTTGAACACTCGTAATTTTTTGTAAGTTTAGTATTCAAAAATCAATGCTAGAAAAAATTCAATATTTTATGCACTAGGAACTTTGCTTACTTCCTATAGAATTCGTCAAAAAAAATCGGAAAAACTCTTTTTTTTCTTTTCTCTCCAGTTGCTCTCTTGTGGCTTAAAAAAAAAAAAAAAAAAAAAAAGCCCTTTATGTATGTGTGTGTACTGCTAAAAAAGAAAAAAAAAACTTTTCTTTTCTAGTTTTACAATAGTTATCTTGCGTATTTAATTTCAATCATTTAGGGAACTTCTAAAAAAATTAAAATTCATTTTGGATTTATTTATTTTATTCTTGGGAGTTGAGTTAACAAATGTTTTGGAGTTCCTACCTAATATTAAAGGAAAGTAAAAAACCTAAAAAGGCCATGGGATTGAGAGATTGCGAATAAAAAATTGGTTATACATTTGAAAAGATAACAACCATCCAAAGGCAGACTATTTCGAAAAAAGAATATCATGTTTAGTTTAGCCATAAAATGTATCTCCTAATTAATTTTGTCAAATTATTTTCTATGCTTGTTTCCACGCTTGTTTATTGTCTAAGTCAAATTATTATTTTTATTTTTTATTGTAGCATTATATTAAATTAGCGTCGAACCTCATAATTGAAAGTCTCTTTAATTTAACATCGAGTCCAATTAAGTCCCGATATAACCAGACATGTCAAGGAACGATCTAATATATATATATATATATATATATATATATATATATATATATATATATATATATATATTTGCTTTGTTTCTTTTTTAGGTGTCGAGTTTAATGTTTGTCTATATTAAACGGAAAACTCATTAAATCGACTTAAATTTTTTAATTATCCTAAGATGACATTTTTGTTACATGATGATTTGATGAAGGATCATCATCGATCCTTAAAATCTATGAGACTTGACGATCCATCACCACCTTAACTAAACAATAAGTATATTACATTGAAATAAATTACAAGCAAACAATAAATAAAAAATATATACAAAACCTAAAAATTTCATATCAAAATAAAATAAAATCAAACAAAGTTCAAATGATTAAGTTCTCTAGGAAAACAATGAAACAATTAAAAATTAGACATAATATTAAATAAATTCTAAATAAATAGTAAATGAACTTCAAATATTAAGAAATTTTAAATACAAACGAAGGATAACCATACGTAATACACATAAAAAAAAAATTAAATGACCAAGGCGGCCTCGTTAAAATAAATCCTAAAAAAAAACTAATTATTTAAAAGCTCATTGGACCCTTGGTCTAAGTCAAAGCCTGGCTCTAAACTAAAACTAAAGAGGCTTAGAGCCATGCAAAACCAAGACTAGGGCCATAGGCCTACAACCCACACAATAGGCCCGTAGGCCTTTTTTTCCAACCCCAACTTTTAGCCTAGCTTGAGTGCCTTCTTTTTTCGTCTAGCCCAAATCAAACAGACCCAGCCCAAACTTATAGCTCAGCACCAAACCCAGCCCAAGCCTAAGTCCCTTTTTTGCCTTCCTTCGGCTCAGCCCAGGTTCGTTTTCTTCTTCTCATCCCCTAAACTGTAGCTTCCTATTCTTCTTCTTCTTCTTCTTCTTCTATACGCTGCAATTCCTCACTCTCTCAGTTTTTTAGCAGACTAACTACCACAACAAGCTTCGAACTAATTGGAAAAAGGGTAACACTTACAAACTTCATCATTAATTCCACCCTGATATTCACGCAGTCAAGGAAAGCCAAAAACACCAATTTGTTTTCTCAACAGAAAAATCAGTTACCATATCAAAAATATCACATTTTCTGCGCAACAGTGAGTATATATATATAAACTCATGGATTGAACTAAAAAAAATGAACTCTAATATCCTTTACATTATGATGAATGAAAAGGGTAGAATAAGAGGAAAGGGAAGAGGCATAACCTTACCTGGTACAAGAACAGGTAGAATGTCACAAACGCAACGAAGACCTTTCACTGAATGTTAGTTATTCTTTTGGTTTAGGCTCTTTCTTAATGCTTCGATGTCATCCTCACAAGAACCAGAGAACCTCAGGCCACTCTCTTCCTCCCTAACCTCCTCTGTTCCCAATGTTAAAAAACAGAGGGCCTTTTGTGCTATTTTCCCGGTTCCAATCCTTCCCCTCCCCGTCTTTATTGTTCTATTCTGTGTTTTTTACAATACTAAAGCCAAATGATAACCCCTAAAACCTTAAAGCTTAAAGAATTTCAACGGACTCCAAAAACCAAAGAGCCTCCTTCACTTTTTTCTCCCTCTTTTGCTGCTGCCCAAAACCCTTGTGTTTATACTACTCCCCCTTTCTTCCTCATCCCTTCGATCATTGCCACTTCATCCTGACCCTTCCTCATTAAAACCAGAAAAGATCGAACGCTCCCTTTGTTGTCAATTTGCTTCTCTGTTTGTTTTGCTGTTAATCTGTCATTCTTGTTTTCACAGCATGCAGGACGGCTAGAATCATGGAATGAAGGACGAAGATGTGGCCTGGACAAGCTGAATCGGTGTGAAGGAAAGAAGGACAAGTCCAGCTGGTGAAGAGAGACAAAAAGTAAGTCCGGCCCGGAAGAAAACAAAAGGAAAACTGGGGTGTGGGTTGTCTAATGTGTTCAACGTCTTCAAAACGACACCGTTTCAAAGCGTCCACTTAGTCCTTCATTCTTTCAATTTTGTCACACTTTCATCCCTACATTCCTTGATTTCGGTTTTTAATTTTATTCAATTTCATCTTTGGTTGTATTTTCTTAATAATTAGTTCTATTTTTTGTATTCTCTCTCTCTCTCTTATTTATTTTTATGTTTATAGTAATGTAATAAGTAAAAAGGAAACGAACCTAAAAAATTTTATGTTTTCTTTCTTTCTTTTGTCTCGATTTTGGTTTTTGTAATAAAATAAAGGATAAATTAAACTAAAAATTTAAAACTTAAACGAGACCAAAACTAATAGCAACAACAACAAACATAAAGATAAATAAATAAATAAAAACCTCTTGTAAAATAAACAAATAAGTAAGTAAGTAAAATTAAGAAATAATAGGGGTGGGGCAAATTTGTGGTTATGACATACCCAACAAATCTCTCCCTTTAGTCCATGAGAAAAAAATTTTAACTTATCATTTAGAATTAACCACACTAGCATAAAATCTATTCTTCTTATGTTATCAATTATGTCGATATCAACATGATTTTCATTTTGAAAAATCATTTTCAATACCATCAACTGTTTCTCTATCATCTCACAAAGTCAATAGTATCGTTGATCATTAAATTTTGCTTTTTGAACTTTATCCTAAATCAAAATATTATGAAAACTATTTAGCTCTTTTCATCCATCAACAAAACATTATTAAAACTAAAATTCTTCAAAAAAAATGATACTAGAATCACCAAACTTTTTATTCTTACAATTATGTCCCTAAAAGTTTTTAATTAAGCACCTAAAATTTTATTCCCCTAATAACTAATGATCCTTACTTACGTCAGTAAATTTAAATTATTTCCACATATTTCCTAACATCTATGTGTACACAAATATTATTTTTCTGCACACATAATAATTATTTCACATATTTAACTTAACTAATTACTCCTTAATTAAAGATTCATGCATTAATATAATTATTCTTTCTTTCATAAATACATATACAATTATTTAGGGGTTATTGGCAAGAAAACCATTAGATGTGTCGCATGAAGAAAAAATTAAGAATAAAGAAACATGATGAATAAAAAAAGAGTAGAGAGGTCACATTAAGAAAATATAAAAAGTAGAAGGACAGAGTTTTGCTATTAATCTATTATATAAGAATAAAAGGGGTTTTAATTCATATAAAATATCTTATCTACTCATGCCATATATATATATATATATATATATATATATATATATATATATATATATATATATATATATATATATATATATATATATATATATTATCAAACTAATAGTAATTATGATAGAAGAAAACACAAAATTTCACAATATCAAAACATAAAAAGACAAATAATTCTTTATATTATTATTTAATAGTACAAGTCTCCAACTTGTCTTTATATTTTTAAGTGTATTTATTATATCTATGAATATTGTTTAGCTTTCAATGTGTTATTTTGATTAATTTTTTCGACCACGAACAAGTTTTTTAACCAAAATATTCCTGATTAAAATAAAAAAAGATAAACAAAAATTTTTAAAGATTTTTTTTTTAAAAAAAGAACATGCGAGATCATATGACTTTCGGTATTTTTTTTTTTTTAGTCAAGATGGTTAAAAAAATTCTAAATTGTTGAAAAAGTTGAATGAAAAAAATAAATTAGAGATTTGAACATTATTCAAGGGTACAATGCAATTAGAAATATATGAATAGATTAAAAACTCATATTATTATATAAAAACATATTAAACTATTTAAAAATATATGAATAGATTAAAAACTCATATTATTATATAAAAACATATTAAACTATTTACTTAATATAAATATTAGTGTCTCACATCTAATATTTCATCAGGTTTTTATTTATTTTTGAAACTTTGAAAGGTTTTGGTCGTAGATATTTTACTAATCTCATTGATCGAAATCAAAACATTTTCAAGAAGTTTCATTATCAAAATAGTTTTAATTTTTAAGTTGTTCATATAAAATAAAATGAAAATTTCTTTCTCTTTTCTATTTGTTAAAAAAGACATAATTATTATAATAGCATGATACGAAAAATATTGTTTCATTTCTAAATATATTTATAAAAATTCGACAATTTTTTAATTATTATTATTTTTAGTTCTTTTTATCAATATATATGGGGTCTGCATCTCCTAATTATTGGCTATTAACTATTGAAAAACGATCTAATTTAATTTTATGTTCCTAATTTTTAGTTTGTAAAAATAAAATTAATTTCATATGTCTTAAAAAATAAATAAAAATTTAATTATAAATTATCAACATTTATATAAAACCTTCGAATAAGCAGCGTTGCCTCCAGTGGCATTCCCTAAAACCCACACAAATGGGTTCTTCTGCTCTCTACAGAGCATCAAAAACCCTAAAATCACAAAAATACTTCTCTCTACTACATACATATTCCAAATTCAATCCATTCCCTTCTGCATTTACATTAAACGACAACAGTTTTGGACTAGCCCGTGATTTCTGCTCCAATTCGCGCCAAAACAGCATCGATTTGAGCCAGTACCCACCTGACAAAATCAGAAACTTCTCTATAATCGCTCACGTTGACCATGGGAAGTCAACTCTTGCTGACCGGCTTTTGGAGCTCACTGGGACTATTAAAAGAGGGCATGGCCAGCCTCAGTACCTCGATAAATTGCAGGTTTTTTTTTTTTTCCCTTTTTAATTGGTTTTGTGTTGTTTTGAGTGAAATGTGAATTGGGTTTTGGTTAGAATTTGTTTTTGCTTTTAAAATTTTATTCTCTTTTTATTCAATTTAAGTAAAGTAGTAGTTTTTAATGGGTTGTTTTTAGTGGGCATTGCTTGGTTTGAGAGAATCAAGAATCCCGAATTTTACGGGTTTTTTAAGTAGTTTTAGGACCCAATTCACGTAAAGTTGTTTTCTCTGGGGATTGTCTTGCTGGGCATTTCTTGTTTTGAGGAAAAAAAGAATTATGGATTTTTCTGTTGCTTTTAAGCAGTAGTTTTTAGTGCCCAATTTAGTAATGATTTTGATTTGATGGGTTGGTATAGACTTGGTGATTATATATGTGAAATGTTAACCATAGAAAGGAAATGCATAAAAAAGAGGAAATATGTGCTTTGGAAGTTGATTTTTTTGAATTTTAATTCTTTATGGGCGTTTTTGTGATGGAATTTTTATTGTCTTAGGTAGAGAGAGAAAGGGGAATAACAGTTAAAGCACAGACAGCTACTATGTTTCACAAGTGCAACAACAATGGCTCAGACATTAATGATGTGGACAAAGCAGCGAAATTTCTACTAAATTTAATTGACACGCCTGGTCATGTCGATTTTAGTTATGAAGTATCCAGATCCTTGGCTGCTTGCCAGGGTGCACTTTTGGTTGTTGATGCTGCACAAGGGGTTCAGGCCCAAACTGTGGCTAATTTCTATCTCGCTTTTGAATCTAACCTTGCTATAATACCTGTCATTAACAAAATTGACCAGCCAACTGCTGATCCTGATCGCGTCAAAGCTCAACTAAAATCGATGTTTGATCTTGAACCCAGTGATTGTCTTTTGACATCTGCCAAAACAGGGCTGGGTCTTGAGCAAGTTCTTCCCAGTGTGATAAAGCGGATACCTCCTCCTCCTGGGAATAGTAATTCACCTTTGCGTATGCTTTTGTTGGATTCTTACTATGATGAATACAAGGGAGTGATTTGCCATGTTGCCGTTGTGGATGGTGTGTTGCGGAAAGGGGATAAGATTTCATCTGCAGCAACTGGTCATGCATATGAAGTTGCAGATGTAGGGATCATGCATCCTGAACTTACTCCAACTGGAGTTCTTCTAACTGGACAGGTGGGGTATATTGTTAGTGGCATGAGATCAACCAAAGAAGCACGTGTTGGAGACACCCTACATCATAACCGATTCAGTGTAGAACCTCTACCAGGTATCCAACTTTTTTTTTTCCCTTGAACTGATGCTTACTGATCTTTTTGACCAATAGCTAGAAAATTTAAGCAAACTCTTGTTTCGCTTGTTTATGTCAATAGACTTCAATTGAAACCTGTACAATACTCCTAGCATCTTAAGAAATCCATGCTGATAATGTTGATATCATGGGACCAGTTTTACTATTTGTTTCATTGCAAAAGACTTGGAGAATTCACCACCGCTCTTATGATGGTGCCTGCATGACTTCAGACATTTCTATTTTATCAGAAAATATCTTGTAAATTACTTTACATTAGGTAAGGGAGACAAAGTGACATTAACAGAAACTTATTTGTAAATACAGTGTGAGATCTTGTCTTGTCACCATGTAATTGGTAAGATAGAAATTTGCGGCGTCACAAGTTACTTCATCCAGCTAGAAAACCATGGTGATTGACACATATGTTTGAGCTTGAGACACCACATATTGGTTTTGTAATTGTAGTGGACATGTGTAGGAGTGTGAGAAAATTTATGGACCCTCTGCTGAAATTCAAATTCTGTTATGTCTGTCCTAATATCCTTTTGTGTGTGCCTTTTCAAAAATGTAGGTTTTAAGCCTGCAAGACATATGGTGTTTTCTGGTCTCTATCCAGCAGATGGATCTGATTTTGATGCACTGAACCATGCTATAGAGAGACTGACATGCAATGATGCCAGTGTCTCTGTTACGAAAGAGAGTAGTTCTGCACTTGGTCTGGGTTTTAGGTGGGCTTCCATTGACTGGTAGCTTTTTTCACTACTTAAACCATGGAGTTTCTTAGTGACATCCTTATGATTATTGCTTTATATCTGCAGATGTGGTTTCTTAGGCTTACTTCACATGGATGTTTTCCATCAGCGTCTTGAACAAGTGAGGATTCCATCTATTGTGAATGCCTATATTAGATACTCAGATTATGATTTTGAACTGGCATAAAACTATTCTCATTGACCATACACTGGTCCAGAGTAAAATATCTAGAAAATTATTTTCTTGTTAACATTCAATTATCAATAAATGACAGGAATATGGAGCTCATGTGATTTCTACCGTTCCTACTGTTCCGTATATTTTTGAGTATTCTGATGGAAGGTATGTGTTCTGATCTTATCTCTGTAGTTTTGTCTTCACCTATGCTTTATTCAATAATATAATTGTTGACTTGTATAGCAAAGCACAAGTTCAGAATCCAGCTGCGCTGCCCTCTAATCCCAAAACCGAGTTACAGCTAGCTGGGAACCTACAGTCATAGCTACAATTATAATCCCTAGTGAGTAAGCTCTCATAATCCCTCTGCACAGTTACATATTCTTCTGTATCATGTAAAGTACTTACTCATTCTGTCTTTACTTGACTGAATAAGATATGTGGGGCCTGTTATTACCCTTTGCTCTGCACGGAGAGGCCAGCAGTTGGAGTATTCATTTATGGACAGGTAGTTTTTTGGGCATGACACCATTTAGTAGTGGATTATAAGTGATGGTCAAGTTAATGTATAGAGTTTGGTGTGATTGCTGTTTTGTATTGTATGTTTACCCTGTATAGTTTGAGTTGATTACTGTTTTGTATGCTTTCATTTCATAAGCTGATTCACTATAACATTATTGATCCTTTAAGTCTATATGTGCAGCCAACGGGCCTTTATGAAGTATCGACTGCCTTTGCGGGAAATTGTTGTTGATTTTTACAATGAGTTAAAGAGTATCACGTCAGGATATGCATCATTTGACTATGAGGATTCAGAGTATGTACTACCTCTCTCTCTCTCTAACAAACACATTCGGAGATGCATTCATATTTGCTCATGCCTACCTGGACAAAGCACCTTTTCATATTTAATACTGATGCCACCAAATAGGTATGATCTGATGTTTGGTGACTTGGTGATCCAAAAGTTCTGTAGTTTTTGTACCTCTTGTTATTTGCCAGAATAACTGAATTTGGCTACTGAAGTATATTTCCTTTGTGTATCAACCATTATCTTATTCCATGTGATTCAGTGAATGAAAAATGTCTTGTGTGTTATATTTTATGGTTTTAATTTTGGCCACCTCATATTTGGATTGTTATATAAATGACATAGGTGATCAGAAATTGTAGAGATGGAAGGCGGGGATTTCCAACATTTTTGTGCAACTTTGAAATCATCTGTTTTCCTTATTCTTTTGATTGTTTTCATCAACAGATATCAGGAATCTGATTTGGTGAAACTTGATGTTCTCTTAAATGGACAACCAGTTGATGCTATGGCAACTATTGTTCACAAATTGAAGGCACAACGTGTTGGTCGTGAACTGGTGGAGAAGCTGAAGAAATTCATAGACAGGTATCTATAGTATCTATCTAAATTAACTTTGTGGATTTAATATATTTTCTTTGTTACTCAGTAGTTTCAGATAACCTTATTTTTAAACAGGCAAATGTTTGAGATAACAATCCAAGCTGCAATTGGAGCTAAAGTTATTGCAAGGGAGACGTAAGTCTTGTGTTCTCTTTCTACCTCTTTTTTAAGTTTTTTGAGAGTTTATCTTGCCTTGTTCTTGGTAATCTATCTGTTCATGATAAACCTAGTATTTGAAATAATGTTTCTACCGTCTGCGGTACTTTGTGTCCAAAGCGGTCTCTTTTCTTGCTTTTCTTCTCCCTGTTTGCAAGCAAATCAGTAGATATTGTAGTGATCATTTGAACATTACAATTATTCAATATTCATTGCTCAACCAAACCTCTAAACATTTCTTCTTAGGGTTTCGGCTATGCGAAAAAATGTTCTTGCAAAGTGTTATGGTGGAGATGTTACTCGAAAGAAAAAGCTATTGGAAAAACAAAAGGAAGGTAAAAAGCGAATGAAGCGCATTGGTTCCGTTGATATACCTCAGGAGGCTTTCCATGAATTGTTGAAAGTGTCTTAGAGCAAAATGTCAAATAATGCGCCATATCACAAATCGCTGGTAAGATCAAATGGTTTCTTATTTTTTGGTGGACAATTGGTGTTAGGGGATCCTTTTAATAACAGAGCTTATTTGTACTTGCATTTCTAAAAGTTGAAAATGAATTCTTTTTTTAGCAGATTTAGACAAGCCACATAAACTTCATTCACTTAACCTAAAGCACTTGCCATTATTATAGATTTGTTGTGTGATTATTTTATTCTATCTGTAATATTGTGTAATATTTTGTGGATCATGCAATAGAGCATTCCTAATTGTTTTTTTTTATCTTTTTTTTGCCCCTCCCTTTTACACACCATTTGGTTGTTGATCAGGGCTTAACCCTTGGATTCATGCCTCAGATCCAGCTGTGAGGAAGAGTTCTGGCAAAAAGATGTGCTAGGAATGTCAACCTGGTAGAGACTACAGGAAAAGCAAGAAGGAAAATGAGGTGGCATGTAGGCACTACTTCTTTTGCTATCTCACTTGTCTTTCTAGAAAACCACACGAGGTTTTCTTCCAGGGAGCTGCAGCCAAGCGGTTCTCATGCAGGGAGCTTTCTCATCTCTAGTGGAAATAACCTCTTTGTCGAATAAATGATGTATTTTCAGCCAAATTCGTGCCTAATATCATCTCAAATGTCTAATCTCACCATGCATTTTTGACTCGCTGGTGAAACTTGTATTTCTCACTACCTATGTCATAGAACGTTCTTACTATTTGCTTAATTATTTATTGCTGAAATATAAACAGGTTTGTTTTTAGATTTCTGTGGTCTCCCCGTTCAATAGCTCATCAACAACAATTGTGTTAGCTGACCATCATACATATTGTGGTTGGTTTGGGAATTTCAGAGGAGAGGGTGCGGGAGGGAAATAGGTAAAGGGAGGGGAAGTGGAAGGAAGAAGATATACTGTGCTTAATAATCATGTGTCCCCAACTAGAGGTATTGGGAAGGAAATGGGAAAAGGGAAGGTAGGGGAATGGAAGAAGGTACATCACTGCTAAATAATCAACGGTGTTCCTAACTAGAGGCATTTGCATGCATCAATTGCTCTGTCTTGAGTAAATCCATGGACATCCTTATCGTTGTCAAGTTTACGTTACCAAGAGACCAATAATTTCTACCAGATTAAGGTTTTTCCTATCATTCAATTACACAAGGACAATGCAATGCATACGAACAATTAGACTACTAGTTAGATTTGTTAAGAATGATAAAGTGGTAATTAAGTGGTGAATTGTACTGGATCCCGTAAATATTAATGATTGGTTAAGAATGATAAAGAGTCAAGATGTATGAAATTGCTCCACTTTACGTAATTAATTTTGTGCAATGAACCATGGAATGATGGGGAAAAAAAAAAAAAAAAAGCTATTTAGATTTTTGAACTGCTAAAGCTAATATACACTTACTGATCCAAAATATTAATCCCAGAGGATCTATGTGAAAGATTAGGACCCCGATTCACATGTTTATGATGCATGTCTGTCCAATTATCAGAATCAGAATCATCAACCTTGATAAGTAGATGAATGTACAATTGTAGGTAGTGTGCTTCCAAGAATATCCAGTCCATTTCAAAGCTCTGGCATTTGTTGTCAGAAGAGATGGTGATAGATGAAATGGCCACAAGCTGAAGCCTAAATTTTCCTGTCTCTCTTTTGTGGAAAAACAAAGACTCAAATATTCCCAACTTTAAGCAATTAGAATATAAGCCTAAACCTTTCTAAACTTCTCTTGAAAATTAAGTTTACCAATTCTTCCAAATGTTAAGATCTTTTATTTTAGGATTTCTCAAATCATTTAACTAAACATGGTAATACAGCACAGGGAGAGAATGTCAACTTCAGGCAATATTATAAATGCTGAAACAAATAGAAGCATCACAAATGAAAAGAAATAAGAAGATTCTAATGCAGAATATGAAGATTCTAATTCGAAAAGGCTTGTTGAGATGGGCGCTATTTTATAATGACTTCCCCTCGTACAGTCATTAAGAGCCTCATCAGTGTTCAGACACGCTTCCTTAACCTCTCTTGCTCTGCTTCTTGTGTCTTTCATCACCTCCACCTCTCCTAGTTCGCTACTTGCTTGCTGCCTTTCTGTCAGCTTTTAATGAATCTAACTCCAATTTGGAACTATCAAAGTCAGAATCTGACGAAGCAGCTCTACTGATAGATTTGTCATCTGATTCAGATTCGAATTCTGAGAAACGTTTTTGCTGCTCCATTATATTCAAACACTTGCGTGGAGTTTGTGTAATGCCACCAAGACCAATGGCCGTGAAGAAGTTGATGGAAAACCGTGTTTTTTTCATTTCGTCTTTAGGGAAAACGGATTCAAGTGAATCTTGCAAAGAGGGATCATTGAGACGCTCATTCAGCTTGCGAAGGCCAAGGTGCTGTTCCAATTCTTGGAAGAGAAACTTAATAAATATACGAGAAGAAGAAATGGTGTCCTCCAAAGTTAACCGTATATAGGCTAAGACATGCCAAGGCAGTGCATCTTTGCTAAGTAAATGTGCAAAAAAATTTGCCACATTGTGCAGATTTTTTGTCCCAAGCCGATGAATCATTGAATACTGTTGAACAAAACACTTTTCAAAATTTTCCTGGTAGAATGCAGCATTCCAAAAGCATATTGCATGACTCCATCTCTTGTCCTGGCTCTAGTTTAATTTTCATTAACTTGTGTCCAGCCTCCTCAAAACCTAGGCTGGACATGATTGTTAGATAGATCACCTTCCGAAGATT
Organism: Dovyalis caffra; assembly: GCA_963924115.1. Lineage (NCBI taxonomy): Eukaryota > Viridiplantae > Streptophyta > Magnoliopsida > Malpighiales > Salicaceae > Dovyalis > Dovyalis caffra. The sequence goes on from CAWUPB010000058.1 coordinate 2,052,878, forward strand.
TACTAGATCAGTCTCTGTCTTGTCTTCTACTTTCAACTTTCGTTCTTTGTCGTCCTCAGGTTCCTCCTCATAATCCTTCTCATGATCATCAAAAACTGTATCAGAAACAACTTCCTCCTCCCCTAGAATGCTTTTCTTTAATAATTCATAACGCCTCTCATTTTCTACAAAATGAGGATCTGGTTTGAACATATCAGAAGTGATCTCTGCATCGATCTCCTCTCGGAGAGAGATCTCATTGGTAAATTGATCTTCCTGCTCTATGAGGTCTAGTTCTGGACGAACAGCAGGATATCCCTGAAATCTGGCTTTTCGTAAAGCAAAAAGGCCTTCAATCAAAAACTGGACCCGCTTATTAATCTCTCCTTCATGAAGAATTCCACGGAATCGCTCGAAAGCTGCATCCAGGCCTTTTGGCGACAAGTCCTGAAGCATCGATCCGCACTCCGTAACAAAACCCAAAGCTACCTCAACACTATTAGCAGTCGGATTCTTCAACAAAACAGCGAGAAGTTCTAAAGCAACAATTTCATGAGCCACTTGCTGGTTCACTAGATGTGCTAAAAACTTAACAGCAGCCAGCAACACCGGCTTGTCATTCAGTTTATACCCTCGCTTGAACTGCAAAACTACCCTTCTCAACAACAGATGACCCACGTCAGGGAACTTGGTATTGACAAGAGCAACCATAGCAGCAAAAACATTCGTGAAAGCTGGCGATGCCATCTGAGACTTGATACAAAGATCGACAGAAAAGACCGTTTCCTCGAATGAGATTCTCCGAAAACAATTCCAGGATAACATTCTTTATATTTGTGACATTAACCTTGTTTAAAAGACCATTAATACTCTTACGTAGAGCATCCCATGTCAGCTTCTGATATTCGACACTGTTTTTTTCTTGGACCTCGTTTCGCATTCGAGCCGACCTATATGGTGGCACGTAAACACTTTCACTCCTATTCGAAATCGTTCCATCTTCTAGACTACGATGGCCTTGAGATCTCGCATCTTTTTTATGGCTGTCCATGGATAGAACACCACTGTATGTACGATCCTGTGATGGTGATAATAATGTCTAAAGCGCACCTACTTTTGAGTCAGCCAAAAAAAAAAAAAAAATTAAATAAAGAAGAAGAAGAAGCAAAATGTTACATATAAACGAAAAGAATCAGGAAAAAAAGGAAAAAAATGGTGACCTGTTAGTGTTAGGAGAAATCGAAATTGAGCTAATCCAATTGCAACCCTGATTAGAATGCAAAAGTCCAATTTCTAATAGGAATACAACACATCTACTTGGTTTTTCAGTGGAAGGCCAACATTTAATAAAGAGATGGTGCATAAGAGCCCCGCCACACCACCATCACCACCACAACCCCCAAAACTATTGAGACAGCCACCACACATAATGATAGCAACTCCTTGGGGTGGCTGTAATTTTTCAATAGTGGTGTACAATTTATCCCTACCCGTTTTTGATAAGCTTATATTTCTCTGTAGTATTTATAAGATATTACAGCAGTATATATATACAAGTATACCTATGGTGATAAGCATGGGAACTAGAGTAATGTAATACAACTCTATCCTTATCACTAAGGTAACGGACTACACTACAACTCTATAGTATAACTCTTATCCTTATCACCCTTCCACAAGTTGTGCAGGGGTGAAACAATGCGCAACTTGGATTTGAACTTGTGAAACAAATCTGGATTAAGGCTTAGTTAAGACATCTGCAATCTGATCAGTAGTGGACAGATAACAAACTTGTAGTGTGCCTTTTTGACTTTATCTCTCACAAAATAAAAATCAATCTTAAGATGCTTGGACCGTGAGTGAAAAATTCGAGTGGTTGTGAGATAGGTGGCAGAGACATTATCACACTAGACTATGGATGGAGTAGGGCACAACATACCAATTTCTCACAAGAGGGACTCTATCCAGTCCACCTCTGCATACGTGGTTGCCAAGGCTCAATATTTTGCTTCAGTAGAAAATCAAGCAATGGTGCGTTGTTTTCGTGATCACCAAGAGATAAGATTTGTACCAAGGTATATGACAAAACCAGACGTACTTTTGCAATCATTTATGTCACTACCCCAATCTGCATCTGTGTAAGCATTGATTGATATTGGGGATGCTTTCTGAATAAGTAAGCCATAGTCTTTGGTAGCCTGAAGGTAATGGAGGATCCTTTTAACAGCAGCCCAATGAGTTTCAGTGGGGGCATGCATGTATTGAGCTACTTTATTGACAAAGTAGGCTAAGTCCGGTCTGGTAATACCTAAATATTGTAGCCCACCTACAATGCTTCTGTAAAGGAAAGGGTCTGAAAATGCACTGCTTGAATTGCTGTTGAGTTTAGTGTTGGGGCATGCTAGTGTTCCCAGTCCATTAGCTTGATGCATGTTTGAAAATGCACTGCTTGAATTATTGTTGAGTTTAGTGTTGGGGCATGCTTGTGTTCCCAGTCCATTATAAATAGTTGACAGAAAATAAACTTATAGTGTTTCTTGTCTAATTTTATCTCTCATAAAATGAAAATCAATTTCAAGATGCTTGGACCGTGAGTGAAAAATTCGAGGGGTTGTGAGATAGGTGGTAGGGACATTATCACACCAGACTATGGATGGAGTAGGGCACAACAAACTAATTTCTCACAAGAGGGACTTTATCCAGTCCACCTCTACATATGTGGTTACCAAGGCTCGATATTCAACTTCAATAGACAATCAAGCAATGGTGCGATGTTTTCATGATGGCCAAAAGATAAGATTTTTACCAAGGTATATGATAAAACTAGATGTACTTTTACGATCATCTATGTCACCATCCCAATCTACATCTATGTAAGCATTGATTTACATTGGGGATGATTTCTGAATAAGTAAGTCATAGTCTTTGGTAGCCTGAAGGTAACAGAGGATTCTTTTGACAGTAGCCCAATTAGTTTTAGTGGAGGCATGCATGTATTGAGCCACTTTATTGACAGAGTAGGCTAAGTTTAGTCTGGTAATACCTAGATATTGCAACCCACTTACAATGCTTTTGTAAAGGAAAAGGTCTGAAAATGCACTGCCTGAAATTGTTGTTGAGTTTGGTGTTGGGGCATGCTCGTGTTCCTTGTGCATTAGCTTGATGCATGTTAGCAAGTAAAAGGAGTTTAGTAGCATACTTGTGTTGAGTAAGGAAAAGGTCACTGAACTGCCACTGTGCATTTACCTAAGAAAATAATGCAATGGGCCTAAGTGTTTAACAACAAATGCAGTTTACAAAGTCGAAATGGCAAAGCTAATCATCAGACCACTGCTACTCATTATAAGTAAATCATCAACATACACTAGGCAGAATGTGATATCATTGCCAGATTTCTTGAAAAACAGAGATATGTCTGTTTGTCAGCCAATGAAGCCTAAGGACAACAGTTTACCTTAAAGGCACTTGAACCATTGGCGTGGTGCCTGTTTTAATCCATAAAGTGATCGTTTCAACTTGCAAACATGAGTCGATCTCATTAGAACAATAAAGCTCGTTGGTTGTGTCATATAGACATCTTCTTCTAATGGTCTATGGAGGAAGGCATATGACACATCCAGTTGGTCTACTAGCCAGCCAAGGGAAATCGCAATGGAGAGGACTAGTCGAAGGGTTGTTGGCTTTATCATTGGGCTGTAGGTATTGTTGAAGTCTATACTAGGGTGTTGGTTAAAGCCTTTTGTGACCAAGTGTGCCTCATAGTGATCAAGGGTACCATCAGGCTTGGTTTTAACCTTTACGCCCATTTGTTACCAATCACATTGTAAGAGGGGTGGTAAGGAATAAGATCCTAAGTATTATTTTGGAGTAGAGCTTTCATTTCATCAACCATGGTAGTCTGTTAGTGTTGGTGAGGTTGCGCCCGAGCATAGGATTGGGGTTCAAGAGGAAGGACAGTAGTGGAGAAATTTTATGGTTTTAAATTTTCAGTTTTGGCATGGGTGAGCATATGATAAGAGAGATCTGGATTTTGGTTGGTTGTGGAAGTATTGTGATCATAAGTTATTTAAGTAGAGTTGTGATCGACTAGTTGGGGGGGTTAGAGTTGGCTGTTGTATAGATGGTTGTAGTAGTGAGGTTCCTGGTTTTGGGCTAGACGTGATTGCATGATTTGAGAAAGAGACGGGGAAGTTTTCGGGGTTGAGTTTAGGCACTGCACATGAGTAGTACTAGAGATGGAAGAGGGGGCTGGGTATATAGTTAGAGACATGGTTGTATGGTTGGAGTAGGGGACTGTATAGTTTGTGAGACTGCTGGCAGAGTGTGCAGTTTTATGTTTGCTGAAGAGGAAAGAATTTGTGGTAATTGATGGTCTAGAGTGTGCAGTTATGACTATCCACGTATGGCTATATGGATTTTGTATGGCACTGTGTAGTATACGTTGGGGAATGTATTGGGACGGGGGTTAAGTACCGTGTGCATGGTGTTTGAGTTAAGATGATATTCGTGAGGGTAAAGTGATGGGTACTATGCCTGACAGATTATTTTTCACCAGTGAACTTTATTTTGACAGCACAGATGGAAACATCTGTTCATCAAATAAGACATGGCATGAGATATGAAACTTTTTAATTGACAAATCATTACATAGGTAACCTTTAGAAACTTTACTATATCCTAATAAAACACAAATAGAAGATTTAGGTGTTAATTTGTGACTGATATATGGTCTTAACCACGAGTAACATAAGCAATCAAAATTTTTTTAACTCATCATAGGGAGGTCTATTACCAAAAAGAGTGAAATAAGGAGAATGATTATGTAGTTTGGGTGCGAGAAGGCGATTAATAGTGTAAATTACAGCAATAAAGGCATAAGTTCAAAGGTGCAAAGGAACAGAAGCATGGTGTAGTAGGGTTAAGCCTGTTTCTGCTATGTGACGGTGCTTTTTTTCTGCACAATCATTTTATTTTGGTGTTTTGTGATAGGTAAGTCTTTGAGAAATTCCATTGTCATGCTGGTATTTGGTTAGGGTTTGGTATTCTACTCCTTAGTCTGAATGAAACTGTTTTATAAGTTTATAAAAAAAAATTTTGACAGTGTGTTTGAGTTTTATAAAGCAATTAAGGACTTTTGATTTGTGTGAAGAAAAAATAACTAACAATACTTATTGTAATGATCATAAATAGAACATAATATGAATAACTATTTATAGATAAGATAGGAGATGGTCCATAGGGGTCATAAAATATTTATTCTAACGGAGCCTTGACTTTATACTTTGATAAAGACAAAGGTAGTTTATGAATTTTACTAACAGAATAAGTATGACATAGTGAAGTAATAATGGACAAAGAAATAATAAATTTGGAATTCTTTAAAGCTTGATGAACATTTTTGAATGAGGCATGCCCAAGGCGAGCATGTCAAGTTTCTATTGTAGCCCTATGAGCTTTAATTTGAGATGGATGATCCATGCCATAGTCCAAAGAGAATTTGTAGAGGCCTTTGTCAAGTGGTTCGACGTGCAGAATTTGCTGAGAATTCAAGTCTTTGATAAAGAATTTGCTAGGAAAAAATTCTATAGAACAAGAGTTATTGTGTGTGAAGTTGCTCACAGAAAGTAAGTTTTGGGTGCTAAAAGGAACACGCAAAACATTGTTAAGAGAAAAAACATGATTATGCAATTTAAGAAAGGTAGAACCAACATGAGATAGGAGAACAGGTTTACTATCAATTAAGTGTACTTCTTCAGGGCCATTGTACTCGTTATGAATAGCAAGGTTGTCTAGTTGTGCTGTCAAATGGTGAGTAGAACCAGTGTCCATAATCTATGGTTGGTTAAAAAAGTTTGAGTATGTAAGCTTTGAGGTCGGTTTGGCCAGGCTTTTAGTGGAGCGTGATTTGGGTAAGGGGCCGATATTTGTAAGTTGTCCTGTACCATTGCAGTTATAACATGTAATGTTACTAGAGTCAAGCAGCATATGAGGAGAAAAATTATTCCCTTAGCGTGAACTGAGGAAGACAGGTCTTGTACCATGGCAACCTCTACCACGCTGAGAGGAGTGGCATTGGGCATAGTGGACTATCACTAGAATTTTTGCTGGTTTGATGCTCTCTTATAGCTGGAGTTCTTCAGTTCTTCACTAAGAGAAAGACTGTATAATGTCTCATAACTGACTACTTCATGCTTAGATTCAATAGAACGGATGAAGGGTCTATAATGAGATGTGAAACCACGCAATAGTGCTTGAACTAGAGCATCCTCAAGTACAGTCGAGCCAAGGGATTGGAGGGTATCAAACATTTATTTTCTTGTTGAAAGAATTGAAGGACTGTCTCATTGGTTCATTGATCACGTCTGTAGAGGCTTCCTTTAAAGTGGTTGATCTGTGTTCTTGTTCTAGAGCCACATGCAGCAGTGAGCTTGCTCCATGCAGCTTGAGTAGTGGTGGCACTAACCACCAAGGGGAATACTGTTTCTGAGAGGAAGCCAATGATCCAGGTGAGAACTAGTTGATCATTGCGTTTCCATTATATATATATATATATATATATATATATATATATGGGGTTTGGTTCACCATTGATGATGCAGGTGGTTGCTGCTGGGAGCTATTTATGTGATGCAACAATCCATGGCAATATAACAGGGGCTGGAACTGTGTTTTCGAGAGAATGAAATTCGTGTTTTTAGTTTGAGAAGAAAATAAGTGTTTAGATTGGGAAGAGAAGAGGCAGGCATGAGGGGCAAACTCTTGGAAGGGGATGCTAAAGAAGAAGCTAAAGTTTGTTCCATTTCAGTAGTTATGGGGATAAAACTTATATACGAAAAGATAGAGAAAAAAAAGGTACTAGACTGTTAGGTCATTATATTAGCTCTAATACCATGATAAGCTTATATTTCTCTATAGTGTTTATAAGATATTAGAGTAGTATATATATACAAGTATACCTATGGTGATAAGCATGGGAACTGGAGTAATGGAATACAACTCTATCCTTATCACTAAGGTAACAAACTACGCTACAACTCTATCATTATAACTTTTGTCCTTATTAGTTTTAGCCTCGAAAGATAGTCCCATAGCATCCTTCTACAACTAACTTTCCTTCTCCAATTGACATCATCGATTGTCTTCATTGGAGGGTGAAGAAAGTTGTTCAAGCAGCAAAAAAGGAAAATTTAACTTATCAACGCTCTTCAGAAACTTCCTAAGCTATTTCAGCAAGTAAGGAAAGTTTTCGACACTTTTATGTTGCCTTTGCATCTTGAAATGAAGTGTGTGTATATATATATATATATATATATGATTATGTTGGATAAATGAGTTATATCTGGATGAACATATGAGATGATTATGTTGGATAAATGAGTTGTATATGGATGAAAATATGAGATAAATGAGTGATATATGATTGAAAAATGTGAATTTTGAATGAAATTTTATTTAAGGTAAAGGTTAGTAAATTATTTTATTTTATTTTTAATAATTTTTTCTGAATAACAATTTTTTTCCTAAAATTATAATAGTTTAAGACAAAAATATTATCATATAATAACTTTTATACACATTAAATCACATGAATAAGTGGTTTGCTAAAAGACATAAAAAAAAATCATAGCATATTTTATTGTATGTATAAGATTAATAAAAATAAAAGTAATAAATTCAAAACTAAAAGTATTTATTAAAAAATAAAAATAAACTCAATCGAAAAAAAAGAAACTACGCTTGGAGGTCCAACAATGAAAAGAAGACTTGGATGATGTGTCACAGGATGACGAGTCATTAAACCATCACCTAAAAAACTAAAAGAACCAGGGATGGGACTGTTCATTTACTGTAGCAGTCCCACCCCCAGTTCTTTTAGTGGTTGCAGCAGTTGTTTTTTTTTTCCTCCTTTTTAGGTTGGGTTTCTGGCCTTCACCGTAGCATTCCTTTTTTTTTTTTTTTCAGTGTCTATATATTTATAGGACTATTATTATATGATCAAATATATCATTTAAGTCCTTATTTATTAGAAATATATTTTTCTTAAATAATAAAATTATTTATAGTTAATAATTATAATATATTACCATTATATTTTATAAAACAAATCCAATAATTATTATAAAATAGTTATTTGTATTTTGATTGTGAATATTATATTTATTATACAATATAATATTTTATTATTATTTTAAATTATGATATAAACAATATATTAATAATTATTTTATGAATTTGAATACACATAAAAATTGATAAGTATTTTATTAATATAATATATTTGATAATTATACCATATAATTAAATCAATATTACATTATTATTAGTTAAATCTTATTTTAAATATATTGGTATAATAATATAATATTTATTAATAAATGATTTATTTAAATATCATATGACAATTATTCTCTTTCTATATAAATAATTTATTTTTATATTTTTTATCATAAAATTAGGTGTAAAAAATATTATAAATGATCTTTTTTTAATTTTTATTTTACTTACGAGTTTGACATTAATAGAATATATATGATTTTTTTTAAAAAAATTTAGTTCGAACATCTATATATGATTATATTATTTTTATTATTTAAAATTTATTTCTTGAATTGTTTGTTTCTTATTAAAATTCTCATCGAATTAATTTTTAAATTTTATATAATTTAAATTGTTAATAAATTTCATTATATATATATATATATATATATATGTGTGTGTGTGTGTGTGTGTGTGTGTGTGTGTGTGTGTGTGTGTGTGTGTGTGTGTGTGGCTTTTGAAATAAAATTTTAGAACATAATTGCTTTATTTTTTAAAATATATTATTATAATTTATATGATTGATTATTTTTAAAAATTTTAAATGAAGATGGTTTTGTTGCATATATAAATTCGACAAGAAAGAGAGAGCTAAAAGTGTATTTCATATAATTTGACTTAATTTTTTTAAAAAATAATAATCTTAATTTTTTAAAAAATAATAATCAGTTAAAAAGATAATTTGGTTTTTTTTTTAAAATAATAATTAGTTAAAAAATTCACATGTTTTATTTGGTTATAAAAATCAATTTTATAGTATTTTTTATTTAAATATATTCACTTTGATATATTTCATTCAATTTAAATGGGTTTTTTATATATATATTTTATATAATATGAGTCTTATTTAAGTGGATCAATTTTTCTTTTAAAATAATAATTAGTTAAAAAATTCATAGGTTTTATTTAGTTATATATATATAATTAAAATTCATCGAAACAAAATTTATAGTAGCTTTTATTTAAATCTATTTACTTTAATATATTTTATGCGATTTAAGTAGATTTTTTATTTAGTTATTTTATATATTGTAAGTATGTTAAGTATAATATAAAACTAAAAGAAGCTGAGGTATTTGAACGAGTAAATGAACAAAACCCCAATTCTTTTGTTTTTTTCCCTCCCGGGTTGACCGAGTAACCAAGGCTCGGCTCTTGGCACGCACGTGCCGAGCCTTGGTTGCCTAGCTCGGCCTTTTTTGTTTTTTTCTTCATATATATATATATATATATATATATAGCTCATGATTGACAAACTTATCTTTAGGTTACAATGGCCACTTTGAAATATTTTTAATTTTTGATTTTATTGCAAATTTGTAATGGTTGATAATTTTTTGATATAATATTATTTGTTAATAAATTTGATTTTTTAATATATGAATTTTGAAATAAAATTTTAGAACATTAATGTTTTATTTTTTAAAAATATATTATTATAATTTTATATAATAAATTGTTTTTATATTTTCAAATGAGTGTTATATAAATTGGTTAGAAATTAACTATATATAGATTTAATTTATATTAATCACTAAAAATAAAATTTTTTATTAATATTACACCATACGAATTGTTAACCCTATACATGTAACGGTTGTACGCACGTCGTGTAATCCAACTAATTGGTAACTAAAATATGTTAATTATGCTATTTGTACGCATTTGGTCTACGGCAACATAACCACACAAACATGTTCGTATGGTTTGAGCTAGGAATTGATATGGAATGAGTTGTAGGCATTTGTTTCCAGATACTGTTTATTATTATTATTATTATTTATAGAGAAAAGTGAAAATGATAAAAGAATCATAACCAATCAATTACATTATAAGACTTAAGTATGTGAATTGTGATGCACATGGAATTTGTCCTTCCTTTGTTCAAGGAAATTTTGCTCCCTTCCTTCTTGCTGCGAAGACACGTCATAAGTCCATTGCCGTGATCAACAAAATAGTGTCAGTAATCATCACGCATTACATTGACAATTCCATGATTGTTATTAATTAATTCCTTTATTTTTCATATTAATTATGCTTGTGACATTTGTCTTAAATAAATATTTATATATTAATTAAATAAATTATTTTTACAAACATCTTTATTTTTTAAGGAGGTTTTCAGATAAGAATATTACAAAAACACAACGCAGAATACCAGTTTCTCCAAACAGCAGCATGCGCAGTAAATGCAGATGATATAGCAACTGTTAGATGACATGCAAACCTACATTCAATAGCAGACATTCCCTTCTCCTAACCCTGTCCTTACCCAGGAGTCGGCCTTTCCCCTTGATATCCTCCGGTAGAAAGATGATGTAAAAAATGACGATGATGAATACTAATTTTTTTTTAGCTTTTTAATGTGTGCCTATATATATGTTATTTTTATTTTACTCAACAATATTTTGTGTTATAGTTTTATTTTTAGTTATTTACTACTATACTTAATATTAAACTGCTATTGACAAATTAAAAAAAAAAAATTAATTTTCTTTATTAGCTACTGATTAACGATCAACTAACGATAAAAAATAAATATTAAATTAATTCATTAGCGATGGATAATAAAATCTATCATCACTTAAAAGATATCAAGCTATTATTTAATGACCACTTTTAGTGACGACTTTCACGTCGCTATATAATGACGAAAATTAAACAACTTATTGATAATTTAGTGATAGATTTCATAGTTATAAAATGATTGTTTACATCGAATAGGCAATGAAAATATTTCAATATAGTGATAAAAAAATTTTCTGCTAAAACAATTAGCAAAATATATTTTAGTGATGCTATTATTTCGCCGCAATTCCATTGTTAAAAAAAATAGCGACAAAAAATATAGGTTTAGTAATGTAAAATTTTATCATTGAACCCTTCATTTTTTTTAGTGAGAGTTTAGGTCTATTTTTAGTGTAATATTAAGTTATATGCATGACTGATTGCATATTAATTTAGACAGAAAACATTAATAGAATAATAGATTTTTGAGGACTCAGTCATTTTATAAAGATAAAATTAACCTAATTACAGGTATAATAATAGAATAGAAACTCGCTATTGCTTTTCCTCTTCTTTTTTATTAGATAAAGAGTTCTCTGATTTTCTCTCTCTTTCACTGTAACATATTTTTTCCTTCTCCTCCTCTCTCACTTCACCTCTTTCTTTTGTCTCTATCCCTCACCCAAACACATTTTCTCTTCAGCCACCTCTCTCGTTCTAACTCATTACCTTTTTCATTTTTTCCAATATCTCTCATTCTAACTCAATCCCTTTACACTTCAACTTATTCTCTTTTCCTATATCTCTTAAACTCTAATTCCTTCCTTCCCTTCATTATTTTAATTTTAACATGTTATCTCTGATTTTAATCACTATCATATTCTATCTCTCTTATCAAATAAATTACTTATTAAAATAGATTAAAATTTGGTTCAAAATGCGTTTAATGAGGTATATGTCTTAAAGTGGTTATTTTATATTTAGAAATTTTAATTTAGGTGGAACACCAAATTAAGATATTATTTTTTCTAAATTAATACATGTTTAGGCCACTAATTATATTTTAATTCTAAGTTATACATGTATGAAAATTATTTAATTAAACTATATTTACTAGTATTTCACTTGTCATTTAATTCATTATTCACACATAGCACTTAATAAACATTTAATTTGCAACAAAGCATATATCATAAAAAATCACAAGCATGGTATGAATATAATTAACAAAAAAAAAAAAAAAAAAAATCACACAAAGCATAAAATTTAAATGTAATTTCGAGCATTACGCCGATTCATTCGTTCCCTCCATTATTTTAATTTTAACATATTATCTCTGATTTTAATCACTATCATATTTTACTTATTAAAATAGATTAACTAAAAATTAATTTAAAATTTTTGTTTCATTATTTAAATTAAAAATAAAGATGATGGCGATAATTAATCAAAGTTTATGTAGGAATTATTTGAAAATTGTGATGATGATTGCTACTATTAATTATTAATATTTTTAATAAGGAAAATTAATTATTTTGGACTAATCGAAATTTTTTACATTGAATATATATATATATATATGATTTATTTTTTAAATCAATTTACAGTCACACCAAAAAATTCAAACACTTGGTAGCAAATCGATCATCAATTATTTCAATCTTTTTTAAATAATAATAAAATCGTTCATAATTCTTTTTAATTTAAATTAATGATAATAATGCTAATAAAATGACGTTCCGCGTGCTTGTGACCATATTATTGCCACTAAGTTTGCGACTGCAAATCAAGCTTCTTCTTCTTCTTTTTTTTAATGGGTATAAACAAGTTTAATTCTTAACATTTACTAGAAATTAAACCGTACGAAAAGGGCACTGCTTTTCAGATTCATATTCAAATGCTCACCTTTTGTTCATGATTATCATGGATTTCTTCTTATGAGATGGGGACGTTAGCATAGACCTTTTACTATGGAAAACTGAGGACTGTTTTTCAAGAATTTTAATTGGAGAAGAGGCACTGTCTCAAAATTCAATATTGTATTTCTAGTTTCTACATTGCTCATAATGCATTGCACAAATTTCAAACTCAAGTCCATAACAAAGAAAAACAATTTATACATTTCGATATTTTTTTGTTTCTTATTGACAAACTAATTAAATATAACATGATCGATCACAAGATCCCAAATATTAGTAATTAACAGTTGGTGTCTTAACTCTTGTGTTCCTCATTGTCATTATTTGGCATGGAGGCACTGTTAAATATAGAAAATGGCAATGCAGGTTGAAGCAGACTTCCCTTCTGAGAAGTAGAAGATGACAATCCATTGAAGTAGGTTGATGCACATCCTAATTTCCCATTCTGGGTCAATGAATTGGTAGAAAATGCCCGAGGAGTACTGGTCTGATCACCCATGTTCAAATTCTGCCCAGAAGAATTCTGATCTCCGGCCCGTTGGTTTCTATTGTTTGCACTTACACTACCTCCACCTCCCATCATTGATGAAATAGCTGTGGCAATCACCGTTCGGAAACTTGGATCCGACGTTATTGCCTTTGTTAAGGTTTCCGCTAATACCTGTTGAGTAGGTGCGGCTTGAAAGTTCTTTTCCATGTATGGTTGATATAATTGTTGATGATTATAGGATAGTGTGCCATAATTTTGGTACCCGTTGTTCCATATTGTAGGCAGAGTGTTGGATTCGGTGGAAGAAAAGTTAAGACTTGTTGAAGGAAATCTAGAGGTTGAACTGAAGCTTGAAGAGAACCTACTATTGAAAGGATTAGTTGAAGTGGAGGAGGAGGTGGTAAGGTCTAGAGTAATCGTTGGGAACATCGGTGAGGAGGAATTTGGAAAGTAGAGTTGCTTTGTTCTCAAATTGTCATGAAGACTGAAGCTTAATCCATTGAGTTCAGTACGAGCGGAGGTTGCATTGATAAGAGAACCAAGGCCTGGCTGAGAGGATGAAGAGCCAGATAATAACATGGAAGCAGCTGCTGAAGTGGTAGAAGCCATGGCTGTGGCTGAAACTGGAAGTTGGTGGTTATGTGTTCCTTCATAGGTAGTGATCAAGATGGTCGTGTCCTCAGCACATCTTTGCACCTGAAATCATGTTTGAAAAATTATTCAGATAATCTCGTCATGACCAGATAAGGAACTAATCCAATAACATATAAGATATAATACAATTAAGGACAAATGAACTTCAAGAAAATTCTTGTATAGGCATATAACTTATGTAAACAAAAGACTTTTACCTGTTTTCGTACTGGACATGATGGTGCAACTGTGCAACGATAATATGCTCGTGGGCATGGGTTTCCTTTCGCAATTTTCTGTCCATATTTCCTCCACTGGCATCCATCATTCATCTGTAGTGTTTACATCAAGAAATTTTAGAAATTAAATGCCATTCAATCTTTCCTCAATCTCATTGAAAACGAATTCAATTAATGAAATTAAGGGAAGTTTAGATTAATTGATCAAATACTTACTGTGGGTGTATCACATCTTGTCCTCACACAAACCCTAGCTCTTTTCGGATGGCCTTGTTGTGCAACCTCATCATGATCTCCATTTCTCTTTGGAATCTTGCTTGATGGCCATGTTTCTGCAGCTTCTTCTTCCTTTGGTTCCTCTACGCTCTCTGCAGGGCTTGGATTTGACACAATCTCTGAGGATATCAGAAACTTGGAGTCCAATCCAAGAGTCAAGTTAGCCTTCAACTCTTCATTTTCCCTCCTTTTGGTAGTGTTGGTAGACTTCTCTTCCTTTTTAGGCTCGCTTGGACTTCTTCCAAGGCAAAGTGACACGAGATCATGAGGTTCTTCAGTTTCGTCATGGGATGGGGTTGAATCTGTAGATTGCTTAGAACTAGTTTCATGCTGAAGGATGTCGAAGAAGCGGAACTGAAGGGACTGGTAGTCTTTCTCAATTCGCTCCAGCATCATCTTTAATCTTTCATTTTCTTCTCTCACTTCACCCATTTCAGTTTTGGCAGATTCAAGTACTTCCTCCTAATCAACAAAAGATATCAGAGGTTCATCAGATATAGACTTTTGTCAATAATATAACTAGATCAACGAAGATTCATCAAGAAATTAAGAAAATAAACAGATCGAGTAATATATATACATATAGGCTTTAGATCGGCAAACCACCCTGTCGATGTCTTTTACTTATTGTCAGATCATCAGAAACTGTGCGTGTTACAAAAAATAAATTATACTTTGAAAGAGATCACCTGATAATCATAAAAGAAACGGACCAGGGAAAGAAAAAGGTAGTGACAAAGAGACAACATAAAACATAGTTTCTGATGATCTGACAGTGAGTAAAAGACATCAACAGGGTGGTTTGCCAATCCAAAGCCTATATATATATATATATATATATATATATATATATGGGTCTAATTTTACCTCTTTGCTATTGCTTGACTCCTCATTGTTGGACGATGATGGCTTCATTTTGTGATCTTGCAATTCTTCACTAATTCCAACCTAGCCATATGACAGTCATTAACATGTATCAATGTTTTACCCCAAACAGCCGTTGACTTCTAAAATCATCCAAAAATTACAAAAATTCCATACATGGAAAATTACTTTGGAGATGGACATGCAAGTATATATAACACGAACGCATCAAGTTCAATTGATTCGATATGCATATGGTATTCATTCATTATTATTCACAATAAGTGATGATGGATGTTGGAAATTTAAGTACCTTTTTAGCTTCCTGACTGCAACCTGAATCTTCATGACTAGTCGATCCAAATTGCACCCTTTCTTCTGTAGCTGCACCACCGGAACTAGGCATTTTGAAGACACCCTTTTCAGCTAGCAAGCCTCTTGCCTTTGCTTTTCTAAGTATGTATTTTTGCAGATCCTTTGTCTGTTGTGAGCTCCTTCTTAATTATATATATATAAATATGACCCTTAATAAGTTTGCTGACTATCGTATAAACATTTTCCTAGTGTTTACCTATAGTTATCCGATTATTACGCAGACACAAAAAAAAAACAAAAAAAAATGTCAACACCCCAAAAACTCATTAATTTGTTTGATTATTCTATTGAGATAAGAGTAAACAAATATATGCAGAATTCAACTTCAACGTTTTCACAGTTAAGACCCAGCTGAGAAGACAATAGGATATTTAAGAAAGAGCGCCCTAAATTATCGGCAGATGGCAGTACTATCTTTGAAGCTTCGTACAAAGAGATGACTTTCATATCGCTAACAGTCAATGTTTATGATGCTGATGACGTCTTAGGTCCGGTGGCCGGTGGGGGGTCAGCCTCTAATGATGCAGGTGCCTGCCATATTACCGTTGTCAAGTTCCTGGTCAATACGCTTGTTTAACACGCTGTCTGTGAGACGTTGCTGCTGTTGCCATTGACCTTGTACCTGTTTAATTGTGTATGTGTATTGTGAATATGTACTCGGACCACTTGCTACATCCTGTGTCTTGCGGTTAATTAATAACCACAAGTTATGGTATAGATTAAGGTTTTTTTCTTTTTCTTTAAATGTTGCTTGTGTACATTGATTACTAAACTATATACGTACTGATAAAAAATTGGGCTACTAATTTAATATTGTCTGGATTGCTTAGATAGATAAAAATTTTCAAATTTTCAACTTTCTATACTTTTTTTTTTTTCCTGTCTCAATGGCCAGAGTCTTCGAATCAGTTTTGGTATGCTAAAATTAAATTTCTTACTCGATGGTAAATCTCAATTAATAGATCGTTAATTCGCATCTAGATTTTAAAAAATACTTAAAAAAAGAGTATTTTTTTTTCTACATTGCATACGATTTTGGTTTTGAACCAAAAATGAATAATATGAAAACCAAACTTACTGCCCGAGCTAACTTTTTAGTTTGGTGCTAGTTATTGTTTTCAGTAATAAAATTATTATGGACCAGAATTCGGTAAAGTTTCTAATATTCAAACCTAAAAATTACATGTTTTGGTGAGGTTTTATTCAGCCATGAGCTCTTAACATGATTGTTTGTATTACTATATGTTAGAAAACAATATAAATCATATTTTAAACCCTTACCTAATAATTTAAATTTTTGAGTAAGATGATTCTTTAAGAGTTTTGATAATCAAAAGGTTAAGAATTTGAATCTTATCACTCTCATTTCTCATATAATTAATTAAGCATAAGATAATGCAGTCTTTTAATATGAGTTTGTATAAGCTTTAAATCTAAAAGACTTTCACTTGAGAGGATGTTTTAAAAAATAAATAATTAATGTGGATAAATTTGTATTTTGAAAATAAATAGGTAGTGTGTAGAAATTCATATTACTAAAGAAGTAATTGTTGTACGAGTAGTTACTCCATAAACCCATTTTTCAGGAAAGAGATAGATACATTAAAAAAAAAATTACGTCTAAACCTATAAAAAGTAATAAAAAGATTTTCACTAATTACTCCATTAACCCATTTTTAAGGAGAGTAATAGATACATAAAAAATAATAAGAAGATTTACACCTTTGCTCATGTGTATATATATATATATATATATATTGATGGTCAACTGTTTCAAAAGTTTGAACAACTCTTGCGGTTAACAAAATTTTGACATAGAACGGTTTACTCTTTACGAAGTCTTCAGCCACGCATGGATCGACTAAGAAGGAGCCATCTTTCTTTCTCTTTTTTTTTTTTTTTTTTCAAAATGTGATTGCCTTAGTGTACACCCCATGAATTAATTAGTTCTTGATAATGTTTAAATAGTTAAACTCTTCAGCCAATGCATTTTGCGAATCAAGTTCCACGACTTCTAATAATTGGTCTCAACATGCTCAACTTTGATCATTCATTTGAAATTAAGTTAAATTTAAAACGACTATTTAGAGCTATGTGATGACTGCTGAATTAATTAATCATGCATGTTGTATGATCTATAGATGACTGTTAAAGAAAATTGTAATATATATTGGCCATCTCGATCCATTACTCAAAAGTTTCCACCCTTTTAACAAAAAAATATTAATTAGGACTCTCTTCCCATTATCATATTGCTTTTCAACTCCCATTCAGGTAAACATTGTGAACTATATTAATTTTTAGCAACTAGAGTTCCAAGGATTCCATTGGTAACGAGGGTATAAGTTGCCGTTACCAGAACATATTTTACCAATTAAAAGATGAACAAAAGAACCAGTAAGGCACTGCAGCTGCTTGTTTTAAAAAATTATTTAAGACTGCATTAAGATTTTATTATAAGCTGCTCTTAGATTCAATTCAGAACAGAAAAGTGGAATGGGTTTTAGAGACTGAAGAAAAGCTATTCTTCCTTGAGTAGCTCCAAACTTAAGAAGAAAAATAAAATATAAGCATTAGGTTTCATGATCAAGACTTAGGTATTATATAAGGTATTAGGTACGAATTAGATTCATGATGGTCAATGGCAATACTTAGAATAGCAGCTCTAACTTGGAAACAAGAAGGGGGATGATATATAGGTTCGACATGTCATTGCAGTACTTCTTTCATTAAAATCCAACGTATTGACCTAAAGCCTATTAAATCCTATTAGGCTCATATTCCAAGACTTTTTCTAAGGCAACCTTAAACGGTATTTTTTTTTTTTATGGCAATAAATCTTGTTGGAGGGGTATGGTGGTCCCCATTCATTGGGTTTTGAATGTGAAGACATCGGGGCTTTTTTTTTTTAGTCTTGCTAGTGGCTAATCGAAGACTTTTTGGCCAACTTGTGAATACTGTATTTCAAACAGGTCAATGATTTAGATTAGGCATTGAATGGTGGTCCCTAGCTACTCATTGGGTTTAATATGTCCAGGCTAATTGCAAGTTGGTTGGTTTTTTTTTTTTTTGAAGATCACGTTATGGCGCTTGGGCAACAATTGATCCTACCACATATCGTGGAACTCGAATATTTCTTTCGGTTTATAAACTTTTTTAAACCGCCCAGTTATTTGTTTTACCAACATTAGAGATTAGATAAATGTCAATATGATAGGAGGGGTTGATCTAATAGTGAATAAAATGTAGATTTAGTTTTATTATGTGTAAATAATCTAATAATCTAAAAATATTCATGGCTATATTATATGTTTGATTTGTCAACAAAATATTAACTAACTAATTTAATTAATTATGTGCCAATTCGTGAATTATTTTTAAGCATGGATTCAAATTCTACAATAAATAAATTAGCTTGACAATAGGTTTTGCCTAATACGAGGTTTTGGTCGTGCAAAGATAGATATATATATTTTGAAAAGATTAATATCAATGCCTTATTTTTAGAATATATTAAGAAGATTGGTTCAGTAGAATTTGAGCATGGTTTGCTAAAAAATTCAATTGTTATTTCTTTTAGTATTTATTGACAAATTAAAATAGTTTAGCCCAAAGTAGCTCATTTTTCTCTTGAGTCAATTTTCTTTTGTCCGTCTCAATCCTACTATCAAAACTTGGATGATGTGATACAATTCTACCTATCAAAAGTCTTTTTTTTTTTTTTTAAATGCCAACTTCACATCAATTATGATGGAATTCTAACTTTTGATTACCTTTTGATAAACATAATTCTCTCTTAAAATGCTCCCACTCTTATAACTAACATCTCCCAAAACTCTATTTGTTTAGACTATGACTCCTTGGACACTTGCCACTTGAATTGCTCCAGCCATTTAGACTATGACCACTCATACATTTGTCACTTGACTTATATCTTACTAGCATTGCTTAATCTTCCTTCAACGCCTCTCACTACCAACTCTATTTTTATGAGGTCGTGTGTCACTTGCTTCCACAAATACCAACACTACCTTATTATACTTTGATGGATCTCGCTTATCTATCATTAATTATTTTGAAGAAACCTCCACACAATCATAAAACTAAACAAGAAGAAAAAGATAAGATGTTTTTTGGTATTATTGTGGTTTTTTGTTTATTTTTTCAAGAAAAAAAAATGTGTTTCTTTGAATTATGGTGTTATTTTTTTCTATGAACAATTTAAATATAAATAAATAAAAAATTCAAACCTATTTTTTAAAAATAGCAAAAAATGATTTTTAATTTTAGTTTTTATTTATGATATAATGTTACCAATTATTGACGCCCGTTGTAGGTTCTTTTGTGTCGACCTCAACTAAGAAGGCTTTGTAACAAAACAAGTAAACGATAATCGAAATGCGGTTTATAAGGCGATCATCGTTCCAATCTTGTCGATAGATGAACTAAATTAACTTCAAAATATAAACTAAAACTAACACTAAAGACATTTTTAACATTTTACATATTGAAGAAACTAAATTAAATTAAAATCTAGTTGATAGATGAACTAAATTAACTTTGAAATATAAACTACAACTAATATTATTGATGTTTTTCGCATTTTATGTCTAGAAGAAACTAAAATAAATGGATTGCAATAGACTTGGAAATCCCCGATAGGAAATTGCAACGTCCCAAACTGGTTGATTTGTAGAATTGTAAGGATGATAACTCAAAATAAAGAACAATTCGGAGTAAAAATTAAACATTATACTCTACTATGCAATCAAAAAATAAAATTAAATTAAAAACTAGAAAATTAAATAATTAAAATAATAAGAACAACAAGCTATAATATGAATGAAAATATAAAAATCCCTATAAGAAAATCAAAAAATAGTGACAGATTTTAGCGACAGGACACAATGCGTCTTTAAATAGCGAGTAAATAATGATCAAATAGCATATGTTCTATTTAGTGATGGAATAGAGATGGCTTGGCGATAGATTCTTAGCGATGGACATAATTGCATCGCTATTTATGGCAACAAAATAATCTCAATGATGAATTTATGTTCACTCGCTATTGTTAATGTTTTTATTTAGTGACAATTTTTTTGTCACTCAAGTACTAAATTCATCGTTAAATATGAAAAAATGGATGGGCTTTTGAAATTGAAGAGCCGTTCTTTTGATGATGGAATAGTGACGAAAATTAAGTTTTTGTTGTTAGATAGTGATGGGAAAGTTTTCATCGCTAGATGCAAAAAAAAAAAAAAAATGGGCGAGCTTATTGAATTAATTGGCCATCCATTTTGTGATGGAATAGAAACGAAAACATTTTCATCACTACTTATAAAAAAAATAAGAGGCTATCTCGTTTAATCGGCTACCCATTTTACGAGGAATTAGCGACGGATGTCGGTATCCATTGCTATTTAGCAATAGACCAACAATGGGATCACATTAGTCATTGGTCTCAATACCTAATTTAAACCTCATTTTCCTTTTTCTCCCCCCATCTTTTCTTCTTCCACCCTCTCCTTTGTAACCGTCGATAGCTCCCCCATCTAAAGCCGTCGGATAGTCGTAGCCTTACTCTCCATCAATCCATACCCACTCCAAATTCCTTTCTATCTAAAAATCCATCATTTTTTTTCCTTCCTCTCCTTTTCTAATCTACCAAATTATTAGATAAGTTCTCTCTCTCTCTCTCTCTCTCTCTCTCTCTCTCTCTTCTCTCTCGATAATTGTTAGTTATTTTCCTAATTATTAGGTTAATTTTAAATTTAATTGGTTGATATAAAGTTCTGTATAGTTTTAATTGTTAATTTTTTTATTAATTTGTTAAATTTTTTTTTTTTTTTTGTTAATTGTTAGTTTGATTTAGGTTTAACTAATTGATTAGGTTAATTTTGCTTAATTGGTTTAATTAATTAAGGTTAATTTTTGATTAATTGGTTGATTTGATTTAGGTTAAATTAATTAATTAGGTTCAATTTGACTAATTGGTTGATTTGATTTAGGTTTAATTAACTAGTTAGGTTAACTTTAATTGATTGGTTGATTTGATTTAGGTTAAATTAATTAATTAGGTTAATTTTGATTAATTGGTTGATTTGATTTAGGTATAATTTATTAATTAGTTTAAATTTGATTAATTATTAGTTTGTTGGTTAATTTTTTAAATTGTTATTTTTTAATTGTTAGGTTAATTTGTTAATTAATTGTTAGTTATTTAGGTTTAATTAATTAATTAGTTTAATTTTTCTTAATTGGTTGGTTTTTAGTTTTATTTATATTAGAAATTGTAATTAATTGTTAGTTAAATTTAATTAGGTTTGAATTAGGGTTAATTTGATTTATGTTTAAATTAATTAGATTTGAATTAAAATTAATTAGGTTAATTTAATTTTGATTTAATTACTTAATTAGGTTAAATTTGATTAATTGGTATATTTTTAATTTTATTTATATTAATTAGGTTATAATTAGAATTATTATTGTAATTTGATTTAGGTTTAATTAATTAGGTAGGTAAATTTTGATTAATGGGTTGATTTTTAATTTTATTTATATTAGAAATTGTTAATTAATTATTAGTTAAATATAATTGGGTTTGAATTAGGGTTAATTTTATTTTGGTTTAAATTTAGTAAGATTTGAATTAAAATTATTATTTATGTTAATTTGATTTAGGTTTAATTAATTAATTAAGTTAATTTTTTATTTATTGGTTGATTTTAAATTTTATTTATATTGAAATTCGTTAATTAATTGTTAGTCAAATTTAATTAAGATTAAATTTGAGTTTATTTGATTTTTATGTATATAATTATGAAGTGTGTTGAGATATGCCGTAGCGTATTGAATGCGAAGGGTTGGAGTCCCTCAAGAATTGAGGAGAAATAAGGTTGGTTCGAGTGCTCGCACGAAGCCGTGAGAATAAGTCCGAGATTTAATTTTGATGGAGTATCCGAGGCAAGCGTTGGTCTCAATGGAGGTAAATTGATTATTAATTGATTTATGTGTTCACTTAGAGTATTTGTTAATTGGAAAAGATGCAATTTACAAAAAGACTCTATCAAAATTTTCTTAGATATATAAGAAAATTATTAATTAAATAAATATGTGCTCGCTTTGAAAATAAAAAAATAAAATAATGAGGTCTAATGTGTATGGATATATATTAGGTGTATCGATGGGTATTTTAAATGATGATTTCGTGAATGAGATTAAGAAATTTATCGCTTCTACTCGTTACTCATTCCGAATGTATGGACGAAAGAAAGTTAAGGTATTCTTGTAATCGGCATAAGTATCGAACCAAAATTTTGAAAAGGTTGAGATGGTGAAATATCATTTAGTTTAATATGGTTTTGTATCTGGATATTATGATTGGATACACTATAGAGAAATTAACTCGAGAAGTTATTTTGTGTTTAAAAATTTTCATAAAGGTGAAAGAAGTTATAGTGAGCCCCGTAATCCATATCAAATAACGATGATGGATGTAGTTAGTCCATTATTTAATCAATCTAACATAGACGAGGTGCAACTCTTGATGCTTAAGCTTTTTATGACATGTTGAATGTAGTGAATAGAGAGATTTGACTTAGTTATGATAATCAATCACGGTCGTCTATAATTTCCCGATTCCTAAACCTTAAGCCAAAACACTATTTTTCTAAAAGATATTATGATGAGATATGTAAGTTGTTGAAAGAATTAATACTAGTTGATAACTCGTATGATAGAGAATTTTTATAACACCTAAAAGTTGGTAAATGGGATGGGTTTATCAATAGAAAAGATCCATTTCTATAATTTATTGGAGTGAAGATAGTGAATTAACTACTTATAAGTTACGTGAACAACCTTAATATTAAAGTTCGAGAAGGGAATCGATAAGAGTAAAATATGTTCCATATAAAAAAAATGTACTACTTTTCACTCATCCCGCATTTGCAAAGATTGTATGCATCAAATTTTAGAGCTGAGCACGTAATATGGCATGCCAAACATGAGGTTTGAGATGCGGGAGTCATATATCATTGCTCCGACTCTATTGCATGGTGGCATTTTGATGAAGCATATCCTTCTTTTGCATCGGAAAGATAAAATGTCAAATTGAAAGTTTACACCGATGGATTTCAACCTTTTAGTCAATCTAATGCTCAATATTCTTCTTGTCTAGTAATTATGATGCCTTACAATTTGTCACCATGGATGTGTATAAAGAAAGAATATATGTTCTTAACGGTGATTATTACGGTTAATAGTGATTGTTCTAAGACAATAAACCTACAACATAATTTGAACATGTTTCTTATAGCCTTTGATTGCGAGTTTCTTCATTTATGGAAAGTGCATGAGTGACCTACGATGTGTGTTGGAAGAAGAATTTTCTATTATGCACTATATTGATGTGGATAATTAGTGACTTCCATATATATTCAATATTCTCTAGTTAAAGTACTACATAGAAATTTGTATGTCCTTATTGTATAGAGATTTTTGATGTTTTCGCTCTTCCTAATGGAAGAAAGACCTTGTGGTTGACAATCATCACAAGTTCCTACTTGAAGATCATCTATTTAGGAGGAATAGGAAGTTATTTACCAAAAAAAATGTTGTGACGGACAACCCTCCTCTTATTCTATCCGGAGTGGAGATTTTTTAATAGTTAACGGATTGAAGGTTGATGAAGGTGATAGAAGAGAATGCAAATAAGTATAACAATAGAATATCTTAAATGTCTAGTTGAAAAAAATAAAGTATATTCTAAGATTTTTCATATTAGAGTATTAATCTCATTCGACACAATCTAGATGTTATGCATATTAAAAAAATATATATTCAATAATGTGTTCAATATAGTAATAAATGTGCCGGACAAAACCAAAGACATTGCAAATTTTAGAAAGGACTTGAAAATTTTTCGTTTGAGGCCAAAATTATCAAGGGATGAAGCCCGAGGAGAATACCCTAAAGCAAGTTTCACACTAGACAAAGAGTAGAAAATGGTATTACTTGAATAGATCAAACAACTCGGGTTTCTAGACGAATATGTCTCAAAATGGGTATTTGTATAGATATAAATAAACTTAAATTGTCTAAGATGAAAAGTTATGACTGCCATGTATTTATACATATGTTAATACCGTTGCATTTAGAGAGTTCTTGTCAAAAAAAAAAAAATGGTTGGCAACACTTACTAAGTTTGAGTTTGTTCTTTAAAGACTTGACTTCAACCGTTGTAAGGAAAAAAAGATATGATATGTCTTAAAGCGAGAGATACCCTAATTCTATACAAACTAGAGAGTATATTCCCCTTCTTTTTTTTTTTTTTTTTTTTTTACTCTGTGGAAAATCTTTCGGTTCACCTACCATATGTGGCAAAAATTGCGGGATTAGTGCAATATCAATGGATTTATTCATTTAAAAGTTAATGATATGATTTGTAGTGTTAAACTAAATGATTTTACAATTGTCAATCATTAACCAAGTTAATATATTAGGTATATTTGAAAGCTTAAAAGTAATGTAAGGAATAAAACAAAAGTAGAAGGGTCAATATGCAATGTATATTTAGTTAAAGAAGAAGCCTCTTTATTCCGTTTGCGCTTACTTCGAGCCATATCAATGCCATGTCATGAGTTCATAAAATCTAATGTCAATTCCATGCCATGAATTCATGAAATCTAATGTCAATGCAATGCATATTTAGTTGCAGAATTTTTTGGATACATCTACCATTAAAATACTAAAAATTTTATTAATTTGACAATCAAATTGAGTTGTATATTAAAAAAGCTTAGATTTATTTTATAGTTTTCAAAATTTAACTTTTAATTTTTTATAATATATTTTTTAGCATTTCATTTTATGAGTTTTTTTTTAAAAACGTAAAAGCTAAAAACAAACCAAAATCATTATTTACTAAAGTGACTTAACTTTAAATGTGGAAGACTTGTCGGAGTATATAGTCATCTATTTATGGAAATACAATTGGCTTCTACTTTTAATTGCATAAATTAGTCAAGGAAAAAAATATATTTACCACGAATTGGAAGTGATTAAAGGGAAAATGTTAAATTATTATAATCTTTTCCTTTTTAATTTTTTTCCTTTTTTAGGTACATATTTAATTATCTTGCATAGTAATTAAAGACTCTTGTGTAAATCATTTCCTTTTTTATTTGTTGAAAATTCTTTTAATGAATGAGTAAATTCGGTGATTCCTCTTTGCTTGCTTAAAACATGACTTCATGAAATCTAATGTCAATACCATGTCATGAGTTTAAGAACTTTAATGTCAATTCATTAAGAGTTCATTCTACAATGTCACGAAATTTAGGACTAGTCATTCAAAACAAGGCACCAAGCAATCGTTCATCAATTCGGCAAGAATTCACATAAGCTATAAAAAATTAGGTACCAAGAAATAATCCATCAATTCTACAAGAATTCACACAAACAAGCCAAGCAACATACATCCTCATGCTTAAAAAAATTAAGGACAATTAATTCAAAACAAAGCATAAAGCAATTGGCCATCAATTGGGCAAGAATTCACACAAGCTACGAAAATTTAGACACCAAGTAATCATTCATCAATTCGACGAGAATTCACACACACTACCAGAAAAAAATGAATTAGCGATGGATTGTATTCCATCGTTATTTAGTGACGGATTATAAAATAATGTTTTTTTACGACGACTTAGTGAAGGACTAACGAGGGATACTTTGCGATGGTTAAACATCCGTCGTTAAATAAGATGGGGAAAAAAATTGTCAAAATCAACGACGGATTAGTGACAAAAATTTGGTCACTAAATAAAAAAATTAACGACGGAATTTAGTCCGTCGCTAAAATCCTCCTTAATTAGTCAAGTTAGTGACGGATATTAAGTTTGTTGCTAATTTTGTAACTTTTTTGCTTCTATTTGGCACAAAATTAGCGACGAAAATTTTGGGGGAAATTTCCCCCCAAAATAGTGATAGAATAGCAATGGATTTGGGTCTCGTCGCTATTTTGCCGTTATATACCACCCTCCTTCTTCTTCTCCATTTGTTTCCCTCACCTCCACCACACCTCCCCTTCCGACGCCAATCAAAAAAATGCCCACCCACGCCTCCCCACACCACTAAATCTTTTTTAAAAGCATTCAACAAAGTAAGGGGTATTTTTCTCCCTCAAAATAAGATCGGATCCGTGTTCTATATTCTTGATCTATCGAGTAAAACTTTGTCTATCTAACTTTTATATTTTTTTTAGTTAGATAAATGTTACATATTTTTAGTTAAATTTTGTTATTTATTAGCTTAT
The DNA here is from genome assembly GCA_963924115.1 of Dovyalis caffra. Classification (NCBI taxonomy): domain Eukaryota; kingdom Viridiplantae; phylum Streptophyta; class Magnoliopsida; order Malpighiales; family Salicaceae; genus Dovyalis; species Dovyalis caffra. The sequence continues at coordinate 2,079,794 of CAWUPB010000058.1, forward strand.
TAATTGTTTGAATGTTGTTAATTATCTTGTTATATTAATTTGCATGTAGTAGTTTAAATTTGTTAGTAGTTATTTTATTTTTATAACTCGTTAGATTAATTTTTTAAGTTTTATTTTGTTGTTATTTTAATTGTTAGGTTAATTTGTATGTTAACGTAAGGCTTAAAAATTTAAATTTTGTTAATTTTGAGTTGTTAGATTAAAATTTAATTATTTAATCTTAAATTTTTAGTATAATTAATTGAATTATATATATATATTAGTGTTATAGGTTAATTTGGTTAGTTGTTTGTTTAAACTTATTGAAATTATATTATTTTTGATGTAGTTTAGTTAAATTTAGTTGAAATTATATAATTTTGACGTAGTTTAGTCATTTCGAATGTAAATTTTATAAGTAATTTTATTAGTTTAATTATTAAAATTGAAATAAGATAACATGCATAATGATTTGATCGGTTCAAAAAACAATTGAATAATAATATAATTAAAAAATTAAAATAAACATTAAAATTTTATAAATATTTTATTAATTAATAGAATTAAATAAATATTTTAGTTGAATACTTTCAAAGATTATTTAGATGATAATGTAATTTAACGTTTTTAGGTTCAAAAAGTATTAAAATTTCATGTATTTTAAGTGAAAATAATAATGTAATTACCTTAAATTACTTAAAAAATGTTAAAATTTTATAAATATTTTATTAATTAATAGAAATAAATAAATATTTTAGTTAAATGTTTTCATAAATTATTTAGGTGATAATGTAATTTAACATTTTTCGGTTCAAAAAGTATGAAATTTATGAAAATGATAATGTAATTACCTTAAATTACTTAAAAAATATTAAATATTTATAAATATTTTATTAATTAATAGAATTAAATAAATATTTTAGTTGAATATTTTCATAAATTATTTAGATGATAATGTAATTTAACGTTTTTAGGTTCAAAAAGTATAAAATTTCATGTATTTTAAGTGAAAATGATAATGTAATTACCTTAGGTTACTTTAAAAATGTTAAAAATTTATCAAGATTTTATTAATTAATAGAATTAAATAAATATTTCAGTTGAATATTTTCATAAATTATTTAGATGATAATGTAATTTAACATTTTTAGGTTCAAAAGGTATAAAATTCCATGTATTTTAAGTGAAAATGATAATGTAATTACCTTTTAGTAAAATGTTGAACCATTTTAGCAGGACGATTTGAAATTTGACATGAATTGATAGATGAAGTCGAGGACGTCACTTTGTTGAATGATCCAAATGGATCATTTGTAAACATAGAAGTAAGTGTGGTTGACAAAGAAAATGATTATGACAATGTTTCAAATGATGAAGATGATAACTCAAACAATTATTATGATAGTTTGAATTAAATTTATATTTCATTTGTTGTATTAATAAGAAATTATGTAATTTTTTCTCTTTATTAATTTATTAATTTTGGTTTTTCTACTTTCATTAATTGTTTGTTGTATATTTTGATTGTTTTATGTCCATAACAAATGATGTATTTTAATTTATTTACCCATGAATGGACTCTAACAATATATTTGTTTAATTTTGTTTAACGTTAGATCATACAAGCAATGACTCATGGTAATCATGGTTTACATCATCCCCTTAGAGTCACTATCGGATTACATTCCGATAATCATGGACGAGCATCACTATCGGAGGGTAGTCTATTAGGATCCCCAATCGGTATCGATCGTGGGTCTCTAAGGATAGGACTTTTCGTGGATCCAACGGCTCCCGTAATCATGGAGCTAGCACATCCGCATCGACAAGTGTTCCTATATTAGCACCCGAGGTTCCACCATCAACCTGCGAGAGTGGCCCCTCCGCATACGTGTCGGACACTCCGGAGAGTTCTTATAGCTTATCCAATCGACAACGTATTGTTTACGTCGATTACGAATCGTATGTATTAATTTTTTTTAATATGTAATTTCAATAATTACTATATTTAAAATATTTTTTTCATCGTTTTGTTGTTTGCTCGATAGATTGACTTCGGATAATAGAGATTATTCTATGAAGATCTATGAGATTTTTAAGGAACGGGTGGACAAGAAAGGATTCGTCATGGAAGGATGTCCCCGATGTCACTAAAGACTCTACTTTAGTGAATTTAAGGTAACATATTTATAATTTTCTTTATAGTTACACAAAAAATTTTCTTATCAAATAAATTATATAATTTTTTTACTTGTGCGAAATTTTTTGAATGGGATGTGGACATTGATGCGCTTGTTAGAGGGACATAGGAGCTTGTTACTAGGAATTGCTATACTAAATTCGTGTACAAGATCGGTTTGATGGATGAACGACCTCTATATATGAGTCAAGAGGCATGAGATACGTGGCAAGTTGATTTCAAGAAACCCGATTGCATGGCTCGTTCAAAGCAAGCATCGTGGAATTAATTATTAGAGACTAGTGGTCCTGGTTGGGGTCCTTCTAGACATACGGAGGGCTCAATATCTTCACAAAAGCATGCACATTGCTTGGTAAATTACACTCTTTATTATTATTTACTTATTTTAGAACATTTTAATTTGGAACTTGTCATATTCTCTATAATGGTTTTCTTTTAGGCGAGTAGAATTGGGACATCAACCAACGAGTTTTGAGTTATTCCGGAGGACTCATAAGAAATGTGATGGTTCATTCGTCGATATGCGCTCTTAGTAGACAAAGCTTAGTATTTTTGAATTTTAAATATTAAATATGAAAATTTATTCTCAAACTTATTTTAATACTATAACGATGATATTATTATTTTGATTATGTAGGGTCATGTGGAGCGACTTATCAATGAGGAAGTTGAGGTTCGAGAGGAGGCGGGAATCTTGGAGCCAAAAGTAGACCATAATGCCATATACCCGTAGGTTTTCGGAAAGAAGAAGAAAAGATTTTATGGCATAGGCACATAGTCGGTGCATTATGTCTCGGCCGAGTGGCGAGCGGCTCCTCCTCCGTGACGTCGCAATACATGATCGATCCGGCTAGCAAAAAGCTTCGAATGGACTACGAGGCTACGAAGGAAGAGGTGATTGAGCTTAAAAGCTAGATTTTAGAGCAAAATCAGACTATTTATGGCATGAAGTCTCAATACAATTCGATGGCATCCTTACTAATGCGAGTCGGCACGAACATCCCGGTTATCTATAGATTCGTCGATCATTCAACAATCTATCGGTCCTTCCACTCGGCCTTCGGTCGAGCCCTCTACACAGCATGAGGATGAGGATATGAGATTAGATGAGCATGATGAGTGATATAATATTTAGTCACTTTGTTTGTTTTGTTGTTTTTTTATGAAACGTATTCTAGAATGATTTTGTTAATGTTATTTTATTTTTCATATATACATGATTACTTATGATTGTTTATTATTAAATTTTAATTATTAAATGTCATATTAATAATTTAATTTTCAAAAATGTCAACAAAAGTGAAGAAATTGCGAAAAAATCATTTTCAAAAATAGTGATTGAATAGCAACGGATTGGTGACAATTTCGTTTTTCGAATAGCGACGAAATACCGATGAGTTTATTTTGAAAATTAGCAATGGAATAGCGATGGATTTATTTTTAAAATTAGCGACAGATTTATTTTTAAAATTAGCGATGTTAGTTACAAAAAAAAAGAGCGATCATACAACATGATTAGTGATGGATTTTTTGGTTTAGCAACAGATTGTCCATCACTAAATTTAGCGACAAACCGAGTATTCCGTCGCAAAAATTTAGCGACCAACAAAATAGTGATGGAATATGGTCCGTCGTTATTCCGTCGCTATTCTCAATTTTTTTTGTATTGACAAACTATAGAAATTTAGGCACCAAGTAATTATCCATCAATTTGACAAGAATTCACATAACCAAGCCAAGGAACATACCTCATCATGCTTACAAAAATTAAGGACAAATCATTCAAAACAAGGCATTAAGAAATTGTTCATCAATTTGACAAGAATTCACCTAAAACAAAACGATTCAAACGGGATGTTCACAATCCCTCATCAATGTAACTCATACACATTAGATCTTGTGATGTAGGTGAGAGTTAAAATTACTTAGATAAGTTAGAGATGAAAGAAAACATTTCAAGATCCTTTAAGAACTTCACCTTGCCCTTTGTTCTAGCTCTTGGCTAATTGCTAAAACCTTCCTCCCTCCCGTCTAGCTCTCTCCTAAGGTCTATCTATATGTTTTTCCTTTGTAAGAACAAAATGGCCAAAACCTTGGACAAAAAAAAAGAAAACTTTCACCTATTTAAGTGTTAAGCAATGTATAAAGAAATGACCAAAAATCCTAGATGATGACACCTCCCTAACTAACTCATCCATGCAAGCCTAGGTAGTGACACTCATCTTTGCACTAATTCAAGGTAAAATAAGCCCCTTACTTGTTCAATTAATTCAATTAAGCCCTTTGATTAAGAACGAATCACTTTAGGGCTTTCACAAGATCACATAGAAGCAATACATATGATATTAAGGACAAGCAAAGTATAACATTCGATAATAAAACATACAACAAGACATGAAAATTATTAAAGAAAATCATATGTCAAGACATTGTAGTTTTCATCGATGAAAACTAGCATGTCATGATGCACTTATTTTTGGCAACACAAATGCAAGGCAAATATAATTATAAAACATTAAGTAATCACACACACATATATATACACAAATTGACAATCCGAGCCATTTCTTAAGAATCCAGTCGTTGGAATTGAAATTCAATTTGAGCTATGAACAGGGGCTTGTCTAGATTTTGGACTAAGAAACAAGCACATTCTATAGATAGGCAATTCGAAGATAAAGATGAGATTCCCCTTTGTGCACCACTTTCTAATTCTTAAAAAGACGCAAGAGACCCCTCTCGATTCTACTTCGTGGTATTTTTGCACTCATTCTCCCTCTTATTTCTCATGCATTGATAATATTTTTTAATGCATCTTTACCATCATAGGAGGTGGATCTTCAACGAGAACAAGATTTTTCCATTGGGGTTAATTCCAAGGTGTTTCCTATTGGATTAATGAATGTAGGTGTTGAGGAGGAATCGATGCCGAATTCACTCCTGGCGTCTCTCCTTGGTGATGATAAGGCTGCAACGATTGATCATAAAATCTATAAGGGTGATTCCCCAGCACCAATGACTAAAGATGCTAACTTGGCTGATGTTGATACCACAATACCAAGTTCCGGTGGTGATGGGGAACTTTTTACCCCTTTGCACCTTTTTCCTATGAAGAAGAGTGATTTTGGAATTTCTTCCCTAAGAGGGTTCTAGTTTCATCCATTTAGAGTCCGGTAGCACATGCTTTTCCTTATTTGACTCTATTCTGGTTTTTTTTTCTTTTTCCAATCCTTTGTTCATATCTCTTTACCACCTTTCTTCTTGATATATGTAGGGTCACTTAAGGCTTTTATAAAGTTTATAGCCCCCGATTGGCATTCCCTGCAAGTATGTTGACCAACTCTTTTGTTTATTGGATTAGGAATTGTCAAGGGGTGCCATTGGTGCACTATGGGTTGCATTAACATCTCTAGAAGGTCTCCGTTCGTAGTTGCTAGTTCACCTCTCTCGATAGAGTTCCAGTTTAGCCCTCTAATCCCCTCCTATAAAAGTGTTGCAATCAATAGGTTCCCTGTGCTTCCTTTTCAACCCTCTTTGAATTAGGGTTAATTACTTTCTTGAACCTTGTCTTTGATTATTTGAAGCGTCATTTTGGCATGTGATTCCGCAACAAGTTTAATTAATGCTTTTGGTTGGTAAACATTTTTATTTTATATTCTTTTAGGATGATTCCAACTTTATTTACATACATATGATGTGTTTTTTTTTTATCGAGTATTTGAGATCATGACACAATTTGTGCTCATAATTTTGAGTATTTTATTTTATTTATTTTCCAAATAAATGACACATACTTTTTCAAGTGTTTTTCATTGATTGTCTTTTTGTATAACTCAAATCCTCGGATATATATATATATATATATATATATATATATATATATATATATATATATATATAAAGAAGACTCTAGAGTAAGTCGTCTTTGCCAAAGTAGGTTTTGTGGACTTGGAAAGGTCCTTTCCATATTAGGGCCATTTTCCTAGTCATCCGTCCAAGTGGTAGAATCATTTTCCACACTTGATCTCTAAGTTGAAATTTTTTAGCCTTCTCTCTTTTATTATATGCCCTTGCAACCTATTGTTTTTGTACTTACATACAAGTTAGGGCATTCACCCTATAATGATCTATGTTTTTTTTAGTTCTTCCATCATTGATTTATGGTATTGTACTTCGTAAATTGGTTTTGATATGCCACTCTTAGGGATCTAACTTCATTTCACAAGGTAGTACAATATCATGACCATATGTTAATGAGTATTGAGGGGTGACAATTGCTCCTCTATGTGTAGTTTTGTAAGCTCATAAGACGTATGTTAGCAACTCATGCCAATCTCTAAAGTTATTATTGATCATATTTTGTAGATTCAACTTAGTAACCTTGTTAATGGATTATGTTTGACTATTAGCTTGTGCATAATATAGAGTAGAATTTACAAGGATAAACCCCATATCTTTTGCAAAATCCATTATCTCCCTTCCATTAAATATTGTTGATTGATCTATAGTTATTGATTCTAGTAAGCCAAACATTTCAATGATTTTTTGTTTAATGAATTGAATTACCGAAGTTTGTCTTAAGGTTATAAAAGGCTTGGCTTTAACCCATTTGTGAAATAGTACAAAGCCATTAGGATATAAGTGTGTTGCTTATTAGAGTGAGGGTGCATCTCGCCATTAATATCCATTCTCCATCATCTAAAGGGCTATGGTTTGATCATAAAGTGTAACTCTACAACGGAGACTCTAGCACTACACCAAAAAAAGCATTGCGGGCGGTTTTTTTGTTACAGTAATCGCCTCTACAAATTGTAGAGGCAGTTTTAAAGACCACCTTAAAATCGCCCGCAATGTCGTCGTCTCTAGGATGTAAAGGCGATTTTGCCAACCGCCTCAAATAATTTGCAGAGGCGGTTATAACCACCTCTACAATGTCTCTTTTAATGATGTTTTGGGTATAATTTGAGGCGCCTCTACAATCCCGCCTCTTTTGAAATGTTTGAGGCGGTTATAACCGCCCCAAAGTTTAAAAATATAAAGGTGGTTTAGATCGCCCCAAACAAGTATATTTAAAAAATAAATAAATTACTTCATTTTGAATTTATAGAGGCCTTCAAATTCAATTAATTACTTCATTTTTTAGTCAAAAAACATATAAATTAAAAAAAAAGTTACAAGAAGTTGAATGCAAATAAAAAAAATTATATTGCTTACATAATATTCTTAAATTTGTAATTATCAAATTCTAAATACATAAAAAGTCTTCAAACATCCATAAGAGGAAAAAAAAACTAAAAGATTAAACACTTGTTCGAAATACATAAAAAAATTCCCAATATGTTGTAGAATAAATGGCTAATATTGACGGGCATTTTTGAAGTTTAGGTCGAGCATAACCTAATTCCACCTATCCAAAAGGCTATTAAGGGGTATTGGCTCCTGTTCTCGAAGAATCATTGTACTCTAAATTCTCCCTCCTAGCACCTTGCTTTGTGATTGTCTATATTTTCAGTTATTAAAAAGAAACATAAAAATTAATTTGCTTGCATCTTTCGTTGGTTCAATACAAGAATTCCATAAATAGAACATTTAGCCATGTATCGTACACGGTGATGGGTGTTCGATCGGAAAATAACATATCTTGACTATTATAAAATAGATGATCTTTAGTCCACTGTAAATACAAGAAACAGAATAAATAGTAGTAATGACTATTCACGAACAAGATTATATCAATTCAAAAGCTGTCAAATGATCTCATCATCATGAATTTTTGTACTAACTAATTCCACCTATTGGAAGAAAGTGGAGATTTTGTTACTACAAAGTAATTAAAAGTCTGGGTAGAACAGGTATTTTTGAAGTTCGAGTCAACATAACCTATCCATAGTCATGGATGAGAACACCATAGCGAGATCAAATGCGGGACTGATTGAAATTTGACGGAGTAATGTCCGAAAAGGGTAGCCGAGTGAAAATATCAACGTCTATTTCAACCCCAAGAAAAAAGAAGGAACATTGCTTCACAAAATAATTTATTCTCTAACATCAAATCCTCCATACGAGGAAATAAAAGGTCAATTCTTACTTGCGGACATGGGTTCCAACGAGTTGTCATCTCAACATGATTAGTGGCATCCTAGTTTAATTTGCAAGAAGAGTTAAAAAATGCTATCATCCGGATAAGATCCGAGTGAAAAAAAAAGAGCCTATGTAAAGGAAATATTGTTGTATTATTTGAGCCTAATAATGAGAAATAAAAAGAACTAAAATTCAAATTATAATGACATTTCAGCCTAAAAAAAAAGAAAAAAAAGCTGTTTCTTTGTTAAACAAAGATAACAAGTCATTACCCATTTCCCACCATTGTCCTGGTTTCATGGAACATGGAGGACAAGTACATTCCAAAATACATAAAAAAAAATTTATTTCAAATTAACATTACACTAAAAGATATTTATATATGTTATCCCCTCAAAATAAAAATTTACTCAAAGGGTAACCGAATTAGGGACCTAAGAATCTCAATTTTTAACCATTGACTTAGGAAAAAGAATTAACCAACACACCAATCTCTCTTTTGTTCAACTTCCCAATCCAATCCGAGATAACATCCCGCAATGTTTTTCCCATCTATCGGATACACCTTTCGTGATCTATAAAACAAAAAAAAGTGAGTCACTCTTATCAACTTTTATACGATTACTATCGATTAACATTATAGGAAAGAGAAGTTCATACATTTTGTTCATGTCAGCTTTTTTCATGTGCCAAAAATGGAATCCTAGAGATAGCACGCTCCGAGATCCGCAAAGCACAAGATCATGACATATTAACAAAAACGAAAAAACCCTAATATGTTCCCAAACTTGATGCATCCGAAGAAAAAACATTATATGGTTTTGGAGAAATCATAAAATATTTTGAGAATTATCATAGGTCCCATGGAACAACTAAGGCCGAGCAATGAAAGAAGAGTAAATAAGGATCTTGGAATTGAAGTCCACACACAAATTATATCGGATTAAATAAAAAATACATGCTCAAAATAACCTAGAATAAAGAACATTTTTTACTAGAAGCAAGGAATGTCATATAGTAAAGAGAAGATACACACGAGATAATGGGGGAAATTTTCTGCAAGAAGCTCCTTATTTGGTGTAATAGATTAAGTCAACAACATTATCCTCTGTAGCAGTAGAAGGTAGGAGCACTAATGAACAATTAGAGATAGGCACATTAAGTTAAAAGGTGAGATATATAAGTGAGAAACTAGAATTCTATGTGAGAAATTGAAATTCGAGATAGACATAGAATTAAGGGGCTAGAAATACACCATGTAGGTGAAGTAAAATTATACGGAATGGGTTCAATATCATATCACCGACATGACACAAGTGAAAAATCAACTACTTTTCAAACACCAAAGAATGTTTTTGTACCGAGCGGAATTGATTAAGCAAAAAAGACTAAAAACAAGATCAATAAGAACTTAATCATATGATGATGTTATTATAATTCGGTTCTTACAAAACAACCATTCCGAGTGATCTAATAATGTTTGAGGCATCTTTACGGCAAAACAAGATAACCGCACCTTTTACTAGTGTCGCCACATGGCCTTAGCTGCTACTCTTCCCAATCAAGTTTCTTTATGAAGATGCATATGATTTAATAATGGAGTTGCGAGTGTGTGAATTTTACATTATTTTTCTATCATAAATGAAAAAAATAGAAACTAACATGCAATGTAATTCATGTTAATTGACCAAGTAGCAATAGCAAAAAAAAAAGTTGGATTGCCAAACCATGAAAAAGATATTTGCCTACTCGAGCAACCAATATGTTGGCTTTACTTTTTTATAAACTCGACAATCCTTCAACACCTAGCTCGCTTCTGTAAAAGCAAAAAACTATTAAATAATAGTTTTTTACTTTAATAGTAAGGCTAAGTCATGATCCTCGCTCTTGGCTAAGTCATGATATTACTCTTGATCGTTAAATTCTTAACTAAGCAATAGAAAGGAAGATTTTCTAAGGAAACATTCCTTTAGCACCTAGCCTGCTATGTGAAATTGAGATCTCAACTACTATGTAAAAAAGATAAAGAGCATACATACATTTAGTAAGGAATGTACCCTCTACGTTCATCTTAAACAGGTCGGCACACCAACTTTAGCAACCCTACCTACTCGTCATATAAGTTCAAACACCAGATTGCCTTTAAATTTGCTTAATTCATTTTAGAAGGTGTCAAGAACCACTAAGTAAATGGTCATTCTCATCTAACAGCTTCATCCTCCTCTTTGCTAGCATCGGTCTTCAATGCACTAGCATCACCAATAGGTAGCTCTCTTGCTAGCTTGATTACCCGAAGCCAAGTAATCCAAGTCGGTGCAATTGGTTGATGAAGTTGTTAATTTAGTAGTAGGGGTACTAGCGTGTTGGTACATTAAGTTCTCAAATGACAAAACCAAAGCCCTAAGTTACCGATGGCAAATGAATTTTTATAGTCGAGTTAATCTCAATTGTAAGGTCACCATAGGTTTGCAACTAACAAACCCGATAGGATAAGTTTCTTATAGATATGAGTCTTATCCTTGTAGATATGAGTAAATCCAAGACTAATAATAAAAACATAAGAGATTACTATAAATGTGAGATGAGCATATGCATTTTCAACCAACGAGGGTGAAAACAGATTGAAGATTTACCACATGGTCAAGAGGTGAAACAGAGTTAGATTGAACTAGACATTTGATTTCTTCAATATCACCTTCTATATAAGTCGAAAGCAGTTTACTAGCATAGCGATTCGATCACTACACGGAAAAGCATAAATCTTACAAAAAACCCAAGTTCTTAATCTAATTATTATAAACTAGTTCCAAAAAGGCAAGGATAGAAAGCATGCGTATCAACCGAACTCGGTAAAAGAAACTCAAGTGAAAAGTTCTCCTAGTGTTGAGGATAAGTACGGAGAGCAACATTGAATTGAATACCCAACAAAAAACTACTAAAAATTAGCGACGAAGGCTAAGGCATGATAATACTCATGGCTACCAAATTCTTAACCGAGCAATAGCAAGGCCACTTGTGTAGATGTAAGCCATCAAATCTATAGCAAGTGTTTGCGAGTCCAAATGCCTAAAAAGAACACATTATGGAAACAAGAATGTAGAGACAAACCTACAAGAAAAGGAAATAATTCTGCTATTTTAAGAACCCAATTAAAATTATATGCTGAACAAGATTCTTCGTAGCATGTGGTAATTGTGCGTGTGTATGCAAAAAAAGCAAAAAACGGATAGACAGAGAACTCGAACAAGATTCTTTTTAAAATTATATGTTAAATTATGGCAGCCTCCCAAGAAAATGGCCCAACTATCCCCATATCTTCCATGCCTTCAATCTCAATTTAATTTTGACACCCACTATCAAATAATCCCGATCTTGTTTTGAATGAAATTGACACTCTTTCCAATGATATGCAACCCATCGCTCCAAGTCTCTCTAAACTTGAGGGAAGTCTTGAGAGTAATGGTGGATTTGTGCGTTTGGAATTAATGAAGAAGAAGAAAAAGAACCCTAATGAAACAGATTGAAGAAGAAGGAGAAGAAGAGAAAACCAAAATAATCACAATTGGAATGTACTTTTCTTGTGAAATAATCGAATTGAAAAGAAGAAGAAAAAACATAGATCTAATGTACGAAGTCGAAAGGATGGTGGAGATAATGAAGTGGGTTTTTTTAGAACTCTAATGGGAAAAGAAGAAGGAAAAAAAAGACAAAAAAATGCATGGGCTCATCGAAGTGAGGCGGTTTATAAAACCGCCTCTTATTTTTTGTTGGATAAACCGTATGTAAGATAAAATTATTAAACTGCGAGGCATTTTTCTTCATCGCCACAAACATTCCGCCTCTATAATAGATTTTTGTTGTAGTGTAGGAAGGTTCCCATGCTTTTGGCAAGGTTTGCATCGCTTGGCTAGTGCTTCGCAGTCTTATTTTATTTTTTTGCCAATAAAAGCATGAACCTTCTAATGACCTTAATCATTATGTAGTTGCAACATGTGATCTACCTATGTCCGAATAAATTTTAACCATTATCGCCATAGCTTTGTCAAATCTTATACATTTCATTAGATAACTAGACTTATCTCTACTTCATAGTTCATTATTAACCATGGTATAATTTAAGGCTTTCAACTTTAATGTTTTATCCTTAGAGAATTGTTGAGGATTCTTCAAATTATTGCACTCTTGGTTGCCTCTAATTATCTTCTCCCAAAGCTTCCAATAGATTGATTTATAGGAGCTAGTCTCTTTCATCGCTCATTGAGAGAGGGTTCTCTAACATACAAGCCACTTTTTTGAACAACATTGTCAAACATTTGTATCTAGAATCTAGTTGTGCCAATTCATTCGCAATTTGGTTATTTTCTTTTTGTACTTTTCTAACTAGGGCATCTTCAAACTTATGTAATAGGTGTTTTGCTTTCTTCAAGTATCTTTTTAAGCTCACATTTTGAAAATTTTATTTCGCCGTTAACTTGTTTACAACATTTTCATTATATTCTTCAAGATTTATAGATGGATGATCAACTAAGAATTTGGCTAAAGCTTGTCCCTTTAGTAATTTTTATGGAATATATATAATATCATACCTAATTAGAGTCAAGCTTTATTTGCTAACCCTACTAAAAAAATTAATCTATTTAAAATGTACTTAATCATATCAATCTAAGTAATTACATGTCACTACAAGAAAACAAAAAAATAGTGATAGATTTTTTCATCGCTATATCATTAATATCCGTCACTATTTAGCCTTAGCTATTGATTTGTGATAATATACTTTTAGTAACAAATATGTTTGTCACTACTTTTTCGAGTGGAAAATTTTTTTTCCATCACCGATGCGTAGAATTTCCATCGCTAAAACAAAGTAAACAGATCATCTCCTTGAATCGTTATATGTCGCAAAACCATCACTAGTTTGCTATTTCTATCACTAAATCATTCTAGTTAAAATTTCTCACAAATATGTTGCTAAATTCGTCATTATTTAGCGATTGTATATGTGTCTCTCGAAAAGAGGTTTAATTTTTATCGCTAATTTGGTCGCTAATCCATATCTAAAAGAAGAAATTACATACATATATATATATATATTACATTAAAAACCTTTTAAAAAAAAAATCTAGTCCTCATCATCTCCTACATCATCTTCACGTCGTTAAGTATTGAGAGAATAGATTGACTCCTACGTACTCGAAGGGGTTAGGAGGAGGGATGCGAGTCTCGCTGCGAGTCCCATAATAACTCCATCGCTATCCGCATTTGACTCTATAGAGTGTTGAATTGACCGGCATGTTCCTAGATTGTAAACATCCCTTTCATCCTATCTTCGTGTTAGACAAAAGCCTTTCAAATATTAACATCAAAATACAAAGAAGTAGTAGAGGAGGAGGCTGGTGCTAGAATGGGAGTAAAACTATGACGCCTATAATCCGAGGTCATACACTCTCTACTTCTTCTCTCCAAAAACATCCAAATATATCTTGATCATGTTGTTATTTGGAGATGATGAATCACCCTCCTACTTGTTCCTTAGCAACTACTTGTTACAATGACTACACATGCTCTTACATCATTGAAATAATTATAATATTAAATCATAACCATATATATTTTTTAGATTATATTGGTAGATATATATTTAAAAAATAAAAAACATACCCTTGTTGTTTAGGATGGGCTATCGAAGAATGACTCACCTTTTTACTTGTGAGTGGTCACGAACAACTCGTAAGGATTTAGGTTACGACTTTATTTATTATGCTAAAAAATAGATAAAAAAAAATAATAGGTAATAAATGGAAAAATTAATTTATAACATAATAGATAATAGGATTTATCAAACGTTCGGTGTGCTTAATCAAAGAGATAGAACCAACACCATCCTTTTTTGACATACAATTTCGGGATGCTTGTTGAGATCGGACTCGAGACTAAAGTCTTGCCCAATCCCAATGTCATGCTTCCCACACTTGTTTTTTAACGTAGTGGGTTAGTTAGTCTTATGCTTCAACTTGTTCAGCATGTCTTCGTACCATTTTTGTGTCGGACTCTCCTATACATCCTTAATCGGCGTGTTTATGGTCACATCCTATAAAAAGTACTTTTAAATGAAGAAAAAAATAATATTAGTATATTTTATGTTAAATTAATAGTTTATATGAAATATAAATAAATAATCAACATGTTATCCTAAACTCATTAAAGCAAAAATCTTTCATCTTCATAGAGACAAACTTCCATGTGGAGCTAGCAATGCCCGATCACTCTTTAAAACTTATTATGATTTTTGTGGAGCACTTACTCGATAGGACTAAATTATCAAATAAAGAAAATAAATAATAAATAAGTTAATCAATGATTCTAATATAATATATAAAAATATAAAACTAATTACTATATGTAAAGAATATTACTTATTAATTATTCACAACTCGAATGATTCATCCAATATTAGATCCAATAGAGCATTCGAAGTCGAAGAAACCTTTATGGGGACTTCCACGGACTATCGATGGGGGCATTATTGGTAAGGGCACTACTGGTAGGGATGCTAACGTGCTAGTGTCACTATCAAGTCCATGGCCTTGGACACTTGCAGGTAATAGTGCCATGTCCATATACGGCACCATTATCGGTGGTACGATCATGGACATCGCCGGTATCAATGCCATGACCATGAACATTATTACCATCAAAGCCATGACCATTGACACCGTGACCGGATATACCCAACCCACAAGGTATAACTCTATAATAACATTGAAAATGCTTTAACAAATACAACAAACAAATAACAATTTGACTAAAAATATATTATACATTATTTTCATTAAAAAAAAAATTTAACACATCTAAAATGTGCAACAAACATTTAAAAATATATAATAGATAAAAAAAATATAATTTAATAAATACAAAAAATAAAATTGATCTTTAATTAAAATGATCATAATCAACTTCTAAGATTTCCTCTACTTTAGTCGATTATGATACATATTCACTCTCATCTTCTTCATTTACTTCAATTACTTCTATATCTATAAACAATCCATTTCGATCTATAAACAATTGCTCCTCATCATTTTTCTAGATCAAATTATGTTGGAATTTCAAATCATCCTCCCGAAACGATTCCGTATTTTGTTGGACTCTAACAAATGATTCTGGAAAATCAACCATAGGCCTAACTTTTATCTTACAAATAGCCCACTAATCCCATCGATATACCTAACATACATCCATGCACGATTGGACCTTATTATTTTGTTTATGTATTTTTTAGTCAACAAACATTTACTTAATTAATAATTTTCATAAACATCTAACAAAGTTTCGACAGAGTCTCCCCTATAAATTGCTCCTTTTTCAATTAACAAATATTCCAAATGATCATACAAAAATTGAAATTAAATCAACGAACAATCAATTTATGCACATCGAGATTGGTACTTACCTCGGATACTTCATCAAAATTAAATCTCAAACTCATTCTCTCAACTCTATCGTAGAGCATTGAACCAACCTTATTTCTTAATTCCTGGTAGGTCTCCAAACTCTCGGGTTTGATATGCTACAACCTTGACACACTTCAATAATTATATACAAAATAATTAAATTAAATCAAACTCAAATCTAATTTTTAAATGACAAGTACATAACTAATTGAACTATAAATAAAATGAAAAATCAACCAATTAATCAAATTATATTTAAAGCTAAATCAAATTGATCCATATTAATTCTAATTCAAAACTATTTATATTTAGACCTAAATCAAATTAAATTTAAATCAAATCAAATTAAATTTAACGAACAATTAAGTAACAATTTTGAGAATAAATAAATTAAAAATCAACTAATTCATCAAAATTAACTTTATTAATTAATTAAATCCAAATCAAATTAACCTAATTAATTCTAATTCTAACCAAATTAAATTCAAACTTAAATTAAATTAACCCTAATTCAAACCAAATTAAATTTAACTAACAATTAATTAATAATTTTCAATATAAATAAAATTACAAAATCGATCAATTAATCAAAATTAATCCAATTAATTTGAATTAACCTAATTAATTAAATCAAATTCAAATTAACCTAATTAATTATAATTCAAACCTAATTAAATTTAACTAAAAATTAATTAAATATTTCGAATACAAATAAAATTAAAAATTAACCAATTAATCAAAATTAACCAAATTAATTAATTAAACCTAAATTAAATTAACCTAATATATTTTAATTCAAACCTAATCAAATTTAAGCTTAAATCAAATTAATCATAATTCCAACCTAATTAAATTTAACTAAAAATTAATGAATAATTTCTAATATAAACAAAATTAAAAATCAAAATTTCTAATTTAATGATATCATTTATGTGCATTAATGTTTGTCTCACATGTTTCGATCATCACTATTACAAATGCATATCATAAGGACTTCGATCTAATTCTACTAAATTAATAAATATAAAATATATGAATTAATAGAAAAACTTCTTTACGATTAATAAAATAAATGATACAATAATATAATAACTCAAACGTATTCAAATATGATTGGATATTGAACACTTATACTAACAATTAACCCCGGCAACTACGTCAACCATGACCTCTATCTCATACATTGGGTACTCTCCCTCAAGAGTAGCTTTGTTCAAATTCTTATGTCAATGCACATCCTAGTTTTGTCATTCTTTTTTACCACTGAAACTATATTATAAATCCATTCAATGTATTTTATAGTACAAACGAAACCAACTTTAAACAGACTCGTGTTTCATCTTTTATGTTCTACAAATCTTTGGAGTTATCCTTCTAGCAAGTTAATTGATAAATTTAAGTCCTAGTTTGGTTAGAATTGTTAATTCTATCAATTCTCTATCCAACCTTGTCAAGTCTTTATAATCCCATACGATGGAGTCTTTGAATGGTTTTAATAATTTAATCACTTTTCCTTATCCTCTTACTTCAAACAAGTACTCGATATAAGTGACTTTCTCTTCTCTTAGTGCCTAGATTGATTTTCTCTAGAGGATCCGCCTCCTTGCATGATCTTGTTTTGAGAGTTTTAACTACAACTCTACTAGTTCTATTATTGCTAACTAGTCTTTGGTTTCTTCCTAATTTGAATGGTACTCTACCATTCGTTTACTTTCTGCCAGTACCACTATGAGTCTCTAGATTATGGCCTAGCCTTTCATTTCTTTAGAGTTGTATTCATTGGGATGTTTATTCATGAGGAAAGGTTGTTGTCTCCCTTCTAGTCTCTTCCTATTCAAAATGTCTTATCCGAGTTTCTTCTATTCCGCCCCCAAACTCCTCAATCTTGATAGTTGATTTAGATCATAGCATACTAGTATAGACCACTAATGGCCATCCATTCATTAGTATAAAATCATTCTTCCAAATGATTTACACTTGCACTATAGAGTTTGTCATCAACATGAATAGTTTCATAGTTTTCTCTATTCTAGAAAGGCATAAGTTGGAACAAGGTTGAAGGAAAAAGATTAGAGATTGATAGGGCTAAAATCCTCTCTATGTTGGTGATAAAGAAAACCCTAAACCGATCTAGGATTGCACGACAATGGTGGTGCGGCCACCGTTAGCAAAGGGAATTTTGGATGCATCATGGAAGAATCAATGTCCTTCTTTGTTTTCATTTGATAAGAATCAAGGTAATACGATGGATCAAGGAGAACTCCGAGTAGAGATATTCGATAGTTTGGCTAAACCTAGTTCTTCATCCGATGTTGTAGCATCTATACATGAAAAATAAAATCACGTTGCAATACCTCCTTCTTCTTAGCCTTTAAACACACGTCCAATCCGATTGCTATCCCTAAATCACGAAACTTCATCCTATTAAGGACATATCTATTGCCCCACGACAATCCCATAACAATCAATTTCGAAACGACATGTCTATTTACACTAGTAGTAATTGAAATAGCAGCGAAATAATTCCAAAACACGATGATTATGAAATTCTCTAGAGAAAGACCATTTATTAAAAAATTCAAGGCCATATTAAACGGTAATAGAATTTGATAGAGGACTATTGAAAAATCGTGACATAAAAGTATGTTTTCATGACTTTAAAACATTTTTTTTTATGAAATTAGGCATGCATAAGCATTTCATTGATAATGCATAAACATGAGGTCCATGCCATGAATAATCATGCAATTATGCCATGATAATGCATAAAATTTATAACACAATTGCATTTATAAAATTACCTTGCATAAATCATTCCAATTATCATAATCCATGCTAACACCATTAAACCATCCAAATAACATAAGTTCATAATCATTCACAATTCAACAACATATAACATTCATAATTTAAAAGACATTAAATATCATTAACAAACATAATCATGCATAAAATTTCATAAAATTAATTCATAACTCCACATTTTCTTAATTAGGCCGATTTAAGGATTTTCTTAACCTAGTATTTTTATTCACTTCTTAACACCGATTTCACACCTAAATTGTCCGTTGCATGTTAGTATCCTAAGGACACTTAAGCAATTTAACTAGACGCGCGTCAAATAAAAAGGATGATATATAAGAAAAAGAATCAATATTATAATCATAATAATAAATTATAACTAAATGAATTTACAGTAGTTAATGAGTAAAGAATTTAAGATAATGGATAGCCATAAAATATTTAATTTTTATTTAATTTTAGTTTTTCATGAGTATCGGTTATTACAAATGTGTTTATGTATTTAATTGATGATTAATATGTATTCATTGTTTAATTGAATATTTTTTGTGTTACTTGATGATTTTAGGTTATGTGATTACTTGATGTTACTTGGTCATGTGCTTATGAGTTTAATTAGATGATTGAGCACATGTTATGTTACTTGATGGTTTCGAGGTTTAGGTGCTACTTGATGTTATTTGGTATTATGTTCATGTGTTTTTACTTAATGATTGAACACTTGTGATGTTACTTAATGATTTGAATTCATGTGATGATACTTAGTTATATGTTCATGTGTTTACTTAAGGTTTGCATTATAATTGCATCCATGCCATGAAAATCTTTTTAACATGATTTCAATACATTAAAAAAAAAAAAAAAAAGACATGTGCATGTTTTCAAAAAAGGGTTTGCAAAAAGAATGATCTGGTGTATACTTTTTTTAAAACTAACGACTAGACATGTTCAAAAAGAGCAAAAGGGCATATAAAAAGAATGATTCGGTGTATACCCTTTGTATATTCAAAAAGGGTATACTAAAAGAATAATCTAGTGTATACTCTTAGTATGTTCAAAGAGGGCTCGTAAATGGAATGATCTAGTGTATACTCTTTGTAAGAAAATTTTAAAAAAGAGCTTGTAAAGAGAATGATCTAGTGTATACACTTGTGATGTTACTTAATGGTTTGAATTCATGTGATAATACTTGGTTATACGTTCACGTGTTTACTTGAGGTTTGCATTATAATTGCATTTATGCCATGAAAATATTTTTAACATGATTTCAATGCATTCAAAGAAAAAGATATGTGCATGTTTTCAAATCGCAAAGAGAATAATCGATGTATACTTGTTTCAAAACTAATGACTAGATATGTTCAAAGAGAGCAAGAGGGCATACAAAGGGAATGATCTTATGTATATCATTTGTATGTTCAAAGAGGGCATACTAAGAGAATGATCCGGTGTATATTCTTAGTATGTTCAAAAAAGGCTCGTAAAAGGAATGATCTAGTGTATACTCTTTGTGAGAAAAGGATGGAATATGTCTAGTGCTTGTTACAATTTTTCATAAAAAATGGTTTTAAATGAAAGCTTAATCTATACATTCGAGTTATGTCCAAAAGAGAAAAATGAATTTTGGTATCTTAAAAAATGTATTTTCTTACATTCATACGTGAATACACTTATTGAGCTTACGCTTATAGTTTGTAATGTAGTATGTAGGTAAGCTAAATAATGTATGAAGACATGTTATGGTGTTAAGGATCCTAGCACGAGCAAGCCAAGTTTTCCAAAGTATGTCCTATATATCTAGGTTTAAACTTTAAAGGCCAAACAAAACCAATGTTTCTTATATTTGGTCACCTACGAATTTCCTAAGCTTACTCACTTTGGTTTGTAAACTTATGTTACATTTGGTCAATTTTGATATGTTAATGTATATGCATGTTGCGAAGTAATAACATGGTTCTATAATTGGCAAACTTTCGTTGTTTTAAATATGTTAAACCGAGGCGAGTCTTGAACTTTAAACCTAAATAATTCCATTGTACATTGTATTTTACACATGAAGTAGAGAACATAAGGCTTTGTCTTGCATCCTACGAGTGTAAGGCATTGTCGTAGCACTCTTAGCCGATAATTTTGCTCATGATCGATTTTTTAGCCGAGTTAGCTCTTTTTTGGTGTTCGATACTTAAGAATATATAGTTTTACTACTTGGAACGCCTTTTTAATAACCATGATTTTTAGTCACTATGATGGGGAATAAAGATGGATAACAATGGGAATTACTATTTCATTATGGTGTTACATCAACTACCTATTGAGATCTCGTTGATTTCTTTTCATTCTATATAGAGGTGTACGTTAGAGGAGAATGACTTTCATCTTCTTCATCCCAAGCTAATAGGACTCTAAATATTGCTCTTTTTGTTACCATCTAGTATAGCACATTATGGTTGCTAGAAAAACTATTGCTAGTTCTTTTCCATTAGCCTTAACTAAGAGGACTTTGTAACAAAAAAAGTAAATGACAATTGGGATGCATTTTGTATAGAAAAACGAGTTTGATAAAAAAAAACTTGTAAGTAGATGAACCAAATTAAATTTAAAATATAAACTACAAATAATCCTAATGATATTTTTGGAGATTTATGTCGTGAAGAAACTAAATTGAATTGGATTAAACGAGTTCTAATAGGTTTGAAAACACTTGACGGGAAACCACTACCTTCCAAGTTTGGTTGGTTTGCAAAATTGCAAGGATAATAACTCAAAATAAAGAACTTTAAGTAAAAAATAAACTTCCTACTCTAATATGCAATCAAAATACTAAGAATAACGAGGTTGCAAAATGAATCAAAATCTAAAAAATATGAACTTAAAGACTTTATAACACAATATTATAGTACGTATAAAGCTAAAAACAACAAACTTATAGTAAAAAGACTTTAGATGGTTGTCTCTCCTCAATTGACATAAAAATAGATAAATCAACTATCTATTGAGATCTCGTTGATTCCCTTTCATCTTATGCAAAAGTGTCTCGTTGGAGGAGAATGACTTTCATCATCTTCATTCCAAGTTGATAAGACTCTAAATGTTACTCTTTTTTATGCCATCTAGTATAGCATTCTTACTATGGTCGCTAAACAAACTATTTTGAGTTCTTTTCTATTGACCTCAAAAGTGTAAATGAAAACGAATAATAGGAATGAGAATGAAAAATAAATATAATTTATTTCTTATTGAGGAATGTGAAAATAAAAAAAAATGAGAATGAATTTTTTAAAAAATATATATATTATTTCTATCATTTTATAACAACTAATTTTGCAACCACCATTACCTTTTCCACTCGTTATTGCCACCAATTTTGGCAATAAAGATGACTTTCTTTTCAAAAAAGTATATTGTAGTAGTAATGGTTATTGTTATTATAAGTATTACAACCACTACAACCATCACTCTATGCACCACCACTTCTTGAAGTGATGGAACTATTTTTTAAAATATACATATTATTATTATATTACAAGTATTACCATCACCTTATTTTTCTCCACCAACACTATCATCATTGCCATAATCACTCCTCGTTAGTCTTACTACCACCATTTATCGATGAAACTAATTCTTCTTTTTTTATCATTGTTTTTTTTTCATCTTAAAAACTAGGTATTGAAAATATTAAATTTCATTCAAATATTATATTATTATTTCAAACATAATATGGAACAAAAATGGCATTCTAATTCTATAATCTTTATTTGGACTTTTTATTTCTAATATTCAAACACCACCTTAAGATTTTACCTATGTTTATTGAAACACCATATATTTGGAAGTTTTGACTAGGATTTTGCGTTCTTTTTTTTTTTTTTTGGCTGCTATGTTGTAAAAAAGAACCATGCGATGTTCTGATAATTTTATAAAAGCTTTTTTTCCTCTTCCCTTGCGGTTTCAGTGCCCATTTTGGGACTTTTTTCTTTTTTCGAGGGGGGTGGGGGGTGTAAAAACTAAAAACCAAATGATAAAATACAGCATTTTAGCTTTAAAATTTTATATAACACAGGCATTTTAACAACAATTATTACCGAACATGTTTTTTACCATCATCACAGCCACAGCTTTTTAAAACAGACCCTCAGTCAAGACAAAGTGTTTGGCTGTGTTAGCTATAATTTTGTCTTCTTTTTTCCCTACGTAACATCTAAGAAGCTTTTGCTCTTCGCGATTTTGACGGAGCCTACAAGGCCCGCATCTCGTACTTTGAGCTCTTTTCATGCTTCGGTTGGTGTATTGAGCTTGCAACGTTGCTTTCTTATAAAAAGTCTAACTACGAAGAAAAAGGTGCAAAAGAAAAGGATCTTATAAACATACGTTTTAGTGCAGTTTCTGCCCCCATACATCATCATTTTTTTCTCCCGAATCATGTGAGCCAAAATTCTAGAGCACTAATTTTCCAGTCTACAATCCAAACTGATATATGGTCACTACCCCCTCGTTACTTCTTGATACAATCTTCTTCAATCTGACCATCTGCCAAATCAAAACAAATGTGTTATTCTGAAGCAAAGACATGAGACAACATATAGTGCTGGAACCATGAAAACAAAAGCATGAATGTTCTCACCCCTAAGATTAGTAGCCAGGTTTGCTTGAACATCAGCTTCAGAGTTGAATTCCTTGAAGATGAAACGAAGAATATGTCATTTGCAATCAGAATATCAAACAAATGCAAATAAACTGGCCCTAACCCCGTTCTAATGTAATTGCCACTACCAATATGACCATCTCAGAAAAATACTAAATCCACAGTGCAACACTGGCTTTTGAAGCCATACATATAGATCATGCACTTCATAGTATCATTGAGTTCACGGTTGGCTGTTGATATGTAATTTTAAGAGCACTATATGTGCACATACCTTGCAGAGGCTTAGAGCACAGTCTGATAACTAGTTTAGCCACCATATGCATAGAAAAGGCACCAAACTAGATACGTCAACTGATAAAAAATAATATGGAGCACTAGACCTTGAAATGCCCAAAAAAAAAAAAAAAAGACCTAGCAAAATGACACTGAGGTCAATGGCTCCAAAGCACAGGGTCAAATAGCTAAACTAGGTATCCTAATTAGTTTATGATAGAGATGCATAAGAAGGCATCAAACATTATGCATGAGCTGACACAAACCCTGAGGTGAAAAGTGATATATACCTATCAAAATGAAAGGTCAGTGGCTCCAACTCTCAAGATTAAGTTCATAAAGCTAGTCAACTGAATATGAAACCAAAAAAGAAATGCTGATTGCCTTGTGGCAGAAATGCATTTAAGGTAGAATCATAATAGTAGACAGGAAACAAATTGGTCTATGTAATTTAATCAGAGAGGTTAGAATCTCACAATTTGCAATTCAAATCTTACGATTCTTCCCAATTAACATACAATATAATTCAAAGCATGGGGTGAATCACAAATGTAATTGTGCAATTCAATGATTCAATTTGATTCAGTATGAATGAGTCAACTCAAATAATAAAATAGAAGTAAAATGTATAATTTTAAAAGAGATGGCAAGAATAGGAATGATAAGTCTAGAGGTCATGGATGACAACAACATTAAACCCTTTTCTTTTGTAAAACTTTCTAATTCCAATCCCTTTTGGGAGCCAAATACCTCCAATCTCTATCGTAGGTGCCAAAGAAGAATGAAAAAAAAAGGCCCAAAAGAAAAGCAATTAAAACTGAACCAAACTAACAAAGCAAGAAAATGGTGAAAGGAACAAGAATGACAAAGACAACAAGAGCAACTCCAATGAAATCAATATGGGGGGGGGGGGGGAGGGATTGTGGGGATATTAAAACTCAGAGTAGTTTAACCAGTTAGAAGGTAGATTTTAGATACATTGTAAGTTATATTAAGTCACTTGAATGATCAAGTACCAACGAACAACAGATGTTGAACTTTTTGAATTTCAAGAATTGGAATCTTTTAATGACTTAGTTTTAATAAATTATTAAATATGAAGTAAATTCTTAGAGTAGTTTCTGAGTAAACAAGTAATCATCTGCTTGTACCCTAAGAACATGTATGATCTGGAATGATGTGAACCTATCCTTCAGCTCCTTGGCCTCTTTACACAAGTCAGCCAGATTCTGGTTTTTGATTTTCCATAAACCCTGAATCTGTATACAAGTAATTTTTCATAAGCACGAGTTTAAACAACAGAATATCAAAATACATAAAGATATATTAAAATGAAAATTAAATCAATGCTAGAAACCAGCATGATATAATGATAACCATGAGCATGCTGCTGGCATGCATTATCAATGATTTCATACTACAACATAAGCAAATGGTAATGTTGCCAGTGAAATTTAATGAGCTTTAGGATATAGAATAGTCTTCAAAGCCAAGCTGCAGATATCTGACCTTCTAAAGGCATTTCACTGAAACAAATGAACAGGACTCTCATAAATACACTAAAACTAAGACATAAAGAACTCCACTCAGATACAAATTCCAACGGGGTACTCCAAAGTAATATAATCAAAGGGCTTTCCTAACATTTGGACCATGTACTCTTTGAATTTTTTTTATTGAAACCCTTTATTCTTTTTTGTCTAAATTGAGACCTCTACTTTTAGAGATTTCTTGTTTCAAACCCTCCTTTATAATTCCACCAATCAATGATCGACACATGATCACTGATTGGTGGAATTATAAAGAAGGATCTGAAACAAGAAATCTCGAAAAGTAGAGGATCTCAATCAAGCCAAAAAGAGTAGAAGATCTCAATCATAATTTTAAATAACAGCCGTTATATAATAGTATTGGAGCATCCCGTTACCGTTATTTGATGTTATGGGTGCTCCGACGTCGTTTCACACATATAACAGCAAATAACAGCATTATTATTACGTAATGCTATTATTTTCCATTATATAACATCATTACATTTGAAAAAAAAAAACTTTCTGCTTTGGCAGGCTTGTGGCCTTCTTTTGCTATAATTTGTGTGCAAACACCTGATGTTTGGTGCAAGTTATGTTCGGATGCTGCTTATGTTTTATGGATATAGCCTTCAAAAGAAAAAGAAATTGTGTTTGTGTAAACTACAATCATATAAAGTGTTTGAGTTCTTGGATTAGAGGGAAGCAAAAGAAATTGTTACAAAAGAGAGGGAGTCTTGAATTGATACAAGACTTCTCTTTTCTTTAAATGATAGCAAAGAAATACGAATTCCAACCCAAGGTCCCAACCCCACATGGTTTTTGATTTTTTCAGCATTTCTGTCTCTACTTCTAAAAGCCTTTTGCAATACTCTTGAAATAAATAAATAAAAAATAAGGCATGACAACATAAGGAAAAATTAGTTTTTTTTTTTAGGGCAATTGGATTCATATAGTATATTGAGGATACAGTATATTGAGGTTGGTATCTTATTATACAATCTATTTCAAAATTTACAACATCCAAAAAAAATAATAATAATAAATCATTTACGGCTGCTTTATTATTTAGACAATTAGATTTAGGAGGGTAACATGATTATGGTTATAATTTTAATAGACAAGGATCACAATATCAATAACAAGATAATAACTATTATTATGATCCTCTAAAACAATTTTTTTAGAGATGAATAAATTATAATGTGTATATTGAAGTTGTAATGTATTTTACTACTTTTTGTGTGATATTAATATATTAGAAGTGTTATTAACTATTTTTTTATATTAAATTCAAATGTTTTTGTATAATATTAAAATTTTAGGGATACTATTATTAGTAGTATGCTTAATTTGTAAAACTATTAAAAATATGTGAATTAGAAAAAAATTATTAACAATTGCTAATGTATTCACGACATCGGTTCTCGTGACCGTTATTTTACTAACATGATTACAATTGCAACTACTTTTTCAACCGCAACCTCTATTTAAAACTATGGTTTCAATTAAAAAAATTCCAAGAGTAAAGGTTCCAAATATAGAGAAAACCCAATAATCAAAGGACTATCCAGTATCATTCCTCATTTTGAAGTCAGTTTTTTTAACTTAATTTGGGATTCTTATATTTCGTTTTCCATCATTTTGTTTCCAAAAATTTGATACAAGAAGAAAATTTTAACTAGAACATAAATGATGTTTCATTAATGCAATAGTAAAAATAATAAACAACTAACCTGCTTGCAGACAAGATTTGAGTCTCCTTGCACTCGAATGTGTTTAAACCCTTTCTTAAGAGCATGTTTCAGTCCTAAAAGTAAAGCTCGATATTCAGCAACATTGTTTGTTGCAATTCCTAAGCCTTCACGAAGTCGGCAGACCTAGCAAAATTTGGAGTTCAAAAGAGATGGAATCTAACTTGATACATAAACCTAGAGCCTGATATATAACTCAAAAGAGTAGTGCTACATTAACTGAAATTTTTGCACCAAATAGTCAACCAAAATTCACACAACTATTTAAGTGCAAAACTTTCTTGAAATCTGGACTAATTCTACTCAAAAGTACCTACCATGCTTCCATCTTCAGCTCGAAGTACAGCTCCTGCACCAGCTGGTCCAGGATTTCTTTTTGAAGCACCATCAAACTCAAGAATGCAGGATGCCTGAGCAATGGGCATGCACATGGTTGAAGATTATTGTTAAACTAAGATTTTACGAATATTATACCATGACATACATGGGCTTGAACAAAAACTAGACAGATCATTACAAAGTGCGGCATATCAAGATTGAGGAAACTACAATCATAGCCCGAAACATATAAATTCAGCACAGCAGCTGCCATGTGCAATGAATTCCATGGGAAATTTTAGTACCCATATTCTGCCTGCAAAAAGACATCCTTGACACTAATATAATTTTTAGAATGCATCTGCAACAGTTGGACCACTCAATCTATGCACAAATTTTGAGGATGAGAAAATGCAAACATTTGCATCTTACAACAGGAATGATCAACCAATAATGCATATAATCAGTTAAATCTAAATGATGGTATATTGAGGCAAGAGATCTGTCTTAATTGATATTTTCAGTGAAATTTCGGAGACAAATCCCCATGTTTTACTTGCAAAAATTTCCAGAACTATAACCATGGGTGCAAACAGGGACCGATACACATCTGTTCCATTTGGTGCTTGAGCAAATTAAACAAACAACAATATTGCGCAAGTCAGATTCTAGATTAGGCAGACTGAATTTATAAAACACCCATCACAAAAACATAACAAACATTCCAAACCAAAGAAACTTGTAAAATCAAAAGGAACATATGCCATCTAGAAATACAAATAATAAGACCAAATGAAAAATACACGCATGAAGGTAAAGCTAGCATCATGTACTGACATACGGGCATGCATGAGAAAATATGGGCATGAACAGTTGAGAATATGCACAGAGGGAAGCAAAATATCAATATAAGCAGAGATGAAGATACAAGAAACACTAATATCATTACAAATATGATGGTCCAAGAACAGTAATTATATGAGGATAGCAACTCACACAACCAGAAGAAATCACTTTAGCTTCCGCTCCATTATCTGATTTCAGATGCCTTGTTTGAGGAGTTGTTGAAACTGATGTTGATCCATGCAATTCCTTCAAAACAATGAGGTAGAAATAAATGACGGCAACCACAGTAATCAACCAGAAATGTAATTCTTCAGATCCTGTTGTCAAATAAATTAGATATTACCACCAAAAATACTTTCTTTACAAAACTGTACGTCTGTCATGTATTGAACCTGACTGTTCTCTAGGAAACTAAGGAGTAGATGATATGATAATAAATGAAAATTAAGAACTAGGAAATGAAGATGCAAATCACACAACAAGAAGTATTAGAAAGACTTGAATTTTTTTTTTTTTTCAATTCTACTTTCTGATAAAAATTATTTTGTTATGGAGCATGAAGATGAATGGTAGTTCACTTATTATAAGAACTAAATTATCAACGCAGTTTTTGTCCATCAAGTTCACTTTTAATCATGTGCATCAATCACACAAGCTTCCATCAGCTAAACCCAAAAAAAATTCATCGCGGCATCTGTTAACCTACGCTGCAACACCCATGGCTCAACAACAAAAACAAACAAGCTAATCCACAAATCACACGCTGTTAGGTGATGGGGCCTTGTGTGGTTTTGTAACCTACAGTAAATCACTGGTGTTGTTCACTTTTACTCATGTCGTGACTTCAAAATGTGTATTGACAAAGTAAACGAGCTTTCATCGACAGAACACAAAAAAAGGTAAGCAAAACATATGTTATCCTGCTATGCACCACCCATAAATCAACATGAAAAACAAACAAGCTAATTTATAAATATCACACTACTGGGGAACGTAAGAAAAGATGACTCTCGGTCTCCAAACTTTGGCATCACATCAAGCAAATATTAGGTGATAGGGATAGTGAAGCCTGCAATAGATCACCAGCATTGATCTTAATCAATTGCAACAGGTCAGACAAATGACTTAATTTGGAAGACACTTTGGTCCTCTAGACATGGATAGAAAAAGGGAGGATTACTACAAAATTTGAGACCAGGAATAATTGGAGAGAATAGTAGCAAAAAAATCATTTAACTGCTCCAAAGACCAAACTTTTCAATGTGACCGGAGAAAAAAAGAAGTGTGATTGATGATTATGGATTTTCAACAGTAAATCTTTAATTCTCTATACTTAAGATTTCTGAGAAAATCAAAGTTCCAAAATACATATTATCTTTCCCCGTCTTACAGTAACTAGATATAGTTGAGTAACCAACGACAAGCCTAAAAAGCTCATTTGGCATTATGCAATCTGAAGACTCAAAATGAATTTTATTTAACAAGGGCACAGCAGCAACGTTATCCATCCTCTAATCAAACATTAAATAATCAATAAACAAATAAATAATCAAGAGGTAACCTCCTTCAATCAACTTCAAACTGCAGTAAGTATTGAATCTGGAAAACCCTTTGATTACATTTGATTGAAACTTAAATTTCTCAAAGTCCTTGACTTTGTATGTATTACATGAAAATGATGATACATTACTGGTGGTTTAACTCACAAATGATTCAAGCGGTTGAACCAATCTCTTAGGAGGAAAACTGTAGAGTAGTGCGTCTCCTGGTTCCTGAAGACATACATGTAAATGTAAGCAATAAGTATCAATGAGGTTTGACAGCAGAAAAAAGAGAAGAGAGTAGTGACGTTGAGTAGACCATAAAAGTACAAGGAATAAGTTTGCCAAAAAGATCATTTTGAACATCGGCTGCATGAATAGAATAGGCAGCATTGTTGAGCCCATGTGAGGAAAGGTGTTCCTTCGCCTCCTTAGGTAATCCATACCCTTTGAACACACTTATAGAAGGATTGCAGATCTTCAAAATAAAATCAGTAAAATGAAGTGTTTATCTTTAGATATTAAGCAAAAATTAATAATAAAAAGAAAAGAAAAGCTAAATTTACAGAAGAAGATTGAGCTTGAAGTTGGCAGTCAGAGAAGTTGCTATAAACCCCAATAACATCCCCTTTTCGTACAACATAGAAAGCATCTGCATCTTTATTTTCTTCCATGGATGGCACCAACTCAATCAGAGAAGGAGAAGAGAAAAATCCTTGTGATGAAAAAATAAAGTTCAATTTTCAAAACACAACGGAGAAGTAAAGTGGGGACAGAAGGGACATTTGAGGAGACCCGACTGAAACAATTGTTTCTTTTCAAATTTTACCCCTTTCTTTTTATTTTTCGCCTCGCTTGTCCTATGTTGTAAAATATACCAAAATGCTTCTCACCATTCTAACACTTCATTTTCTTTCGATTAAGCTTCTTTTTTTTTTTTTCCCTTCCTAAAGTGAAGTTTATTTTTAAGCCTTTTAGTACATTAGTCGAAAATAAGTTCTGTTTTAGACTACATAAACAACACATTTTTCACATCAATAAAATATTATCTCTAAAATTTGAACCCAACAAATCTAGAAATTAAGCAAATGTTTTTAACTATTGCACCAATTTCTTAAAATTCAATTAAATTAAATAATACTACAGTTAATTAATTAATTCTTATATAATTTCAAAAATAAATAAATTTACCAACGTTAACCATCTCAATTTAACCTTTTTTTCAAATAAATATTTTCTAATCAAATTTTCCTATAAAAAAAAAAGAAAAAACAAACCTGAATAAATTGTAAAAGAGAATGAAGTTGACAAAAGTACAAGGCTATTATTTTATTTAATAAGCTAAATTAAATTAAATTAAATAATATTTTTAAAAATTAAAAAATTAATTACTATTTATAACTCTCAAACATATATGCGTTTACTATTGTTAATGGATCGGATCTTAATCCGAATCCGCTTTGATTTCGATGTAATTTAATAAATTAGTATATAATTATTATGATCTGAATTTATTAATCTGTTTATTAAATAGATTAAATTTGGATATACTTCGATCATGTTATAATCCTAAATAAACATTAATATTTATTTCTATTAAATATAATATTTTGAAAACATAGAAGAATTAAATATGAAAAATAAGAAAAAGTATGGCACTAAATTTAGATTTAGAGTTTGTTACTCAAAATGCAAAATAATGTTATATACTTATGTTCCTTTTTATTTTCTTTATATTATCATGTATTCTTTCAAACAATATAAGTTTTTCTTTCATTCTTTTCAAGTCTCGCATTAATTTTGTGAAAATCATATAAACATATGAAGAAATAAAACTCTAATTTATAATGTCTTAATTCATTTTTGTCCATTTTAAACTTGTTATTTATAAAATACTAGGATTTTTTTAAGTCAATCAAATTATGCTCAGAGTAGACATTTTTTATTATTTTCTTTATCTTTGTGGTACTACTTGTCTAATTTAAATTAATCATTTCCTTTAAAATAAAATTTTATTTAGATTATTTGATTTTGTTGCTTTTATATTGAAACATCATTTTGAATGTAAACAACATTTAAAAAAAATTAATGATTACACTAATGGATATTCGAATCTGATTTAAACTTGTTAGGATCCAAATCTGAATTGACAATTGAAAATCTCAATTCGAATTCATAAATCCAACTTGATTTATTTATTAAATTAATTGAATCCAAATCTATTGTGATCTAGTGTAACTATGATCCATTTATAGTTTTACATAATATTAAATGTAAGTACATCAACACCAAAGCAATTATTGAATAGTGAGGCATATGCTAATGCCACTTGTCGTAGGGTGACGTCGGGGTGAGGATGACGTGTTTGAGTAAAAATAGAAAAAAATGGACAAAAATAACTAGAGTCATCACCTATTATTATGCTTAATAGGAAACCCTATGACTGGTCTATTCAAAGTTCTAGATAAGGGGCTTATTACGAGTAGAAAAGATTGAAAATTATCCTACCCTATCTTGCCTAAAGCAAGTCGCATTGCATATCACATTGATTTGATTTTTGATTTTTTTAATAATAAAAGTCTATACCTATTTTTTAAATATTTTCCCACTAGTCGAGTGATTTGGGACTTGGTTGGTTAGAGACACATCCTCACTCCGTAATAAATAGCTAAGAAAATAAAAAATGTGATGAATGCAAGGATATGTGGATAATGCGACTTAAATGACGGGTGTAAAAATGAGGCTTAAAAAAATAGACAAATAGACAGAATAAGCAAATTAATAAAATAGGCAAATAGGTTAAAAATGAGCAAATAATGATAAAATAGGCAAAATAGACGCAATCGGTAAATAAGCAAAATCTACAAATAGACAATTAGACAAAAATATGCAAAATCGACAAAAATGGACAAATAGGCATTTTGAAAAAAATAGGAAAAATTGACAAATTAACGAAATCAATAAATAGGCAATTAGACATGTCGCTACCCGACGTTGGATCGGGCTCCCCAAAAAATCTAATTTAAGATTTATTTTTATTTACAATATTTATTTACAAAGTTTTGAGTTGCCACCTAGTATTGAAGGAACTAGGAACCTAAAATGAGCACTAGTTTAGAGATTCTAGGATAAAGAGTTTATTACACTTTTAGGAAGATATTTAATCACTCAAAAACGCCTTTTCCTAATAAAGGTACCACGTCTAGTTTAGTCTTAAATTTATCTCCTAAAATATTTTAATTTTGCCAAATTATTTTTTGATTTGAAATTCTATTTTCTAAGCCAAATTAAGTTTTTTATTTTTTAATGTGGCATTATATTGAAATGATCGTCGGACCCCTTCATCGGGAGACATGTCGATTCAAACATCGGATCTACTTTTCGAGTCTCGACACAATTGACGTGTCGGAGAACACTTGTTTCTTAGAAATAATTTTTGGCTAATAACGAGTCCCTATCAAATAGAAGACTTTGTTAAAAATTTTATGATTTTTTTATTTTTTTTAATTTGGTGGAAGATCATCATGAGTCTCTAAAGAATTAGGAGACTTGACGATCCTCCACATATTACTTACTGAGCCTAATTACTAAAAAAATAAATTAAAGCTACATTGATTAAGTAAATTAAAGAAAATTTAAATAGTAAAGTTTAAATAATACATAAAATAAATTCGAAGTTAGATTAAAAAAATTATAAAATACTAAGAAAAAAAAATTCTAAATTAATATAAACTAATTAAGATGCATAAACTTAAAATTAAAATCACATTAACTAGATAATTAAAGAAAATTCAATACTTAAATTAATTACAAACATATATAATAAAAACACATATTTATTCTTTATTCTTTTTCTTTTTTTCTTTTATTTTTTATTTTTTTATTTTTTTAACTTTTTTTGGAGAGGGGAAGGGGAGGGGTTAGATTGTCTAACCCTTTTTTGTTATTTCTTTGTGGGGAAGAGATGGGCCAAAGAATTTTGTTTTTTTTTTTTTTTAGGGAAAGTGGCTAGATTGAAACCCAACCCAGCCTCACGTGGGTTGGGTTTGACCCAACCCATTCCCTTCATTTTGTCGGACCCAAAACTAGAACAAAAATTAATTTTTCCCCAAATCAATTCGGATCAAGGTCCCTCTTTTCTCATCCTTTTCACTCGATTTCCTTTTCTTTTCCCTTTCTTTTTTTTTTCCCTTCTCCTTTCCTTCTTCTCCACTCGGATCCAACCTTCATGGATGAACCAAAACTGGTTCGTCCCCCCCCATTTCTTCCTCTCATTTTTTTCTTTCCTTTTCTTCCTTTCTTCTCTTCCTCTTCTCCTTTCTCACCCTCTCGAACTGTCTCATTCTCTCTTTTTTTTTTTTTTGAATTTTGCTACCGCCATGGGTGAACCAGGTGATGGTTTGTCCATGGCCACCTAAAATTCCCCCTTTCTTTCTTTCGTGTTCCCTTTCTTTCCTTCTTTTCCTTACTCAATCAACAACACCCAAATCAATTTCATAAAATTCTTTTCCAATTTGACCAAACCCCGGCTTTTCAATTCTTCAAAAAATTCATTTTAATTAGAGCTAATTGGCTTAATTTCTAGTGAGATTCAGTTAATTCACACCTTAATGAACCCAATTTTTTATAACCCCGAATTTGATTTATTCAAAAGTTCAAGAACCCTAAAATTGAATTGAAGTCAATTTGACTTCAATTCGGGGTTTAAACCCCAAATTGAAACTCTAATTGACTCAATTGAGTTTAATTCATACTCCCTAAACCTAATTCAACTCAATTTCAAAAACCCCTAATGTTCTTCATAAACCTAATCCCGTTAACAAAACCGAAATTAAAGTGAAATTAGGAAGCATTACCTAGCAAGCTTGATGGAGATGGATCGGGATTGGAACTTTAATTAGGGAAAGTTTAAGCTCTCTCTTTTTTTCATATTTTTTCTCTCTTTTTACTACTGATTTTCCTTCTTTTTCTTTTTTTGATTATTTGCTTTCAATTTCGTGCTCTTTCTTAAAAAAAGAAAAACACCTCATTGTTTATCAATTATGTACATATATATACATATGAATTGCTTGGTTGATTCCTCCATTATGATGGTGGGAGATTTTCTATAGGATATGGGTCTTAAATGGATGGTTGAATTGGATAGTGTAGTGGGTCGTGGCAGTGGTGAGACTTCGAAGATGTTGTGGGCTACTAGAGGCTAATAGTGAAGAAGGCCGCCTCAAGTGGAAGGTGCTTGGAATTGTTGACTTGGGGTTAAAGGAGCTACTAGGATTTGCAGCAATAGGGTGGTCGTGGCAATTATTGTTGACTAGAGGGGAGAAGTGCGAGGGGCAACTTGGGGCTAGCAGGATGGCTCAACAAAGGGTGAGGTTGTAGGTCGTAGGAATTGCAAATGGAGTTCAAGGCTGAAATTGAGAACCAAATTGGTTCTCAAGGAAAGAGAATTGTTGGAATTGGAAACCAAAACTGGTTCTAAGAGAAATAGAATGACCAAAATCCCAAAAACTAGTTCTGAGCGGGAATAGGTGATCTGGTTGTCCGCTCTTTTGAAATTTTAGAATTTTTCTTTCTTTTGATTTTTATAATTTTGTAATTTTGGTCCCTATAAATTATTATTTAGTCACTTTGGTCCCCGTGTAATGTAATATGACCCCCGAACTTTAAATGATTCAATTGTATCCCCAATTATTATAATTATTTTGAATTTAACGCAATTGCATCCCTAAATGTTAAATTCAAATTGTTTTTTATATTTTTCCTTTTTTTGTGTTTTTGCAAATTACTAATAGAAATTACAAAAATAAAATGAATAAAGAAAGTAAAAAAGTCTAATTAAGATAAAAATTAAAAATTAAAAATAACATAAGAGAAAACTAATAACTAACTAAAAATAAAAATCTTAAAATTTTGGTTATGATAGTTGTCCTCTCTTTGTAATGCTTACAATACAAATATTAAATGAAATGTGAATTTTAAGTTGAGTTTGCTTAGTAAGCTTGCAAAGAAGAAAATAAATTAAGATTTACGAAAACGACTCGGTTGAGAATGGAATGTTTATAGGAGTGCACGTATTTATGAAAACAAAGTGCAATGGCCTTGTTGTTAAGGGCGACTTACCATAAAAATTAAACATGCGATGCGTGACATTGTTATCAAGGGTAGCCTACCCTAAAAGTTAAACATGCAATATGTGAAAATAAAATATGCAATACATGGTCTTGTTATTAAGGATAACTCGTCCTAAAAATAAAACCCGCAATACATGAAAATTAAATATACAAGTACATGGCCTTATTATCAAGTGGCGACTGTCTTGAAAGTTAAACATGCAATACATAAAAATTAAATATGCAATACATGGCTTTGTTATCAAGGGTAGCCTGCCTTAAAAATTAAACATGGATTATAAGAAAATTAAATATGCAAGTACATAATCTTGTTATCAAGGGCAATTTGCCCTAAAAATTAAACATGGATTACAAGAAATTAAATATGCAAGTACATGACCTTGTCGTCAAGGGCGACTGTCTTGAAAATTAAACGGGGGATACATGAAAATTAAATATGCAAGTATATGGCTTTGTTATCAATGATAACTCGTTATGAAAATTAAACATGCAATACATGAAAATTAAATATGCGGAATATGGCCTTATTATCAAGAGTAGCTCACCTCGAAAATTAAACGTACAATACATGAAAATTAAATATGCAATACATAGCCTTGTTATCAAGGGTAACCTATCCTAAAAATTAAATATGGTACAATACATGAAAATTAAATATACATTACATGGCTAACTTGGAGGGCGACCAACCCCGAAAAATTAAATATGCTTAGAAGGTGATCAATCCCGAAAAATTAAATATACATTACATGGCCAACTTAGAGGGTGGCTACCCCTAAAAAAATTAAAATATGCATTACACAACCAATTTTAGAGGACTGCCAACCCTAAAAAATTAAATATGCATTGATTGGTAGGCAATTTTACTTGTTGTGATACCTTGAGTTAATTGACCTTACTTAAAAGTGGAAAGGGTAATTTGACATTGGGTTACATGCTTGGACGGTGATTTGTTATGAGACGACCATCCTTGAGAGGATTTGAGGAAAATTTTGATTTTTCGTGTCTTTGGTAATTCGTTACTTAAGACTTGTCATAACTTTTCTTCTTTTTCCTTGGGGTTACAGTGTACATCGAAACAAAACTTAACATGATGATTAGTCGGGGTACCTATGAGAGGCATAGGTTGGCCTTGACTCAAATCTCCCTTTTTGACTTTTCTTTATCGCCTATTTAGGTTTCGAAGCTTGTTAGTTATCCATCATCCGAGCCTTATGGCCTTGCCCTCGATCGTGTCTTGTCTTTCTTATAAACTTGGCCTCATCCACTATTCGGTTGCTTATAGGATAAACCGATCATTTTATTTTATGGACGATTATAGCCATTCTTCGAGTACAATCGACTACCAAACGATCGCTCACATTTGATAATGCCGTGTCGAGTTCATTTCTTTACTTTGGTGTCTTTCTTGGTAACCCGAGATACCATATGCATTTTGAAGTGTCCGACAATTTTGTATTTCATGAATTTCTTCCTTCATAGGGAAAGCTATGTAGATTTCATTTAGAGATTTTGATTCCAAAGTTCGAACAAAAACCCATCGACTCTCACGAGCTCGTTATGCAAACGTTACGAGTATGACTAGTGTGGCTTCTATATTTATACCTTGGCGTGACATTCGAATAATGATCAAATTATAGGTTTGATGATAAAAAAATGTTGTTTGCCCCCAAGTATTGTCCTTTGGCACCAACCATAATTTTAAAAAGCTTATATTTCGATTTTGGCTATCCGTTTTCAATAAAATTCAATTATAGGTGCTCGAGAATCCGACACTTATCCGATTGGTAAATCATCTTAAGCTAGAAGGGACTTTTATTAGTATGTAATACGAGCTAAGGCATGGTTTCTTGAAGAATGGACAAAGCGAGGCTTAAATGATGTTTCAAGGTTCTATTGACATAGGATCACCTTTTTTTTTTTTTTTTTTGGATTCGGATTTGATTAGAGGCACATTAGATTTTGTAATGCCCCCAAGCTCCCTTAACAATTACTTAAGAGGCATAACTAGGTTCGCTACGGTTTAGGGACCAAAGTCCTAAATTTACTTCCCAAATACATAGCCAATAACCAATAAAACATGAATTATAAAAACGCATACAATAAAATTTACATGGAGTTAATAATTACGATCACAAAAATTACAAAATCTTCGGGATATCCTTTGCCCATGTATATATATTAGCTATTGTGTCACACATGAGTCCTTTTCTAGGAGGAACCGATAGCTTTATTATCAACATTATTATCGCCTTTACTCGCCATGGCATGAAATAAATACGAGTGAACCAAAGCTTAGTAAGTAGGGTGATGCACGTGATATGCAATGATTTTTTACTCCCTTACTTCGACTCATCAAATTTTACTTTGGATGCCCCGGGTATTAGCAAATCCGTTTTATTTTCATATCTTGGTGATTGCCAAATCAACTAAAGCTAACAAAGGAATTACCCCTTATTGTAGCCTCAATTAGTAGGATTATCCATTACCTATTAATATAGTCACATAGATTAGCCACACGTAATAGAGCACGCACACAACTTTAGTGCTAATACCCATTTAATCCAATCGGTTACCAAACCTATCCAAGTAAATCTGATTCGATTACCAAACC
Source organism: Dovyalis caffra (assembly GCA_963924115.1). Lineage (NCBI taxonomy): Eukaryota > Viridiplantae > Streptophyta > Magnoliopsida > Malpighiales > Salicaceae > Dovyalis > Dovyalis caffra. The sequence goes on from CAWUPB010000058.1 coordinate 2,117,967, forward strand.
TCATCATTTTTTACTCAATTTGTTCCTCAATTTAATCCATTCCCCGTATACATATAATGCACATAATGTTGGATTTATGACATTCAACTAATTACAGTACCAACCCCTTCGGATTGAAATGTACTACTTAGTTTACACGATCTTCAATTTTAAGAATTTATTAGACATCTAAGGAGGAAACTTTTTGTTAATCCGAACTTTAACCGTAGTAGTTGAATTTAGCCGATATTGGATCTAGGTCTTAATTTCAATTTTTCTTGAATTCTTACCTTCTAATACTTCATTTTATACCTATTAGGGTGCAATTAAATCATTACTCATGAAGTTGGGTGGTTAGATTTAAATAAATCCATATACTTTAATCCTATGAACCCATTTAAACACATTTAAAGTAGATTTTCTTTCCTAACCCTAGTTTGGGTAGTTATAACTAAATTTTTCTCTTAATGGGCCTAGGTTATAATTTTGGCTTTTCTCTTGGATTCTTACCCTTTAACACTTCATTTTACCCTTCTTTAGGTGGGATTTAACCATTAATCATAAGGTTGGAAGGTTAGAATCTAAACCCTAAAATTTATGGGATTAGGCCGAATTGGGTTCTAAAGTAATAGGTTTCCTTTTTAACATACTTACTAATTTATGCCCAATGGAGTTATAATTGAACATTAAATCCATCACTACCTAAAAGAAAGTCCAATCTTGTTCCTTTTTCCCTCCTAGGTCGAATGGGTTCCCTTTGGGAAAGCCTTCGAATTCATTACTTTCCTTCTAAGTCATACTTTCCAAATCCATACCAAGTATAGTTTGGGTCCAACCAAATTCGATCCATGCCCACTCTTTTTTTTTTGTTTTATCTATCCATACATACCTATGCATCAACCATTCATAACATCACAACAGACCATACTAAATCCATCATAAAGTATCAAAACATAACATCAACATAAGCAACCATGAGAACATAGTACATGGCTTAAAATAAAACCTCAAAAATTGAATAGTTAAAATAGAACTTAAGGAGTAAATTAAGCTAAAATGAAACCTACTTACAAAGATATATGCTTGCTTAAGATTTCCTAGACATTTCCTTCTTTTTCTCCTTTCTTTCTTTTCTTTCTTTTTCTCTCTTTCTTTTTTGTGTTTCTCTCCCTCTCAATGACCTTTTTTTTTTTTTGGGTGAGCTACGAATTTGACTAAATAAATGGCTAAGTTTCATTCTTTCCTTATACACACACACACACACACTCCATTTGCCTTCATTACTTAGTATGCTATATGTCCTTAATTAACTTGTCCAAGTATAAAGTAAAGGAAGGCTTTGGAAGGCAAGGTGGCTACTTGGAAGTCAAAGGTGATGAGTTATCATCAATTACATTAAATGAAGTGATTAGGTGTCTAGTTAGTTGCTACGGATGGTCATTAAGCTAACTAAATCCTTAGGCTAATTTAGCTCAAGTAACATGACATTTCTTTCCTAGAAAAATTTGGCAATTCCTCCCTAAATAATTAATTCAGCAATTTCCTTCTAAAAATTTTCCAACATTCCCTACATTTTAAAATACCTTTCTCAGCTTATATAACGAGTTTTATACATACACTAGAGAAAATGAACGGTAATTGGCTAAATCACCTAAAAATTCATCCCCTAATAAAATCACCAAAACATTAAAATAGCATATAAATCACACCTTTACTCAAGGTATTTACGTATGAATATCCTTATCATATATTTATATGGTTAAGGACTTTATGGGGGTTACATTTCTCTCCCCCGAAAGGAATTTTTGGGTATTTATCTCTCATTTCTTTCTCCCGTTCCCAAGTCATCTCTTTGAGGTTATGATTTTTCATAAAACTTTAGCTAGACCAATCTCCTTATTCCTTGATTATTTGACTCGCCTATCAAGAATCTGGATTGATCTTTCTTCATATGTTAAATCCGAGGTAAGATTTGACGGATCCGTCTCCGAATTTGACTCGGCTCTCCTACGCACTTCCTTAGCATGGATACATAAAATACATTATGTACTCCCACTAACGATGGTGGTAGGAACGTACAATAGGCCTTATTGCCTACTCGATCTAGTATTTCAAATGATCCTATGTATCGCGATTTAACTTATCCTTTTTCCCCAATCGTAGTACGCCCTTCATTGGTGAAACTTTTAGGAATACATAGTCACCGACTATAAACTCCGCATCCTTCCTCCTCTTATCGACGTAGCTTTTCTATCTACTTTGAGCTGTTTTCATCCGTTAGCGAATCTTATCTACCACTTTAGTCGATTGTTGTACCAGCTTTGGTCCTAGCAACTTTCTTTCTCCTATTTCATCCCAATGCATGGGAGATCTACATCATCATCCATACAAAACTTCATAAGGATCCATCCCAATTGAAGCTTGGTAGCTATTGTTATATGCAAATTCAATTAATCGTATGTATTTTTCTCATTTTCTGCCTAGTCTAGAACGCATGCTCGTAATATATCTTTAAGTATTTGAATCACTCGTTTAGATTATTCGTTAGTTTATGGATGATAAGTTGTACTAAAGTTTAGCTTCGTGCTCATGGCTTTGTGTAGACTCTTCCAAAATACGAAGGTGAATCTAGGATCTCGATTTGATACTATTGAGATCAAAATCCCATATAGTCTTACAATTTCGTTAAAGTATAACTGGGTGTACTGGTTCAAATTATAGGTAGTTTTGATCGAAAGAAAGTGTGCTAATTTGGTAAGTCTATCAACGATCATCTAAATGGCATCCGACCCTCTTTCCGATCTTGGCAATCCCATGATGAAATCCATAGTTATATGCTCCCACTTCCATCTTGGAATCGCCAATGGTTTTAACATTCCCGAGGGTTATTGGTGTTTTGTCTTTACCGTTGACGTGACTTGAAATCTTGCCATAAAATTAGCTACGACTTTCTTCATTCCAGGCCACCAATAACTTTATCACAAGTCTCGATACATCTTCATGCTTTCGGTGTGTATCGAATACGAAGTTGCGTGTGTTTCTTTCGGTATTTCTTCCTTCACATCCTTCACCGAGGGAACACACAACCTCACTTTAAATCTAATTATGCCTTTATCATCTACTATAAAATCGGATTCCTCTTCAGCCTTTATGTTTTTCTTTAATTCATTCAGACTTTTCGTCCGTTTCGTCGCTCTAGTTGAATTCTTTCCGCGAGTCGACTAGACTAATAAAGCTATAAAATGCTTTCATAACCTATCAAAATTATCTCTAGTTCTAGCTTTTATAGATCTCTTACTATCGATGGCTAGATTACTCGCATCGTTGCTTATTGATTTTCTCGCTTAAAGCATCGGTAACAACATTGGCCTTTCCCGGATGGTAGTTGATTATGCAATCATAGTCTTTCACTAACTCCAACCATATTATTCACCTCATGTTTAGCTCCTTCTATGTGAAAATATACCATAAACTCTTATGATCCGTGTATATCTCACATTTTGTGCCATATAAATAATGTCTCAAGATTTTCAAGGTAAAGACTACCGTCGTTAACTCCAAATCGTACGTTGGATGATTCCATTCATATTCCTTCAATTGCTCGTGACGCATAGGCTACTATTTTTCCATTTTACATCAACATCGCTCCTAACTCATTTTTAGAAGCGTCACTATACACCATGAAGTTTTCGGTCTCGAAGGAATGGTAAGCATTTGGGCCATGACTAACCTTCGTTTTAGCTCTTGAAAGCTCTCCTCATAAGCATCCATCCATTGGAATTTAACACTCTTTTTCATCAAGTTAGTAAGAGGTTTACCTATCTCGGAGAAGCCTTTTCCAAATATTCGATAATAATCAACTAGCCCTAAGAATCTTCGTACCTCCATCACGTTCTTTAAAGTAGGTCGGTTTTGGATAGCCTTTATTTTCTTCGGATCCACTACTATACCTTCCTTCGTCACCATGTGACCTAAAAAGCTACTTGCTCTAGTCAAAATTCATATTTTTTGAATTTGACGTATAGCTGTTGCTCCATTAGTGTCTACAAAATAGCTCTTAAATGCTCTCTATGTTCCTCCTTACTTTGAGAATAAACTAGAATATCATCGATGAATACGATGATAAATTTATCTAGGAATCCCTTAAAGACTCGATTCATCAAGTCCATAAAGGCGACCGGGGCATTAGTCAACCCAAACGGCATTACTAGAAACTTATAGTGGCCGTATCTCATCCTAAACATCGTTTTCCTCACATCCTCTAATCTTACCTTCGATTGGTGATACCCCGATCGCAGTGTCTATCTTGGAAAACACCGTCGTACCTTGTAATTGATCGAATAGATCATCAATCCGAGGCATGAGGTATTTATTTTTAATCGTCACTCGATTCAATTCTCGATAATCTATGTATAGTCATAGACTATTGTGTTTCTTTTTCATGAATAATAATGGGGCTCCATAATATGAGGAACTAGGACGTATGAATCCCTTATCCAAGAAATCCTGTAGCTGCACTTTCAGCTCTTTTAACTCAACTCGGGGCCATTCTATAGGGAGTCTTAGAAATCGAGTCATGCTCGGCTCCAAGTCAATCTCAAATTCTATTTCCTCTCCGATGGTAACGTAGTTAAACTTTTTAAAAATACATCTAAATACTCATGTACGACCATTATGTCTCCCGGTTTTGACTTTTATTCCACTCGATTATTCACCACATTCGCTAGGTACCCATACATCATTTTCCTAGCATCCTTTGAGCTTTTATAGTCGAGATGACCGATACCGCTCGAAACTTTGTATCAGCTTTAAACTCTAACGATTGATTTCCAAATAAATAAAAAATTACCCTTCTACTCGGCAATTGATAGTGGCACTATGCCTCGTTAGCCAATCCATCCCTAGAATCAAATTAAAATCTTAGAGATCTAATACTATCGGATCAGCCTCTAGACTCTTATCCTCGATCCGCATTTGATACTCTTTAACTATGCTCATCGATTCCATAATTTCTCTAGAGGAAACCATTATGAGATACCCTACGACTAATATCTCGGGTTTGACGCCTAGGCTCTTTACTAATATTTTTGATATGAATGAATGTGTAACACCGTAATCAATCAAAACATAAGTAATTAAGTTAAGGATTGAGACATTATCATAAATTACTATTATATTTCCCCGATCGACCTCTTCTTGCGTCATAGTTGTATTCCCAAGCAGGTAACTTTCCTAATCTTGGTTTATGCATCCTGGGGCAATTGTAGGATACATGCCCCGGCTTGTGACATACATAACAAGTCCTTACGTCCGATTAACATTCCTCGATATGGAATCTCTCACACCTATTACATCGAGGTTGATTACTTATCATCGATCTTGATCGATTACTCGATAGTGGTCTAGGAAAACATGGTGCTGGTCTAGCGATCCATGGGTTTCCTTGACCACCACTTCAATTAAAATTTCTAAGCGAAACCCGCTTTACTAGTCCGGATGAAGAGGATCCCAATAGAAATGCTTGCCTCTTTTACTCGTAATTCCTTTGTAATCTCCTTCTAATCTTTATTTGCTATCATTGCCTTATCCACCATTTTCCGGAAGGTGTTGGTGGTCGACATACGTACCATGCTTTGTACTCTTGGGTTTAACACTATCAAGAACCGATTCTTTTTCAGATTTTCATCCTCTATAATGAATGGGACGAATCTACACCCTTGTTTAAATTTTCATACATATTTGCCCATCGATATTCCATCTTGCATTAGTGCTAAGAACTCTTGAATTTTCTTAGCTCTCACGTCTGCGGTAAACTATTTATTATAGAAGACTTCCTTATATCCTTCCTAAGTTAAAGTAGGCACATCTACCGTCATTCGTGTGCTCTCCCACCAAGTGCGAGCATCCTTGGTTAGCATAAAGATGGCACACGATACTCGCTCATTGTTGATAAATTGAAAGTATTCAAATATCACCTCCAAAGACTTAATCGATTCCTCCGCTATCATTGGGTTAACACCTTTGGAGAATTCTTAGGGATTCATTTTACAAAGCTCGCTCCACCACGTCATACCTATACTAGGGTGGCGGAGGTAGAGGTCGTTGATGCATAGCCAAAGCTATCTCATTTACTCCGTGTAGACTTCTTATTTTTGTTGCATTACTTATTGTTGTTATCGCATCAAGTCCATCATATGATTTAAAATGTCTTGTTGATTTCTATTATTATTGTTAGAGGTCCCTTCACCTCCTCGCTCGTACTTGGATCCTTTCTTGGCATGCTTTGACTTTGTACATGCCATGTTATGCTCAAGTTAGTTTTGGTATCGAAATCAATATATAATGTAAATCATCCATGTACGTGTGAGATTATATTTATATATATGGTAAGTATTTCATATAAAACAAGCACTTACAAGCACATTTACCTTCCAAAGATTTTTATGCTATATGTATGATCAAGAAGCGTTCCTATTTACATCTAAAAGGCATACGATAGGTTTCCCCTAGTAACACATCTACTCGGATCGGGTTAATATATCAAACACGATGGGGAAATGAGTACTCCACTCTCCACTAGTTGATCTCATTAACCGACATAATGTGTACTATCTCACGGGCGAGGGGTAAAGGCGGACCCCAATTATACATTATTCGGGTAAGAGTTTGCCTAACTCGTACCGATAGGAAGGCTTGGATCAAGTTTCGATAAGAAAATTGATTTATCGGACTTCCCCAAACCTCATCTAGTAACTACCGATCTCTCGATATGAGAGTCCTTCGTAAGGTCGGTCGTAAGAAATCCGGACTACGATACCGGTCAAAGAAGGCATCACCGAAAACTATTCGTTATATCGGGTCGTGTATTCGAATAACATGGGTTACTATATCCGGGTTCGGGGCCATAATGAGGTCGTTTAGCTCAGCCCAAAGTGCAACTAAGGTGGCCCGTTGACGATGTGTCTTAGCGGCACGGGGTACACGGAATAACCACAACATATACAAAAATAATATTAATAGTTATCAATATTTCCAAGATGGGACTATATGCTAATATGAAGCTATATCATGATCATACACATTCAAAGGGAAGGACTAATTACCTTCTTACTCGTTGAGTAACGTACCGGTCTTCGGGCTCATAGGACACTTAAGTTTCTACCCGGTTAACTAAACCAAAGCTTTGATACCACCTCTCTAACGCTCCCTAGCTCCCTTACCAATTACCTAAGAGACGTGGCCGGGTTCGCTACGGTTTAGGGACCAAAGCCCAAATTTACTTCCCAAATACATAGCCAATAACCAATAAAACATAAAGTATAAAAACACGTACAATAAAATTTATATGGCATTAATAATTACGGTTATAAAAATTATAAAATCTCCAAGATATCCTTTACCCATTACTAGACATCGCACTCTTTAATTACAAACAAAAGATATATATATATATATATATATATATTAGTTATCATGTCACACATGATCCCTTTTTTGGGAGGAACCGATAGCTTTATTATCAATATTATTATCGCCTATACTCGTCATGGCATGAAATAAATATAGAGTGAGTCAAAGCTTAGTAAGTAGGGTGATGCACGTGATATGCAATGATTTTCCGACTCCCCTACTTCAACTCATCAAATTTTACTTCGAGTACCCTGGATATTAGCAAATCCATTTTATTTTTATATCTTAATGATTGCTGAATCACCTATAGCTAATAATGAAATTACCCCTCGTTGTAGCCTCGGTTAGTGGAATTATCCATCACCTATCGGTATAGTCACACGGATTAGCCATACGGAATAGAGCACGCACACGGCTTTAGTGCTAATACACGTTTAATCTAGTCGATTAGCAAACCTATCCAATTAAATCTGATTCGATTGCCAAAACTCATCGTTTTTTACTCAATTTTTTTCATCAATTTAATCCATTCCCTTTATGAATATGATGCACGTGATGTTGGATTTATGACATTCAACTAATTACGGGTACCAGATCCCTTCGGATTGCAACGTACTATTTAGTTTACATGACCGTCAATTTTAAGGATTTATTATGACATGCTAAAGAGGAAACTTCTTTTTAATCTAAACTTTAACCGTAGTAGTCGAATTTAGCCTCTAATGGATCTAGGTTTTAATTTCGATTTTTCTTGAATTCTCACCTTCTAATACTTTATTTTATACCTATTAGGGTGCAAATAAACCATTACTCATGAAGTTGGGTGGTTAGATTTAAATAAATCCATATACTTTAATCCTACGAGCCCATTTAAACACATTTGAAGTAGATTTTCTTTCCTAACCCTAGTTTAGGTTGTTATAACTGAATTTTGCTCTTAATGGGCCTAGGTTATAATTTCAGCCTTTCTCTTGGATTATTACCCTTTAAAACTTCATTTTACCCTTCTTTAGGTGGGATTTAACCATTAATCATAAGGTTAGAAGGTTAGAATCCAAACCCCAAGGATATATGTTTGCTTAAGATTTCCTAGACTTTTTCTTCTTTTTCTCCTTTCTTTCCTTCCTTTCTTTTTCTCTCTTTCTTTTCTGTTTTTCTCTCCCTCTTAATGACCTTTTTTTTTTTTTGTAGGTGAGCTATAGATGTTACTAAATAAATGTCTAAGTTTCATTCTTTCCTTATATATATATACTCTATTTGCCTTTGTTACTTAGTATGCTACATGTCCTTAATTAAGTTGTTCAAGTATAAAGTAAAGGAAGGCTTTGGAAGGCAAGGTGGCTACTTGGAAGTCAAAGGTGATGAGTTATCATCAATTACGTTAAATGAAGTGCTTAGTTAGTTGCTAAAGATGGTCATCAAGCTAACTAAATCCTTAGGCTAGTTTAGCTCAAGTAACATGACATTTCTTTCCTAGAAAAATTTGGCAATTCCTCCCTAAATAATTAATCCAAGCAATTTCCTTCCTAATGATTTTCCAACATTCCCTACATTTTAAAATACCTTTCTCACTTGTATAATAGGTTCCATATATATACTAGAGAAAATGAACGGTAATTGGCTAAATCACACTGAAAATTCATCCCCTAATAAAATCACCAAAACATTAAAATGGCATATAAATCACACCCTTGCTCAATGTATTTATGTACAAATAACCTTGTACGTATATTTATATAGTTAAGGATTTTACGGGGGTTATAGATTTTGATTATGTCAACCTAACTCATACTTTTTTTATTTGAGGATTGGTATTTGTAAGGTAAGTCCTTTTTTCAATGTGGTATGAATCGTGTAATGGTTTGGTTCTTTTTTTTTCCGTATCAATATATTTTAGAAAGACCATGATTTTATTTTTTTCACGTTCCAATTTTTGTAGTGACTTCCTCTTTTTCTCTCCCTCTTTTTTTTTTTTTTCATTTTTTTAGATTGAGTTTTTATGAAGACAAGTAGTTTGGTGACATGCCTCTCAAGTCCTTATTCTGAAAATTCAATTTACCCCTAGTGTGAGGGGTGATCCTAGCTCGTGTTTCATGAAAAGAATAAAAGCTCAAAATTGGTATTTCAAATGATAAATTTTGAATTTGAGTATGATAAAATTCTGATTAAGGCCTTTCCTCATTCAATCGATAATAGTACCTAACCTAACAAGTTTTGTTTTCATGAGCCCCTTTTATTAGAATAGTATTTACATAAAACTTGCAAATTAAAACACTTGTCATGTCATTGTCATCACCGATGCCGCTAGAGCAATTTAGAATAGAGTCAAATGAAAAAGATTTTGGATTAATTTTGCTTTGGTTTCATGTTTGTCTTTTTTATTTTTTTTTACACATAACCTTTGCATGATAAGTCCCGAGTGTTGGCAAGATGTAATAGTTCCTTTTCATTAGGCGAGTCATTTCATTCATCAGTTATTGTAGACAAATTTAATGTTGAGTAATTATCTCTAAACTGAAATCTTGGTTGCTTAGTCTAGTCAAGAATAATTTTTGTCATATGCAAAATGGTCCGACCAATTTCGGAAAGCATATATAAACCAAGTTCTCTTCGAGTTCATTAGGATTTTTTTTAAGTCATATTTATCTTGTTATCTATTAAATAAAATACTGCTAAAATATCTTAATTAACTTGTATGTCATTTATAAATAATATTAATAGAGATCACAAGATGATAGAAGAGGTTTTTTTTAATGGGATTGAAGAAACATGGATATAAAAAGAAATAAAAATACAAAGCACACGTTGGCTCGAACTTTATTCTTTATTTTATGAAGAAGAAAATGACATTTCTCAAGTATAGTATTTCTTTACTACATTAGAGTTTATAGGTTTGACTATATTGTCCCCATCCATACTAGTCAAAAGAAGTGCACTTCCCGAGAATACTTTCCTTACTACATAAAGGCCTTCATAATTAGGTGACAACTTGCTTTTATTCTTTATAGGTATCGATAGAATTTTTTAAAGCACTAGATTTTCCTCACAAAATTCTCTTGGTCGGTACCTTTTTGTTGTATGTGTTGGTCACTCTTTTCTAATACTTTTGTGCATCACAAATAGTCGTCAACCTCTTTTCACGGATATTGTTCAACTGTTCATATCCGATTCGAGCCCATTCCGATTCTCCCAACTATGTCTCCATGAGTATCTTGAGAGAAGGGATTTTTACTTCTAGAGGCATCACCGTCTCCATCTCATAAACCAAAAAATATGGGGTGGCCCTTTTAGATATTCTTACGGCTTGTACGATATGCGTACAAAGCATATAAGAGCATTTCATGCCAATCTTTATATGTAACCACCATTTTCTATACAATCTTCTTGATATTCTTATTTGCGGCATCAATTGTCCCATGCATTTTAGGCCGATATGGTGTCGAGTTTATGTGCTTAATTTTTCACTATTTGTATAATTCTCGCTATCATCGTTTAAGTGAAATTCGAGTATTATCGGTAACTATGGTATCCAATGAACCATATCGACAAACCAAGTTCTTCTCTATAAATCGTAGGACCATTTTCCGAATGACATGAGCATAAGAAGCAACTTTGACCCATTTAGTGAAATATTCAATTGCCACCAAGATAAAATGATGACTATTGCTTGCTTTTAGATTAATAGGACCGATGACATCCAACCCCTACATGACGAAAGGCCAAGGGGATACCATATTATTCGGTGGAGCAAGAGGAGCATTGATTTGATTTTCGTATAGTCGACATTTATGACATATGCGGACATACTCTATATAATCATTTTTTATCGTTAACTAAAAATATCCACTTCATTGCATTTGGTGAGTCATAGTGTGGCCATTTACATGATCACACATGATTCCTTCATAGAGCTCCTTAATCATTTTCTTAGCCTTTATAGTATTCAAACATTAAAGAAGTGTCCCGTCAAGACTTCATTTATATAATACCTCATATTCTAGGTAAAAATCCATGGATAATCTTCTTAGAGCCTTTTGATCTATCTTAGAAATGCCCGATGGATACTCTCAATGTTTGATGAATATCTAGAAGCCATAGTGCCATGACTTACCATCTATTTCTTCTTCAATAAGCACAACGAGTAGGTTGGTAAATTCCTAGTCTCAATACAAATGAGTCGTATTTTGACCTTGAGATCAAGTCGAGTCATTAAAGCTAGTGTTGCCAATGCATCAACAAACTAATTTTTATCTCTCTCCGGATGAGCGAACTTAATTTCATTAAACTCTTCATCTAGTTTGGTCGGATAAACCCGATAAGGTTTCGGCTTCTTATCTTTGATTTGTCATTCTCCTTTGACTTGGTAAATTATCAACATCGAATCATCTTATACTTCAAGATTTGTGATCCCTCTTTCTATTGGATACCGTTTACCATCCGGAGAGATTAGTGATGTTCTTATACCGTTGCCTAATACATTCACTCGCCCCATCGAAGTACATAGTCTATTTTTAGCATCGAACTCCACTACTTCACTTTTAGATGCCATGATGTTCTCATCGGAAAAATCAAAGTTCAATGGTTCATAATTATTGATCGTATGGTCTATCAAATTGTTTGCGATTGCACTCTTCTTCATTAATTTTCTAGTCATGTATACGAGTATCGTATTCCGCCAATAAAACTTTCCATTTTGTGATTCTACTTAAAAGATATGACTTTTTAAAGATATGACTTTTTAAAGATATACTTAAGGGGATCTATTTTCGATATTAGTCAAGTCGTGTAGTACAACATGTACTCGTCTAAGTCGTCGGGTGCTCCACACTAGATCACAATATATCTTTTCTAATGGGCTATATCGAGACTCATAATTGGTGAATTTCTTACTCAAAATGTAGATGCTTACTCTTTTCTTCTAATATCATCATGTTGACCCGAACACGACCTATGTAGTTCAAACGGCCAAGGAAACCTCTAACTTCTCTTTCGTTATTGGATGTTGGCATTGCTTTGATGGCTTTAGCTTTGTTAAGATCCACCTTTATCCCTCTATTGCTCACCACAAATCCTAATAGTTTTCCCGATTTGACCCAAAATTTGTACTTGGCTAGATTCGACTTCAACTAGTATTTTCTTAGTCACTTAAATAACTTTCTAATTGTTTATATATGATCCTCTTCGAGATTTGTCTTAGCAATCATGTCGTCCATGTACACTATTTTTTTATGCATCATATCATGAAAGAGGGTAACCATAGCTCGTTGATAAGTCATTCTAACATTTTTTAGACTAAATGGCATGACTTTATAATAAAAGGTTCCCCATAGAGTGATGAAAACAGTCTTCTCCATGTCCTCTTTTACCATCTTGATATGGTTATACCTCGAGAAGCCATCCATAAAGGAGTAAGTGAAGTTCTTTGCGATATTTTATATAAGCATATCGATGTATTATAAGGAAAAATCATATTTGGGACTAGCTTTATTTAAGTTTTGAAAATCAACACACATCCCGATCTTCTTATTTTTCTTACCGAGTACCATAATATTTGACACCCAAGTTGGATACTTGATCACTAAGATAAATCCGACTTCAAACTCGTTTGATGACTTCTTTTTGACTTTCATAAAGACATCCAACCTCATTCTCCTCAACTTTTATTTTATTAGTTTATGATCAAGGAATATAGGGATTTTGCGTACCACTATACTAGTATCTAAACCAGGCATATCCTTATACGACCGAGCAAATACATCCGTGTACTCTTGTAGTAAGACAATCATACCCTCTCTTTCTTTTCCCGATATCATTATTCCGATTTACAGTTCTTTTTCATTTTTTTAGTGCCCACATTTATGTTTTTCGAGTGCCTCTTGATGAGGTTTTATGGCCCGTTTAGATAACTCAACAAGCTTGGTAAATTCATCCATGCCAATCAAATTCTCCTCAAAATTAGGCCAAACACGTTCGATGTAATCATTTTAAAATTTTAGAAGATCATTTTCTATATTCCTTAAAGTTGGAAAATGTGAAATTAAAAGGAATGAAAAAGAAAAAGACACGAGTGTTTAAAAAAGTTCTTGATCTCATATTGATACCATATATAGATGCTCCACACAAGTCTTTCTTGGTATCTTGAGCTAGATAACCAAGAGATTAAGATATACAAGAAAGGAAGCAATAGATTACTCAATAGTATAGGTAGGCGGAATCTCCTCTTCTTTTCAATTGTTAAGCCCCTCGCTTGATGCTTCTTCCTTGATCGGTAAGTCGATATGCAACATTTCCTCTACAGTATTGATGGTCGGTTTAACAACACCACATACCGAGGAACAATCAATATCGATTCGGGATTACTCGAATTCTTTTATCCTTGACTCCCCCTCAAGGTGATTGATGGACGGATCCACCATTTCGCCCCTAAGTTCACTATCTCTTTATTCTAGTTGATGACACGGATAGAGTAGGAAAAGATAGCTCGAATGTGTAGAATCACAATCCTTTCTTCATTAGGCTCTTGACCTTCGATTCTAACCAATCGTTTTTCTTTTTCTCAATAACCCTCGGATAATCCTTCCTAGTGGGCTTGAACCTTAGACTACAATAATGATTTGAATTAGCTTGCCTTAAAGCACTCATAACTCCCAATATTCTAGTATTGAGATCACGGTTCCATGAGAATCCATATTTCATCAAGTATTTAGTTGTCATTTTTATAGCCAAAGACATCTCCAGACTTTCTTAAAAAGTATCCTCAAGCATCAATTCCGTATTCACTATTTCAAACGCATGTAAATTATCATCTCGACTTTCTTCAACCTCAATATAAGGCACAAACATTTTTTTTATTAAAGGTAGTGTTTTTTCTACCATCACGATGAATAGTTTGCCATTAGTCATATATTTCAACATTTAGTGCAACGATAAAGTTACGATTCTAGTCGGGTGAATCCGGGGTCTTCCTAGAAGCATGTTATATGACAACTCGAATATCAATGACTTATAGAGTAACTAGGAACTAGTTGAGCCCAATATCTAAGTTGATGTCGATGTCTCCTATCACCTGTCTTGGAGACCCGTTGTAAGCTTTAGTCATCATACTACTAGGACTTATGTGTGATGTATCCATCGATAATTGATCTAAAATCAACTTGGATAAGATGTTCAAAGTAGACTCATTATCACTCAAAATTTTAGCTATCATATGTTCTTTATATTTGATTGTGATGTGTAGAGGGTTATTATGGTTTGTGCCTTCGGGACCTAGTTCATCATCGGAGAAAGACGGATAGTTAGTAGCTTAAATTCTACCTATTAAATTTCCTATGGCATTAGCAAGTGACCTCTCGAGGGACATATGCTTCACTCAAAACTTTTTATAACACTTTTCGGTGCAGTTCTAAGCTCATGATTAATGACAGCAGGGAGATCTTGATAGGTGTTTTCCTTAGTTAGTCCACCACGCTATAGTTATTTTTTGTCATCACCTTGAGAAATTCAAGTGCCTCATTATCATCTACAGTGCTTGTTTAATTCTTCGACCTTCATAAGGTCTACTATTTCCTTGCCTTTTGCCTTTCTAGACGCTTCTAACTCTTCTAGTGTGTAATAATATCCACTCGAGTAAGTTCTATTACATCATTACCCATAGATATGTTCATGATCAGATAGTTATGATTGATCGTATTGTAAGGTGGAGTTAAATGGATCTTCGAAAATGTCGAATCATTCTCGGAGGCCTATTGCTCGTTGGTTGGTATGACATAAATCATTATGATTGGTTCCTTAAGGTAAAACTATACCTATAAACTGGTCCCTCCGTGCCTCCTCTACTTGTAGAGTTTCTATAATCATCATAGTTTTTACTTCCTTATGGAACCCCTCACATTTATAAATATCATGCCCCTTCATTTGATGATATCAACAATATTGATCCCTATCACCTCCGGCTTAGCAATTCATTAGTTTTCCGAGGTAACTAGTTTATGATAGTATTGTGTATAGCTTGTCTATAGATATCTTCACTTTCTTCTCTTCTTGGTTGAACTCAATCTCTTTGAGAGTTATCATGCTAACATCATCCCCTTCGATAACATAATTTGGAAGTGGATTAGTAATGACATTTGGTGGGCTTGAATCATCAAATTTTATCTAATTATGCTTGATAAGATACCTCATTTTTCTCTTAAAAGCCAAGTAATCTTTAATGGAATGTCTAGTGATACCGTTGTGGTATTCATATTGTTCATTGGTTTTATACCATGGTGGAAAAGAAGGACGTATAGGCTCGTAGGAATAGGGACTACTTGCCCTATGTTAACTAGACGATGAAATAATTCTTTCGGAGAGAATAGAAGGGGTGGTAAGGGTTCACAATCTTCTTTATTGTAGTTGTAATTATGGGTGGATAGATTGCGTAATATTTGGTTGAAATTCGGAGGACCATGAGATGGCTCACCTGGAAGAGAAAATTGATTTTTTTTGGTAGGTGGGTATAGTGGGATGATATTGGGGTGGTGAATTTGGTTAGTAAATTGGGTAGTTTTGATTTAGTGTTGGTGATCTTATTTGGGTGGTGGAAAAGGTTATGGTTATGATATGTGTTGGATATTATGATCGAGGGTAAGACGATGGTTGTATTTGGTAATGGCTTTGATTGGTGTATTATCTCGAGTTATTCCAATGGCTTTGGGGTTTATGAGTTGCCACTCGATGGACTTCGCACCCCTTCTCTTAGTTCCTATGCTCGTCTTCTTTTCGTTCTCCTAGAGACCTTTCTAGCCTTGATAGAAATTCTAGTCTTTCCGTGATTACCACTATATCTATGAAGTTTGTTGAAGTATTGCCAATCAAATACTCAAAGTATGATACTTTAAAAGTATTTGAGAATATGGAGATTAACTCGAGTTTGAGTAATAGGGGGTGGATCTAAGCTACTACTTTGCGCCACCGTTGCACATACTCCTTGACTCTTTCTTTAGCCCCTTTTTTAATACCTTATATATCCGATCTATTCGAGCCACCTCCATGTTAAACTTGTATTGCTTAAGGAAAGCATCTGCTAGATCTTTTCACCTTTTGATTTTAGATCCTTCTAACCTTATATACCAACTCAACTTTGACCCACCTAAACTCTCATGGAAGAAGTCCATCGGTAGTTTTTCATCGAGTACAACCTCTACCATTTTGCTACGAGTAAACCCCCAAGTAGGTAATGGGACATTGGGTTTTAGTATATTTGGCAAAATTCGACACCTTGAATTTTCTCCAAATTACTACATCGAGTACTAGGCATATTTTCGAGGCCCTAACTCGGATCATAAACATCTCCTCCTTTTATCGCCCTTAGGTGCTCCTTAAGGACATTAGCTTGTCTATACCTGGACCTTCAACTACCTTGTAATCATGAGCCTCCTCACTTATAGGATCCATTGCATGCATGTTTGGCATTTATGGCACTCGTGGGTCCATCGGGTATTCTCCAATAGCGAATGAAGTTTCAACATAGAAAGCGTCTTGGTTGGTTGCATGTATGTTGGTTGGCTCGGCTTTACCGTGCAATAGAACTATATGTGATATCTCGGGTTGTGTCTATTCTCGATTTAAGCTACCTTTCCTACTTATTGCCTCTTGAAATAAGATCTTCAACTCGTGTCATTTCCTCATTTAAGAAGTTAACATCTTATTAACGCAACTAATCTTGTCTAAGCCTTTCTTCATTCTCTATTTGATGGGCCTTGAATCTAGTGTTGTGGATGCATGAAGGGGATTGAGCTTTAACGGAGCGGCTTATGTTTCACGATCTTGAAAAAAAACTCAAAAAAAAATATGTATGATGGATACATAATGTATACATGCATGATTTAAACTCGGGTTAGATACCCTTTTTATGTTTGTTGCACATTAAATCATGACAGAGTTTGTATTGAAAATGAGCTAGATCAAAGTTCAATACTCGCTAAGGAAAATAGAAACCCTACGGATACTTGAGCAACTTGGGGGATATATCTCTCCCTTGTTTCAATTGTAGCATGTACACTTACCGATGTCATGATATAATGACACTCGTAAAAGGCCATGCTTAAAAAAATCTAAAATATGGACTTCTATTACATTTTGAATTAGGACTTAAAGATATTTTTCATAATAAAAAAAAAGGTTGCAAAAGTAATCTTATTATATAGAGTATTTTCAATATAATGAAATTCGAACTTCTAGCAGGTTCTAAACGTGACTTAGAGCCATTTTTCAAAAAAAAATTACAAACATGAAAGACCCTATTACAAAACCTATTCTAAATTCAACCACAACCTTAAGCCTTTGTAGGAAATCATGCCATTTAAAAGCCTTTGGAGTCACTCGTAAAAGAGTTGAATTTTCTCATCTCCGGGATGTATACCCTCGCCTAAATCCTTCAAGTTAGTGCAACATGTGTAGGGCATAATTCTTGGCATTTTGGGCTTGCAGGTGGTATTCCATAGTCCTACTTCCCCACTCAGCCTACTTCCCTCCTTAGAACAACTCTTTCCCTTGTTATGGCTTGTATAATTGAGTCATGCTCTCCATTAGATCTAGCCAATTGTTCCTTCTTTTTTAGCTCCTCTACATGATTGGTCAAACTATGTTTTATGTCAGCTTGGTTCACAATCTATCTCCGTGTAGTAGTTTGGGACCTTCGAGGCTATACTTCTCAACCCTAAACCCATCTCTCTCCATCTCAAGCACCCACTTCCTCATCATGAAGATTAATTAACTCATCCATCGAGAAACCGTGAGTTTGGTCGCATTCTCATATTTTTCATTGACTAATCGATGATCCTTCTTTAACTCGTCTCATTAATCCCTTTGATCGTTGGAGTCGACCATGAAGCTCTTTGTTTTTCTTCTTTAGAGTGTTCATTGCATTGTATTTCATACCAAGATTCTCTTTCAACTTTTTCATCTTTTGGTCGGTTTAGCCACTTGAGCATTCGGGACTTCATTAAATATTTCATGTTAGGCATTCATCTCTTGGCCAACGTCCTCCATCATCTCAATCCTTAGTCGAGATTAGCCCTTGAATGGTGGCACACGATATCCTTTCCCCTAGTGCTTTGCCATTTAAGACACCCCGATGTGGTCCTTCCGTCTACTCTTATTTTAGGAGTGACTATTCCTCTATTTTTCTAAGTAGCCTTTGCTTCTTTCAAAAGTTTCCTAGAAAATTTCAAATCCTCATAGTACTTAGCCAAATCCATGGTTTTCGATATAAATTGCTCAAAACTCAATTTTCTCGGGAACCTATTTGGGCAATAACCGATACAACATCATGCTCCAATTAGAGGAACCTAAGGATAATAGCCATAATTAGCCAAGTAAGACTAGAAAAAACATATTGTTGCCCTACAGTGGAATTCTAACTTCTCTAAGCTAAAGAACATTTATGTCTATACTATTTCTCCCAACTCATTGAGGAGGTGTCTAGCAAATTTCTCTAGTTTAGAATGTAAGTGCCATGGCATGTGAAAGATCCTCGAGGATTTTTCGATCACTATATGGCTAACTCGTCCAAACAAACAATAGTCGAACATAGCACCTCGAATATCCATCTCCTTGCCTTAGGTAAAAATTTAAAGATGAGAGGGTTTTGTTAGGATTGTAGTGATAGGGTTGATTTTGAAGGATACTATACTATTGAACACAATTACCGCCTTAAAGTCGATCATACCTTCAATTGACGACAACGAGTACTAACCTATATATGCTCAATGCCGTATTCGAGTCTTAGGTCGTTGTTCTTATCATATAGATGTTTTATGAATTCTATTTGGAGGAGATTCCAAAACCATCCTTTCGTCCGACCCCTTTGGGTCTTTTGCTTATCGGTAATGGTCGAGTCTATTCCTATCAAACATATGAAGTGTGCTAGAGCTTGCTCGGGAGGGTTATAGAAATAGATCGCCTTTAATTTAGAAAATGCTAGCAAAGCCTCGTACTTTTCTAGTATGGGTGACATATCCATACTCCCAAAAGTAAAGCAACAAGTATTCCGCATCTCAATACCTTATCATGACTTGGAAGCACGAAATCCGAACTTTAATCTTAAGTAGTCGAGCTATATCATCATACATCTTCGAAAACCAAACCTATCGGTAGGAGTAAGCATTTTCCAACAACTAAGTAGTGGTCCTATATTGGTTTGTTTATCGATGAGTTTTGCTTTCTCATTCGGCTTCGGCACAAAGCTTGGGAGTAGACAATCTCCCTCATCCATTTGGGCTCGCTTCGATCTAATCCTAAAATCCTCAATGTCATTATTGATTTCTTCGTCATGATTTAATATGAAGGATAACTAGCAAAAATTGAAGGTTGGTTTTGAAATCATTTAAAAATGATTCATGCCTTAAATCAAGTCAACCATATTAGATAGGATCTAGCTTGTTTATGATTGGGCGAAGCTCGGTCTAGTCCCAAGTCTTTTCAAGCTTCTAAACTATCTAAATTACTAATGGGGTAATCTAGCCTCCGACCTTATATGTTAGGAGGTACGGAGAGGTTATTCCACTATTTTTTTATGCATAGGGTGAGTTTCAATCCAAATAAAAGTTCGGAAGAGCATCGGTAGACTTTCGTCATACTTGCCTCTCGAATCTCTCTATCTAAATCATAATGGGGTTCAACTCGACTCCAAAGCTTTTGCGAGATATCCTTGGTGGTGTGTACAACATTTCAAAGAAAAGCATATAACCCAGCTTCAAAATAAATTAAATATGTACAAAAATTAAAAGAAAATAAATTTAAAAAATTTAAAGACATAAAATAATACAAGAAAATAAATGACTTAAAAAATAAAAGACGTAAAATAAATGGCAAAAGTAAATAAATAAAGAAAATAAATTTACAAAGACTAAACTTATGGCCCAACTCTAAGTCCCCAAGTGGAGTCGTCATTCCGTCGACGACATCGGATGAGACTTCTAAAAAAAATCTAATTTAAGATTTATTTTTATTTACAACATTTATTTATAAAGTTTGGAGTCACCACCTAGTATTGAAGGAACTGTAAACCTAAAATGGGCACTCGATTCGGAGATTCTAAGTTGAGTTGGTTACACTCTTGGAAAGATGTTTAATTACTCAAAAATGCCTTTTTCTAAGAAAGACATCACGTCTAGTCTAGTTTAGTTCTAAATTTATCTCCTAAAGTATTTTATTTTTGCTAAATTATTTTTCGATTTGAACTCCAAGTTTCTAAGCTAAATTAAGTTTTTTATTTTTGAGCGTGGCTTCGCATTGAAGCGATCGTCGGATCCTTTTGTCGGGAGACACCTCAATTCAAATATCGGATCCACTTTTTGAGTCTTGACCTAACCGACGTGTCGGAGAACACTTGTTTATTAAAAATGATTTTTGGCCAACAACAGTCCTTATCGGATATAAGACTTTGTTAAAAGTTTTATGATTTTTTATTTTTTTATTTTCTTTTTTTAAAAAATTATTATTATTTTAATTTGATGGAAGACTTGACGAGTCCTCCACCTACTACCTACCGATCTTAATTATTAAACAAATAAATTAAAGCTATATTACTTAAGGAAATTAAAGAAAATTTAAATACTAAAGTTTAAATCATACTTAAAAAAAATTCTAAGTTAAATTAAAAAAATTACAAAATACTAAAAAAGAAAACAAATTCTAAATTAATACAAAGTAGCTAATATGCATAAACTTAAAATTAAAATCACATTAACTAAATAATTAAAGATAATTCAATACTTAGATTAATTACAAACATACATAATAAAAACACATATTTATTCTTTTTTCTTTTATTATTATTATTCTTTTTTTTTTTTTTTTGGAGAGGGGAAGGGGAGAGGCTGGATCTGTCTAGCCCTTTTTTGTTATTTCTTTGTGGGGAAGTCCAGCCTCGCCTAGAGAGTTTTTTTTTTTTTTTTTTTTAAGGGAAAGAGATGGATTGAAATCCAGCTAAGCCTTACGTGGCTTGGGTTTGTCCCAACTTATTCCCTTCATTTGATCGAACCTAAAACCAAAACAAAATTTATTTTTTCCCAAATCAATTTAGATCAAGGGCCCTCTTTTATCTTCCTTCTCACTCGATTTACTTCTCCTTCTTTTCCTTTTTTTTTCTTTTCTCCTTTCCTTCTTCTCCGTTGGATCCAACATTGGTTCGTCCCCTCCATTTCTTCGTCTCTTTCTTTTCTTTCCTTTCCTTTTCTTCTCTTCGTCTTCTCCTTTCTCACCCTCTCGAATCCGTCTCGTTCTCTCTCCCCTTGTTTTTGAATTTTGCCATCGCCATGGGCGAACCAGTAATGGTTCGTCCATGGCCACCTAAATTTCTCCCTTTTTTTTTTTTTCTCTTTCTTTCCTTTTTTTACTTCCTTAATAAAAAACACACAAATCAATTTCACAAAATTCTTCCCGAGTTTGGCCGGATCCTTGCTTTTCAATTCTTCAAAAAATTAATTTCAATTAAAGCTAATTGGCTTGATTTCTAGTGAGATCCAGCTTAATTCACACCTTAATGGACCTAATTTCTTAAAACCCCTAATTTGATTTGTTCAAAAGTTCAAAAATCCTAAAATTGAATTGAAGTCAATTCGGCTTCAATTCAGGATTTAAACTCCAATGGACTTCAATTGAGTTTAATTCATGCTTCCTAAACCTAATTTCAACTCAATTTTAAAAACCATCAATTTTCTTCAAAAACCTAATCTTGTCAACAAACCGAAATTAAAGTGAAATTAAGTAGAATTACCTAGCAGTGCTTGGTGAAGATGGATATTAAGGTAAGTTTAATCTTTCTCTTTTTTGCTACCGATTTCCTTCTTCTTTTTTTTTTTTTTTTTGATTATTTGCTTTCAATTTTGGGTCGCTTCCAAAAAAAAAAAAAAAAAAAAAAAAAAAAAAAAAACAACCTCCTTGTTTATCAATTGTGTACATATATATACATATGAATTGCTTGGTTGGTTCCTCCACTATGATGGTGAGGGATTTTCTATAGAATATGGGTATCAAATGGAGGGTTAGATTGGATAGTGTAGTCGATCGTGGCAATGGTGAGACTCGTCGGAGATGTTGTGGGCTACTAGAGGTTGGCAATGAGGGTGGCTACCTTAGGTGGGGGTGCTAGAATTGTTGACTTAGGGTTAAGAGAGCTACTAGAATTTGCAGCAATAGGGTGGTTGTGGCGCTTATTGTTGATCGAAGGGGAGAAATGTAGGGGCAAGTTGGGGCCGATAGGATGGTCGGGCAAGGGGTGAGGTTGTAAGCTTAGGAATTGCAAGTGGAGTTCAAGGCTGAAATTAGGAACCAAATTAGTACCTAGGGAAAGAGAATTGCTCGAATTGGGAACCAAAACTCGGTTCTAGGGGAAATAGGATGATCAAAATCCCGAAACTAGTTCAAGGCAGGAGTGGGCGACTAGTTGTAATCCGACCCTCGAACTTTGAGTGATTCAATTATATCCTAATTGTTGTAATTATTTTGAATTTAACGTGATTGCATCCTTGAATGTTAAATTCAAATTATTTTTGTATTTTTCTCCTCTTTTTTGTGTTTTTGTAAATTACTAATAGAAATTATAAAAATAAAATGAATAAAGAAATTAAAAAAGACTAATTAAGATAAAAATTAAAAATTAAAAATAACATAAGAGAAAACTAATAACTAACTAAACATAAGAGAAAACTAATAACTAACTAAAAATAAACCTCTTGAAATTTTTGTTATGACAAGACAAAACAGAAAAAATTGATGAATCAACAAACTCGACAAATATGCAAATAGGTGAAAATATGCAAAATCAATAAAATCGACAAATAGGCAAATAATGGCAAATAGGTGAAATGTGAGAAATGGCAAAAAAGACAATAAAAAGCAAAAATGAAAAAATTAGAAAAATCCTTAAAGTTGGCAAAAAAAGATGGCAAAATTGACAAAATAATAACAAAAAACGACAAAAGCAATAAAAACAATGAAGTTGGCAAAATCAATAAATTTGGTGAAAAATGGCAAAAAAGGAAAAATTAGAAAAATTGACAAAAATGGCAAAAACGATCCAATAACGAGGTTCGGATCGACACAACTTTGAATGTTGTGATTTTTAAGAAAAATTGACACGATGTCAAATTAATTATCACGACGTGCCACAATGGTCCAAAACGAGACTTGGATCAACGCGGCTCAAAATCATGCACAATCAAGTGAATTCAACAAAGCATATTTGATTTTAATAGTTTTATTTTTAGGAAAAAATTATCAAAAAAAAAAAAAAGAGTGAAAAATGAGGTGATAACAAATACCTCAAAAGAGTTTATTATAATTCACTTATTTTTATTTTACAATTTTCTTAATTTGACAAAAAAAATGAAAATATTAATTTTGTTATGTTTTAAAAATAGTCGGACAAAAGTGGATAAAAAACCAGATATATTTTCATTTTACTGTAAAAAATCTATTTATTTAAATTCGATAAAAAAAAAAGAGTAGAAGGACAAGATTAAAGGAAAAAAAAAAAACCAAGTTGACACATGTCACAATCTTTTGACATCAGCAGTGTAATATAATAATGTTAGCCAAAAAAAAAAATAATAATGAAAAAATGTGGTTAAAATAGAAACTAAATGTAAATGAAAGAATTTAAGCCAAGAAAAAGTTTTCAAAAAAAAAAAAAAAAACACGATAAAACAAAAGAAGGAATAAAAGGATCTCTACAAATATTGACCGATATGTAATCTTACCTAAGTTACAGGAATATTTGTTTTTGCCAGGAAGTCTGTTTTTCCCCTAGTTGGAATGAACGATGTTCTTCAAAAGCACCATGACCAAGGGAAGAACAACCAGAACCTAGTGTGAGATATTGAATGGTTTAAAGAGTCTAACTACTATTGAATTTTAAGTTATTTGAGATTTGAGTCTATGAACTTTTTTATTAATTTTGAGAATCCTTGAATTTTTATTTTTATTTTCTTAGATATAGCATATTTTTAATATTTGTCATTTATCTAAAAAATAACAATCACATAAATAATTTCATGATAAAAATCATTAAACGAGATTTATGTGGGGGCTCTTAAAAAATTTTGAGATAATTTTAGATTTATTTTTTATTTTTTCTATTTTTTATATTTTTAATGTTCAATAAATAAATAAATATTTTTTAATTTTCAAAAATTATAGAATTTTTATATAAAATGGATTGAATTTTTTCTAATGTGTGCAAAATTTTAATTCAAAATACAAATAATTGAATTTTTTAGGAAGGAATATAATAACTGAAAATCATTGAATGAACTATTTCTAAAGAAATTAAAAGTTGAGAGATCTTTAAAATCAATAAAAAAAATCAAAAGCTAATTTCAAATAACTTAAAATTTTGGACTGGTTAAATTTTTTTAACCATATTGAATTAGAATATTACTTAAACCCACGGTACAAAAAGGCAAAGCAGTAGGCCAACAATGCTGAACTGGCATTCACATCCTCAAAGAAGGTCTCACGTTGGGACCACTTCTCATCTAAACGAAAAACGAAAAGACGGGAAAGTTATGATTAAGTATAATAATATTATATGAACCTCCATTTGAGCCACAAATAAGGTCAAGGGACGACGAAAGGGGATCAGCCGATTCCGCTTCAACGAAGTAATAGAATAGAGTTTCTGTAGCCAGAGTACTGTTTAAACGAAACATTGCCGGGCTGCTCTGGCAGGCTCGTTATCCGCTCAGCACAAGAGAAAGAAGAATTGGGAAACGAACCGAATAGCCATCAGAAAAAAATAAAAAATAAAAGAAGACACACACAGGTCCACCCTAAAAAAGTCATCAGAAAGATATAGGGGAATATAATATAGATGATGATTTAAATTGGAATCGCTTAGCCACAACTCATGCAGAGGGTGAAGGCCAACATGAAGCAAAACAGAACCATATAATGTGATTGATGTAAACGAACAAGTCACACAAAAATTGCCTTTGCAGAACTCGGAACCTTTTTTCTCAAAACAAAAATGTTTCACAATTGCCCATGTGCATCAAGCCCAAGTGTGAAGTATTTACCTTGACTTTTGGGGGGAACATTCCAAAGAATGACTTCACTTGGTCGCACATCACCAGATACTCTCAGGTGCTCTGTTTCATGTTAGGAAGAAACTTGCATTAAGACACAGATTTCCTCCAAGTTGTCTCCATTTGTGCCAACATCAACTAATCCACGCACAGCCCAAAAAAAAAAAAAAAAAAAAAGGTTCCAAAGCCTAACACTTGCACCAGCACTGGTACAACTCAGGAACCCCTAACCTAGTTGAGCATGCAACAATAAATTTCCCGTTTCGGAAACACCAAAAAGTTTGCTAAAAAGAAAGCTCTTGCATACCCATGCCTGTCCTCTTTAAGTACAAGCAGCATATCGTTCCTTCAATTCTCCCTCACTAGGTAGGTACCATAGCTATTCACAAACATGGATTGATTTGTAAGTCTGAAATAACGGCAGGAAACATGTCTACTTTTGGGATTTCAGTCATCCACAACGACATAAAGAAGATCTTAGAAAAAGACACGAGAGAGAGATGATGGTGACAAAAAAGAAGTGCACTTTTAACATTTTTCTCATTCAGCTATTGAGCTATCAACCTCTTTCCGGTGCACTTACAAGATGGTCCCTTTTCTTCCTTTTATGTACAGAAACTATATATAGAGTGAAAAGGCATCAAGTGCCTTGTGTTGTGTTCAACAAGAAAAGAAAGGAAAAGAAAAATAACAAGAGCATAGAAAGTAAAACGAAATAAAAGATCTACTGCTAATCCGCTACTCAAAATGGGTGGCAACCAATGATAATATGGAGGGAAGGATGGTGTGGAGCAGGCTCACTTCTCCACAATTGCTGGACCTCCGTACAGTTCCCCTATAACAGTCAAGTCCTCAGGTTTCTCCCTCTCTTGAAGCCAAGCATAACCCTCCTCCTCCCCCTTCAGGAATTGATACTCCATCTACTGCTTTGTGTCAGACAACAAGATTATCAAATACTTATCAACTAAAATTTCAGGCAGCCAAATAATCAAGATTTCACCAAGCCAAAACATTACTTCATTACTGTTAACATTTTGAATCATAGCGAACTTTGTGAAGATGCACCATGGTACCTGAGCGATTGGCGAATGGGAAGTCAAAGTAGTATTGGCAATGCCGACCATCAGGATCAGAGTATGGAGGGCCAAGCACATCTAGGACTGCACATGCTGTTACTGCCGTAAAGCAATGCATGTTGCCTCCATCAGTAGGGAAAAGGATAGAGGTGTTGCAAGGAGCGGTGAAGTTAGAGTTGACCTTGACCTTAGCCAAACGAACATCAGGCTGCTCTGCTTCATTAACCAAAACTGTGAAGTCAGGTGCTAGTTTCTTTTCAAAGTATGGATGAGAGAAGAATGAAATTGCCAAAGTCATGCATTCTGCTAGGGTTGTCCATAATGCAAACAAGTGAGGCTCATGGTATATTGGGAGAGAGTAAGACAAGACATTACAAACTTCCAGACAGGTTATGAAAACGGCCAAGTTAACTTTGTATCTAGTGAACTGGAGCATTGCTCAAATGAGAAGCGTAATTTTTAGCATTTTTCAAAACTTTTAGGTTTTCCCAACTTAAGACCAACTTCAAATATTTACAAGGTTTTTTTTTTTTTTTCAAGCTCCACCAGCATCAGTTTACAACGGTAGATTCACATTTTTTTCCTCCAATTTTCTCATGGAATTTGCTATTTTGATCAAGTACATACCAACTTTGGCAGCATGAATTTCAGTACAAGAATCAAAACAAGTAACACTTACGCGTTGAAGGACTGACCGCAACAGATGTACTGGCAGAGACATCAGCCACCCAGTCATATGATTTTATGTGCATAGTCCCGAAGAGAAGTTTGCTAAATACAGTCATTCCAGGATGATTATGAAGTGGAATGACACCTGATGGCGGCAAGCAGAAGATCCCCATCTACGATAATTGAAAATTAGAGCGCACAAGTCAAAATACAATTCCTCAAAAATAATGTTAAAGCACCTCAAAGAAGGCTACGTACAGAGAATTTGTCACATTCATGGAGATGCAGGTATCTTATCACTGGAGCTCTCCCAGGCTCAGAAGCCTGAAAATGTGGCATTTCAGGACTGAGATCAACATCAGCAGGCTTGAAGTTATCTACAGAAGAGAAACTGAAGATTAAGAATCAAGGGAAAAGATTAACCCAAAAAAAAAAAAAAAACATATATAGCTCATTTTACTATTGCATAAGCAGAAA
The DNA here is from genome assembly GCA_963924115.1 of Dovyalis caffra. Classification (NCBI taxonomy): domain Eukaryota; kingdom Viridiplantae; phylum Streptophyta; class Magnoliopsida; order Malpighiales; family Salicaceae; genus Dovyalis; species Dovyalis caffra. The sequence continues at coordinate 2,145,649 of CAWUPB010000058.1, forward strand.
CAAAGATGTGGCACTTCTTTATTGAAATGCCCCAAAAAATACAATTTGGAATGAAAGCACGTCCATGAAGGGAATAACGGTAACAAAAGTAGGAATAGCAAACTAGAGGAAATTGAGAAGAGGTGCCATAGTTGTGCTATTCATGCTGAATTAAGCCTTCATTCAACTGTCTAAGGCTTCTCAATCCCTAAGGATTAGAAAGCTAGCGACTATGAGGCCTCAAGAGCCAAGACCAAAAAGGAAACGCTTCTACATTTCTGTTGCTTATAGTTTTTATTTAATAACTTGAATTCAACAAAAATAAAAAATCATAGAAACATGGTTATAGGCACAAATAAAAAATGCAGATATCAATGGACCTTTCTCAGATACTAAAAAATTATTAAGCCAAATCTGAATAAAGGAACAGAGTAAACAAGATAACCAGAACAGCATACAATTCACTAGAGAATGTAAAATCATGTCAAGCTCAACAACATCACAACAATAAAAACTGAGACAAACCAGGTATTACACAGCTTAATGGCCTAAAGATTTTAAATTTTTATGATAACTTAAAAAAAAGAAAAAAAAAGAAAAAAGGAAAATCGAACTCTGTATAGAACAATAAAGCTAATATTTATACATTTATAAATTCTTACCTGATTCACATCCAATAGCCAATATTGTATTACTAGCTTTCCTAATCAGAATTATCAAAAACTAAGTCTAAAACCAGCAACCCAATTTTCGAACTCTAAAAAATCAAATTTAAGGCACTTAGCAAAGGGAAACAATATCACAAAGAAACATACCCAAAACTGCTTTTAGCTTTTGGATATTATCAGGAGAAGGAACAATTCCAGCGCTACAAGAGTCAAACACTTCATTGCAGGTGTTAAACAGCTTCTGAACCGGCGATACAACCACCATCTTCTTATGGCGACGCCTCCTGCTCTTCTTTCCTTTGCTATTCGTATTGGTTTTCGAATTCAAATTTGAGTTCAGAGTCGGATTCTTATCCTTGGCCAATTCACAAACTTCTTTTACTTTCTTATTAGCCACACTCGTCTCAATCCCCATTCAGCCCACAATTCCTCTAAAGACAAGACAACAAAAATTCCTATCTAGGAATCCTCTCAAATGCCACAATTTAGCTCAAAAAAAAGGCAAAAAAGGATGGGTATAGCTTAAAACTCTAATTTCCTTTTGGTATACCAAGAAACACTTAAAAGAATGCAAAATTGAAATATGGGGATGCGAGATTTTTTAGGACAAAAAAAGAAACAGAGAGTAACAGAGTTTGTATTTATGTGTGTGTATGTATGAATATGCAGTTTTTTGTTTTTTCAAAGCATGGTACTGTTTACTAGTTGGATGATATGTGTATATGTGTTTAAGATACAAGAATAGAAAGGCAAAAGGAAAAGAGAGACGATGATGATGGAATGAAAATTGGCATCTCTGGTGATGTGAGGTGGGTGGGGAGAGGAAAATGAAGAAGATGGGTATAAAAGGGGGAGGTAGACAAGGTGGTTTTTCTAGGGTTATTTAGTTGAAAGCGAAAAACAGTTGGTTTCTTTGAGAGAGAATCAAAACCAGGGGCCATTGCGACCGTTTCCTATGGGCTGCTACTAATACCAGTTGGATTTTTTTCTTTTCCTTTAATTTATCCTAAATCTTTTTTTCTTTTCTTTTTTTTTTATTTAAATTTTGCCCATTCCTTTTCATTTTTCACATTCTTCCCCTTTTTTCTTTGAGAATGAATTGCGTAGCTTATTATTATTAGTCATGTATGAGAAATTTTATAATACACAAGAAGTAATTAGTGGCATGTATAGTAGTTACTCAATGAATTCACTTTGAAGAAAGAGATAGACATACAAAAAGAGAGAGAAAAATAGGAGAGAGAAAATAAAAAAATTAAGCGAACGTGAAATCTTCTTATCACTTTTGATGGGTATGGATGTAATTTCTCTTTTTTTATGTGTCTATCTATCTCCTCAAAATGAACCCAAAGAGTAACTACTCTATATGCCACTAGTTATTCCTTGTGTATTATAAAATTTTCCAATCATATATGAAGTTCAAAATTTTATTTTTTACTTCTGCGATTTAAATAAATAATTTTATAGCAAGAGAAATAAAGCAGAAAAAAGATTTTCATCTCACTTCAAAATAATTTATTTAAAGAACATACAAGATATTGAAAAAGTAGATGAAAAAACTAGAGTTTAATAGCTTAAATCTCAACCCAAATATTTTTTTTTCACTCATTTCATTTTATTTTTCTTTATGCCATAGTTCAATTTGGCCCTTTTTTTTTTTAGATTAAAGAGAAGGAGATCTTTAATATGAGAGAATGATTTTGTTTTATACATAAATTAAAGGGGTAATTGTTCCCTTCTGATACGCCCACATGTGGTATATGGATCTCTGATTTATGCAGAGATGAGAAAATTTATAAAAAATTGCCTTTTATAATTTGATTTCAACAATCAAATAGAGTGAGAAATTATCTCTTATATATAACTTGATTTAAACAATCAAATAGGTTTTAATTTTGTATAGAACATCCTCCGCACAATATATTTCTCACTCAACTAACTTTTTAGAATTTTTTTTTTTTAAAAAAAAATTCTTTACGATTTCCAAAGTTAGAACATATAATTAGAGTACAGAGTTTTATTTTTTTTAATTTTTCTAATAAAAGAAAAACTTTTTAGAAATTCCTAAGTTAGAAAATATATTTATAGGACAAATTTTTGTTGTTTGACTTTCCTTTTTAATTAGTGATTATGTTGCTAACAGCCGTTTATGACATTAATTTTGAAAATGTTTGGATTTGTTCGTATCTGTTACGTCTTGTTTGTTTCTAGAGGCTTAGTTATAATATTTGGATTTTTTTTTTCTGATATGAATATTTTCACATCTACACTTTAAATTGTCTACTAAAAATATGAAGAGGAATGTTTGGTTCATATCTTTGTAACAATTTGCATTAGATTGGCCAACGAATTGGTTTTATAAAAGGTAACTCGAAAACTTGCTTTTTCTTTCTTAAATCAATGTTTATGGATCCTAACGAGCCATCTTCCCACACAATATAAAACACAAGAATAATAAATAAATAAATATAAAATTGGAAGCCACTATCGAGTAATATTTAGTTTTTTTTTTTTTTTTTATAAAAATGAATTAAACATTTTTTTTAGTTTCAAAAATTAATTATTTAATCAATCTTGATCACATTTAATTCAAGAATAATTTAAACATTTTATATATAAAAACTAAAAAAAAAAAAATTGTGCTAATAAACAACTAGATTTTGCTAATAGCAATTCTTTTTAGTATTACTCAGCTCTAAAAAAAACATCTTCCTTTTTTTTTAATCAATTTTTTCATATTATTTATTTTCTTTTATTTTTTAAATAAATAAATAAATTGAAAAAGAACACACACACATTAAATCACAAATAGATTTTAAACATAAAACTAATTTATTAATTTCTAAAATTAAAAAAAAGTTGTTTAATTCATTTTGTATAAATTTCATATTAGTTAATTTCTTTTATTTTTTTAAATAAATAAATTGAAAAAGAATACGAAATGAATATACACAAGGATTAAACCACAAATAGATTTTAAACATTAAAACTAATTTATTAATTTTTAAAATTAAAAAGATCATTCATTTTGCATAAATAAAGAGATTAATTTGAAATTTACTCATCATGGGATGGATATGCATAATGCATGGGACCTATTAATGGGTTCGACTTATAGTTCAGCTCACAATCTTTATATTAAGGCAAGCCTTAGGGAATTTAGGTAAAGGTTGGTTATGGGTTGGAAAAGATTGAAATTACCCTACCATGTCCTACTTGATGTAAGTTGCATTGCATATATATGAAAGCTAAAAATCTCATCTTAACATGTTATGAGTTTATGTTTATTTGAGTTAATTCATTTTATTAGGACAATCGAGTAATTTTGGGACATAGGCCAGTCAAAAGGCCTATTTTCATACTCGAAATAAAAAGAAGAAGGTGTTCAAGAAATAACAGGCCCCTAACAACCGCAACTTATAATCACAAATTCGATGAGTCATTTGGGACATAAGCTAATCAAATGCCTATTTCCATGCTCTAAAATAAAATAAAAGAGAGAAAACGTTCAAGCAATGGTGAGCACCTAACAACCGTAGCCCGTAATCACAAAAATTTGGCAAATCCCTAACAATTATAAACCATAAATATTAAATTTGGTGAATAGTTAAAGAGATAGGTCGATCAAAAGCCTACTTCCATACTCTAAAACAAAAGAAATAATATTCAATAATTGGCGATCCCCTTACGACTATAGTCGGTAATCACAAAAACTTGGCTAGTCCTTAATGACCGTAGGTCACAAACATTAAATTTGGCGAGTCTCTAATAACTACAATCCTAAAACAGAAGATTTAGCAAGCCTCTAACAACTACAATCCTAAAACATTAGATTTGACAAGTCCCTAATGATCGTAGTTTTAAAACACAAAAATTTAATGAGTCCATGATGATTGTAGCCTTAAAACATAAAATTTGGTGAGTTCCAAATGATTGCAACCGTAAAACACAAAGATTTGAAAAGTCCCTATTGACTACATCCTTAAAACATAAAGATCAATGAGTCCCTAATGATTATAACCCTAAAACACAAGATTTGTCAAGTTACTAATGATCGTAACCCTAAACTATAAGATTTGGCAAGTCCCTAATGCTTGCAACCCTAAAACATTAGATTTCATCGGTCTTTAATGATTGTAGCCTTAAAACACGAAGATTTGTTGAGTCCTTAATGATTGCAACTCTGAAAACACGAAGATATGGTAATTCTTTAACGATTGCGAGTCCTAAAACACAAAGATTTGACGAGTCCCTAATGAAGATTTCCTTAAAAGATTAGATTTTATGAGTTTCTAATGACTACGACCTAAAAACACAAAGATTTAGCGAGTTCCTAATGTCCGTAGTCCTAAAACACAAAGATTTGATGAGTTTCTAATGATTATAGCCCAAAAACATAAAGATTTGGCAAGTATCTAATGACTACGACCAATAAACACAAAGATTTGACAAGTCCTTAATGACTATAGTCCATAAACACTAAATTTGGCTAGTCCCTAACGACTATGGTACAAAGACAACATTTAGTACCTCATTCAATTATATGTAAATACGATGTTAGCTCTCGAAGCTAACCCTAACAAATTTATTGTATTCACACAAATCACATTTAATTAATCACACCACAAAAACAAGATCATACTTAAATGCACACACGAGGGCCAATGCTCACCTTGGATAAATCTACAAAATTAAAACTCATGCCTAGTCCTCCTAGCTCCATCATGAAGTATTGAACATCGATCTTATTTTTTCTAAAAAGTATCTAAGATCTTTAAACCTTTTGAATTCAATACACAATGGTGCATCTTAATCACACTTCAAATCTCATATACATATCATAAACATTGCATACATTCATAATATCAATCCAAATGCATTTGAATTTAGCAAAAAATTAAATACGATACAAAAGTGTTAAGAACCTACCTTATTGGTCAAAATGACTAGAAAGCTTCCTTAAATGTGTCAAAAAATGCCTTTTAAGCAAAAGATAAATCTACCCCTTCTTCAACCCTCTAATGGAGACAATTATTGTTATCAATTAGAGAGAAAAAGAGTTAGTACTTCAAGTCGGAGTTCCTTCTTTTTTATTTGGGCCACTTTCTTCACTCTCCGAAGAAGACAATCAATATTGTTAGTCGGAGAGGGAAGTTAGTCGAGAAAAGTGTTATGAGGTTATTATTTTAGGGTTAGTTCGATTTCATCAACCCCAATGAAGACCGATTTAATTTCGATCGGTTGATAAAGAGAAATGATTGCCTATTATATAAAAAAGAAGGTTATTATGAAAGAATTAAAATGTCCTTAGTCTCTTGTAAAATGACCAAAATTCCCTTAGGTCAAAAAATGACAAAATTACCCCCTCAATAGACCTAAATCTTCTAGTTGTCGGTGTTCACTCTTTCGGTCGTCATTATACAAGTGAAGGGTAAGGTCGATTTGTCTAAGCCACTTCTCCTTATTGGTGGTGGTCGTATTGGCCATCGTCACCCGTAAAGGGAGATTGCCAAGCAACAACTATCTAGCTTTCTTATTTTTTTTTATTTTAGCTTTAATTCGATGATGGTGGTTGATTTTGAGGCTTGAAACTAAACTAGATGTGTCTCTAGGACTTCTTAGAGCTTTATTTTGGCGATTAGACTATCTATTTTGGCTAAAAAATAAAGAGGAAATAGAGTGTGAGTCGTGGTTCACCCAAGTCAACTTTGATGAGATTTTTCTCCTCTAACCATTCTCCATCGTCTTTACCTGGCGGGGACGAGTTGTTGAGATGCTCGCGTAAGTTTTTATGGAAGTTTAAGCCTTCAATATAACCAAAAAGTGGATAATTTATTGTCGGGTCCGCTGTGTTTAGATGATCCGATAGGTTTTAGGTTTCTTTAGGGGCTATTTGGTTTCTCTCCTTTTTATGATAGGCAACTTGTTTTTAATTGAAATATGATTCTCCCTAATCTTCACATCCTAATTTTTTCCAATCTTTTTTTTTTTATAAAAAAATTTTGTGAGTTAAAAGAAAATACAAAAAAAAAAAGAGAAAAAAAAATGAAAAAAAAAGGGTCATTTTGAAAAAAAAATTTAGATATAATTGAAGAAATTGAGTGTGAGTCGCGAGTCACCTAAGTCAACTACGATAAGATTTTTCTCCTCCAGTCGCTCTCCATTGTCTTTGTTGATAAGGAAGGGTTACCGAGATGGTGGTGCAAGTTTTTATGGAAGTTTGTGCCTTAGTATGACCAAAAAGCGGTCGATTTAGGAGAAAACTCGTTGTCAAGTTTGGTGGGCTTGGATGATCCGATAGGTTCTAAGTTTCTTTAGGGGCTATTTGGTTTCTCTCCTTCTTAGGATAGGCAACTTCTTTTTTACTGAAACATGATTCTCCCTTATGTTAACATCCTAATTTTTACCCACCTATTTTTTTTAGAAAAATTTTTTTGTGAGTTAAAAGAAAATATAAAAAGAGAGAAAAGAAAAAAAAGAGTCATTTGAAAAAAAAATATTTTTAGGTATAATTGAAGAAAATTAAAAGAATATGTCTTTATTAATTTCAATTAGGGATTGTAATTGAAATACAAGTAAATAAAATTAAATCGAAATTGAAAATTAGGAGAAAGCAAGGAAAAAAATTAGTACTTGCCCAAAATTCCTAATTTTTTTCTTAAAAATACCCAATCCCTTCGACCATTTAAATAGGACATGGATCCTAAAAAAATAAAAATAAATTTTTTTTGTCAAATAGTGCCTAAGGAACCTAGTAGACCTATCAACCCGTTTCACACAACCCGTATACCTGTCAAGCTTATTTTCCTAAATCGACCACCTTTCAACTAATATCTCCTCTAGCCACAACCACCAATTGATAGCCTACACTTAAATCCACCATTTTCGACCAACTAGAGAAGAAGGAGACGTCGAAGCTGGTTGAAATTGAGGAGAAAAGGTCGACGACTTGACTTGTTTGACAACCTAGCCAAATCTCCTAATTCTTAGAAAACCACTACTTTCCACTACCCAAGAATTGTCCCTCATCCTCTTAGAAAAAATTTATCTTCAAAATTATGGCTTGATGTTTTCGGAATAAGGCAAATCGATGATGAAACCATTTATCGACCTATTTGGGAAGATCTAACTAAATGAAATGATCAAGGCTAAATCGAACCTTCTAATCACCATAAAAATACTCCTCATGGTCATCTAAGTTGATTGATATCCTCTATTTGCTTCAATGTGTTTACGAATGTCATTGGAGAAGAAGCCCAAAAGTTCAAGTTTTGGTTATCATTGATCTCTCTCCACTTGTTGTCATGGATGACACTAGTTATACCAACTAATAGAAGAGCTCCAAGTGACATTTTCCCGACTAGCCACACACCCGAAGGAGGTTGAATGGTGGTTGTGGTTGATGTTAGTAGCTCCCGGGGTTATTGGGAGTAGTTTCATAATTTTGGCCTCTATAAGCATTTTGGTAATTTTACCCAAGAGCAATTTAGGTCATTTCAAACCTAATCAAGGAATTTTTATCATTTTACCTCTAAGGGCATTCGGATCATTTCATAATAACCTCTTTGACTCTTCAATAGGCAATTGTTCTCCTTCTCTAATTAACTAAATAATCGGTTTTCATTGAGAACAAAGAGAGTAAAACTGATTCGAAATAGATTTTTTAATAGCTTTAGCATCTTTTGACCCGTTTTGGATAATATTTTAAAAAAAATTTCAATTTGATATTATTGATTAAAATACTTTATTTTGGAATATGAAATTACCTTGATTGTGATTGATTAAAAATCTTAAATATGATGTGTCGAATATGTGATATCGATGTCTAATGCATGATTATTTAATTTTTATGTGCTTAAAAATAAGTTGTCAATGACTTCCCATCTATATGGTCGAAACTACTTATGGCTTTCAAATCATTTTGCCTACCTTTTTATTTGTCGAAAATGAATCTTTTGGTGGCTTTCCATTTATGTGGATAAATTTGCCTACGACTTTTAAATTAATTTAACTCGCTTTTTGTTTATTTGACATAAAGTTATTGGTGGCTTCCCACTTATGTGAGAAGTAGTCGGAGGTTTCAACGTCATTTTACTCGCTTTCTATTTCTAAAAAATGAAGCTGCTCGGTAACTTTCTACTTATGTAATAAAGTTGCTAGTGACTTTCAAACTAGTTATCTACTCATAGCTCAAGCAAAATAGATTGTTGGTGGCTTCTCACTTATATGGCAAATTTGTTAGTAGCTTTCTAAACTCATAATCTTAACTCGGTAGCGGCTTTCCATTTATGTGAATGCAATATCACCGACTTCTTATTCTAGTCAATAAAAGCTATCAATCTTTAAAAACTTACCTACTGATCGATATAGGCTTTTGTTCACCAAATATTAGCAAAAATTCTAATCTTTTCCACCTTTACCCTTTAAGCATAGGTACTAGTCTTGGGCCAGTCTAAACCCTAAATTACTCTACCATTCCATCCTAACTTCATAATTTCACTTAAATAAACATAGAAATATAACATAGTAAAATTGAATACTTATTTTCATATGTAAATAATACGACCTATTTTAAGTAGGACGGGATGGTAGTAATATTATATATTTCCTCTACATAACCAACTCCTTACCCATATATATATGTAGAACAGTTTGTTTAAGATTTTTTATTTTTTCTTAATTAGTTAGATGGGGACTCCTATTCCTATGCCTTCTCTATAGGCCCCAATCAATACAATTGGTGACTCTAGGGACATATACTAGGGTCAAGTTTTAAATGCATCTGTTAATGAATTTTTGGTTGTTTGTTATATTTCTATGCCTTTGTGTGTTTGAGTGTATGATTTGCCTATTTATGTGTGTTGTGAAAATATATTTATGAATATATCTATTTTTTGTGTTGTTTTTTATGTAACTCTTAGTTATTTAATTCTTAGTCCTTAGTTTTAATTTTTAAGAATGGATATGGAGTTATGCCCCTTGTAAACAATAATACACATATTATTTGTTACATACACCTATCTTTGGATTTAGGAAGGAATTACTAGTGCACGATAGATTTTGTCCAGGTAGCATTTACAAAAACTTAACTCTTTTAAAAAGCTACCACTATCATGATAGGTAACAAATGGTCTCCACCATTACCACCTTTGCGGTTAGTTAACCTCAATTCTCCTAAGCCAAAAAAAAAAACATATTTGAGACTTAGATAGATCTTACCTACTCATATAATGATTAGAATTGGACTCGTAAGATCATTTTTCTTATGTAAATTCACTAGGTAAGTCAAATGTATTGAAACCTTGACAAAACAATTTGGTCATGAATGTTTCGGATGGGTGATAAGAGGATTCAAGTCTAAATTTATTCAATGTTTAAATATCAAAGAAATTCTATGGCTTGATTAGAATATGTCAAAGGTTTTCCCCAAGAGTTGATAACTCAAGCCAAAGTAAGAATGGATAATAAAGAAAAGGTTTAACTTCAGCTAAGCCATCAAAAGGAGTTAAATGCTTTAAAAGTAGAAGTGTCTAGGTTAGGTTGTTTTAGTTTAGCAAAGTCTATGAGTCCGTACACCTACTAAGAACCTTTGAATCGAAGAATGGGTCGATCATGTGCCATTCCTAAGGCGTTCACTACTATACCAAGTTCTACTACTCAAATAACATCTTTGAGTCCACCTCTCTTTATATCCAACCAAAAGAAGTGAGCATTGCAATCTATATCGTTGTTATCATGCTTAGGGACACACCTACTAAAATGTCTCTAAATCAAAAAATGGGTCACTCACCTACCATCACTAGAGTGTTCACTACTATGCCAAGTTTTATACTTAAATGGCATCCGAGAGGCCATATCTCTTTATGTCTAACTAGAAGGCTATGAGTAGTGTAATCCTTGTTCAACTACTACGTTTGAGGGCATATACAAGTCTATTCATCCTACGATTTCGACCCAACCTTGTCATAACAAAAACCCCAAAGGTTTCAATCATTCAATGACAAACAAAGGCCATTCAAGCTGACCAATTAGTAGAACTTAGGTCGAGGGAAATATAGAAAGTTAAAGCCTCATCGACCTACTTATTAAGTGATCTCTTCAAATGCCTCATAATTATTGGTCAATTAACTCCTATGATGACTATTCTAAGACAACCTTTATTCCCTTAGTGGTATGATCCTAATGAGTCCTAAGAGTATTATAGTTGCACTATTGGTCATAATATCAAAATTGTCTAAGCTTTAAGAAGCACGCTTGCTCATTGATTGACCAACATTTGATTCTATTTAAAGGTGCTCTAGACGCTCCAAATGTGAACAATAATCATCTTTCTAACCATGCTTTTATCGAGTGGAGAAATTACCATTAAATGACATAAGGAATGACAAAAAGAAATTAGCCTTAAAAGTCTCTATGCTTGACTTGGTTGATACGATGAGTGTTGTTAATGTCGAAAAGAAATCTATTGAATCTCACACTCTTTCTCATACCAAGTATTTCTACAAGTTCCACAAAGAAATTGGACATTATATAGAATATTGTCATGAATTTCATGAAAAGGTACAAGCTTTACCGAGTCTCGGTAACTCGCATGATAGAAGAAAAGAATGAGAGATCCGAAATGGGCATGCTAATAATAGGCATTAAAAGAAAAGAAGTTGAGCCACACAAATACTAAGTGGGCAAAGCCGAGTTCACTAAAGTAATACCTCTAGGAGCTACAAATTTCCAAATTTCATCATTTAACTATGGCCTAAAATTTATGAAAATGGTAGCAAAATACTCGATAAGGCATAAACCATCACCATATGGTTTAAGAAGCTGGATCATCCAATGAGTTAGACAATGTGAAATCACAAAAGATCGATCATCATTTTAGGTTAGGTTTCAAGTCGACGAGAGGAAGATTATTTGAGAATTGAGGATTGAAAAAGGAAGGAGAAGATGGTCTATGAGGAAGGTCAAGATTCCAATGATGAAATAATTTATATCTTCCAATCTACATCCTTTTTCCAAAACCTACATATGTGATTCATATTGATGAGCCGGACTTAGTTTAGGGTCATCCTCTTTAGACATGATAGTGAACACGTTGAGGATAGTAGGAACTAGAAACAAAAATCTATATGATTAGATAAGATTAGAAGGTCTCAAAGCACCAACCCTCCCCTAGCTTACTACCAATGCATTTAAGAATGCCTTTGTTATCGACCAACTTACCCAAAAGTGCAAAAAAAAAAAAAAAAAAAAAAAAGGAAAGATGAATAACTGGTTGTGAAAAAATACCTTTTGTTTTCAAGGTGAGTAATTTCCTTATCGAAATTGTATTTCCCTTTCTAGCATTATAAGTTATGAATGCATTGTACAAAATTGCTATCATGTTTTTATATGATGTTAATTTATGAGATTGTGCAAATTTTCTTCATAAATTGCTATCTTTGCCTTTTTATCTATTTTTTTATTTTCGCTTTCACTCTATCTTTGGAAAATTCAATATGATCATATCTTGAAAACAAAAACACTAAGTGATTACTCTAAAAAAAGGGTCAACCTAACTTTGATTATAATATACATGAAATGAATGTGGGAAGAATGCTTAAAGCTTGTTAGAGAGGCATAAATGTATCTTGATGTTGTGAATGAAATCTTATATTATATTGAAGTTTTAGATTTAATTTGCGAAGTATTGTGTTTTCATAGTTTGGGTCATTTCTTTGAAAACAATTCCTATTATCTTGGCAAGATTGATTATTGATTTGAAATCAAAGATATTTATTTAAAAGTATCATTGTCATTTTATATCATCTAAATTAAAGCTGAATAAAATGGCAAACTCATTCAAAATCTTTCAATATTGATCACTTTTCAAAACATATTATGCAAATGTTAAGGGGTAGTCTTTCTTTTTTAAACCAAAAACATTCCTCTCCTATTCCCGATGAATCCTTTTAAGATAATCTTGCCTAAAACGAGTACATCATTGCCCAAGATGAAAATAAATGATTTTATGTTTAAATAATAATGAGTGGTACATATTTGGGACATGTTCCCATCTTATCCACCTTCTTCTTTATAATTCAATCATAGTTTTCAAATAAAATTAGAATATGTCAGCTCGAATAAGATCATTTTTTAGACAAAGAAAGGTATTTTTTTGGTATAGTTTTCCATAAACAAAAATTTACCATTTGTTATTCCATTTTGACCGTTAGGGATTTCTTTTAATGATAACCCTAGACTAGGATCACCCATCACACTTGAAGGTAAGTTTGAAGTTCATGAATAATCAAGGAAGTTCTCCTAGAAAAAATAAGATAACAAATGATGATGATTGTTCACAAAAAAACCTTATTGAGAAAAACCTTAAAACAACTTTGGAAGATAAATAGGAATGAAAAAAAAATTGAATTCACTAAGACAAAAGAAAGTTCTATATAGAGTGATCCCTCTCATGATTTGAAGTCGGAAAAGGTTAGAAATCCTAAAAATAAAAAGAGATGATAAGAGTGAATATGAAAGGAGAGCTGAGATTAGAAAATAAGATCAATTGGTGAGATGATAAAGTCATGGTGACATACCTAGTGTGTTTCTTTATGAGTGTTAAATGATACGAAAAGCGAAACCAATTGGTGAAAGTGACAACGTCAAGGCAACATGATTGAAGTGATTTTGATGAACAATTAAGTAATCCTATGTCTTTACACCCTCAAACACCTTTTAGGTATTTTATATGCTTTCATTCATAAATCAAAGCCGTAGCCTTTATTAAGTGCTTGTGAAAGCCCTTTATAATAAAAAAATGAATCATTGTGTTAATAAATTCTAGCATCAAATGTTTTTGAATAAAATTTAACTTATTTGTGCATCACGGACCATCATTTATGACTTTAAATCAAGAATTTTCATCAAGTAACTCGGAGCAAAAAGAAATGAATTGAGTCTCTCTAAGCAAGAATACCCATTTGAGCCAAATTTCCTTTAAAACTCTTTGAGTCTAAAAAATCCATTTTAATATGTTGCTCTCTCTATAAGTCAATTTCTAACAAATAATACTTCAAAAGAAACAATTTCTTTTCTAAACTTTTATATGATTCAAACACATGTTTGTCCTCCTATCTTAGAAAAGGATAACCTTAAAGGTCGCATCATGGCATTTACATGATATGTTTTGGCATTTGACTAAGTGAATCGGACATATTTCTAAATGAGATTACTTTATTATGAACATCTCAATGATTTCTCTTGAATAATTCAACTTGCCTTAATGAAAAATTTTCAAATAGATAGCCTAATCCATAAAAATCAAAACAAATAAACAAATTTTTTTGAGAATTTAAAAAAATCTCTAAGACAAGTTCACATAATCAAGCACAAACATCAAAACAAGAGTGACAACATGAGCAAAGACAATGAAATGTGTATGGAAAATAGATGATCACTACCAATATCTCAAAAGCATGCTATGATCGAATTGGTCGCAAAACTATATCGGTAATAAAAGATCAAGAATTTCAACTCCCCTCATATTCGAGGAATAAGCGAGAGAATTTGAGTTATGGCTAAATATTCATTAGCGTGATCATTTGAATTTTCTTCTTCTATTATTGAATTGCCCAATATAATGCGATTCATGATCTTTAATCTTAAAAAAAAACCTTTGTTTTCATAAATATGATTAGTCATTGAAAAGTAAAACTCTTCTTTGGTCTCTTACTTAATCTTCTAATTGACATGATTTATAAAATATGATAGTGTATCGAATTAACATATGATAACATGATAAGGGTCTTACATGGACTTGATCAATAAAAGTTACGCCTCTATAAAATCTGTTACAAGCTTCCTCAAGATAAACTATAAACAATTGAGATAAAAAGCCATCTTAACCATTTTAGGCTAGATTCTTGATATATGTTGGAAAATTTTTGGATATTTAAGGATAGGACTAAAAGAGAAGGCATAAAAGAATAACGATCTCCTATTTAGTCGGAGGAGGTAGTGGTCCAAGTAGCCATCCTAATCAATACAAGAATAGAGGGCATAATCGAAGTGCAATTAGACAAGATTAATTAAAGTAGCTGGCCTAGAATTTTAAACCCATTCAAGATAGACGACATATAAGTGAAGAGAAAAAAAGAGGGGAAACCTATGTTTTGGCAGTGATGACCAATGCTTCTTTAAAAACTCTTAGTTTGCTACTTGTGTTTTGCTTGTTCCTTTCAAATCAACATGATCCGTCACGTCTTTCTAAACCAATATGGTTTACCAAATCCTTTTAAATTAATGTGGTCTCGTCATGTATTTCTAAGTCATATTGGTTTATCACATCCGGTAAAAATGATCTATCACATTCTTCTAAATCAATATAGCTCGTCATGTCTTTCTAAATCAATATGGTTTGTTACATCCGTCTTATAAAAAAACAATATAGTCTATTATGTCCTTCTAAATTAATATGGTCTCGTCACATTCTTCTAAGTTATAGTGGCATGTCATGTCTTATAAAAAAATATGATTTATCATGTCTTTTCAAATCGAGTGTGATCCGTCACATCATTCCTAATCAATGTAGTCTATCATGTCCTTCTAAACCAATGAGGTCTGTCATGTCTTTTTAAGTCAATGTGGTTTATCACATCCTTTTAAGTCATAATAGTTTGTCATGCCTTATAAAAAAAGGTCTATCATGTGTTTCTAAATTAATGTGGTATGTCATGTTCTTCTAAGTCAATATGGTCCGTCACATCCTTCTAAATCATAGTGGCTTGTCACATCGTGTAAAAAAAATGGCCTATCATGTCATTATAAATTAATGTGATCTATCACATCCTTCTAAGTGAATGTGATATGTCAAGTCCTTCTAAGTCAATATTATTTATCACGTTGTTCTAAGTCATAATGGTTTGTCACATATTGTCATAAAATATGCTTTGTTACATCTTTCTAAACCAATGTAGTCTATCACATCCTTCTAAATCAATGTGGCTTGTCATGTGCTTTTAAATCTAAATGGTACTGTTACATTTTTCTAAGTTAGAGTGGTTTGTCCTTTCTTGTCTAAAATACGATCACTTATGTCTTTCTAAATCAATATGGTCTATCTTATCCTTCTAAGTCAAAGTAGTCTATTATGTCTTATAAAAATAATGATATGTCATGTCATTTTAAATCAATATGATTTTTTATAACCTTTTAAATTAATATGATTTGTCATGTTCTTCTAAATTAATATGATCTATCACGTCCTTATAAGTTAATATGTCATCTCATGGCATTCTAAGTTAATATGGTCTATGTTGTCCTAGTAAATCAATATGATTTGTTACGTCCTTTTAAGTCGAGTGGTCTATCACATCTTATGAAATCGAGTGGGCTATCACCTCTTGTAAAGTCGATCTGGTCCGTTACATCCTACAAAATTAAAGTGGGCTATCACGTTTTGTAGAGTTAGAGTGGTATGTTATATCCTACCAAATCAAAGTGATCCGTCATGTCTTATAGAGTTAAAATGGTTTATCATGTCTTGCTAAATCAAAGTGGGGTCTATCACATTTGTAGAGTTAAAGTGGTGTGTTATGTTCGGCTAAATTAGAGTGGTCTATTACGTCTTATAGAGTTAGAGTGATTTGTCACATCCTACCAAATTAGAGAAGTCTATCACGTCTTGCTAAATTAGAGTGGTCCTGTAACGCCCCCGCCCTGATCATATTTCTACTACCCAAGTAGGTGTCTGGACGAAGCGCGTTACGTTGACATACCCTAAACTCTAAGTAGTTTTCTTATGATATTCTTAGGACTTTAACAAGTACATTACGTATATAACTCCTTAAGATAAAATTTATATAACATAATTAAATACATTAATAAAACATTACAGATGATATTCAATTTCTCACGAACTCCATACCCTAAATTTCCGGACAAAATAAAAACTAATAAATAGTGCCTCACATGAGCCGGTTAGGAGGAGCCAGCCGCATCCGTACCAACTCGTCCTTTTTCTCGTCAAGACATAAAAAAATAACAACAGGGTGAGCCGAAGCTCGGTAAGCGAGGTGATGCACGTGATATGCAATGTTGTTTTGACTTCCCACCATACTCATAAATTTTAATCTCGGGTACCCCGGATATTAGCCGATCTACTCTATTTATCATCCGGGTGGTCCGCGGATCGCCTTCTGCTACAACGGAATTATCCCTCGTTGTAACTACCGTTAGCGAGAATCCATCGTCTAACGAGTAAGCACACGATTTGATTTCATCCGGATGATCCTCGGATCATCTTCTCGCTACAACGGAATTATCCCTCATTGTAACTACTATTAGCGAAAATCGATTGTCTAATAGTGCGGGCACATCCTAGAGTACTTGGACTACTAATACCCATTTATTCCAGTTAGGTTATCAAACCTAGATGTATAAACCATTTTCAATCAATTGACTTGTCTTAAACCACCCACTATGCAAATGATGCACGTGATGACATATTTAATCACATTCAACCAAATTCGGGTACCAACCCTTCATTCTCATGCCATACTCATGGTCCAATCCACACTCGAAATTTATTCATTTCTCACATACCAATCCCAATACCCATAGCGGGAACACAATCTCCGCTCATTAATATTGTTCATTAGTTTCATTAATATTTAAAAGAAGGTCCAAGTCCATTTACTTTAATTCGAGCCCATTAAATTTATCCTAGGCCTATTGACTCTATTTAATTCTATTTTATTTAGTCCAAGCTCATTTAGTTTATTCCAAACCTATTAATTTTGTCCAAGTCTATTTTTTTTGTTTTAGGGTTTATTACCGGGCAACTCCTAATCGAGTAAATAATTTTCTAATTTCAAAAAATAATTAAATCTTACTTATTTTATTTTAGATACTACACATATTTATTTATAACATATCCAAAAATTAGGTCTAAATACCAATTAAAAAATTAATTATAAATTTTTGAAACTTAGGGAGCAATCTGCCTAATAGTGGTTTATCTAGAGCTATCCATACTAAATCGGGTATAACTCCTTGTACACGAATCCAATGACCAAGAAATTTTAAAGGGAGTTAGTTTAAACATAGATGAACAACTTTTATGCTTTACGTTTCACCTAGAAATAGATC
The DNA here is from genome assembly GCA_963924115.1 of Dovyalis caffra. Taxonomy (NCBI): domain Eukaryota; kingdom Viridiplantae; phylum Streptophyta; class Magnoliopsida; order Malpighiales; family Salicaceae; genus Dovyalis; species Dovyalis caffra. Next base: position 2,163,426 of record CAWUPB010000058.1, read on the forward strand.
TAAAATCCTTGAATGTACACCCCAAAATTCGGACAGAATAGACTCCTTATTAACACTAATTTATTAGTTCATTCCAATCCAACTTTAAACATGTTTTAGTTCACTTAAATTTGGTCCAAGTTCAATCCAACCCATCACCACATACTTGGAAATTTTCAAAGCAACATAAACATCATAAATCATCACAACAAGGCATCCATACATAGATTTATTCTAAGCATCAAGCATATAACCATTGAAAATTATTACAACCCATGAAATAAACACTAACAAAATAACTTAAAAAAAATAATTTAAGACATTAATCAACCAAAATAAATGAAACCTACTTACCTCTTTTAAGTTTGATTAGAATTTCTTTAGCTCTTTTTCTTTCCTTTTTCCCTTTTCTTTCTCTTTTCTTTCTTTCTCTCTTTTTGCTGTTTTTCTCTCTTCAATTTGGCTTCTCTTTTGAATTCGGATGGCTACGATTTTTGACCTAAAACTGGCAGCCATTTAACCCTCTCTTTCCCTTATATACTCACCTTTTATCCTCACATTTATTTATATCATAAGTGTTAAAATTTAATTAGGCCAAATGTAAAGTGGAGGAAGCTTGGAAGGCAAAGCTGGCATGTTTTGGAAGTCAAAGGTGATGATTTGGCTTCTAAGCATTTAATTCAAGTGTTTAGGTGGCTAAAGAAAAGTTAGGATAAATAAAAAAACATTAGTAAGCTGGGTTAATGTAATTAGACAAATTTCTTTCATCAATAATTCAGAAATTCCATTTTTAAAATTCGGAATTTCTTTTCCCCCAAAATTCCAGCAGTGTTTCCTCCTAACCCATCTATACTAAAATGTGCATAACTCTTTCTATATGTATCCAACATTTATGAAATTTTATATAGAGCTAGCAAACACATAGAAAAACAACGTTTATTCTTTACGTTTTTCTCAAAAATCATTCTAACAGCATCAAATAAATCTCATAAGATTCAGGCGATTCTTCTCTCAAAATTCCAGCAGAATGCATTTCAAAACAACCCTCACTATAATTGGTATAAATCTTAATGTATAAGTCCCAATATTATAACATTTTATACAGGAATATTAAACACATAGATGAACAACTTTCATTCTTTAAGGTTGACCCAAAAATGACTCTAAAGTTCTCAAATAATTCACACACAAATCAGGCGAGAATATAGTCCTTAAAACAATCGATTTTGCATATTTGATTTCTTTAATAATTAAACCATTAATCTTAAGCACAATAACTTTAATTTAACATAAATCACATATTTCAAGCATTAATTTCTCATGATGAAATGAGAATTATACTTACTCTTAATATACATATATATAGAATTATTCTAATACACGTCGCATTATGGATAAAGGTTTTTACGGGGGTTACGGAGTCCATCACATCTTGCTAAATTATAGTGGTCTATCATATATTATAAAGTCAAAGTGGTTTATCAGGTCCTACCAAATTAAAAGGATTTTTCACATCTTGTAGAGTCAAAGTGGTTTATCATGTCTAAAGAAATCGAGTGGTCTATCACATCTTATAGAGTTAGAGTGATCTATCATTTTTTGTTAAATCGAGTGGTCTATCACATCTTGTAAAATTAGAGCTGTTTGTCACATCTTGTCAAATTAGAGTGGCTTGTCACGTTTTATAGGGTTAGTGTGATCTGCCATATTCTACTAAATGAGAATAGTCTATCATGTCTCGTAGGGTCGAATGATTTGTCACATCTTACCAAATCGGATAGGTCTATCATGTCTTATAGATTTAGAGTGGTTTATCACGTCCTATCAAATCAAAATGGTCTATCGGATTTTACAGAGTTAGAGTGGTCTATGATATCCTACTACATTAAAGTGGCATGTCACGTTTTATAGGGTTAGATGGTCTATCGGATTTAACTAAATAAAAGTAGTTTATCATATATTATAGAGTTAGTGGTCTATTTCATCCTACTAAATCAAAATGGTCTATAAGGTCTTATAAAATTAGAGTGGCCTCTCATATTCGCCAAATCGGAATGGTTTGTCACGTTTTGTAGAGTCGAATGGTCCGTCACATCTTTATAGAGTTAAAGTACTTTGTCTCATCTTACCAAATTAGAGTGCTATGTCATGTCTTTCTAAATCAATATGGCATGTCGTATATCTTTAAACCATGTCAATATATATCTCTTTAAACCATGTCGGCATGCACTAATTTCAAGTCATATCGGTATGCATCCATTTCAAACCATGATAACATTCATCAATTTTAAGCCATGTCAACATGCATCTTCTTTTCATCCAATCACGTGTCTTTACTTTAATTTTTATGATTGAATAGTTGATTATCATTTGAATTTAATTATTATCTATTTTAATTGTCTACTTGCTTGTGCTTTATATGTTTCATTTTTGTTTTGATTTTTTTCTAAGCTTACTATGCAAAGCTAAAGAAAATTATTTTTCAATGTTTGTACGTCATAAGCATTTTATAGAGGGGGCAACTATTAACACCTTAGGTTTTACTCACCTTTTAAAAAAAATGATTTAAAAGAAAATTAAAAAAAAGAAAAGAAAAAAAGAGTCATTTGAAAAAAAAATTAATTTTTAGGTACAATTGAAGAACATTAAAGGAATTGATCTTGATTAATTTTAATTAAAGGGCGTAATTGAAATACAAACAAATAAAATTAGATCGAAATAAAAAATTAGGAGAAAGCAAGGATCAAAATTAATGTTTACTCGAAACTCTAATTTCTTCACTATAAATACGCAACCCCTTCAACCATTTAAATAGAACACATATCCCAAAAAAGAAAAACTCTAAAAAAGTGAAAAATTATGCCAAACGACCCCTAAGGAATCTAGCATACCCATCAACTCGTTTCACACAACTTGTATACCCATTGAGCTTCTTTTTCTAAATCAATCACCTTTTAGCTAATATCTCTTTCAGCCACCACCACTCATTGATAGCCCATACCTAAATCTATTACTCTTGACTAGTTGAAGAAGAAGAAGATGTTAGACTAGTCAAAATTAAAGAGAGAAAGTCAACGACTAGACCTATTTAACAATCTAGTTAAATCTCCCAATTTCGACCAAACCACTAGCTACCAATACCATATAACGATCCCCCATCCTTTTAGAAGAAGTTTCTTCCAAAAGTCATAACTCAATGTCCTTATAATAGGTCAAATCGATGACAAAACCATTTATCGACTCGTTAGTGAAGATTTAGATAATTGGTTAATTAGGGCCAAATCAAACCTCTTAACCACCATAGAAATACTCATCATGATCTTTTGAGTTTATTGGTGTCTCTCTTTGATTTGTCTTGGTCGAGAACATCATCGAAGAAAAACCTAAAAGTTCTAGTTTCAACCATCATCGACCTCTCTCCATTGATCATTGTGGCTAACACTACCTATACCAACAAATAGAGGAGCTCTAAAAGACTCTTCCTCGACCATGCATATGCCTAAAAGTGGTCATGGCTAGTGGTAGTAGTGTTAGTGTAGGTGCCCAAGATCCAACCTTGTTTGGATGAGTTTGACTTATTATATTATTGCATTATTTATATTATTTAGAATAAAATAAATTATTTTATTAATTCTTATATTATTTATTTATTTATTTAGTAGAATTAGATATAAATCCTTATGATATGTATTTGTATTAGTGGTTGATCGAAAGATGTGAGACAAAAACTAATTCATATAAATGATATCATTAAATGTCCTAACTTATAGCATTATAAAAAATGTACATTGACTTCATACAGTTAGACTTATGAGTGTTATGCTCATATTATACTCATACTATATGATAGTAGTAGGAGATCTCACACCTATTGACATGATGATGCCAAAGCAAGTACTTAGGTGATTTATGCTAGAGAACATATCATTAGACTTGACTCACCATAATAACCTATTTGGTTTAGTCTATAGGAATCTCATACAAGATAGGTATATCTAGTCTTTAGACTTGAAGTCATCACGCTTATCTTATTAGAAGATTTTTTTCTTTGACACTCATTTTGATGGACCTAATAAAAGGTTACATGTGAAAAATTTATTGGGTATATCAAGAATCTAATGGAGGTAAGTGGATGACTAAGATAGGATATGTCATTCCTTATATGCTAAAGGAGATAACCATGCAATTACCTTTCATGAGCATGGTTAACATATAATTCAATCTTCATGTCAACTTATCATAATCTGATCTCAAGCTTGGTTATTAGTTTTGTTCGATTATGATCACATAAGTTTTTTTTTATTCCCAAATGTCTTAGTTCTTAGAGTAAACTAACTACACTTTATTAGTGTACTCCTATTGTGATCACATATTTCTTGAGTAGACATACATTGAAGTGAAATGAAATAACTCATTTAGTTTACAAGGAATGAAATGTCATATCATTCACCTACCTTTATTAGATTCCTAGTGTACCTAACGGGTCACCCACATGCAACCCTTTACTAGATCTATCAAAATGAGGGTCAAAGTATACAAATCCTTTAATGAGATAATCATGATGACTTCAAGTCTAAAGATCAATTGTATCCATGTTGTATGAAATGCTTATAGACTAAAGCAAATGGGTTCTCATGGTGAGTCGAGTTCGGTGATATTTTCTCTAACATAAATCACATAAAATGCTTGTTTTGACATCATTATGTTAATAGGTGTGAGATATCTTTGTGCTATCATATAGCTTGAGCATAACACTCATAAATCTAACAATATATAGTCAATGTCTATTCTTGACCATACTATGATTGGAGAAATTTAATGATATTATTTATATGCATTAGTGTTTTTTTTACATCTTTCGATCAATCACTAATACAAATGCATATCATATGGAATTCTATTTAATTTTATTCAATGAATAAATGTAAATGAAAAGAATTAATAGAAAAACTTCTTTTATTATAAATAATGTAATAATGTAATAAGTCAAACCCATCTAAACAAGGTTAGATCTTTGGCACCTATACTAACACCTAACCCTAGCATGCCACTTTTTCTTCTCTCTTTTTGGGTTGTCATAATGATTATCCTAATTAGATTTTTTTATAGAAAATACTAAAAAATTCAAAAAAGGTGGAGCTAGCACTTTACCAATTTTGAGTGTTCTTTTGTGGGTGCTTGGATTGTTTAGATTATTGATAGAGGTTGGATAATTGGATGGCTCTTTTCGCGAAGGTTTAAATCTATTCTCTAAGAGTTAATTCTTAGTTAAAGCTTTAATTCATGAATATAGGGTTAGTTGATTCAACGACTTGATATTGAGCCCTTTAGATAGAGGAAATTTTTATTTTATTTCGTACCTCTACGGAATGCATGATCCATCAATTGGTATTAGAGCTTTCATTGAATGTTTGATTATATTTTTTGTTAATTATGATTAACTTTTTGAATTAGCTATTCTTGATTATAAATTTGGTGTTTTTGGTATTTTATATGAATTTAAAAATGAAATTTGGGTTAAAATTTAGTAGAGGTGAGCGAGGTTGACATTAGACATTGATGCTCGCACATATGAACACCCCTCGTCGGTCATACGTCGGGCTCACAATAGGCCGGGCTAGTCACGTGCTAGGTGCGAGCGAGGCCATATGCTAGGCGCTCGTACCCATGTTCTAGGCCAGCGCATACGCGAGGCCACAAACTAGGCACTCACTCCCCATGCCGCCGGCCATGGGCTAGCACGCCCAAGCATGCAAAGCTAAAGTATTGGGCATTGAAACCCGTAGGCCTTTGAGGGTAAAAAAATCCTATTGGCAAAGGCTCAAAAAGTCTTAAAATTAAAATTTAGAGAAATTTTGATAAATTTATAAAATGACCAAAACATAGATTTATAATTACGATTTGAATGAAATGTATTTCATTACTATACCATGTATCAATGTGATTAAAACATGGGTGAATGGTATGGATGAGTCGACCTAGTTTGTGGGATTGAATATTTATAATTTTTAGATATATAGGGCATGTGCGTCCTACCTTCTTTATTACTCTATTGTATTTCTCTTCTTATCTTACTCTCCTTAAATGTAAATCAAGATTTTTTATTTAAATAAATATAAAAATAGAAGTTAGAAATTATAACGGATGCAAGGAGAAGAAGTTAAGAAGTGAAAACAAATTTCGAAGAATTCATAATAATTTTTCACCTAGGTATTTGACCCACTAGTCTCCTTATGGCTTGAGGAGGCTAATATTAGAGATCCATTATCATTCATCGGTCTTTGTGTCATGCATGAGATGTATGTATTCTATATTATGCGATTAATATTAGTATACATGTTAGGACTAATAAGATTGTTGACTAGTATGCATGCTAGGATGAGACCTATAAAATTAAAACCCTTCAAATTAATTATTAAGTTAATAGCCTTACAATGTTATGAGGAGAAAACTCTTTTAGTTATTGTTAGCTTGTTGAGATAACTCTTCTTTCTGAGGGAAACAAATCATGAGTCATCCGATGTTGTTGAATGTTGGGTCTAACTTAAAATGAATTATTGAGTTTATTAAGATAACTCAAGGTCTAATAAACATGTAGAAAAAGATTGATATTCACATAAGATGTGATATGATATGAAATTGTTATGCTAATGAGATTAGGAATTACATTGGATGTAATTGGTAAAGAGCTAGCTACCTAATCCTTCATGAATGACTTGTTAAGATAACTCAAGGTTAATGCATGTTAGGAGAGGATCCTAACCCATCGAGGAAGTCGGATAGAAAAGTTTTCTCGAGTCTTATATATAAAGGTCATAGAACTTGAAGAAAATAGTAGGAGCGAACATAGATTTTATTTCTTTATTTATACTTTGTTTTACTTTATGTAATTTAATTAATCAAACTATATATTTTTTTTTATTTTATCATATTACATAGTATGATCTGGTAACACATCGATACAATCGATCATTAATGAAAGTAATGCCTTTAATGGCATGAACTTCCTCAATTGAAAAATGAATCTAAGGATAGTCCTCCAACATGAGAAATTCTCAATATGATAGAGAAACTTCTCCCAGTCGAGCCTCCTTAAGATCAAATTGAAGCTCATGTAGCGTGGATCAAACATAGAGATTATGTGATCTCTGTTTAAAGTATCATGCTTGCTGCTATGACGCTAGAGCATAGGCACCAACATAAAGGCACACATGCCTTTGAGATCATAGCAAAACTTAAAAGCTTATTATAAGAGAATACTAGGTATGAGTGCTATGAGATAGCGAGAAAGCTCTTTAGAGCTAGAATGGATGAGAGATCCAACATTGAAAAACATGTCACCGAAATGAAAGGTTATGTCAATAGGCTAGCCGAGCTTGAAATTGGAATGGATGTTGAATTATCCATTGACCTAGTATTACAATCATTGCCATTAGGAAGCTCAACTCGAAATTAATAAGAAGAACAAGAGTTCTATACTTCTTGTTTATAAGGGAAAAGGTGTGGTTAAGGGGAAGAAGAAGCCTAAGAAGAAGAAGTCTTCAATCGTGTTTATTGAAGGGGTGAAAAATACCGAGGCTTAGAATAGCCTAAAGAATGCGGTCCGCCTTCATTGCAACAAGAAAGGGCATCAAAAGGGTCATTGTAAGAAGTACCTAGAAGTGGTGAAGAAGAAGAGTTTTATGACCACCTCACGTATTTATATTATTAAAGCTAATTTTCTTATTTCTAAATTTCACCTTATGGGTATATGATACTATATGTGGTGCTCATATTTTTGAAATGTGTATGAGTTTAGAAAAGGAAGAAAGATAGCTTCAAGGGAGATGACCTACACGATAATAATAGATCAAGAGTTAAACTGTTAATTGTAGGCATTTATGAGTTAGCACTACCATATGGGCATATGCTAAGAATCAATTATTATTATTTTAGTGGAGACTAAAGATGTTATTTTCATTTTTTTCAACATGTTTTTTATTTTAAGAATAATGGTTATTTTTAAAGATGAGTTTTTATATGGAAATATCTTGAAAATAATTATATGTTTTAAATATAACACCTATATATATAACATAGATGCTAAAAGACTTAAATGATCTAAATAATGTACACATATGGCATTGTCAACTTAGCCATATAAACAAGAATTTAATATTCAATCTACTTATAGATGGATATCTAGAATCATTTGATGATTTCTAAAGAATCTTGTTTACTAAGCAAAGAGATATGAATCCTCTTTTAGTAGAAAAGGGAGAAAGAGTTGCTAATTAATAAGGCCCGACACATAGAGATGTATGTGAGCCATGTTCACCTAAGTAAGTGAAGGACAAGATTATTTCATAACCTTTAGTGATAATAGATCATACTTGGTTATGTAAATGAGACACAAATTTGAATCATTTGAAAACTTTAAAGAATTTAGATTCAAATTCAAGAAATAAACTAGCAAAAGTATCAAGGCATTATGATTAGATCAAGGTGATGAATACTTAAACACTAGAATTTTAGATCACGTAAAAGAGAATGAGATTCTCTATGGACATCATATGTTAGACATCATCTGGTCTAGGGTAAGTCTAATTAATATCCCTATATTATTTTGGGATAGTCACTCCTTATTACAATCTTTATTTAAATAGAGTTCCAATTAAGTCTATTTGGTTAAACTACATGTGAGATGTGGAAAGAAAAGAAGATGAATTTATCTTTCCTATTAAAAATATGTCAAAGGGTTTGACAAAGAAAAGTAATGCCTAAATCAACAAAGTGTAAATATATGAGATAGTCAAAAGAAACAAATGGATATTGTTTTCCTAACACTAGAACAAAGTGTTGTTCATAACTAGTCATGCAACTCTCATTAGAAAGGAATTTATGGATGCTAAAAATAGTGAGAGAAAATTAAAATTCAATGAGATTAGAGTAGATGCATAAATTAACACTCCAAGGAATGAAACCCTCGGTAGATAGGTTACAAGATGTTGTAACTATCCATAAATAAAACACAAGAGCTTCATAAGTCTTAAAGGAACTCATCAAAAGATAAAAGGGTATGATCTTCTAGTCTTAACACATGGTGATGTGTGCCCTAAAAGGGATGAAAATGTTGACACTTATGAAAAGACAATATTAAACATTGACTCCTAGAAATAGCAAATGAAAAGGATGTATCGATGACATACCCCGATGGTTCTAAAGAACATGTAAATAAGATTTATAAATACAAAGGTCCATTTATGGACATTAAACATGCCTCTAAGAATTATAGTTAATGCTTTAATGAAACAATCAAGGGGTTTGATTTTTCCCACAAATAAAGATGAACCTTGTGTATATAAAAGGTTAGTGGGAGCCTACTAATCATGGTTATTCTATAAAAAAATTAAACAAACTACTTCTTGATTTAAACTTTATCATGTTGTAATCTATAATAGATTAGATATCTAAAAATAATTTCCCCAAGTATGACATGGAGGGCAGCCTATATTTTAAGAGTCAAGATCTATAAAGATAGATCACTTAGAATGTGAGGGGTCTTTTAAGACAGATACATTGACATGATACTAAAAGGTTTAGTTTTGAAAGAGTCAAAGAAATGACTTCTTCCAATGTCATAAAGCTTGATGGCTAATTATAAAGGATCCATGATGCAAGGTAAGGAACCAAGGTCTCATCAATAGTCCAAGTATGTACTACATCGCTACTACTTGATTATAGAGATAAACATTCATGATGATATAATGATAGAAAAGGTCCACACCGATGATAACATAGCTGATCCTTTGACTAAACATTTATAACAACCGTAACGTGAGACCTTTACTTGAGCGTCGAGCTTAATGGATATGGCTGGTTGGCTCTAGTGTAAATGGGAGATTGTTAATGTAGGTGTCCAAGATTTAACATTGTTTGACAAGTTTGAGTTATATATTATTGCATTTTTTATATTACTTATAATAAAAAAATCTTTTTACTAATTCTTATGTTTTATGTTTATTTATTCAGTACAATTAGATGAAGTCCCTATGATATGTATTTGTATTGGTGGTTGATAGAAAAATATGAGATAAAAACTAATGCACATAAATGATCTCATTAAATGTCCCAAGTTATAGCATTATCAAGAATGGACATTGACTACATACGGTTAGACTTGTGAGTGTTATGCTCATACAATATGAGAGCAATAGAAGATCTCACACCTATTGGCTTGATAATGCTAAAGCTAGTACTTAGGTGATTTATGTTAGAGAACATATCACTGGACTTGACTCCCCACAAGAACTCATTTAGTTTAGTCTATGGGAATCTCATACGAGATAGGTACAATAGGTCCTTAGACTTGAAGTCATCATAGTTATCTCATTGAAGGATTTATGTACTTTGACACTCGTTTTAATGGACCCAATAAAGGGTTGCACATGGGCAATTTGTTAGGTACACTAGGAATCTATAGAGGTAGGTGAATGACTAAAATGGAATATGTTATTCCTAGTACGTTAAAGGAGTTATTACATTGCACTTCAATGAATGTCTACTTAAGAAATTTATGACTACGGTAGGAGTACACCAATAGAGCATGGTTGGTTTACTCTAAGAGTAAAGATATTTAGGAATCAAAGGAAACTTTTATGATTGGGATCGAATAAGACTAATAACTAAGTTCAATATCACATTATGATAAGTTGACATAAAGAATAAATTGTATGGTAAACATGCTCGTGAAAGGTAATTATGGATTAATTAATCCTCCTAAAAAATTAGGTAGTCATGATGCCTTGCTAAAGGTCAATCTTGACTTATGTATCAAGAGATAAAGGATATGTCTTTTATTATTGATACATTACCAACATATCTTGGAATCTATTGAGTCACACGCATAAGTTTAAGCATTCACATTATTAAAGAAAAGTAAAGATGTTGAGAAAAGTTTTCAATTTTGAAAGTTTCCTATTTTGGAAAAAGTTTTCGAAAATGGAAAGTTTTCTATTTTAGAAATCAATTTTCTAATTTGAAAGTTTATTCCAAATTTGGAATGTATAACCTAAAATGAAAATTAGGTTCCTAATTTAGGTTTAAGGATATTTTGTGAAATTGTTTCCTAACGTGGGCATTCTAAAATTATCTAACTTATTTTATTTAGATAGTCCAAATTAATTAATTGGGCCAAAACAGTTTTGGGCTTATCAATTTAATTAAAAGCCTAAAAGATATTTTGGTGGGAGGATAAATATGAACCTTATTGGATAAGGATGAATGTTTTAAAGATAAAGATAAAAAAGCCCACATGTAAAATAACTCCTAATTCTTGAAGGATTTTGAAGTAACAACCAAGAGTCTAATTAGGACTAGTTGTTGCCCCTCCTTGTCCTTAGATGGCAAGAAATCCTCTCCCATATATATATTAGGGCACATGGCTAAAAAAAAAAGGAGAAAATTACTCTCTTTAACCTTAGCATGCTACTTTTTCTTCTATCTCTTTGGGTTGCAATAATTACCCCGATTAGATTTTTATAAGAAACACTAAACTAGTCCACCTTACTAATTTTGACTGCTTCTTTTATGGGTACTTGCATGGATTATCGATAGAGATCATACACTTGGATGGTTTTTTTTTTTTTTTTGCAAAGGTTTAAATCTACGCTACAAAAGAAAATTCTTATTTAAAGCTTTAATTCATGAATATATGGCTAGTTAATTCAATGATATGATCTTGGGCCCTTTAGATGGAGAAAAATTTTTCTTTTATTCTGCACCTCCATAAGATGCATGATCCATCAATTAGCTCATGTAGTGGTAGTTTTGTAATTTTAGCCTTTAGGGGCATTTTAGTAATTTTACTCTAATAACTTTTTTGTCATTTCACCTCTAAGGGAATTTTGATCATTTTAAAATAACTCCTTTGATGCTTTCAATGGGTAATTGCTATCTTTCCCTAATCGATTGAATAATTAGTTCTCATTAGATATGAAGAGAGTAGAACTAACCCTAAAATAAAGTTTTTGATAGATTTATCATCCTTCGACTTGTTTTGGACAATATTCAACAATTTATATCAATTTGAAATTATTAATTACACTCGCTTTATTTTGGAATACTGAATTACCTTGATTGGACTATGAAATTACCTTGATTGTAATTGATTAAAAATCTTGAATGTGATGTACCGAATATGATATCAAAGCCCAATACATGATTATCTAATTTTCTATGCATTTAAAAAGAAGTTATTGATGGCTTCCCGTCCGTGTTGTTGAAGCTACAAGACATCTTACCTACCTTTTTGTTTGTAAAAAATGATGCTATCAATGGTCGTACATCTATGTGGATGAAGCTATCAATGGCTTTCAAATCAATTTATTTGTTTTTTTATCCGAAATGAAGTCGTTGGTGGCTTCTCATTTATATGATAAAGAGGCTAGACGTTTCAAAATCATTTTACCTGCTTTTTTCATAAAAAAAAATTGTTAATAATTTTCTACTTATACGATGAAGTTGCTAATGACTTTTAAATCATTTATCTCGCTCTTTGGTCGGGCAAAATAGAATTGTTAGTGGCTTCTCATTTATGTGATAAAGTTGTTAGTAGCTTCCTAAACTCATGATATGCGGTAGATAATGGTTTCCCACTTATATGAGTGAAGTTTCGATGACTTCCTATTTATGTCAATAAAGGCTATCAATCTTTAGAAACGTATCTACTTATTGGTATAGGTTTGAGTTTGCTAAAGATTAGGTAAAATTGTAATCTTCCCTACTTTTACCTTTTGAGTGTGGATATTTGCCTTGGACCAGACTTGAGCCTTAAATTACTCTTCCATTCCATCCTAACTTAATAAATCCACTCGGATAGTCGTAAAAACGAACATAATAAAACAAGATTTTTATTTTCACTTGCAACCTACCTCGGGTAAGACGGGATGACAATGATTTTATATCTTCCTCATATTTAACTAACCTTTTACCTAAATATCTATATAGACCAATTTATTTAGGATTTCCTAGTTCTCTTCGATTAGCTAGGTGACGACTCTTATTCTCATATCTTTTTTATGGGCCCCCATCGACACCATAGAGAAAATAAGTGTGAAGGATGAGTGGTTATGGCTCTATATAGGTTTTGAGGTTTTTTTTAGAGAGCATTCTATCTATGTTTTTGTGTGTGAAAGAAATGAATGGCCTCCCCTTAAGTGAGAGAGAAAAAGAGCTTTTATTTAGTGGTTGTTAGGGCTTTGGGAACAATCACTTATCCTTTTCATCTCATCTTTTCATTTTCTCTTCAAATCCACTACCAATTGAATTTTTTTTTCAATTAAACCCCTAATTAGATTTTTCTTTGTGATAATTTCCCATATATTTTTAATTGGATCTCTAGTCTAAGTTTTCTATTTATCTCACTCTTCTCTCTCTCTCTCTCTCTCTCTCTCTATTTTGTGTTAGTTCTCATAAATTCATAAAAATCATGAGATTCCTAAAAAAATCCTAATCTAAAGGTAAATATTTTGCATAATAAAGTGAATTAAATAGATCATATTTAATTTTGACTTTTTTTAGAAAAATTTATAAAACAAAAAGGTCAAAAATTGAGTGATAACAATTTCTCCCTTTTACATTGCTTACGATGTATAGAAAGCTTTGTAAAAAACTAAAAAGGAAAAAAGAAACAAAAAAAACAAAAAAAAAACACATTATTTTCTTAGCCTATTGTTCGGGATATACTACCCCCATAGTCTATTGTTCGGAGCGACCTATCCTTATGGTTTATTATTCAGGATGACCTACCTTACAATTTGTTTTTTTGGTGACCTATCCCTACTTATGGGTCATAATGAAACTTCACAAAAAGATTAGATCATTCGATATAAATTATGCTTCACCCTCTTTATAAAAATATAAGTCATCATCATCCGGACCATACTTTTCTCTTTTTCATTTGCGTATTATCTTCCCTTACTAAATATTGAAGTTCAAGGCTTGCTATTTTTTCCAAAAAAAAGGTGTATTTGCTCATTTTGTTATTTCCATTCATCATGGGCTTTACAATTATACATAGATCATCCATTTAACTTTTTTATTGTAAGGTGGGAAACCAACCATTTACTCTTTTGGATTTTTTTTTCTAGCATTGAAATTTATTACTTAAACAACCTCTATTTGATTTTATTACAGTTGTTTATGATATCTTAGGATTCTCTCCTTTCCGATTTGAAATGTCATATCGTTCAACAAGGCGTAATAAAAACCTTTATCATATAATTTTTGTTTTTAGATTTGTAGTATTACCAAGTTCTATAAATAATACTAATATATCATTATGTAGATGACCAAAGAAAATGCTATTTGGGACTGATCACATTTGCAAAAGAGATATTTTAAGGGTAAAAAATTAAATATTTAATCATAAAAGGTAATCAAAGAAATCAAAAATTAAAGAAAAATGCTTACATATGAAAATAGTTGGCCAAAACCTTAATTATGTGTTTATTGTTTTGGATAAGAAGACTTATAATTTCATGTATAATACTTCTTTACATCATCAAAATTCATAGGTTTTGGCAAATCATCACTCGTTTATGTTTTTCAAAATGAGAGTGTCATTTGAGAATGCCCTTTTTACCATATAAGTGAAGGATCATGCATCCTATGGAGGTGCAAAATAAATAAAAAAATTTCCTCCATCTAAGGCCCCAAGATCAAGCCCTTGAATCTACTAACCATACATATATGAATTGTAAGCTATAAGTAAAGGATTACCTCCGTAGTGCGGATCTAAACTCTTTTCCAACAAAGCCAGTCCAAGTGTCCGACCTCTATTGATGATCCACGCAATCTAAGTATCAACAAAAAAGCACTCAAAATTAATGGGGTGCTAGCTCCACCTTTTTTTGATTTTGTATTTTCTTTAGAAATCAATCTTAGACAACTTTTGTGATAACCTTAAAAGAGAAGGAAAGAATATTTCTTGCTAAGGTTTAAGAGATAACTATTTTCTCCTTTATTTTCTCTCTTAGCAATGTGCCTCTAGGTGATTTTAGGATCGGCCGAATTTTCACTCTTTTTTCCTTTCTTGTGTTTGCTGAATTTTCTCTCTCTCTATATATATTTGTAGGAGATTTTCCTTATCCTCCAAGGACAAGGAGAGTGGTGGTTGTGTGTACATAAAGGACTCTAGGTTGTTGGTTCCTTATCCTCCAAGGATGAGGAATTATTTCATACATGGACTATTTGATTATTGTCTTTAAAATATTCATCCTTCTCTAATAAGATTGATGTTTATCTTTAAAACATTCAATCTTATCCAAGAAGGTTGATGTTAATCCTTCCACCAAAATTATCTTTTAGCTTTTTTAATTAAATATAATGGGCCAAAACTATTTTAGCTCAATTAATTTATTTGTTGGTGCCCATTTACTTTGATCCGCCCTCGGTATCCGCAACACTTTCTTCAATACTAGTTCCCCTTCATGAAAACTTCTCCATCACATCTTCTTATCATATGCTCGGCCATTCTTTTTTGATATAGTCGGGCATGACATATGGCGACAAGTCACTTCTCACTTATCGGATTCAATTGTTCATATCGAATTTTTGCCCATTCGGATTCTTCTAACTCAATTTCCTTTAGGACTCTTAGAGAGGGTATTTCGACCTCTAGTGGCATCACTCGTTTGCATTCCATATACCGGAGAATAAGGAGTCGCTCTTGTTGAAGTTCTAATAGTTGTTTGATAAGCATGTAAGGCAAATTGTAGCATCTCATGCCGACTTTTGTATGACACCATCATCTTTTGGATAATCTTCTTCAAATTCTTGTTTACTCGCTTCCATGGCTCCATTCATCTTAAGTCTATATAGAGAGGAATTGTGGTACTTTATCTTCCATCGTTAGCATAAATCCGTTATCATTTTGTCGTTAAAGTTTTAAGCATTATCCGTTACCAAGGTTTCGGGAGAGCCATATCTATAGATTATAACTTTTTCAACAAACCGACAAATGACTTTTTGAGTCATATATGCAAAGGAAGTAGCTTTAACCCATTTGATAAAATAATCAATTACTACCAAAATAAAGCGAAGACCATTGCTCGCCTTAGGATTTATCGATCCAATAACATCCATGCCCCACATTGCAAACGACCAAGGTGAACCATATTAAAAAGGGGTATGGGTGGAGCATTTATCCGATCGGCATGAATCTAGCATTTGTGACATTTTCAAGCATAGTCGATACAATCTTTCTTCATGGTGATCCAAAAATAATCACATCGTTAAATCTGTCGGGTCATTATATGTCCGTTAGCATGTGTAGCATAGATCCCATTGTGGACCTCTCTTATAGTCTTCTTTATTTCGATTGCATCCAAATACCTCAACAAAGAGCCATCAAAACTTCTTTTATATAAGATTTTACCGTTAAGATAAAAATCTATAGCCAACCTTCTTAGCATCTTTCTCGTGATTCTTGGTTGCATCGGTTGGATACTCCCTATTTTTAATAAACTCGTTTGATATCATGGTACCATGGCTTCCCATCTAGCTCTTCTTCAATCAAACCACAATAGTATGTAGGAGCATTTCTAGTTTCAATATATATGAGTTGAATCATCACCCCACATTCAATTTTAATTATGGAAGCTAGTGTTGCTAGTGCATCGAGGAAGTGATTCTTCTCTCTACCCGGATGAGTGAACTCAATCTCTTCAAACTCGATCGACCAACTTTATTAAGTACTCTTGATACGGCTTCGACTTTTCATTTTTCATTTGCCAATTTCCTTTCACTCGATCGATTATGAGCAAAGAGTCACCATATACATCAAGTTTGCTTATTTTCATCTCTAACGTTGCTTCTAGGCCATGCATACATGCTTCATACTCAACGATGTTATTTATGAATTCAAACTATAACTTGATGACCATAGGGAACTATCTCCATTTCGGTGAAATTAGGACCGACTCGATAACATTTTCTAACACATTGATAGCCCCATCAAAATATAAAACCCACCTATCATCCTTCAACCCCGCTCTTCTTTCTCAACCACCATAACTCGCTTCATTAAGAAAATCAAATCTTAGAGGCTCATAGTCGTGTATTGTATTATCTACTAAATGATCCACTATGACACTTTGTTTTACCACCTACCTTGTCATATATACAATGTCGTATTCGGATAACATGACTTACCACTTTGCAATCCGACTAGACAAGTATGGCTTCTTAAAGACATACTTAAAAGAATCCATTTTTAAGATTAACCAAATAGTGTAATAGAGCATGTCATGCACACCATACTAAACAATAACACATTTTCTCTAGTGCACTATATCTCCACTCGTAATCGGTGAAATTTTTACTCAAATAGTATATGACATGTTCCTTCCTTCCCGACTCATCTTGCTAACTCAAGGCACCTCCCACTGCTATTTCTTTCATTGATAAGTATAGAATTAACGAATTTCATAGCATGATCGGTATCGGTAGTGGTGGGTTTTGTAAATATTACTTGATCCGATTAAAGGCCTCATGACGAGTCCTCATTCCATACATCGGGATTTTTCTTTCATAATAATCCGAGTATTAGCTCGCAAGTGTTGGTTAATTGAGAGATGAAGCGAGCAATGTAATCCAAATGACCCAAAAAGCTTCGACTTCTTTCTTAATTAACGGTGAGGGCATGATCCGGATGGCTCGACTTTATCGGAATCAACCTCAATTCCCTTATTGCTTACTCGTAAAACCAAGCAATTTTCTTGACTTTACACTAAAAGTGCACTTTGCGAGCATTCAACCTCGGTCGGTATTTCCTCAATCTCTCAAGTAGTTTTCTCATAATTATCGTATAATCCTCCTCTTTCTTAGATTTGGCAATCATATCATCTACATACACTTTAACCTCTTTATGCATTATGTCATGGAATAACGTAACTATAGCTCTTTAGTAAGTGGCCCCAACATTTTTCAATCTAAAAGGCATAACTTTATAGCAAAAATTTCCTCAAAGAGTGACAAATATCATCTTTTGCTTATCATCTATCGTCATCTTGATCCGAATATATCTTGAAAATCTATCCATGAACGAATAAGTGGCATTTTTTGTAACATTATCGACTAAGACATCGATATGTCTGTAATGGGAAGTCATCCTTAGACTAACTCTATTCAAATCATGATAATCTACACACATTTGAATCTTTCCATCTTTCTTACCCACTACAACTATGTTCGACACCCATTGAGGGTATTCGACCACTTATAGAAATCCAACATCCCACTCGCTTTTTGATCTCTTCTTTTACTTTCAACAATACATTTGGCATTGTCCTTCTCAACTTTTGTTTTATTGGTTTGCACCTCGGATTCATAGGTAATTTATGCTCCACTATCTCGGTATCTAGCCCTTGCATGTTGGCATATGACCAAGCAAATACATTAGAGTTTTCTCTCAAAAGTGAAATCAAGCTTTCCTTTTTAGTATCTTCCATCCTAGTCCTAACTTTTAACACTTGTCTATTCTCATTAGTCCCCATATTTATCATTTCTAACTCTTCTTAATACGACTTGATAGAGTGTTTTGATAATTCTACTAGTTTTGTTAATTCTTTTATATCATCCTCTCTCCATTCTCCTTCATCCATTGTAATTAAAGTTTCATCAAATTTAGGTCAATCCTTTTTAGTGCAAGCATTTTCATTTTTAAAAAGGTGATTATAATGTATGTCCCCGAAATAAAATAGAAGTACAAATAGAGGAAAGAGAAAAAGAAAGCAAATAAGACTATTTTGAAACAAATTTTTACATAGTTTGATGTATTATTATTATAGATGAATAAAACAAAGCTCCACATCAAACATTCCTTTCCAATATTCGAGTCGAATTCAACTAAAAGGTTAAAGCAAAACATGATGAAAAGAGATTTACTCGACCTTGTAGACAATCGACACCTCTACCTCGGACTAGTTGGTCGGCTCCTTATTTTTAGCACACTTTCGGACAATTTGCCTAATGTCAAAAGCATTCTCCATATTGTTGACGTTGAGCTATGGAAGAGTCACCATATCAAATCTAGTCGGCGATGATGTTGGTGGTGTGCATTGATCACTATCTTTAGTCATTGCTGCCCCTAAGGTGTTGACTATCATGTCATTAAATATGTGTCCCAAGTCAAGATCCTCATCATCCATGAATGCCGCATACGAAGGTAACAAAAATGTAATACGAATATAAGGGATATCAATATCTCCATAATCAAGATCTCGCTCCTCGATATAGGCTAATCTCTTTTCTATCTTCGACTTAGCTATCCTTTAATAGTCCTTCCTAGATGGCTTGTAGGGGTGAGCAAACGGTTCGGTTAATCAAAAATCGAATACAACCAAACCGAAATACCTAATTTGATTCGGTTTTTCATTTTAATTTATTAAAAAAAACCGAACTGAAATTTGATCACTTTTTGGTTTCGGTTTTGGTTTTTAATAATTTAAATCGGTTTCCACCAAAAACCGAACACCTCACCTATTTATATTTTATATAAATTAAAATAAACTTAAAAATAAAATTTAACCGAAATTGGACTTTTGGGTTTTCACTTGAACTTTAAAGGATAAAGCCCACACAAATCACAACCCACGGCCACAAGTAGAAAAGAACAAGTCACCGAAGTAAAGCTTAATTTATAACCTATCCCCCACCCTTTAAAGGCTAAACTAAGTGATGTGGGATAGAGGTAATCTCAAAGGGTGAGTTCACTATCCCACATCGAAAAAACACATACTTTTGAGACTTGGAAAGGTCTATAAATAACCCATCTCACTAACAAAAACTAATAGACTTAAAATTGTCCCACATCGAAAAAGAACTCATGTATAAGTTCGAAAATATTTATAAATATTATAGGTTGTGGGATGGTGAACTTGAACTTTCAATGTTAATAATTTCGATTAACATCGAAAAACTAAAAATAAAAACCAAAATAATTTAAAACCGAAATTTTTCTATCGAATTGTTATTTGGTTCGATTTGGTTGTAATTTTCTTGTGTTTGGTTATCCAAAAACCGAATCAAAAAATCGTTTGCTTACCCCTAATGGCTTGTACCCCAATCCAAAATGTACATCAATCATCCCACATTTTGCATACTTGTAATCATCGGATAGGTTATTATCCATGCAAAATGGTAGTAGCACGGCCTTTATCATGTATTTTGCTACCATTTTAACGAGCACTAAATAGCTTAGGGCTTCTTATTTGTGAACTTTCTAGGACCAACTCGCATTAACAATCTCAAACGTATGCAAGTTTCCTTCATTGACCCCATCTATCTCAATGTAAGGGATTATCCCATTCTTGGCTATGGCTATAGCCTCTTCGACCTTCGAATGATTAACTTCCTATTAGCTATATATTTTAATCTTTGATGTAATGAGGACATGACATCCCCATGCTGAATGACTCCATGGTCTCCCTAATAGCATACTATAGAAAGGATGAATGTAGATTACTTGAAAAATGATATGAAACTAGTGTGGCCCAATACCTAGATCAATTTCTATATCACCAATAATCTAGTAAGGGGTACCATTATAAGCTCGTGCCATCATCTTACTCGGCCTCATGTGCGAAGAATCGATTGCGGACCGTCTAAGATATATTTTAGCAATACATTCGGAAGCGGACCCATTATCGGTTAGTACTTTCGCAACTACATGATCTTTGCATTTGACGAGTGATGTACAAGGCTTTATTATGCCCGATCTTTTTAGGTCCCAACTCATCCTCGGTAAAGTACAAGTAATTAATAGCTTGTACTCCCCACCAAGTGCTTCATTAAATCGGAGGTGATGTCTTATGGAACATATGCTTTGTTAAGCATCTTTTGAAGCGCCTTTCGATGAGGCTCGAATTCAAGATCGGTTACATGAGGGATATACATATTGGAGTCTTATTTAACTAATCCACTTTACTCGTACTCATTGTGCTTCATCAATTTCAAAAATTTCACCACCTTATCATCCTTAATCGGTTTGTTCATCTCAAAATTTACCGAGGACTACTCAATCCTTTTTTCTTTGGTAGCTTTTTCAACACCTTTTCCCTTCTCTCGTTCTCAACTATTTTAGGATATAAAATCTTCTTGTGTGTGTAACTCCCCTAATATCTATTGTCCCACCAACGGAGATCTTTATAATAGCATGTGATTTACTAGAGGATCCGTAGTTGTAAGAAATGGCTTGACAATCGGTTTTCACAAGGATGGGTATTTTTAAAACCGAGTTTCATAGTACCCACCTCGACTGGCTCATATCCGAAAGGTACGAGTTGTTAGCGCCTTTATCAAGAGACAACCATTTACTTTAGCATTTTCTTTTTCCTTTTCCTCCCTCAAAGTCCCTAGTGTTAGCATGGTTTGGAAAAGGTGATGGAATTTAGTGTAGTCATCAACGTCTTGCCCCCTTATCTTATAAAACTTACAAAACTCTTCGGGGTTAACCGGAGCTTGAATCTCGGTAGATTTCATTTCAAATCCCCGACATCCATCAAGTTGAACGGTCCGGACATGGAAATCTTCGAGCTTGATTCCCTCTATAATATATCATGTCATCACATGACATCATGTTTACTCCTCTAGTTCTAATATGATTTGGCAATGGATTCAAGTTCACATTTAGAGGATTAAATGTGTCTTCAAACATGATCCACCTTTGGTCTATCGGTGACTTAACCCTCTTCTTGAAACCAACACAATTTCAATGTCATGCCCCACTGCACCACTATGGTACTTGTAAGTCTCATTTGCCTTATATCATCTTGGATATGGTGGTTGTAATGGAGATATCTAAATCGAAGCCATTTGATCGATGGCCATTACGTGTTTAAATAGGTCTTTTAGGGAGATGGGGAGAGGTGACAAGATGTTTTTGTACTCTACCCTTCTAGTATTCCTCCGATCATTTTGGTTGAAGGAAATTCACTAGTTATTGAACTATCCGAAGGCCAATGAATTTTTAAGAACAACTTACATCCGAGGTTGTGTAAGAATTGGTGACTCGGGTCATCAAACCAATGACGTTAGTGGGCATGATAGTTCTTGGTGTTGTGAATTGGGAGCCAAGACTAACCATATTGCCTTGTGGCATAAACTAACTGTTTGCTCTCCATGGGGTTTCACAATAACCTCTTGGTCAAAAAATTGGTCCTTCAACTTGATGAAAGTTTACTTCTTTTCTTTTCTCGAAATTATTCCTTTTGGAGCTTGACTCGACGGAATCGGACACTCTTCCTACTTTAATGGCCTACTCAATACGTTTAACCGCGAGATACTATTTCAACAAAATTGTTCGATCCATTGCTTAATAAATAGTCATAATAAAGTGATTTGAAAGTATTTATAAAAATTGTAACTAACTCCTTCTTAAGCAATGGTGGTTGAATTCTTGAAGCCATTTCTCGTCACCTCCGAGCATACTCTCTAATGAACTCCTTGGCTCCCTTTTTTCATTAAGCTGTAAGATAAACTTGTCCGAAGTTATTTCCAAGTTAAACTTGTATAGCCTCATGAAGGCCTCAACCAAGTCTCTTCATCTTTTGATCTTAGTCCGATATACGTCGATATACTAGATAAGGGCGGATCCCTCTAGACTTTCGGGAAAGAAGTGGATTAGCAAAGTCTCATCATAAGTTACTTCGAGTTATCTTATTCAAGTATACCCTCAAGTGGGTCCTCGGACATCGATCGCTAGTATACTTAAGAAATTTTGATAGCTCGAATTTATTTGAAATCACCACATGCGGCACAAAACACTTATCCATTATTAAGAGAGGGTAATAGACATCTACACCCTTGATGGCCTAAAGTTGCTTTTTAATGGTAGTGAATTTTTCAACTTTAGATTCAGTAAACCCTTTCTCTCTTTCGCGATCATTAGCCGTTAGATCAATGTATGATCGTGGCGAGAGGAGTAGGAGTTTTTGGAGGGACTAGCTCGGGCATGTCTCCCGGCATTGATGTATTAGCCGAGTTATCAATGGTAGGGTTCCCTTGCCGAGGCATGAAAAACTAAGGAATCCGAGTCGTCTATTAGGAAGTCGACGGAGGTATGGTAAATGCGGCTTCGTAGGCGATAGCGGATGATTAGCCTACAATTGAGTTAGAAGGCGACCTAAGAATAGCTCGTGCTTGAATACTTTATTCAAATAGCACAATAAGCCTTACAACTTCTTCGTTCAATTTGCTATCTCTTGTTGAGAAGTTTGCTCTAGTCGAGCTCTTTTCTCATTTTCCATTTTCATTCTTAGTCTAATCTTGTAAACTATTAGAGGATGTATGGTTTTACCGACATAACCTATATTTTTGCATATAAAAGAAGTAACAAAGTACAACACATGAATAACATATTAATAATAAATACGACATTCGAGACTAGATATGGAGTAGCCATCTATAGGGAGTGACAAAAGAACTCGTCTTCTTTTCTATTCGGTGAGCTTGTTCATGGTGGGTTTAATGATGTGTTTACTCACATCGGTAACCATTAGATTTCTTTCTTCGTTCAATTTCAAAGTAATCATCTAGCCTATCAAATTCTTTAAACGAGCGAAACTATTTTATTGAAAAATACAAGTCGACATTATTTGTTGATGTGATCATTAAGGTTGGTGTGCCCAACTTGTTGGATGAGTTCCAATAATCATAACAAACAACACCATATACGAAAAGATGCTCGAAGGTTTTATTAATTAAATATTCAAAATGATGAGCATATAGGCTTCAAATACTTCATTGTACATCTTTCTTTTACATAACAAAAGGAAAATGCAACTCATACAATCGAAGATGAAACAAAAGAAAAAAGAGCTAAACTGCTAGACGACTCCATCGGACTCCAAAGATCTTCCATCATCTAGCCATTTCAAATAGTAAAAAATCATATCTCCTCAAATAACCGATCAAAGATTCATTATAATTTTTTACTCTACGCTCACCGATGGCCAAGGTTAGCTCTTGAAGAGTTATAGCCTCCTTGGAGACCTCATTTGCTTGATTATCTAGTACAACCAAGTTTTTGCCTCGCTTGTTACTAACTTTAACGAAGTTGTTGTGTATGGTAGGCCAGTATGAGGATAACTTAAATAGCTCTCCTTCTAGATGTCAATTCTCTTTCTTAAATGCTATAATTTAGCTTTGCATCTTCATTACTTGCTTTATTGGGTTTCAATAATTGCTGCATTCGACTCCTAGAGACATTTGCCACTTCACATTATCTTCTCTAAGTTTCGTATTTTTTAGTCCAAACCCTTTAACTCAAACTCAACCTCGTCTATCTTGTGATTGTAGCTTATCTAACTTAACATATTTGGCATCTAATTTCGCTTGAGCTTGATGATGGGCCGACTTCTAGTATTTCTCTTCAGCAACTACACTTTTTCGGACCACTAAATCTTTATCCAAATCTAGTAACTTTTCTTTATCCTTTTCTCTCTTTCTTTTTTCCTTGGCTAGGTTATTACTTAGCTTCAAATTCTTTATCTTGAGTAGCTCTATTTTTTTGTTAAGGTTACGGTAGTCTAACGAGACATTTCTAGAGGATCATTTGCTTTTCTTCTTTTTCCTATGTGTTGGCTTGATGAAATACTTAAAACTCATTGAGAGAGTGGTTTACTTCCTTAGATAGACTAGCCAATCTCATCCTTAGATGGCTCAACCAGATCTATGACCACAATAGGGGTTGAGGGTTCTAGACTAACCCGATGGTTAGGCATTGAAACTTGACTATCTTGACTCCGGTTTGCTTAATGACCCAAATCTTTTATCTTCATGGCTTGCCATGATAAATAAGCTTTAGTAGCGGCTAAATCACGACCATCTATTTTTTCACCCATCATACCATGTGCTAACCGAGTCTTTAGTGATATGACTTAGAAAAGAAGGTGAAGCCTCTTTTTCAAGTTTCCATCAAAACTAGCCAAACCCACCATTCTCGAAATGCCTTGCTCATAACCAAATTGCCTAGATACTATACTAGGAGCATAACCGATGTATCTTGTCAATCCAACCGGAGGGACCCAAGGAAAAGTTCCATAATAAGCCAAATACGATGCTTGATTCATCCGGATGACCTTCCATAGGATTTGGGAATTCAGCGAGTCAAGTAACATGGTTTTCCATTCTTGTTCAATATAGCTCTTTCATAGGGTGATCATAAACTTCTTTAACAATTCTTGATCCTTCTACCTAACGAGGTCAAAGATGGATCTCGTATATTCTTGTATGACTAATCATCCATATGCATAGCAGCTTACACACAACATCTCATCCCTCCTTTACCGGATCTTCGATAGTGATTCAACGACGGGATAGTCTCGGCTAAAATTACAACAATAGGATTAACCGAGTTCTTTTCTACCTTAATGAAAACATTTACGACTTCAAGATTGATCAATCCGATAAAGAATGAAAATAAGATCAAATCAAAGATACACAAAGCTAAGGCTTAGAATTTCTTCGAGTTGATGATGGGTCGTCTTAAGCTTTGTTTAAATATGTCTAATAAGATCATATGATGCCAATCCTTATTAGCACCTTTTGACCCTATCAATCATTTCGTCACATCAATAACGAGAGATAGACTTGATATGAAGGATTTCGCATTTGCGATAGTCGGTGATACTCCTCTATTATAGGATTCATGTCTATGTTTCTTATAGTGAAGCATCGATGTGAAGGGTCCTATAGAGAGATGAGAGACCTCAATATAGGCTTCGGATCGGTGTCTCCATTTATGCAATCAAGTTTTCATATTTGTGCTTGAACACCTATTTGTCAACACCGATCAAGAGTTCCTAACATTTAACAAGTTTGTTGGTGTCATTGATCATCAACTATAGTTTGGTTATCGACCGATGGTCACTCTAAAATCCCTCTTGTAAGCAATCTCTCTCCACTTACCGAAGGGTTTCGGATTCCGTTTGGAAAATCGATGCTGGCTTGAAATGTCATTACCAAATTATTTTAGTCAACGTTTTCAACATCTTCGACTTGCCCAATGTGTTAAACAGGAGAAGATGATCCTAAAGTTCGATTCTAACCAATTACATGAGTAGATAGGCTCTATCTAGGTCTTAAAAGGATACATTCTAACCTAATGAGTCTTTAGTAAAGTCACTAAGACTATCTATGACGACATTAGCAATCATGAAAAATCATTGATTACCCATCACCGATGGTAGTTAGTAAGAAGGCTCAAGGTTTCATGAGTAAACACCAAGGATGAAACCCATCGGGGCACCACTACTAACTCCCTAGATCCGAAGACAAATGTAAATGACAGTTATAATTATACGAGTGTAGTGTGTAAGGGCATGACTCCATATCCGAGTCTCAAAAAATATAAAGGGTAAGAAATTAAACTAAACCAAACTGTAGGGATAAGAAAATATGAACGACCACACATATATACAAACATGTTATCACAACATAAAAAAAATTAAATGACTAAATGACTATCATTCACTCACAACAAATAAGCATAAAGGCATAGCAAACAACCGAGAGATTTACAACACATACATTCAAAGCTTGACCTTAACATGACACTAAGGTCCTTAGTGGAGTCATTAATTCTATCGACATCGACCTAACACAAGTGAGGAAAGGGCTAAGATAAGGGAGTTACCACGTAGCTAATTGGGGAGAACTAGAAAACCCTAAATATACTACTTTACATGGATATCCGAATAAGGGATTGGTTACGTATGGGGAAGACATGACGCTACCATCATCCCGTCCTATTTAAGGTAGTCTACATTGTTTGTCTATGAATATAAAAATCTCATTCTTTATTCCGTTATACTTCTATGCCTATTCAAGTGAATTTATTTCATAAAATTATGAGATGAGATCGTTCGGGTGTGAAACAAGGTAGTTCGAGCGTTTATGTCCGTTCAAGGCCAATACGCCCTACCTAAATGGGGAAAAGGTAGCAAAATTAGAATTTTGACTAATCATTAGCAAAAATGACCTATTATCAAAAAATATGTGAGTTTCTAAAGATAAATAGCCTTTTGTTGGCATGAGCTACGAGTTATCGATAATTTCACTCACATAAGTGGAAAGTCGTCGACAAATTTGAGTCATAGATATAAGAAGCTACCGATAAATTCGTCATAGAGGTGGGAAGTCATCGGTAATCGCATGTTGCTCGAGCAAGGAGCAAATGATTGTTTTGAGCAACCACCGATAACTTAGTAATATAAGTAGAAAGCTACCGATGACTTATTTTCGAACAAGTAAACAATTAAACGAAAATATTTTGAAAGCCTTCGATGGCTTCGTCACATAAGTGGGAATCTACCGACGATTTATTTTCAAACAAGCAAACATTTAAACATAAAATATTTTGAAGCCTTATGGCGACTTCATCACATAAGTGGAAAGCTATCAGTAACTTTTTTTGATATAACAAGGAACAAAAAGATAAGAAACAAAAAACAGGAACTAACAAAAAGAACAAGGAAAATAAAAAAAAATGTAAAAATGGGAAATAGATACAAAAACATACAAAATAATTCGAACACCATCAACAGACTTTAATTTCATATTGCAAATCACAATCAAATAATCACCCATCAAAAACAAATATAAAGTACATTTTCAAAGTACAATAGTTTTAGAATTTTTTTACCAAAAAATCATGTAATTCCGATGTTGAATTTGAAGTTAGTCTTACTCTCTTCATTTCGATGGTAACCAAATGTTCGATTAATAGAGAAAATGGAGCAACTATTTATTGATAACGTGTGGTGTGGATTCGACTAGAGTGACCCAAAAACTCCTCCGAAATATGTTTCTTATAAAAAAAAAAATCAAACAAAATAGCAACAAAACCATAGCAAAAGGTCTCTTTTTTTTATTCCTTTTTCTCTTTGTTTTTTTTTTTTTTATGGGGCTTTGTGGTCGTGTTTCAGCCGAGTTTAGGGGGTCGTTATGGTGTGTTTCAAATGTGGATGTGGGGGTTGGAGTGAGGGCTAGTGTGAGTGTGTTGTGTGTGGGAAGAGGTCGTGGACGTGGGGGTCGGTGTGGCCTAGCGTGGGCTAGTGAGGCAAGGTCGCTTGGCGTGAGACTAGCAAAAGGGAGCAATGGGTTGTAGGGTATGACAGTCGGCGAGAGGTGTGGCTAGCCTCGCGAGCGATAGGTTGGCATGTGAAGGAGGTCTATAGGCGTCATGCGGGCGTGTGTGCTGTGTCTGTACGCATTGGTTGGCTAGGCAACAGGGGTGCAATTATGTGGGTAGTAGGGTGTGTGTGTGGTTGAGAAAGAGGCCGACGAGAGGGTCGTGGGCTTAGGGAGTGAAGCTATGTTAGTGAAGCTTGTTGTATATACGAGGAGTGCTTGGTGCGAGTGATCGGTCGAGCGAGGGAGACGAGCGAGAATGGGGATGTAGCTTGTGGTTTGATCGTGGGAGTGAGGCCGGAAGGGATGCAAGGCCGGGCGCGAGTAGGGCGAGATGGGCTAGAGCTACTACGTGGGGGTGAGGCGTAGTTGGGCGGCAGCGGACGTGCGCGAAAACCGCGAATGGGAGAGAGCCGGGCCGGCTCGCAATTTGGGTAAGGGAGAAGGCTCGGTGAGAGGGTTGTGTTGGCATGGGAATGGATGCCTGTGGGATGCGAGGCCGGGCGTGAGAGAGCTATAGTCAACGAGAGTGGGAGGATGGAAAGGTTTTTCGGTTTTGGGTGATCATGAACGTTGTCCGTGACAAAAAAATGCATATGGCTTTATATTTGTAGGGTTTTTTTATGGCAAAAATCTTATTTGGTCCTTGGTTTTCCACAATCCCTCAATTTAGGCTCAATTTTTTTTTCTTTTTGTTTTAATTGAAACCCTTTATTGCAAATACTTGAGACTTTTATTTTACTTGGTTTCAATTGAACCCTCAATTGTCTCTTTTTTTTTTTTTTAATTTCCAAAATTTTTATTTTTTTCAATTAACCCTCCTTTTTTAGAATTAATCTAAACTAACTATCGTAATTGCTTCTTTCTCTCGTTTCTTTTTTCTTTTTATCTATTTTTTTATATTCTATATTTTTGTTTTGTTTTATTTTTTTTAATAATAAATAAATAAATATACCTAAATAAAAAAGGAGTAAAAATTAGGTGCTAACAATGTTCTCAATGTTCTCAATATGTCATAAAAAGAAAGCAAGAGGCATAGAAACTGTCCCTTCACAATATTGATGAGAAATGCTAGATCTAAATAATTGGGGAGAAAAAAGACAAACCTTGACTTTATCGGAGTATGGAAGAAAAAAACGAGAAGAAGATGTTGCTTGAAAGCTATAAATTAAGAGTTTATTTTTTAGGAGGACTAAACAATCAAGGTTTTTAGGATAATTAAGAGTAGAGCAATGGAATATATCCTGACAAAAGAAATCTAGAATAAAACCGAATGGTAAAATAACATATTGCCATTTTTTGACATGTTGTTTGCTTCCCCGGTGGAGTTAATGGGTCTTCATTGTCAGAAATTAACAAGTCACGGGCTCACACATTGACCGCTCGGTGGAGCTACAAAATTTTATGGTATTCATTCTGTCGGCATGCTTCCTTCTAAATATTAACAAAAAGCTCCACATGACACTTATCATATAAATATAAGTGGTTATCATATGCTAATTTTACAAATCAGGTCATATGAATAAAAAAGTTACCTTGCGAGGCATAATTTAGAAAAATTATAGTCAAAAGTAGTTTGGTTGGGACAATTTTATCGATGTTGTTTTGCATTACCATATATCTAAAAGATGTGAGGTATTTCACTATTCATCCTATTACAAATCATTATTCATCAGTTTTTTTTTTTTTTTTTTGTAATTTCTAAATTTTTTTTTTTTTTTGTCTCTAAAATTTTAAAACATAAATTGTAACCCCTAAGCTAATACACTACACATGTTTTTTTTTTTTTTAGGTTTTTCCTTTTATTTTTTTCATCAATTTAAGTTCTTTTTTTATTTAACTCGGGTGTTAAAATTTTAAAAAATCAATAGTTATTTTTTTATCTATATAAAATGACGATTATATAATATATACGATATATTTTTAGATTTTAGAATAAATATATACTATTCTTATTGTTTAAAATTGATCTTTTCAATTTATTATAAAAATTCACATCAAGCTAAATTTTATTCTTATTTTTATATTAAAAATTAACTATACATCTTCCAACATAATTTTTTTTTCACATAAACTAACGATTATATAATATATACGATATGTTTTTAGATTTTAGAATAAATAGATACAATTCTTATTGTTTAAAATTGATTTTTTCAATTTATTATAAAAATTCACTTCAAGTTAATTATTATTCTTATTTTTATATTAAAAATTAACTATATATCTTCCAATATAAGTTTTTTTCCACATAAGTCGACGATTACATAATATATACGATATATTTTTAGATTTTAGAATAAATATATACTATTCTTATTGTTTAAAATTGATCTTTTCAATTTATTATAAAAATTCACATCAAGTTAATTTTTATTCTTATTTGTATATTAAAACTTAACTATACATCTTCCAATATAATACAAATTATTTACTATGAATACTTTTTTAACATTATAGAACCAATTTATTTGAAATAAAATAAATAAAATAATTTTTTAAAGGAACCAACCAATTATTCAAATATATTTTTTATGCTAATTTAATTGATTATTTTGTAAATAAATATATATAGATCAAATGCTTATACTTGAAAAAGAAAATCTTCTCACCAACATTAAATAAGAATAAAATTTTATTTTTTCATTGGTTAATTTTTTTTTTTTTTGCAAGTCTATACATTAATTGTAACTTTATTTTTTGGATACATTCTTATAAAAAAAATAATTTTAAAGTTTTTTTTAATTCTTAATTAATATTTCACGTTAAATTATTACAAGTTTTTATTTAAGAATTCCTAAATAAAGAAGAATAAATAATGTTTTTTAGTATAAAATTTATGAAAAACACAAAAAAAATAGTTATAATGAAATAAAAAATTAATGAAAAAATTATGAAATTTTGAAATGATTTTGTTTTATCTACTCGTATTATTGGGCGTATTATTTCAAAAATTAATCTCTCATTAGCATTAAATAAGAAAATTTTTTTTCATTTATTAACTTTTGTAAAAGTCTCGTTAATTAATTATAACTTTATTTTTTGGAATACAATAGTATGAAAAATATATTTTTATTTTTTTAATTCTTGATTAATATTTGAATTAAAATTATTATAATTTTTTATTTTAAAAATCAATCCATAAAGAAGAATGATTTATGTTTTTTTAAGAAAAAAATTTATTAAATAAAAAATTTTAATTAAAAAATTTTAAAATAATTTAATTCTATCGAACTTGCGAGTAGTAGCGTGGGCAATCAGCTAGTGATGAAACTAAAACAAATGGTATGTTCAAGTGGCAAAGTACTTGACATGGTACGGTTCATGTACTTTCATCGAATAATTTCGCCTTAAAGAGTTTTTTTCATGAAGTTCTTCGCAAATATTTGATATAAAAGCATATTATACCTTTGAATTCCTGACATCATTCAAAGAGATAGTAGGAGGGATTGGCGAGACCTTACATTCGCTTGGGCGAGACACGGAGAGCTTGTTGACAAATTGAATGAGCTTGCTTGGCAAGACAAATAAGTAAGTCAAGTAATCCAGCAAGATAAGTTTTTTCTCAGCATGACAAGATGATGATCTAAAGCTTGTTAAAGAAGAATGAGAGTTACAAGAAAAGACAAGTGACAAAAAATTTTGTCTCCACATGAACAATAAAATAAACAATAAAATAAAATAGTTAATTGTCTAAAAAATTGAGTTTGTTTATTGCAGGTTTTAAGGTATAAATTGATTGGATAAGATAAATCGGGACCTTGAAATATTATGAGTTTTTTTTAATTTAATTTGGTTTTTTATGTGCATTATAATTAATTTTAAGGTTCAAACATGTTTCTTGACCTAATTTTAGTGTTTTTTAAAGAATAATGCACGGTTTGAGTTTTAGGGTCAAAAAACCAAAAGCCTATTTTTGTAGTAACTCAAGTTCATCGCAAGTTGCAGCACACGACATGATAGATGATGATGATGATCTAAAGCTTGTTAAAGAAGAATGAGAGTTAAAAGACATGAAAAGTGACAAAAAATTTTGTCTCCACCTAAAAAATAAATTAAATTAAATTATTTAATTGTCTAAAAAAATATTTATCATTATTGACAGCGTATCGTACCACCAACAAATTAGTAATTTATATTTTCTTCACCGAACCCAATCATAGGACCGTAATTAGGGCAAGGTCGAGCCCACAAGAAAAGATGCTCAATTGATTGTTTCTTTTGATTGAATATTTTTGTAGTGAAAAAGGAAGGATTTTGTGTTTGAAGTGTTTGGAAGTAAGTAAAGTAATAAGAAATAACAATATTAAAGAAGCCTTGATTGAACTTCGGTGTCCACTTTTAGTTTGGTCGTTATCATCGATTAAATAATTAACATATCCTAAACATGAATATTCACCTATGTTGTCCCTAGTCTTTCCTTACTTAGTCGTTAACTAAATATATAATACCCAAATAATTCTCTAGCTACTGAATAACCTATTAAGTGTTAGATAGATATAATCTAATAATAGCATTAATTAGAGAAAGACATGTGAAGTTATGCCACCTTCCTAAATGCTAGAGAAGATGTAAGCTAATTCTATGTTTTTTCACGAGATTAAACAAAAACGTAAAAAATAATCATCAACCTCTTTGTTACTACCTCATGTAAGTTTAAACAAGTAACTATATGAAATTGAATACTTACCTAATAATAAGTTAATATTATCAAACAACTAGCATGCATTCTAATCAATTTAATCATACAACTATAAACCAATCATGCAAAAAAACATAAAATACCTAAATAAGATAAGTTTAGAAATAAAACCCATAATCTCTCAATGATTAACCAAAAACTTCAACTTGATTCAACCAAGAATAGAGTGTAGTTGCTCATAATGGGTTACAAAGGGAGAGTTTTCTATAAACGATGACTACTAGGAGTTAAGAATCTCGAAATAATACCCTAGCACACTATTTATAGCTAAAACTAGGGTTACATCACATATTTGTCAGCCCCATATGACCGGATAGGTTAATGAAATAAGTTATATGGTTTGGAGCCTTGAAGAATAAGTGTTACACAGATTGCTAACTAGGGCACAAGACCGTGTGCCTTTGTTCTTCATTCCGTGTTGCTTCCTTACAACCCTATAGACTTTTATCTTCAAGTGGCCATGTAGACTTGTTCTAGTTGTAAGACATAGGCGTGTGACTTTTCACTATAAATCATGTGCAATGTCCTCTAGTCCCGTGGTCTTCTTTCCTCTTAGATTATGTTAGGCTATGACACACATATGGCCGTGTGGGATTTCTTCCTCTAGCCATGAGGAATGTTACTCGCTTGTATGGCTTGTATTGCTCGAGCAATCCACATAGTTTGTTCCTTCATGTCACACAACCAGTAGCTTTTTCCTTTGTTATTTCACATTATTGTATGACTCTTCTAAGTCTCTTTGGTGACTTCTCTCTTCCATGCTTTGGTTTTGGATTTTCTTACTCTAATTCATCATTTTTCCTACAAAACCCAAAATTGGCATCTTATTCTTAAATAACATAATATAATACAATAAATACTAGAAAGTTTAATGTAATAAAGCATAAAAATCATGCTAATTATGCACTCATCAAATACCCCTACACTTAAACTTTGCTAGTGCTTGAGCAAAATAAACAAAATAAAACCTAACTCACTTTCATAGGAATCACAATTGCATTTAGCATAACAACAAGCCTTTAAAGCCCTAAGTTACCCCTAGTGGATGAGTTATCTCTCATGAGGTTTTTCAAATGATATACCCACAAAATCATTCAAACAAATGTCATACCAAGTATGATTGTTCTTTAACATTAATGCTCAATTCAGAATTCAATAAAATTCAATAGTCAACTCGATCATATTTAAGATATTATTATCATATCAATGCGTATCTCTAAGTTGATTTATGCATCTTCATAACCAAATATAATTCGGGCATGTAACACCAACTTTACTTTTACTCGTTTCCACCATTACAAACAAAGCAATAAACATAGATTTTTTTTAATCAAAACCTTTTCGTTTTAAGCATCCTAAACTCTATTTCATTTCAAGGCCTTAATAGCTTTTTCTTAAATGATCACTTGTCTTTTGACGTGACTACCGATATTTGTGATAAAGGTAATCGATTACTTAATAAGTCATCAACCTAGAGTACTTTACATACTCATAATTCAAATTACTCGTTTGATGTAAAAGTAAACATTTGTGATTAATACTCTTAATTACTAAGAAACTCAAATCATTGGAGTAGAATTTTTAATCACTTAGGCCAAATTTTTCTAATGGAATGCTTTTCGATTTCTCTCCGAATTAAAAATTAGAAAATCTCATTTATTTAAATTGTGCTTAGGTTTAGTTTCCAAAGGGTTTTCTTTTCTCTCGAAGTCAATCTTACAACCTAAATTATGTTCAATCATAAAATCACATAAAAGCTTCCTAGCATGTTTGCATATCTACAACAATATTATCCCAAATATTTTCATTCATTTTATCAAATTTCATCAAATTCAACATTAAACATCAATCAAACAAGTAATTTAGCAAGATAAGCTTTTTTCTCAACATGACAAGATGATGATCTAAAGTTATTAAAGAAGAATGAGAGTTACAAAAAACACAAGTGACAAAAAATCGTGTCTTCACATAAATTATTTATCATTATTTATATGATGGTTTTTGTCTTCTAGTTTAAATATGTAATTACAAAAAAAAAAAAAATTAAAACATTTGGAGGGTTTATAATTGCTTTCACTATGCCTATAGGCTTAGTGGCACTATGGACTTAACACTAGGTTTTTTTTTCTTAATTTTAACTTTATTTTAAAGCAATTATATGCAAATTTTTACACTTTAGTAAATGATATTTTCTCAAAAAAATTGATCCATAACTTTATTTGTGACACACTTTGGTCCCTAGATGTAAAAAAGAAAGAGAAAGAGGAGAGAGAGTGTGCTTGGCTAAGCTTATTCCAGCCTACTTTGGCTAGGTATATTCCATTCAATTTGTTTATCATAAAAAATTGAGTTTTTTTTTAATTGTGGCTTTAAGGCATAAATTGATTGGATGAGTTAGATCATGACATCAAAATATTATGAGTTTTTTTTTAATTTAATTTAGTTTTTTAATGTGCATTATAATTAATTTTAAGGTTCAAACATGTTTCTTGACCTCATTTTAGTGTTTTTTTTTTTAAAAGAATAATGCACGGTTTGAGTTCTAGGATCGAAAAACCTAAAACCTTATTTTTATAGCAACTCAAGTTTGTCAAAAGTTGCAGCACATGATGTGTCATCTCCTTTTTTTTTCTTTTTTTCACCGATAAGTCACCGACCCAAGCCGGTGGGGTCGCTGTCACGAGCTTGTGCGAGCTTAGAGGAGTAAGCTCGCTTCGCAAGCCCAATGCGCTAACAACTTGGTTTTTTGTTTTTCTCTTTCTTTTGTATTTTTTTTAGCATTTTTTATATTGATTTTGTGCTAAATTTATGAATAATAAACTTTTTTCTTTTATTGTGCTTACATGTAGCTCGTCAATTAAAAACTATATTTGCTTTGATTTGTGATTTTTTTGCCTTTAAAATTTAAGATGATTTCACTTCAAGAAAGCAATCAATTAGCAAAGAAAAAAAAATCCATTGTTAATAAGGCAATATCATTGTTAAAACCATTTAGCGATGGATTTATGATGAAAAAACCATTGTTAAAACACTTGTTGCTAACCCTAGTGACGAAAATACAATATCCGTTGTTAAATTAACGATGATTATTCCGTCTCTAAATCTCTATATTTTGTCACTAATTGATCACCAAAAGCATTATTCTCTTGCAAAGTTATGCATTGTAATTCCGTTGTTAAATTCATCACAAATTAAAGATCGTTATTCCATTGCTAAAATTCAAAGCTAATTAAGTTGTCGTTTATCTATCATTATTTTTGTCACTAACTATAAAAAAAATCCAACACTAACTAATTTATTATTATTATTAAAAAATTGATTTTTTTTTTATTTTTTGTTAATTTTTAAATTTGTGATATTCTCAATAAACTTAACAATTTGAATAAACAACATATTATAAAAAATTTAATTTTTATTAATATTAATAAAAAGATATTCATTAGTACCTAAGAAAAAAGAAAAAGCAAATAAAAAATAAAATGTCACTCCCGATTGTTATCCTCGCTCATCTAATCCCCTAACCTCTTTTTGAGGCTTGGTGGGAGGGACGACGGAGTCTTGGCCGGTGGGCGGATCCGCAAGTAATCCGAACGTCCGGGCCGACTTTTCAAAATCAAAGCAAATGACTAAAATTGAGGTTGTAGCTCCCGTATGGTACTCGCTACTAAATAATAAGGTTTTGCAACTCGTTTTGTTTGGATCGCATCCCCTTTATCGCCTCCTCATATCGCCTTCGAACCTCTTTAGGAACATTGTCGATATACTCGCGATGACACGAAGGACGAGCTAACGTCACCCGAATGGGATAGATAATGCAATCCATGTATGCCTACACCATATAGCCTTTTCTTCTTCTCCCTCCTATAGCCTCGAGGTATATGGCGTTCTTGTCCACTTGTGGCTCCAAGATTCCTTCCACTCGTTACTTCTCAATAGCTTCTCGTATGAGCTCGTCAACACACTCCTACATAATCAAAATAATTATAACAATGAAAGATTAAATAATTTTTTAGATTATATTTGCATATATAAAATTTAAAAATTAAAAATACTTACCATTGTATGCTAGATGCGTTGATCGATGAAAGTGTCATCTCACTACTTGTGAGTGGCCCTAAATAGCTCCAAACACATTGGCTCACACCCCAATTTTTTCACCTGAAAAAATTAATCACAAACAATATGAGATGCAAATTAAAATTTCTTAAACATTTAATAATATAAGATATGATTTACCAAATGGTAGACATGCTCACCCAAAGAGATAGACTCCCTTGTAAGCCTTGAAGGGCCCACACCAAGGCCATCCGTATCCGACATTCATTTTTGTGATGCTTACTTCAAATGAGCCTTGCGATCGGGTGTGGTAAGATCTTGATCCCACAAGTCCCGGACCTTCAACCTAATAAAATTAGGCCATTCGAGTAGCAAAAGATGGTTATAGATGAAGTCGAGTAGCGCTTCCTTGCTAAAGCCTCCCAATCATCTCCGGTCGGATCTTAGTAAAAATATTTCGCACAAATTAAAAATTTATTATTAACTAGTTCATTTAATGTTAAATTAATATTTTAGATATAATAAAAATAAATAAAAATAAATAATACGTTACCTTAAACTCACTAAAGTATAACTATTTACTAAGCTTCGAGATGGGCTTCCACTCGCGGCTCATTGATGTCCAATCATTCCTTGAAAGGCATAGTTATCCTCGTAGAGTAATCTCTACTGGATGGAATGAAACTATCGATCTTAAAAAAAAAAAAATGCTCAATAATTATTGAAATGATATATTAAAATAAAAAATAATAATTTTATCTTCGGAAAATTACATACCTCCGTGAACGACGTAAACATGTCGTCGACTAGAGGAGCTTTGAGAGCTCTTTGAAACAATAGATACATCGGTGGATGTGGCATCCTCTCGTGGTCGGTGTTGGAACCTCTACAACCGGTGCTAGAACCTCCGTTGCTAGTACAAGAACCTATGTGGGCGAGGGAGCCTCTATAGATGGAGCTACACTAGATGTGTTGGCTCTGTGGGAGGAAAAAGAAGAACATCCCAATCCACAAGAGCCGTGGGATCCACGTACAGCACTTGAAATGGGAGATCCCCAATCGATGCCGGTAAGGGATCCCTATAGGTTACCATCAATCGAAGATGCACATCCATGACTATAGATACATGATCTTGTAGTGATTGTGAGGAGTTGGCCCAAAGCACGCATTATAGCCTAATACAATTAAACATAACCAACATTTTGAAACATAACACAATCAAAATACAATACAATCAAACTTAGATATTTTCTAATTATCTAATAAGCAACTCGCTTAAAGCAAAGCACAATCAAAAACATTTTGAAAATGCATCAAAGTCGATATGATATACCGCATGTAACAAATAAAGAAATAAAAAATACATCATTTGTTACTAATATAACAAATAAAACATATATTTAATTACAATCATCAAAATCACTATTTAAGTTATCATCTACGTCATTCGAAATATTTTGTTTGGAAACATCTAATTAATTTTTAATTTATTTTTTTATAGAATTTAATTTGTTAAAAAATATGATTTATTTTTCTCTATGTATGGATTTTTGAATAAAATTTTAACATGTGATTATTTTTTCTTTTTTTAAATATATTAATTTAATTTATATGATAAATTCTTATGATATATATGTATACACACACACACATACACACACCGCCCACTCGAAGTTACCATTTTTTTTCTAACGCACACACATCCAAGGCTCCTAGTAGAACTAGTCTACTAAGATTTGAACACATGATCTCTTGCAAGAGACCATTACCACTATCTACAGACTCTTTTGTCACTCTAAAGTTACCGAGTATAATCATAACATACCAAAAAAAAAAAAAAGGATCATCATTTTTATTAGAAATTAACTATACATCTACACACATAAAACCAATCATTTACTATTTTTTTCTTTTGGATATTTTAATTTAGCTTCTTGTTAATAAAAAGCTTAAAATAATATTTTAAAATAACCATCAATGATTCAAATATAGTTTTTAATGATATATTATTGATTATATATATATGTGTGTGTGTGTGCGCGCGCGTGCTTTAAAAAAAAATTTCTCATCAACATTAAATAAGAATAAAAAATTATTATTTTATTATTCGTTAATTTTTAAACAAGCTTTTATATTAGTTGTTGTTTTATTTTTTTATACGATCTTATGGAAAAAGATATTTAGGTTTTTTTTTTAATTTTGGATTCAATTTTTTATTTAGATGCTTGTAGGTTCTTATTTAAGAATCAATACGTGTATAAAAAAAAAAACATGTTTTTTTAGTTCAAAATTTATGAAAAGCATAAGGAATAATTAATTAAATACAAGATTTTGATTTTAAAAAATTAAGTTTTTATTTTTTTAAAAAAATTATTTTTGATTTGATGTATTTTAATAGTTCCGTAATAGAACATGTGATATCAAATTAAAATGATTTATTTATATCCGACCCACTACTAGTGCGGCCAACAAACTAGTGTATCTTTAATTTTATTATCATCATAGTTTAATTTATAAATTAGCCATTACTTTTCATTTCATTTAAATTTTTCTACTAATTAAAATTA
Organism: Dovyalis caffra; assembly: GCA_963924115.1. Classification (NCBI taxonomy): domain Eukaryota; kingdom Viridiplantae; phylum Streptophyta; class Magnoliopsida; order Malpighiales; family Salicaceae; genus Dovyalis; species Dovyalis caffra. The sequence goes on from CAWUPB010000058.1 coordinate 2,202,903, forward strand.
GTGTAATTCTATTAATATTATTTCTTAAGTGATAATATTAAGTCATGTGTATAAGTAATTATGTTAATTTGGACGAAAAAAATTGATTGAAGAATATATTGAAGACTCAATTATTTTGCAAAGATAAAATTAGCTCAATTAAAAATATAAAAACTTATTGAAAACTCACTTTATTATATAAAAATAGACTAGACCATTTTTCTTACAAAATAAAATAAAAACATCTAAACTCTAATCAAAGCAACCACACAAAATTTCTAGATTAATGACAACCATCAAAACACTTGTTTTACATAGTTGATAAGATACCAATAGTGAAATAAATGTATCTCAATATTAACAAAAGTGGATTGCAATTATAAATTGTTGAAAATCTTCTTAATATGCATAAAAATTTTAATGGTAAAGCACACAAACTTAGTTTTTTTGTCTTTTGATTACAAAAAGTTTGGATAGAGGAAGGGTCATGTGAGATTGATGAGATGAAGTTGAGGTCTTGGTGTTTTGTTTTGTTGACCAATATGAGGTTTATCAATAGTATTAAAAATATATCTCATATTAAATAAATTAATAATGTAAGAATAGTATATAAAATTGAAAATAGATCATTCACTATTATGTTTAAGTTTATTTAATAGAAGTCATACTTAACTATCAAATTTAATAAAGTATTAAATTTTTAAAAAGATCGAGTGGTCTAATAAAAAACTTTTAAAATCCAAAAGACCTAACAATACCAAAAGATAAATTGCAAGTGAGAAAAAATATCATAGAACATATTCAAAATTGAATAAACAATTGAGAAGAGATTTATAATGTTGAAAATTGGTCATCCACTATAAGACTTTAATTTTTTTTAATGTAATACGGACTTAACTATCAAATTTAATATGTCAACAAATCATTTTAACCCAAAAACTTAAGTTATTGAGTAAGCTCTTAAGATATATGTTTATATTATTTTCTAATACAACTCTTCAAGTGAAAAATCTTTTGACCATTAAGGTTTTTGTATCATGTCAAAAAAATATTAAAACCTAAAAGTTTAAGTTATTGGATTAAGCTTCGAGATATGGTTTTATCTTATATTCTTATTTCCTAACAAACATAAACAAAACAAAATTAGCTACTCTGAACATAACATCCACGTCTTGGTTGGTGCATTCTCCTTTTTCTTTTTCTTTTTTCTTTTTTTTTTTTTTTTTTTTTTTTGCTATTGTTCCTAATTCAAAATTTAATGATAACGAAGGGAACAAACTCACATTAGCATTGCATTTTTTTTTCAATAATTACAAGATACTTAGCATTGTAGTACTAGATTACTCGTGCTACGCCGTGAGTTAAATAGAACAAAATTATTTCAATTTGATAGTCCATGTCGAGTTGCGAATTTATCAAAATATATTGAATCAAATGTAAAAATAAAATAATAATAATTTTAATCAAAATATTGTATTTAATTAATTCTTTTTATGTTTTTCATAATTTTTCAACCCCAAAAACAAATGAATTGTTCTTTTTTATGTATTGATTCTTAAAATTTGTAATAATTTAAATTGAAAATTTAATCTAAAATTCAAAAAAATGGTATAAAAATATATGTTTCATCAGATTGTATCAATTAAATAATTTTTTTTTATTTAATGCAGATGAGAAATTAATTTTTAAAAATATGTGCATTTAATTCATATATATTTATATGCAAAATAATACATAATATTAGTATAAAAAATTGCATTTGAATTTTTGCATGGTTCTTTTAAAAATTTATTTCAATTGTTTTATTTGAAAAAAAATAGTTTTATGATATTAAAAAAAAAAAGCTAATAGCAAACAATTGATATTATGTGTGCAAATATATAGTAAATTTTTTTTTCTAAATAACTGATGATTTAATATATATATATATATATTAAATCATGAAATGGATTGAAAGTGTGAAGCATAAATTGAAAAAACTTTTAAAAAAAAACAAGACATAAAAATATTCAAAATATACTTTTAACCTTAAGATTAAATATATATTTATAATCATGCTACCATCACTTAAAAAATTTAAAAGTCCATAATACAAATTATATCATTTTATTTTTTAAAAAGGAAAAAAATGATTATGTTTTAAAAATTCATTTCAAAATCTATATATAGAGAAAATAAATCATATTTATAAGAAAATAAAATTTTATTAAAAATAAAAAATTTTATTAGATGAGAATTTTCATAAAAAAGACAAATTAAAAGAATAAATTTTAAAGAATAAAAGTAATATAATGTAAAATATATATTCATTTTCAAATATAAAAATATATTATAATATTTTTTCAATTTGTTTTAGTATTATTAGTAAAGTTATTTTCTGCAGTAAAGGTTAGCAAACTTGTGTTTTGGCAATTGTTCGCCTTGGTAACAAAATTGACATTGTCTATTCCAATTATAATCTTGCTTTTGATAAAATAATAAAGAAAGAATAATTAGAGTGTTAGTACACCAATTTGTCACTTTTTCTTAATTGATTAGAAAGATTTTAATTTTTTTATTACACTATTTTTTTTCAAAACTTTTAATCAAATATTTTAATCTAACTTCTGTCGGTTGTAATCTTGTATGCGGATGTGTTTCCTTACCTTAATTAAGAAAAGTTTTCACCAACTTTTACTTTTGCTCAATCAAGTATGTGGACTCTTGATTTTTTTTTTTTTCAATTGTGCCAATTAAGTAATAAAAATCCGTTTTTTTTTCTTTTTCTAATTACACGGTAGTTGACTTTGACTTACGAACTCCAAATCTAGGGCAATCTTTTTTAAAAAAATCCATCCAAAATAATAATATATTTAATAAACAAAATAATTTTAGATTAAAATAAAGTTAAACTACAATAACCTATTTGACATAATATGAACATTTAAGAATATATATATATAATTTTAAATTTAAATATATATTTTTAATAGTAACTAAGGGTGTTTTGGGTACAAATAAGGGTTTATGTAATATTCTTTTTAACATGAAGGGAGACATTGTAATTTACACTTAAATTAAATCCTTTTATTTTGAGTACTTAAATCAAGTTGGTCTATCTATTCTCGTAAAAGGCAAATCATCTATATCATGAATAAAAATCATTTTATGATTAATTAAAAGTAATAAATAAATTATTGATATAATTAGTGTATTCATTATTTTAGCCAAATAAACGGATATCATATGATTCTAAAAATAACCATATTTATTTGTGGTGCGTTATTTTTCTCTTTTTTAATCAAATAAATAATTTTTTTTTAATTTAAAAGAACTTCTTAACTATATATTATATTATTTCAGAGTAACTTATCTACAAAGAAAAAGAAAACTCCAAGTTTGAAGTTAGAAGCACAAAGTCAATTGCCATATCATTATAAAACGAATAAGTTATTAGATTTTTTTAACAAAAATACTTTATTAGAACAATCAAAACAGTAAGTATACTAAAACAAAAAATAAAAATAAAACCATGACTTCGATTAACAAAAAATAAAAATTAGTATACTGATAATGCAGTTTTTCCTTATTCGAGGTCAAAGGATACACTAGCAAAATATATATATATATATATATATATATATATATATATATATATATATATATATATATATATATATATATTAAGAGAACCTGAATAAAAGTACTTAATTGAAAGTTTTTGAAAAAGTTATGTAATCAAATAAAAAAATTAAACTCTGTATACTGAATTAAGAAAAGGTGAGAAACTAGTGTACTAACAGTATAGCTATTCCAATAAAAAAAATAAAAATAAAATATGAGATGGTTGTTGGCTCATAGCCATATGAGACCATCGCGCAAGGATATCCTGGTGGAATATTTTGAATTAAAGGAATAATTTGAAAAGAGATGAGGTCGATTTTTATCATCTCAAGACAGGTACAAAAATCATGGAGATTTCATTTTTAAAAGGTCGAGCACATGGTGCAGTAACCCCCGTTCCATTTCTGAATTTGCAAGCCACCAAATCTCCAGGATAGAGAACAGGCAGATGGATGACAATTGGCATCTTTCAATTAGAAATGCATTGTAAATAAGAACATGATTTTCTGTCCTTTTTCAAATCTCATTTGCAGAACATGTATAATGTTCTATATGCGGAGCTCTGCTTACTTTTTTGGGTTTTAATGATAAAAATATTTTCAAATCAGTTTTTATATATTGAAACCTTTTTTTTTCAATCAAATTTTAAACAAATTATCTAGATTTAAATTTATGCATTTTCAAAAAAATTATTTTATTATAACATAGTAAGCAAAGTAATTAGCATGAAATTTAACATTTTGATAGGAGGCCGACCGGAGAGGCCTCCAAAATATTTATCGAAAAATAAAAATGAAAAAACCGCCCCCTCCAAAGTAATTTACGCTACAAGAGCTGTGCATAGATTCGATGATGTATTGAGAGTTGAGAAAAATAAATATTAGAAATAAATTAAAATTTTGAAAATTCCTAAAAAAAAATTGAAAAATGGAAAAAGGAAATTGAAAAGCCTTAAAAAAAAATAGAGTATTTAAAAAAATTATTTAAAATTAAAAAAGAGAAAAATGAAATATTTTAAATCAATATTTTTTTCTTTTTCTTTTTAATATTTAATGTAAAAAACAAAAAGTTTAATATGATAGATAAATTAATCTATCCTTAGACTGAGTTTTTAATTTGTTCTTAGATTTTAATTGGGTTAAATACATTTCATGCTCTTATACAATTCAATAAAACTTATTTTAACCCTTTTACCTAGATATAATAAACCAACATCCAATAATACAAGGTTAATTATGTACTGTATCTAGATAAAAGGGTTAAAATAAAAATTATCGAATACTACAAACACATAAGATATATTTAACTCGTTTCTAATTGCATATATTATATTTGTAAATATTATTTAAGTTTTCAATCTGTCTTTTTCATTAATTTTTCTAATAATGGGTAATTTTTTTTGACAAAAATACTCCTAATCGAAATAAAAAGGAAAAAATCACAAGTCACAATACCTATATATTCTATTTTTAAAGTCTTTAGGTTTTTTTTTTTTTTGTAATATTTCAGTTAATGACATTTTGATTCAACAAATTTGTCTATGGTCAAAAAATTAATCGAAATAATAAATTGAATATTTAAATAATAATCAATGACATAATAGATGAAATTATAACCGAAAGACAGATTGAAAACTCATGCTATAATTAATATAAACACAAGATTAACCTATATTATCCAATTTGAAAAATAAAAGTCTCCAATTATAAAAAAGAAAATGGAGTTACCCTTCATTGAAAATTTAAAAAGGAAAATACAAAAAAGGGTGACTTAACATATTTTTATTTCTCTTTTATGACAAAAGAATATTTATACGCAGTTAGTTCATGACATGAGTATCACATAATTGAAGGCAAAAATGCTCCTTAACTTTTGGTGTCAGTGACATGAGATTTGACATGGAGAAGGTCATCAACTTCCTTACGGACAAGGGGCGTAGGTTAACCTCGTACATAATGGTCAACCACAAAAGCACACTAGGAAAATTTTCCCCACACGTACACGACATCCTCTTTTGCGTAGTTCTAAAACAAATTGACAAAATACTGCAGTTTTACTGTTTCTGTTATTTTAGATAATCACTCATAGGCTCTGAATAAAACACTCATTAGGTCGCTGCAAAAAAAAAAATAATAATAATAATAAAAAATAAAAAATTGCAGTTTAATCTCTTTTTTTTAAAAAAAAAAAAACTTTTGTTTTGATTTAGGGGAAATTATAGAAGATCAAACTTTATTTTTTGTATTTCCAACTACCATGAAATATATACAATATTTTTTTTCATATTTTAAGATAAATATATATTTTAGATTATATTATATTTATTATTTAAAATTTATACTTTCAATTTATCATTTCTTTTGAAAATTCTCATCCAATCAATTTTTTATTTTAGAAAAAATTTATTTATTGGTAAATATAATTTATTTTCTCTATGTACAAATTTGAAAAAAAATACAACATGATTTTTTCTTTTTGTTTTTTAAAAAACAATATATATAATTTATATCACGGATTATTAGAATTTTAAAATAATGGTGGCATGATTATAAAAATATATTGAATTTAAAGATTAAAAATGTATGTTAGATAATTTATCTCTATTTTTTTAATGTTTTTTGGTTTATGCTTAACACTTTCAACCTCGCTAAGTATAGTCATAACACATAAAAAAAATTATTGAATTATTGGTATTATAAAAAATTAACTATTCATCTACATACATTACATCAATTATTTGCTATTATTATTATTTTTAATATCATAAAATTATTTTTTCAAATAAAATAATTGAAATAATTTTTTAAAAGGACAATCAATGATTCAAATATATATATTTTTATACTGAAATTATTGATTATTTTGTGAATAAATATATATAAATCAAATATACATACTTTCAAAAAATAATCTTTTCATCACTATCAAATAAAAATAAAAAATTATTTTTTGATACGAATCTTATGAAAAATATATTTTTATAGCATGTTTTTGAATATTAGATTAATTTTTTTCAATTTAAAATATTACAAACTTTTATTTAAGAATAAATGCATAAATAAGAACGATTTATGTTTGTTTGTTTGTTTGTTTTTTTTGTGTTGAAAAATAATGAAAACATGAAAAAGAATTAATTAAATATAAAATTTTGATTAAAAAATTTATATTCATAGCAAATTGGTAAGTCTTACGTGGGAGCATGATATATAAAGAGGGTTAAGCATTATATATATATATATATATATATATATATATATATATATATATATATACCCACACACTAAGTGTAAAGATCTATAAATATTAATAATGGATAATATTTTATCACCTACAGGCAAATTGGTAAGTCTTTATATTTAAGTATTTGAAATTTCATTTTTAACACATGTGAAACTCAAATTTAAATTTCCGTCCACAAAAAAACATTTTAAACAAATTCGAGCATAACGTCTTTAGGTTTGCAACCTAATTTTCCTTTCTCAATCAAGAAGAGGTGGAGAAACAATGTGAATATACAACCTGCTTAACCACTAGAAGACAACGACAGCAGCTTATCCAACCATGTAGGGATATGCAGTGAGAAATATATACATGTGTGCACCTCTATGGACTTGCGCACGTGCAAGAATTTGTATATAAAAACGAACGCTACATTCAATTCAAAAGCTAAGGTAGTAGTTGGTGTATCTATTATATATATAAAAGAGTGTATTTAATATTTTCTTTATATTAAGATTTTTTTTATAATAAAGAGATTTGATTTAAATTTCATCTTCAATGCTTCTCTTTTTGTCATAATTTTTATTTTTAGAATTGATATAAAGAGTATCTTTAACTCTTCAATACTGTAGAAGTCTAAATGATTCTTTATTTTATATTTCATTAATGAAAATTACTATTTCTTATGCTCACTTCGACCTTTTCATCAATAATTCTCGGATTTTATAGATTTTATCAAAATAATAAGTTTTAACTAGAGAGTAACATTAAAGAGGATACTGATCTTCAATCTATATAATTAATGATGCTTTCTATTTACATTAAAAATGCTAACTAAAAATAAAGAGTATCATTAAAAATGCTTTAAGCATCTCAATAAAATCATGGAGTTTCATTACTCACATGTGCAGCTAAAACAATAAGATTTATTTTTATTTCCTCTTACACGATAGTTAATATTTTTAATCTTTGATCCAAGCAGGTGGTGATCATTTCAACCACGTCAGGCAAATTTTTGGACCAGATTCATTAGGTTTTAGTAATGAAGGTAAAATTCTGACAACATAAATCATAGGAAAAGAAGGGAACGCAAAAGGACTAATTACATAAAGAGAAATTTTTATTAAACGTCTTTTTGGTGAAAAAATAATAAAATTAATAACTGAAGTAATCTAATAGTGGGACCGCAGTATGGCTAGCTGGAATCGAAACCAAACATTCAGAATGATTAATGAAATTGACAGCGTTTGGAAGAAATACGTGGGTGCACTTTTTTCAAGATTTTGTTGCGTAAGATTAATGAAAACAGAGCAAGCACACATATCCATGCTTTCTAGAATCTAAAGAGATAGAGGGACATGGCGACATGAGGCGGGGCACAAGCAGTCTTAATTTGAAATATTTGAAGCTTTCTTCAGTCATGTAAACTAGGCTAACTAGCTAGCTAGGTAGAAACAGCATGCAAGCCAACAACGAGCCCTGACGTATATGAACATATGCTGAGACGACAATTACTTTGTAGTTATGGTTTTGTTTATTTGATAGAAAATAATTTTTATAGGAAAATTAATTTTTTAAAAAGTTATTTTTTTAAAAAATATTTTTTGCCGTTTGATAATGATATAAAAAAATTATTAAAAAATATATTCTAGCGTTTGTTTGATATAAAAAATTAAAATACAAAAACGAGTATATGATTGTTACTTCAATGAGTTTTGATAAAACTTTAAAAATGTATATTCATAATTTCACAATATAAGATACGTTTAAAAAAATTTAATAAATTTTTCATAAATACCGATTCTAAAATTTAAATTCATAAAATAAAACGTATTTTTTTAACCGTCAAACCAATTCATCAAAATCACTTGGGGCAAAATCAAGTCAATATTCACATTTAGTAAAAAAAAAAAATCTAAGTAATCCTACATTGTTATTTTGGTAACTCAATTAAGATTTCTTTTTTTTTTTTTTGAAATTGAACTAATAATTTAGTCTAAAAATAGTTTTACAAATTATTAGTTATCATTTATAGATAATTATTCATTTGATCTCAAAAGATTAATATTGAAATAATTTGTAACTAATTATTCACTATAATTACCAATAACATTTTATAATCGATTAAAATTACAAATTATTGATTTAGTTGCAAATGAATAATGTTGAGAAAATAATATGTTTATTAATAAATAAACTAATTTAAAATTTTTACAAATGATTGCGAGTCTTGTAATAATGATTTTCAATCATGTAAGTATAGTTTAGGTAGTGTTTCGAGAAAATAGTAAAAAAAAGAGATAAATTATTAAAATATTTCTTATAAAAATAATTTTAAGGTGTAAAAATGGTTTTTAAGAATATGTAATGTATTTATAAATAAAAAAATCAAATGCTAGTAGAAATAGAGAAAAAATAATTAAATAATTAATAATAATTGATAAAAAAATAATTAAAAAATAATTTGATATATTTTAAACAAAAAAAGATAAAGAAATAAATTATTAAAATATATTGAGAGAGAGAGGTAAGTAACGCAAGAGCGAGTGAGAAGAAAAATGTTTTTCTTTTTTTAATTGCGGGAAACGTTTTTCAAAAATACTATATCATTTTTCGTTGATTGGATATCATTTTTTGTTAACGTTTTTCCTAAACGCGAAACAAACATTAGAAAATAAGAAAAACAAGTTTCTAGAACTTGTTTTGCCCCCAAACAAACATAGCCTAGATGAAGTGTGAATCTAATAGTAATTGGTCTAAAAAAGTAAAAGCAAAGTTTTTGGATAAAAAAACTTAATAAGCTACACAAATTTTTAACATAAAAATGTAAAACAATTATGGATAATTTTAAAATTTACACTTGTGTACTGATAATTTGTATTTAATTATTTAATTTTAATTAAAAATAAAATAAAATAAAAACAATAGAATTTAAATTCATAATTATTTAATCATCAAGTCTCCGATATTATTTGAAAAAGCTATTTCATCTCAAAAAATTAACTTATTGATGGCATATCGTACCACCAATAAATTAGATTTATATTTATTTTTTCTTATGGAACCTAACCATAGAATTGTGGATACGACAAGGAAGGATCGAACCCACGGAAAATTGGTATAATCAATGGTTTCTTTAAGGTAATTGTTCTAAAGCACAATGAAAATGAAAAAAGAGGTTTGTGTTTGTAGACATTTGTAAGCAATCAAAAGTAAATAAAATTAATAATAATAAGAAAAAACCTTGGTTAAAGTTTAGTATTCACTTTTGGTTTAATCGGCGATCATTGATTCAAATATTAACCTATTCTTAACATGAGTATTCACTATAGGACAATAAAAAGTATGTTATCCACAATCTTTCCTTATTGATTTGTTACCCAAACAAACACTATTTGATTAATCTCTAGCTATTGAATAATTTAGTAAACACTAGTTAGATTTAATCCAATAAAAACATTAAATAGAAAAGGACAAGTGAAGCTAAACCATCCTTCTAGATGTTAGAAAGATATAATCAAGTTCTACGTTTTCCAAAGGATTAAGAAAAAACGCATAGATAATCATTAACCCTTAGTTATTACCACGGACAAGTTTAGATAAACAATTACATGAACTTGAATATTTAGTCGGCAATGGATTATGATGATCAAGAAACTAACGTGCACTTTAATCAATTAATCACACAATCAAAATCAAATAATATACAAAAATAAAAATACTAAAAAAGATTAATTTTAGAATCAGAACCCATCAAGATCTCATTAGGATTTTACCAAAAAAATCAACTTTCCTTCAACAAAGATAGATGTTTAGTGATTTATGGCTGATTAAAAGAGAATTTTCTATCTAGGGGTGGTCGCTAAAGTGGAAATCTCAAAATAAAACCCTAGCCTCACTATTTATAGCTAAAAATAGGATTACAACACACACATGTTAGTCCCACATGGTCACACAGATTATTTGGTAAAGGTACATGATTTGCTACTTAATCTCACATAGTTTGGCAACTTGGAGAGCTGGTGTTCAACGGTTTATTGGATAGAGGCATAAGACCTTGTGCCTTTTGCACTTCATCTCATGTCTCCTTTTACTTCACCCCGTGTCCTTGGCTTTTGTTCGTATGGAATTTGAACTTCATCCGGTGCACTTCCTTCCGTCCATGTGCCTTTGTGGCTTTGTCTTTTGGATTTTTTCTAGCTTTAACACACATAAGTATGTCCCTTTTCGGTGCATATCGCGTGGAATGCTACTGCACGTGTGTTGCTTTTTTTCCCTTTAGAAGATATCTCAATCTTGGCATATGCATGGTCGTGTCACATTTCTTACTCTAGTCGTATGGAAAGCTACTACTCATATGGTATTTGTTACTTGGACAACCACATGATTGTGTCCTTTATTTTACATGGTCAATAGCTATTTCTTCTTGTAAGTGTAATAACCTAAAAAAAAAAATATTTAAAATTTTAGGCTAGTATAAAGGGGTAACAGTTGCCCCCCTCTTTTTTTTTTTTTTTCAGAATTTTCCTTTCTTTTCTTCTTTTCTCTTTCATGTATTTTTCTCTCCCATTTCTCCCATTCACTCTCTTTAACTCCTAAGCTAAGTCATTATTAAATTAGCTAAGGAAAACCTTACATAAGAAGATTCAAATGGAGCTTAACTAGATTAGAGCTTGGTAAACTATGAAGAACTTAGGAGTTGAAGGGCGAAGTGTAAAGGTGAGATTTTTTATCAATTGATCTTTAAATTAGAATGTTTATATGTAATTGGTTATGATATTGAAGTTGAATTGCATTAGGTGTTGTTTCAATGAGGAATTGATTAAATTAAGGTTAGGGTTTTGAGACCCATTTAGGAAAAAGTTTGATTAAGTGATTCTAGGTGTTTAAATGATGGGTAAGTGGCTTAAAACGTTCATTTGAAGTGGAATTAAGTGAATTTGAGAAATTGAGAGGTTGAAGATGATGAATAATGAAAATCTAAAATTTAGGTTTTAAAGATTAGATTTTTATAGGAAACACTAAACAAATTAGAAAAGGTGGAGCTAACACTCTACCAATTTTTAGTACTTCTATGTGTTTGCTAGGACTACATGATAATCAATAGAGGTCGGATGCTTAGATGGCTCCTTTCTTTGTTAAAGAATTTAGATCTATGCTATAAGAGGTAAATCTCTATTCATCATTTTAATTCATGAATATATAGTTAGTTGATTCAATGACATGATCTTAGTCTCTATAGATGAAGAAAATTTTTGTTTTATTTCATACCTTTATAGGATGCATGATCCTCCACCTGTCTAAAATGAGAAATGATTATTTGGCAACTTTACCTAAAACAATGAACCAAATTGGCAACCCTTGAAAATGAGAATTATACTTTTAGCATTTATTGAAGGAAGTAAAGCCATTGTTAGCTAGCATAGCAACAATTTTTATGCACCAAACCTTTTGGCCTTTGCATTTTTCTCGTTGTGAAGTTTATGTTACTGCTAGATAGGTTAAGTGTGCATCCAAGTGTAGGGTGTCTAACCCATGATTACAGAGCCAAGAAAAGGAAAAGTCGCTCTATTGAATACACCATTGGTTTTGGCCAAGTTTTACATATGTGAATAAACTATAAAATACCTAAAAATGGAAGGAAATTTTGTGGTATTACATAAATTTTTTTTAGGATGATTACCTACACCTACTTGCAAAAACCTATTTTATTAAAAAACCATATCAAATTAATTTTTTTGTAAAATCCCAAACAAATTTTAACACCAAAAAATATTTTGGTGTGAATTTTTTTTAATACAAAAATATTTCAATGGATGTTAGTGCTAAAAATTTCTTACAAATTATATATTGATTTGCAATATTAAAAATTTAAATTATTTGTACAATTATATGTATGTGTTTATAGTAAACTTCTTCTTCCTAGATCGTAGTTGTGATTAGATAAAAGTTAAAAAGATGCTTATTTAAAATAGTTTGAAACCACAATTGCAAATTGAAAGAAATAACTTATATTCTTTTATATATGTGCATGTGTAATTTATGTATAAAATATAATTATGCATACTATATAATCACTCGTAAATATAAATATATCTTATACATATTTTAATATTATAAGTATAAAAACTTAATAATTTTTATTTTGATAGAACTCTAAAATGATTTTTTTTTCATGCCAAAAAACCAAAGTGGATTAACGGTACTAAGTGGAAGTTAAATATTTGGGTTTTATAGTATGAAAACTTTTCTTTAGGTTTTGTAGATATAAAAATAATTTGATGGGCTTTTTGAATAAATGTATTTAAAATGGGTTTTTATAATTATTCCAACTTTTTTTTTTTTGAAAAACAAATTCAGGGGTCATTACCAAAAGAAAAGGGAATTTGATGATGGTTTAAACCATCGCTAATTTCTAAAAAATCATTGTTAAAATTTTTTAGCAACGGTAAAAAACCATCCGAAAAAACCTTATCGTTAAATCATTAGAAATGGTTTTTCTATACTATTGCTAAATTAACGATGGTTAATTCATCACTAAACCCCCAAAAATCCATTACGAGTTTTGTGAATTAAGGTCATCGATTTAGTGGTGATTTTGTTACACCATCATCAAATCTCGTTGCCAAAAATAGCTAATTTATCGACTATTTTTTAAATCTGTCGCTAAATCCATCTTTAATTAGCGACACTTTTAGCAACTATTTTAGCAAAAATGTCAAAAAAAAATTTAGAGCTAAATTCGTTCCAATTTTTTTAAAATTTTTTAAATTTTTTATTTAATCACTAACTAGAGAAATAAAATCCTTTCCAATTTAACAACTATAATAACGCTATAAAATAGATTTATAAATATTATAGAACGTTTATAAGATATAAAATTTAATAAAATGAAATACATATTTAAACGCAGAATTGTTTTAAAGTTTATTAATATTTCGAAAAAAGAAAATATAAAAGCTAGGAGCGATCGATGGGATCGCTAGTTGGAGGAACGAGGGATGATCGGTCGAGGGATCTATGGATGAACTACCTCTTTGCATATTCAGCAACATCGGATGTATCATTGCATGGAACTCCCGAATATATTTCTACAACCAATTTATAGTAGCTAAGAGCGATGTAACAATACTTTCTAGTTTCTTGATCTTTTATGCTTGTTTAGAAAATTGAGCCTTCATTTCCTTTTGTTGCGTGTCAATATCAACATGGAACTCGCGATGTGACCAAATTAGAGGATGTACCGACATTAGAGTAATAGTGAAAAGCTTGTGACCCGAGTCCGTATATCCCTTCCTCTTACTATCTCCTCCTCTAACAGACCTTATTAAAAAGCTTATTCATGTTGATATAGAGTGATGAAATACTCTTTGTCTCCTAAATAGCAACCTCAATTTTTTTCAACGATTTCCTACATAATTGCATAAATTTTAATATTAAATAATTATCTAAGTAAGTTAAATAAAAGTGATGTATGTAGAAAAGAAGCTTATGAAATTACTTACTCCGAGAATTCTAGCATGTTAATCGATGAATATGTACTTATCATCAACCTTCTTCCTTTGGGTCCTCAAGAAAACCTCATGAGCATCGGGTTTACGACCCAACTCATTACGTTAAAACAAATATACTTGAATGCTTATATATATATAAAAATAAGATTTACCACATGTATTATGAGTTGCATATGGGTGATCGAACCTCTCGTATGTTTAGATGGGCCGGGTTTGATGCCACCTATCTCGCTCTTGCGATTTCGAGCTACCGACTCGGATCAAGCATGAGACTCAAGTTTTGCCCAGTTCTTATGCCATAAATCCTATATCTCCTTTGAGATATATGTTGATTTGGGTTGTTTCTTTATCCGATAAAGAAAGGTGAAATATCACTTCTATGCTAGACTCGTCATGCTTTCTTTATGCTTATCTCGATATCCCACTCCCACTTAAAGTACTTTTACAAGGACGTTAAAAATATTCATTTGTATATTTAAATTAAAATTAATTTTTCTTAAATAAAATATATAGTCATGTAATAAATTATGCTAAAAACGATTTGTATATTTAAATTAACATTAATTTTTCTTAAATAAAATATATAGTCATGTAATAAATTATGCTAAAAACTATCTTAAACTCTCTCCAATAGAGCTCTTTAGTTTCCTCACTAATTGACTTCTATGTCGATCTAGATATGTCAACATGCTTATAGAATGTCTTAAAGAGACGACGAGTGCAAATATTAGAATGATATAAGCTATCAAAAAAGATATAAATTAACGAGTTAAATGAATACATAAATATAATAATATACCAAAAATATTTTAAAAAATGTGCATAATACGTACTCCTTACCATTAATGATAGTAACCACGAACGTCGATCCGATAGGTGTAGAAGCTAAACTAAAAGGGATGTTTAGCGATAAGCCATTTTCAAAAACATGATAGTCGTTCGTTGGGGCGAGGGCCTTAATGACGATGAAGGTTTAGATGGACGAGGATATGAAGATCCATAATAATGCAACTCAAGCCGAGAAATGTCAAACGATGATGGGTTTGACATGGTGGCGAGGAAGAGTGGTCCGTAGGCATCTTGATGTGGGAGGGCATCCAACCCGAAACAAAAGTAGAAGTATGCCAACATCTATGGTTACTACCATCATCAATGTCCGAATCATGACCCTCATCATTTGACATGGGCCACTACAAGCAAGACCATCTCCTACCATGAAGCATAACCTACTCATTGTAACATTGATTAGCTAAAATATAGATATTAACATAAACAAGCTAAAATATATTTATTTTTTCATAAATAAATAATTTTATAATTAAATTAAAACATGCACACACACACACACACATATTTATATATTACCTTCATAATTTAAAGTAAATTGTGAAGGGCAATCAAACCTTACCACAATCACTATCTTAGTCTTCATTGTTACGGTCTTCATCAACATCTATTTCAAATTCACCTTCATTCTATTCATTAATTTCACCCCTTTTAAAATTTATTAATGATCTAGTTGGATAAGTCAATGACTGACTTTCATCATCATCAACTTGGATTACATTGTATTAGGCTTCCATTTCATTTTCATAAAATGATTCCATAATTGTTTGGACCGTAACGGATGATTCTAGCACATCCATCATTGATCGGGGTTTTACCTTACATATCATCAACCAATCATGTATGATGCGGTTCAATGTAGGATATATTACATAATACATTTGATGTGCATATGTTGCTAAGATAAAGGTATTAGATCAGTTTGACATGCTACAACTATTTTTTTTACTAGTCTATACTGATCATGAACTTTTGTACCAATGCCGGATGTAGTATTATACCAATCACAATTGAATAATATGGTTCTCTTGATTAGTAATGTTGGATACTCAAATTCTAGTTTATCAGTCCACTTACCATTATAGTCATTTTCCTCTACACTTTAACTAACTCTTTTTACGCATACTCTACTACACATTGTTGCTCTATATGAACCATGACTTTCGATGTAAAACTTGTACCCATTCACACAATATCCTAGATATGGCTTAGCTATTTGCAATGGCCTTTTTATGAGATTTTTAATGTAATGGTTGGTTATTATGTTAGGTTGTGCATTACTTGCTCGTAAAGTCCAGATCCATTACTTACTATTACGATTAAATTTCATAACTTCATCTCAATGAAAAAAAAATTTTAATTTATGATACTAACATATCGATGAAACCATGATGGAAAATCATTTTTAAGTCAAGCTTTAACTTCGTGCTTTGATATGTTATGATTAATTTGAAAAAGTTGGCTTACAAAATATATGTGTAAGGAAAAAAACTTATAAGATTTTTATTATCTTTAATATTAAATATTTATAATTAGTGGAGTTTTGTAATGAAAATTTTGCTAATTTTAGCACTCACGTAGTGTAAGGTGTCACCTCATCATAGTTCAATAAAATGTAAGTATGAGATGCAATTTTTTCTTTATTTGCCAACACATGTGATTTCGCTTGACCAAAAAATCAACTTTTCGGTTTGAATATAACAAGCATTCCTTCAATATCATCACTTGGTTCTCGAGCACACTTAATGTTATGTGGCAATTTTTGATATCCGGTATGGACATGAGGCTCGAAGTAATATGAACAGATCATTGATGTTTCTTTAACTAAATATGCATTGCATATTGACTCTTCAAAACTCTAGCTTTGTTCTTTAGAATTTTCTTTTAAAATTTTTGAAGATACCTATATCATATAAATATGTTAGTTACATGACCTATCATTTTTGATAGCCTAAGTTTGAAATGAAGAATAAACACTCGTCAATTTATTTCCTTGGGTTGAATTTATTCTTTTAAGAAAATCCAAATAGGGTCATCCTTCACATTAGAGGTAAAGTAAGTTGTAAAAAAAAAAACAAAAAACATAAAAGGGAAAAGATCAAAATTGTCATGGAATCAAGCCTTAAAGGACTAAAGTTGTAGACATAAGCCCTCAAAAAAAAAAAAAGAAAAAAAAAAAGAGAAAAGTGGAATAAAAAAAAGTCAATCAATTCTTGCAATAAGTGCAAAGAGACAAAAACAATATATCTTATTGATGAACGATTAAAAAGACAATCCAAAAGTGATCCTAGAATCCTTTTTACCTTAAACACCTTTTAAGACTATTGTATCCTTTCATTCTTGAACCCACTTCTTAGCCTATATTATGTACCTTTACAAGTCCTTCTAGCCAAGAAACAAATTATATCCTTGAATAACCAAGAGAAATTCTCTTTGGAAAAGTCAAAACCCATATGCTCATCCCGCATCATTATGTGTGAAACCAAAATTGAGACATTTAAAAGAAAAGAACATTGAACCAACTCTAAACAAGGATTTCCTTTCTAAAACTATGAACTAACATATAGTGACATTTAAACATAACAACAAATTGTTCAAAAAAAATTAAGGAAATGAGAGCTAGTGGATAGACTTGATTACCTATAAGAGGAGATGAAAAGTATGGTTCGGCCACTCCATCTATACAATTTTAAAGCATCAAATTTTCCCTCTAATACAAGAAAAAAATGATCTCACAATTCTAATTTATCATTCAAATAGTCACTTAGCAATGGACCATCGTTTAAATAAGTCATCTAACAACATATCGTCATTCGGGTAGGTCGCCTAACATTATCCTAACACATACCCTAATTCAAGTAGGTTACCTAATAATAGACTATTATGAGGAAAATAATCTAACAATAGACCATTACTAAGATAGGTTTCCTAATAATAGACCATTATGCATGTAGGTCACCTAACAATTAAGCATCATTAAGGTAGGTCGCCTAACAACAAACTATCATTCATATAGATTGTGTAATAATAGACCATCATTGAGATAGGTTGTGTAACAATAGATCATCATTTAGGTAAGTCTCCTACTAATAAACTATCATTTTGGGAGGTCGCTTCATAATATACTAGTATGATGTAAGTTTCATTTATCGTCTATGTCTCATTCTTTTTTTATTTACGAGTTTACTATATAAAGCTAATAAAAAAATCATTTTTCATTTAAAAAAAGAGTTCATAATATCTTTACCATAAATACTTTTAGGGCTAGGCCAAAGCAAATCCAATATGAGAGAGAGAATTGCTTTTCTTGGTCGGAAAGGTATGAGAAATTAGAAATTAGTTTATTGCAATGTCGAGTTCTAAAGGTTGTTCTAATATGAATTACACATCTTTATTATACTTTACCTCTTATGATAAATGAAAAGACTCTTTATAACATTTGGAATGTTTTTGATATCTATGAATACAATGACATTCTTCTTGCACTTGGTTCCATAATCAATGTTGATGCATCTCTAGTAAGAATTTATTTTTCTTTCAAACTTTTAACTAGTCAAGAGTATGCATGTTCTCCCAACTTTCCTAAAGTCTCTATAAAGTTAAACCTTTAGTGAAAGCTTAAAATATGACCTGGCTCGTAATGATTTGGAGCTTCAAAATTAAGCATAGGATAAAGAAACATAAGCTACACTTAACTAAAACTCAATTTTCTCAAAGAGTCTTTAGTATCAAAGATGAAAAATTATAGACTCTAATACAAGTAGAGGCCTCAACAAAACATGGGTGCTCTAAGAAATAAGGTATTATGCCTAGCTGGTTTACTTGAAAGATTCAAAAGCCCAAATTGTTAAAAATGAAGCTTTAGTTATGAAAGGCCATTCGGAATGATCAACCTTCAAAATATTAGTTTTTTTACTTTGTTCCACGACATTAGTCCCTCCATAAGTCTTTATGTACCTATAGACTCTTTTTGTAGTGTCCACTCATCAAGAAGAACTCTTTATTGTTTCTCTATTAGGCTAGAGGCTACTACCTCTCATTGGGAATCCTTAGTTCCCATATGATTTATATTCGTAGGTGGCATTTTCCCTATACCATTTGATGAAAGTGTAGATTCACATTGGCTTTTCCCAAGTTAATGAAGAAGTTAGGAAAAAAAGAAAAAGAAAGGTAAAGTGAAGGATTTGAGGGTAGTCATAAGCATATACCCCGAGTAACCAGACTCTAATATAAGGCATATTTAGTTAGGTTTGTGTTTTGAAAAAAGAGCATAGGGTTAGTGCCAAGACAAGGTTGAACAAGAAAATCTTTAAGCATAATAAATTATAATGACAAATTGATAGATAATATTCCAAATGATAGCAAGCAATCGTTGCTCGGGTATGTCCCTATTTGACAAAAGATGAACTAATTGCTACCTTTTTTTAACACTTTTGAGCCTTCTTATTATGAATGTTTGATAGGATATCTTTCATATCAAATTGACAATCGTGTTGAAATAGTCAAGAAGATCAAACATGTCATAACTTTGAGAAAAAATGAAGATAAATGTGTAAAGCCCTCAAACTGCTTGGGAATATATAGCAAGTATTTCTAGTAACATGGGTTTTTGTTCTCAAGACAAAGCATATAGTTTATGAAAAGACTCACAAAAGACGAGAACAATTTATTCCCTAGTGTCCATATCTCTAGTGCAAAATCAAGTCTGCCTTTAATAACCAACAAACACTTGAGAATTGATAAAAATAGAATAAGCGAGCACTTTAGAAGAGAAAAAATGTAATTACTCGCCTCTTTATTTTCCTTGAGACAAATATTCATGCACCTTGTCAATATCAAGTGAATTTCTCCAATCTCTATAGACCTAATCCAACCTTTTTATCCTTTTTGGTATAAGTCCGAGGAAAAATACAAATAACATGGGGTGTTGTTAATCATAAGATTGACAATTGCCTATTTTTAAGAGAAATTTATTATACCTAATCAAAGAGGATTGGATATGTTTTTATGAGAACACACCACATGTAAACATTAACTCTCTTCTAAATTACCTTAAAACAAATACTAAAATCATGAACATGATATCTTTTGAGAGTGTAAAGTATAATACGAAGATGAGTTACTTATGAAAAGAACCTCATACAAGTATGGAAGAACATACCAAAATTCTTAAAAGTGCTTGTTCTTGTAATTTGCAAATAAGGTCTTAATATAGTTTATCAAGTTGTGAACTATGTTTCCTTAAAACATTCTACTTTTATTGGATTGAGTAGTACATAGTAAAGCATGTTTTTCAATCTACTTTTCCAATAATTTTTCAATCTACTTTTTATGAATTGAGTAGAATTTTTTAAGAAAATATAGTTCAAAACCCGATGAATGATATTAAGTCCTTATTTGCAACTTACAAGCAAAAGTACTTTTAAGAATTTCAACACATTCTTCCACACTTATCTTGGGTGATTTCCATCTTCAATCATCCTTAATATTATACTTTACACTCTTAAGAGATATCATGTTCATGGATTCATTATTGGCCTTAGGATGATTTGACAAAGAGTTTGAGTTTGTATTTAGTGTGTTCTGATCAAAGTTTCCATTTATATCAAGTATATGGCATTTTTTAGTTGTTGAAGGTTGGTTGATTTTATGCTAGAGACCTAGACATTATGGAATATATTATTTTTCCTTTTATGACTCTATTCACAAGCCCTAAATTATGATAAAAACCCATGTTGTTGGAAACACGTTCTCCACTATACCTAAACAAGTTTAGAGGGTTTTGTATTTTTACATCTTCACTTTCTCTCAAAACTATGCCATGTTTGATCTTTTTGGCTATTTCAACAAGATTGTGGATTTGATATACAAGGTAGCCTACCAAACATTTATAATACGAAGACTCAAAAATGCTAACTATGGTAGCAATAAGTTCTTCCTTCATCAAATAAGGACATACTTAAGCAGACCATTGCTCATAATCACTTGGAATATTATCCTATTGCTCATTGTCACCCTTACTCATGCTTCAATGATCTACCTTGTTTAAGTCTATCTTAGCACTAGCCCGATGCTCCTTTTCAAAAACATAAATCGATCTAAATCTACCTTCAATTAGAGTTTGTTTCCTAGGGTATATACTTTTAACCATCATCAAATCATTCATCTTATCTTCTTTTTCTTTCTTGACTTCTTCATTAACTTGGAAAAAGCCAACAAAAATATATTCTTACATTGAAGGATGGAGGAGATGCCATCTTTAAATACTAAATATATGAGAACTAAGGATTCCCGATGGTAGATAGTAACTTTGGCCTATTTGAGAACTAAGAAAGAGTTCTTTTTCATAAGTGGACATTATGGGAGGAAGACATAGATACAAAGACACCTATGAAGAGACTAATGTCATAGGTGCAAGGAATATAGTTGGTGTTTTGAAGGTGGGTCATTCTAAATGGTCCATCACAATTAAAGCTTTATTTTTCAATAATTTGGACTATATTACTATCTCAAGTAAATCAACTAGGCATAATAACCCATTTCTTGTTGAAGGTTCTCGCTTGTGTTAGATTCTACTCTGCTTTTTCATCTTTGATATTGAAGACTTTTTGAAAAAACTTAAGCTTTCATTATGAGTAACCTATGTTTCATAATTCCTTTAGTTTTTAAGTAGTAAATACCATAAATGCAATAGTAGTAACATGATTTAAATAAACTAGATTGGATATATATGCTTAATGTTGGAGGTTCAAATCATGACGAGCTAGGTCGATTTTATGCTTTCACCGAAGGTTTGACCCTATAGAGACTTCAAAAGAATTAGGAGAACATACTTACCATTGAATTGTGAAAAAATTGAAAGAGAACATCCACATCGATTATGGAAGTAGGTGTAAGAAAAATGTCATCGTATTCATAGACATCAAGAGCATTCCAAATGTAACAAAGAATATTTTTATTTATTATAAGAGATAAAGTATAATAAAACTATTTAATTTGTATCAGAATAAATTTTATAACTCGACATTATGATAAAATACTTTCTAATTTTTCCTATTTCTTGTACCGGGGCTACCAATCCCTTCCTCATAATAGGCTTGCTTTAGCCTACCCTAAAATTCTTGATGGTAAGTGTATTCTCAACACTTCATAACATGATTCTCAATTTTTAAAAAGATTATTGGAAAATGAGAGGTTTAAAAAAAGTGCCATAATATCATATCATTTGTATCTTATAGGAGTTCAAGGCTAATGGACAAGATCTACCTTTTTATAGGGTTTAGTATAATTTGTTTAATCTTAATAGCTTGTAAATTTCTAGATTATCTAAATTACAAGTGGAGAAACCCAACATCCATCCTTATTCAATAGGATGTATGGAAAATTATTCCACAATCTCTTACGTATTGGATGAGTTTTAATCCGCACGGAAGTCCAAATGAGCATTAGTAGACATACGTCATACTTGCCTCCGAATCTTCCTATGTAATCCTAAAAGTGACAAACCTCATGTCTCGGAGCTTTTCTTTGGGTTTTTTTTTTTAGTAAGTGTGAAAGCTTGTAGATATAAACATTCAAATCCAATCCAACTATATATGAACAATAAATAAGATTACTATAAATTAGTTGACTTGAAAATAAATAAATAAATTGCTCAAAATTGAATAATTTCAAAAAAATGACTTCAAAAAAAAAAATCTATGGCTTTACTCTCTTCCTAGTTTAGTCATCATGTTATTGCTACCGATATATGGGACCTCTAAAAAAAATTAAAGATAAAGAGTTCCCACTTAGTACTTTAAGAAGGCTATAAAATCTAAATAATTGGTCTTTTATAGATTATGGAAAGAAGTCGGTTATATTTATGAGAATATAAAAATCACTTAAAATATTATTTCTAAGAAAGGTTACCAAACTTGTTCTATTCGTAAATAATTTTTTAAAAATTATTTTACAATATTTCGGAGCCTATTTTGAATTTTACTACTAAATTGAGTTGATGTGAATTTAGAATTAATAAAGAGAATTAATTTTTCATATTTATTATTGGGATCATTTTATGATACATTAAAGGACTAATTGTTTATTGCGAAATCATGTTAGATTGACATTGGATCCCGAACCGAGGAATCGTATCAATTTTACATTAGATCCAATATCTTGACATAAATCATATGTCATGAGTGTTTTAATTATTTAATGCACATTAGATGAATTAAATTACCATCAAGCTCCCAAATCAGTAAAAATCTCATTAATTTAACATTGGATCCTATTAGAATTTAAGAGTAAAACATTTAATCAATTTATTTTTTGTGCAAAAAATAATCAAGTAGCATAACTAAGATAATTTAGAAGTGTGCCTAAACAAACTTAGAAAATTATGAAATTTGATATGTAATTAGAAGACATATATTTACAACAAAATAAAAATTAAGATTAAAATCGTGTCAAAATCTTTCACAAATCATGAATGAACAGAACAACTCGTATCTCTAAAATAATATTAATTTAACCCTTACAATTTGAGATTAAAGGATCCAATTGAAAATCAATTACATTAAATTATTACCATTAAGTAAACTAAAAAATTTAGGGATTGAACCATATATAATAATACAAAATTTCAAAACATAAAGAACAACTACCAAAATTGTTGTTTTTTCCAAGTTGTGGCCATGACTTTTATGGCTAAAAAAAAATGGAAAAAAAGGAATGAATTCGACAAACTAAAAAGAGAAAAACATGGAGGAAAAAAAGAACAATATACCTTCTACAAGTAGGAACTAAAAGTGACCAAAATAGTTAGAGGATTGATGAAAAAAACTTTCTCCGAGGGAAGACTTATGCGGCCTTATAGATTGCCTAGAGGAGCATTGTTGATTTCTCACTTGTTTTATGTAGATGATAAGTTACTATTTACAAATGGTTCGAAGTAGTCTTTGATTCATTTGAGGGGTTTGATTCTAAATATGAGGAGTGTTCAGAATAATTAATTAATGTGGCCAAGAGTGGTTTCTATACTCCTAAGAATATTTCATCACAAAAAATAATGATCATAAAGCAACATACAAGTCAGTGCCTATTTTTAGTTTTCGTTACAGTATTTGGGAGTCCTTCTTTTCATGGGCGTAATGCGTCAAGTATATTTTCTTCCTTTGGGAATGAAGATTAAGTGGTGGATTTATGGATGGAAGGCAAGCTTGTTATCTTTTGGTGCTCGATTGACTTTACTTCAATCGGTAATTAGTAGTATACCCATATATGTGTTAGCAACTATTCCCGTGCCGAGGAGTACATTACAAAGAATTGAGAGGAAAATGGTTAACTTCTTATGGAACTCCTTTGAGGAAAACCGCCGCCATTGGATATCTTGGTAGTAAGTATGTAAACCTATTGAGGAAGGTGGATTAAGGGTTCATAGTTTGGAACAAGTAATAACTATGGTATAAGCAAAATTAGCCCGGTCTTTTATTTAGGGATCAAGTCTTTGGGCTCGGCTTTTGTGATCAAGGTATGAGGATAAGGAGAAGCTAGTGAGAACGTCTTCTCATATTTGGAAAGCCATTGTTCTAGACCTACCTTTTCTACATTCAGTTAGCTAGTGGATCATAGGAAAAGGTGCGGTTTCGTTTGGCGGTGTAAACTAGTATTGGGTTGCACTAGAGTCTCCATTATCAATGGGTGTAAGGTTAACGATTGGAGAGGCTTTTTAGAAGCTGGATGATTTTCTATATTTTTTCTCTATCACTATCATGAATAGATTCAACATTTGAGGTTTGATGATACAACTAAGGATAGACTAATTTGTACTCCGACTAAATCGGGGAACTTTAAGACTAAAGCTTTTTAAAACTATAGTCGTAGTCATTCACCAAGGTGGTCGTGGGCTAATATGATTTGGAATCCTTATATACTAACAATGGTGGTAGTATTTATTTGGAAATGGTTTAGAACTCGCCTTAGCGATTGACTCTCGCATTCGGGATCTCAATATTCCATTAGTATCAAGTTATCAATACTACACATATCATAAAACGAAACCATTACATATTTATTCATTGATTCGTAAGTTACTAGACAAGTTTGGAGACACTTTGGAAGAATATTTGGATGCAGCACGGATTGGAACTCTTTAGCCGATTGTGCATAAGCATGAAGATCCTCTCTCGGTACTCGATCGGTTATGTGCTAAATGGGTGCCTTTTTTTGTTATGGAAATTATGGAAAAGTCGATGTAAATCTAAGTATAAGGATGAGCTAATGAGCTTAGGTGATATACCGAGGAGAGTTATAGTACACCTTCAAGATATGTGCAGTTTATTTGTTCCAAAGAAGGCTATGAATGTAGTTGGGTTGAGGAAGATGCAAGACTTAGGTATTGATCCAATACAGTCGAAAGCTTGGAGAGGGAAATTGATCAAGTGGGAGCCCCCTAATTGGTAAGCTAAAATTAAATACCGATGGGTTGGCTAGAGATGGATTTTGTACGAGTCGAGGACCGATCCATGACTCTATAGGTTCCTTCATAGCAAGTTTTGCATACTACTATGGAGATGGTACTAAGTTTAAGGCCGAGGTACTAGCACTTCGAGATGGGTTAGCTTTATGTAAAGAATTGAAATTGGATCCAATGCTTATAGAATCCGATTCAATGGTGACTATTGGTACCTTATTGAGCATGAATGAAATGCCTTGGAACTACACATATCTATTCCATGAATGTCGAAATTAAGAAATTCTCACACATTCAAACATATTTGCGAGAGAATAGATCATGGTGATGGATAGGTTGGTAAATGAGGCGAGTCAACATAAGGAGGATATAAATTATAGCAGTTTCAATCAATTACTTCTAATGGTAAAGATTGTTAGTAGACATGATAGACTTGGTTTGTTTAATTATAGGGTTTCCTCCCATCATTAGGGGTAAGTTTCCTTGTTCTCCTAATTTATTAGGTAAGGCTAGATTGTCCCTCCCTTGTATTAGCTTTTTCTTTATCAATAAATTTATCCGGGTACCATCCTTTTTTTAGAAAAAGATTGTTGAGAAAAACTTACATAAATTTAGCTTACCAAACTGTTGAAAATTACTCTACTCTTTACCCTATTTTTTTATGTTTTCTCTTATTATCTTTTTGCTCTTGGTCTTTTGCTCTATTTATAGGGCTTGGGAGAAGATCTTCGCCTTTATGA
The DNA here is from genome assembly GCA_963924115.1 of Dovyalis caffra. Lineage (NCBI taxonomy): Eukaryota > Viridiplantae > Streptophyta > Magnoliopsida > Malpighiales > Salicaceae > Dovyalis > Dovyalis caffra. The sequence goes on from CAWUPB010000058.1 coordinate 2,229,260, forward strand.
ATTGGTTGGCTTTATGTTAATTTTTTGATGGGTTTATAGTTGTTTTAAGATTATCTTCATGCATGAAAGAATTGTTTATAGCTAGATAATTGAGCAAAATTTATGGAGATTTTAGAGATTTTTTTTACTCCTCCTTTTGGGTAAAAAAAAAAGTCTAGATATAGAGAAATAAAAAGCAAGTGTCTAAGTCAAATTTAGGAGAGTAAATCAAATCAAATAGTAAAGATAAAAAATCACATAAAATCTACCTAAAAAAGAAAGAAAATTGTAAAAGATAAATAGTATCTAGCAGAAGAAACTTAGGTTTTACACACACACACACACACATAAAGGGGCAAAACGACATTGTCTTATAAATATTTAAAATGGTCCTTGAAAAGCTTTATCTTTTCATTTCTAACTCTTTGGCTTTTTTTCATTTAATTACACCCCTTAATTGGTGACTACAATTCTCATCTTCCTACCTCAGTTCTCTTTCTTTCTTCTTTCTTCTCAAAATTTCCCTCTTTTTTTTTTATCAACCTTTTCTTTTATCCTCCAATTTTTCCATAAGTTTTCTTAATTGTTTTTCTTCTAGCCTTTTTTTTTCCCAACCATCTCTTTTTTTATTTCTTTTCTTTTCCTTTTTTTATTTTTTTTATTTTTTTCTTTCTTTCAAATCAAGGAAAATAATACCAATACATCACAAAATTCTAAAAATTTATAAGAGTATATAAAATAATTATATTAAAATCATAGAAACATGAACCATATGTAGTTTTAAATTTTTTTTTTTTTTTTGGAAAATACTTGATAAAAATAAGAGGTCAAATATTAAATTATGACAAAAAAGACTCATTGTAATTTGCTCAAATTTCAGTATGTGAAAATTAGGAAAAAAATAGTATAAGTATCCTACTTGTCAAAAACATACCTTTCGCCTTCCATATGTAATCATACGTCGGCAAAATGTAAGTATGAGAATAAAGTAATGATTACCCATCAATATCATTGCTGCAAACATAAAACTTATTATTGATGTTAAAGCTATTATTGCAACATGCAATTTCTTTGCAATTCCACCTTTGTCACTACAAAAGAATAGCTAAATAGCAACAAAAATTAGCAACGGACATGAATTATCAACATATAGCGATAAATTAGCAAAAGATTAATGACTCGTTATAAATTTTTTGATATTTGGGTTAATAGTGATGAAGTATCGACGAATTAATGATAGAATGTCAATGATAGAACACTACCACCGTTGTTGAATTACGTAGTAAATTTTTGGTGGTTAAATTAGTGACAGGATACCAACTAAGTTATGAGGGGTTTTTACAATAAATGATATTTTTGTCACTAATTTTGGATGGGATATGGGGAGATGATAGTAATGAATAATGTTTTTCATTGCTAATTAAGAGAAAAAATAGCCCAATTTAAAAAACTTACAATGACAAAAACATATCTTTAGCGACGTAACTTGGTTGATCACTAAAAAGTAAAAAATGAGCAATTTTAAAAAAAATCAAACAGATGATGGATAATGTTTTCCATCTTTGATTTTAAATCTAACTCGTTAGTGTAGGTGTCTAATATCTAACCTCGCTTTGATGGTTTTACTTATTGTGTTATTGTATTTTTATATATTAATAAAAGAAGTCTTTCTATTAATTCTTGTTGTTTATAATTTGATAGAATTAGATAGAAGTTCATATGATATGCATTGCATTAATGACTAATCGAAAGATGTGAGACAAACTTTAATATGCTTAAACGATATCATTAAATGTCCCAAGTCATAGCATTATCGGGAATGAACATTGATTATATATGGTAAGATTTGTGATCGTTATGCTCTTGTTATAAGATAACAATAAGAGATCTCATATCTATTGACATGGTGATGCCAAAGCAAGCATTTAGGTGTTTAATGTTAGAGAACATATCACTAGATGTGACTCACCGTGAAAACCTATTTGGTTTAGTCTACAAAAATCTCATACAAGATGGTTATAATCGGTCACTTGACTTGAAGTCATCATAGTTATCGCATTAGATAATTTATGTACTTTGACACTTGTTTCGATGGACTCAATCAAGAGCTGCATATAAGCATTTCATTAGGTGCTTTAGGAATCTAATGGAGATAGGTAAATGATAAGACATATTATTTCTTGTATGCTAAATGAGTTATCAATTACGCTTCAATAAATGTTTACTCAAGAAATCTATAGCCACATTGGGAGCATATCAATAGAGTATAGTTGGTTTACTTTAGAGCTAAGACATTTTGGAATAAAAAAAAACTTTTGTGATCATAATCGAACATACTATAAACCAAGTTTTAGATCACAATGTGATAAATTGATATGAGAACCGAATTATATGCTAACCATGCTCGTGAAAGGTAATTGCAAATTAATTCATCCTCCTAGAGAATTGGATAGTGATGATGCTTTACTAGAGGCCAATCTTAATTTATGTATCAAAAGATAAAACAAATGTCTTTTATTCTTAATACAACTCCAATATATCTAGGAGCCTATTGAGTTACATGCATAAGTTTAAACTTCCATGCAATAAATGAGAAGTAAAAATTTTGGGAAAATGTTTCTTTTTTTTGGAAAGTTTCCTATTTTGGAAAGGTTTTTCTAAAATGAAAAGTCGGTTTCCTATTTTAGAAATTAGTTTTCTAATTTGGAAGTTAGTTCGAAATTTGAAAGCCAATTACTCGTAAAGAAAATTATTTCTTAATTTAGGTTTAAGGGTATTTTGAAAAATTATTTATGAATGTGAGCCCTCTAAAATATCCGACCCAATTTATTTAGATAGTCCAAATTAGTTGGTAATCATATGGGTCAAAAGAGTTTGGGCCAATAGGCTTAATTTAAAAACCTATAAGATATTTTAGTAGAAGGATAAATTAAGCACTATTAGATAAGGCTTAGGATTTATAAGGATTAGGTTAGACAGAGCCCACATAAGCAATATCTCCTTGACCTACATTTGTCGCCACCGTATAAATAAAGGAGAGAGAGGCGGCATTAAGTGTAGAAAAGAAAAGAAACACATGGCATAAGGAAAAAGGAGTGGAAAAACGTTTTTCTTCCTAAAACCAAAGTTGCCACATCTCTCCTTTTAAAAGCCAAAAGTTGGCGCAAATTACCCTATAGGATTCCTAGAGAATAATAAACTACATAGAAGGATTAGAGCTAACAATGTAGGATTTCCGTTACTTTTTACATGGGTGTTTGAGCTATGTAGATTGTTAGTAGATGCTAGACACTTGGATAGCTCTTTTCCACAAAAGGTTAATTATGCACTAGAAGAGGTAATCTTTCACCCATTTTTATATTCATACTTACATATAATTAGTTAATTTAACGAGCATGATCTTGGGAGCCTTAGATGGAATAAAAATTTTTGTTTTTTTTCACAGACTCCATAAGATACATGATCTTTTACTAACGATGGATGATTTTTTGTCGCTAATTAAGAGAAAAAATGGCACAATTTAAAAACTAAGAGCGATGGAAACATATCTTTTTGTGATGGAATTTAGTTCGTCCCTAAAAAGTGAAAATATAGCAATTAAAGAAAACAATGACGGATGACTTTTTTTTCATCGCTTATTTTGGATTTAACGACGGATTTTAGTGATGGATGTTGTTTTTCATCGCTAAAAAAGTTTAAAAAATGGCCCAATTTAAAAACAAACAACAATGGAATGAAATTGAGTCCGACACTAAAACGAGAAAAAATGGTGTAATTTTAAAAAATAAACATTGAGAGATGATGTTTTTCGACAATAATTTTGAACAAGAGATGATTTAACTACGAATTCTAACGACTTATGATGTTTGTTGTCGCTAGAGAGAGAAAAATGATGCAATTAAAAAATATATATATATATATACATACACACGCATCAATAGACACTTATTTTTGGCAACGAAATTGAGTTATTTGCTGAAAAAAAAATCCCTAAATATGGTCGAACCCTTCCTTCTTCCTCCATTTTTCCTCTCCTCCATCCCTCAAAAACCCTTAGCCACCACCGTCAACTCCCTGTTCGTAGAAGCTAATTGCCATAACCACCTATTACAACAAGAACTCATGTGTAATGGCAAGTTTATGTTTGCTCTGAGGATTTATCTCTGCGGTCCTTGATAAACTTGAGTAGATGTCATCTCAGGAACTTCCAAAGTCCACATTCCAAACAAAAGTAATGGGTATTCTGCTATGACATACTGGAAACAATTGGGAGAAGTCCTTCGTAAAGCTTGCACCATTCATTTCTGTTATCAAAATATATTATTGCTAAAATCTGTTATTTTGGTACTGTAGTAAAAATACAATTGTAAAAAGTTATTGATATCTTTATTCTCATTTTGATATCCTTTGGTAACGAGGTTCCTTTACTTTTTCTTTTATGTTCTATACTTTGGCATTTTGTTTAGGGATTTATTTTGATGGATGTAGATCTAAGGTGGAAACCTCCATTTGTTCTCGTATTGAGAGAAGGTTTGATTGAAATAGGATTTAGTAGTCATAAATCACGACAACTACAAAATTGTGTTCGTGTGGAAAACATGTTTTAGGCTTAGTTGATGGCTGCCAAAATGTGTTATTACCTTTTGCTTGTTTTTCCAGTTTTATTTGTTGAGAATTGATAAATATTGCTATACTCCTAACAGTGCATGGATGTCTTCACGTGTCAAAAGATTTGTATACGTCTCTGCTGTTGACTTTGGTCTGGTGAATTATTTACCGAAAGGATATTATGAAGGACAGGTACAAATTAAATGTCTAGTCAATGATTAAGCACTCTTAGTTCCTATACTTATTCAGTTCCTTATAGGACCAATCCACATAGCAATCTTTTTCAACGCTACACATTACTTGTAATGCTCAAAGATCTGAATCTTTATGACATCAGTTTTTTTCAGATCATAGCTTCTAATCTTTCTAGTTATGCAGAGATCAACTGAAACTGAACCACTGGATAAATTCCCACATGAATTTTGACATTTGGATAATTCTCATAGTGAACTTTCTGTTTTATTGATACAGTCCTTAATTACTATTGCTAAATTGAAGTTTCAGTTGAAATTAATTATTCTTGACAAAGTCATGCTCAGCTTTAAGGTCATTTCATTAACATTAAAATTGTATCACAAAAAACTTGTCCCGATCTGCAATCCAGTTTACCTAGATTATGTTAGGTAATACAAAACTGACCTTCTTTCTCACATATTCAAATCTTTCATGAGTTACACAGTTGAATAATTGTAATATTTCTTGCTGATCCATACACTGGCAATTGATAGAAATGAGCATTTTAGGATATTCTTTTATTTTCTTCTAGTTCTGGCAGTTTTTAGGGTGAAGTTATAAAGAGCGATGTAATAATTATAACCAATCTTTCCTTTCATTTTCTTTTTTTCATAATAAGCTTAGGAGTATTTATTTACCTTTTAGTATTATCTGGGCTCCACTGGAGATGGTAATGCACAAAATTTATCAACCCTTTGATGCATTCTTCTGATTCTCTATATTATATATTTCACATTCTTCCAAAAAGGACTGATATTCAAGGAATACATAGTTGGTCTGGTTTATTTTATTTTTCATGAGAATTTTTCATGAGAAGGGGTTTAAGAAAAAAGGAAATTAAAAAGAAAAATTGAATAGGAGGTAAGCTTTGCCTGTGGAGCTCGATCAAAATTGGAGCTGTACAGTGATCTCCTTGATCTAGCATTGCATTAGTATTCACCAAGTAGCAAATTCTCTTTGGATGATAATTGTTTCTTTCGATACTTCTTCAGGTGACCTTACTTATAAATATCATTGAGTCCTTACGCTTATCTGCATTTGGATATGCTTGCATGGATTCTAGTGTACAGAGGAAGAAGAATAAAAATTCAAATCAAAGATCACGGAAGCATCCAAGCGAGAAGAAAATTGTTATTACTCCACGACAAGGCTTTGGGATGATGGTATTATTGATCTAGCTGACACAAGAAAAAATCATAGGTTTTTGCATCTTTGCTTCCTTGAACCGTCCCTTAGAAGACACCAAATATGGTGTTTTTAGAATGTAAAAATGCAACTTTTGCATTAATTCTAACGAGGAAAAACAATTCATTGCAATTTTTCTTTTTAACTCAAGTCAAAGAAATCACCGTTCAACTTGTCTTTTGCTCATTAACATGATATATTATACTTTTTTACATAAATTGAACTCTTTGCATGTTTTTTTTTTTTTTTTTTTTTTGAAACAATTTATTGGATGGTAAGAATATTTTTGGACCAACGAATATTATTGTAACACTACCAGTAACGATATTCTTACATCTCAATTTTAAGAAATGTTGTACTTATTTTCTTGTTCCTTGGTATTTGTTAACATGTGTTGTAAATGAAACAAAGTTTGACCTGAGAAGGATCCAACAAAACAAAAGGCAAGATCCAGCAAAAGTCATTTAGATGCTTTGAATTTGGTGACGGATTAGTGGTAGAAAATCACCAATGAAAAATCATTAACGGACATTTTCATCGCTAATTTCATCACATTAGTGACGACAATACGTCCCTATAGTGCTAAAAAGTTTATCACTAATTTAAAGATAGAATCTAACATCCGTCACGAAAATTATTAGCAACAAGCATTTTAGCGGTAAATTTTCTTCTTCGTCATTTCGTCACTAAAAGAAAATAACAATGGAATATATAGATTTAACGACGGATTAAAAGCTTAATTTTTTCTAGTTTGTAATTGCTATATTAATTTGAACATGTCACTAGTTTATAATTTTTTTCTAAATAATTGATTTTAAAAAATTATGGAACAAGCTTTTAAATCATTACTTATGATTTTTCATATGTTTATTTTGATTGATTAACACACTTACAAACTAAAATTTACTAATGGCCAATTAAATTTTGAAAAAACTAAAATGTCAATTTTCAACTATATTAAATAGGAGAAGAATACTTTGTTTGGACTTATGAAGCACATATACTTTAAATCTCGTTTACTTTGTATAGGGCTTGTAGCCAATACTTCACCCCGTGTGTGCATCTATATATATATATATCGATTTTTATGCATATTAGTAAATGAAATAAAATTTCATTTTAAATAGATAAAGATATTTAGAAACTCTTGTATAGATGTATTTGAAATCTTACATATATCTCACTAGTTCAATTTTAATTTTTAGTGAAAGTTATACTTGTAATTATGAAAAAAATAAATAAATAAATTTAACATATCTATTACAACATCATGTTTTTTTACATAAGTTAAAAAGAATTTATACATTGATTCATTCATACATTTGAAGAATATTGAGAAGCAAAAAATAAATGAAGAAAGGTTTCTCTCTCTTGATCCATTTTCTAGTGTAGGAAAAATATGATAGCCTTCGATTTCCTTTAGTTTTATTATTATTGTTGTTGTCGTTATCGTCATTGTCATCATTAAGTGATAGTGAGAGGATCGATTCCTTTTTTTTTTTTTTTATGTCATTAACCAAAGTCTCTTATCAAGAATTGATCGTGTATCATATGAGTCACAATCAATTTTATATTCTAGATACATGCATTATGTGGAAAATGATTAATTTTACATTCTCCTACTTGGCCTATATAATATAGCTTTTATGATTTAACAAGAACATAATGTGTAAACAAATGATCATTGACTATAACATTATATCATTATTAAATTAAAATATTAATGCTATTCATGGCAATTGTATGTCATTTCCTCGATATCTCTCATGTACCACAACACTAATTTTCAGCTTAACATAATATTTAATGAGGATATTGATGGTCCAATTTTAGCACCTTTATTATAAGACTATTCTTGTCAACATTATTCTAAAGCAATTATATATACCAAATAGAAAATAAAAAATATTATAAACATATAACTAAATGTAGAATGTCAAAAATATAATATAATATTAGTAACGACATCCAATAATGCTCATTCTTTCTACATGTTTATTTGAATATTTTTAGCACCAATACTTTTGTCACTTGATCAATAATTACAAAATCGACACTAATATGCTCAATTGACAATCTTTGCTTCTAGAATTCTTCTTTAGCGGCTAAGTATTTGATTTTCATATGTTTAACTTCCTTAGAATACTAGTTGTTTTTAGAGAAGAATAATGTTACAAGTTATTACCATAAATTTTAATGACTTGACAATACTATCAATGACCAACCCTAAAATAAAATTTTCAACCATAATCCATGAAAGATGGCTTCAAGCTTATTCTTTCTACATGTTTATTTGAATATTTTGAGCACCATTACTTTTGTCAATTGATCAATAATTACAAGATCGACACTAATATGCTCAATTGACAATCTTTGCTTTTATAATTATTCTTTAGCAACTAAGTATTTGATTTTCATATGTTTAGCATCCTTAGAATACTAGTTTTTTTTAGAGAAGAATAATGTTAGGAGTTATTACCATAAATTTTAATGACTTTGACAATACTACCAATGGCCCGCCCTAAAATAAAATTTTCAACCATAATCCATGAAAGATGGCTTCAAGCTTATCACAAACTCAACGTCTATAATGGATGCAACAATGATAGACTACTTCGTGCTCTTTCATGAAATTGTTACTCCAACTAAGAAGAACAAGTAGCCAAATATGGATTTTCTTTAATCAACATATTCAGCAAAATTCGAATCTTTATATCCAATCACCTCAAGATAATCAATCTCTTATAAGTAAGTATTTGATCTTTCATTCTTTATAAGTATTTAAGAACATTTTTTTTTTTTTGTAGTTTTCTAGCCATTCATTAGATAAACTCCTAACAATAGATGCATAAGGAATATTTTTTATTTGCTCTCATTCCAATTCAATTTTTGAACATTGCCTAATGCTATATTTATCCTCCTTCTAAATTAGAACTACCTTTACTAAACATTTATTCATTTTAAACCTCTCTAAAATTTTGTTAATGTAGACTTTTTGAGACAATCCTAACAATTCTTGTAATCTATCATGAAATATTTTTATTCATTTTGATTAACTTACACCACTAAGAAATGTAGAGAATTTATTCTAATAGACACTATCCTCCATCACACATATGGAGAAGAAAATATGGTTACGGATGGGCTTGCTGATTGGGCCTATCAACATACCTCCTATAAGATAGTTTTCAACACTTTTGCTTTGCCTCCTTCCTATAGAGCTGCAATTTCAGATGATAAGTTGGGTCTTCATAATTTTTGATCTAAATAGTATGATGCATATAGGGCTACACTCGTTAGGTAGAAAGTATGTTTATTTTATATCATTATAGTCCATAGTGGGATTTATCTTTATAGGTTATGTGATTGTTATTTTTCTAGAAATTTTCCTATAATGTTTTAGGGGTTTAGGCTCCTTCACCCTTCCAATATGTTGGGCTATGTTGGTTTTTCTTTTCTTGTATATTTCCATGTTATTTGAATATATTTTTTTAGGGTACTCGTCTTTGTTTCCTAAAAAAAATTGTTGGTGTCATGTAGCAACCAAAATCATTAGTAGCAAGTAAAATGTCATCAACATACAAAACCAAAAAGAATAAAGTTACTTCTACTAATATTCATATGTCTATACCAATCAGCAATGTTCTTTAATCACTCAAAAGAAGTAATTATATCATTAAACTTAAAATACCATTGATGAGATGCTTGTTTAAGTCGATACTTTGATTTCTTTAATCTTACACCGTATGTTCCTTTCTCTTAATTAAAAAACCTTAGGTTAGTCTATATAAACCTTTTTGTCCAATTTTTCATTAAAAAAGACAAATTTAACATTTGTTTGGTGTAACTCTAATTCATAATGATCCATTAAAGTCATGATGATTCTAATAGAATCTTTCTTAGGGACTCGGTAAAAAGTCTCTTTATAATCAATACCATCATTTTTAGTAAAACTTTTAACAATTTTAGCTTTATATCTTTAAAAAATTTCCTATTTGAGTCAAGTTTAGTCTTAAAGACCCATTTACATCAAACCTTTTTACATTTTTCAAGCAATTTAATGAGATCATAGACTTGATTTTGGTCCATAGATTTTAACATTTCTTCCATAGCATTAATCCACTTAGTTAAATCACCATATCCCTTGACATGAAAATAGAACTAGATCATTATCAATTCCAAAATCAATTTTTAATTCTTATAGATAAACTACATAATTTTTGAAAGATAACGGATCTTTTTTTTTTCTTTGGGATCTTCTTAATGTCATTTCTTGTGGTCGACTATTGTAGGTTCATTATTGATATTTTTATTGTGAAGATTTTGGTCATTGATTTGTTGTTCTTGATTGTTGTTGGATTGAACTATAGTTTCAAAAACAACAAACAAAAAAGTTTCAAAAAATAGAAACTTCCATCCTAACTTTTTGAATGCTAACATGAGGCATTCTCTCACTCTAAGTAATTTCACCAATTTCAATAAACCTAGCGAGTTTCAGATTGAAAAATTATTGTATCATGATTAGAATAATAAAATCTATACTCTTTAGAATTTTCCAAATATCCAATAAAGTAATCACTAGTTATTGTAAAGTCTAATTTCTTTTCATGTAGATTGTAAATTATTACTTCTATTAGGTAACCCTAAATATACTCGGTGCCTCAAACTAGGTGTTCTTTTTATCCATAGCTCAAAAAGAAGCTTTGAAACTACCTTACTAAGAACTATATTTAACAAATATATGGTAGTTCTTAATGCATACATCTATAAAGATAACGAGTGATGGTGAATGACTCATTATACTCTTTACCATTTTTATTAAAGTACAATTCTACCTCTCTCCCTGCACAATTTTGATGTGATGTATCAAGTATTGTGTATTAAGCATAAATGTCATGTCTTTCAAGAAATTTGGCAAATGAACTTGGATATTTGTCCCGATTTGTCATACCTTTCATAGTATTCACCACTTTTATCTAACATTATAATTTTTAATTTCCTATCTAATTGTCTTTTAACCTTTTAAATATAAACTTCAAGTGAATTAACTAATTGAGATCTATCATACAATAGATGAATGTAACTATAATGTAAAATCTACAACACTAGACTAAGAAAGAAGATAGAAAATAGAGAGCTCCTATGAGAAAAATCACCAAAAAGAGATAGAGGCTTTGAAAGGAGAATTTTTAGGCTTGCAACTTTACTCAAGCATAACCTGCAAAATCATATCGTTACTAAGCCATTCCTAATCTAGAGGTAGGCCGATCCTCTTATACTCTTGAAGTGTCATTTTCCATACTCTTATCGAATCCTCGGACTTCAACTGCGAGGCCACCATTCTTCATGCCTTATCAAGAAAATACTATCATGGCAAATCCAACCAATGTACCAATTCTTGTAGGCATGTTTGAGTTGGTTCTTCCAAAGACTTATAACTCTACTTTTTTCATGCACATTGTAAGCTCAAGTAAGCCTTATTATTGATCCGATTACCAATGATATGGGTAAAGATAATATGGCTTTGGAATTTGGGACTCGAAGTTTACTACCTTTGGAAAGTGACTTAGAGCTATAAAAAATGTGGATTTATATGATCCTCTCCCGATAATAGACAAATGCCTTATCCCAAATGTGTTGATCCCAAAAAAGTTTTGATTGCTAAAATTTCCAAAGTATATTGGTAGTCAATGCCTAAGAACCCTTTTTAGGGTCTATCTAAACAAGATTGTTGAAGTCATCAATGGTGAAAAAACTTCGATTCATCTCTTTGCCAAAAGATTAAAGTGTTTAACTTTTACTTAGTTTATTAACATTCATTAAATAAAGATCAACGAGTGGGAAGATTTAGTAAAGGTCTTTATAAAGCGAGTATATGTTCAACCTAGAAGTGACTCTTGATCGATCTAGCTTGTAGTCTATAGAGAAAGGTATGAAAGAGTCGGTGAGAGAATATGCCCAAAGATGATAAGAAACTACTTTATGAATTTAACCATCGTTATAGAAGAAAAAGCTGGTCATACTTTTATTTTGACTATATGCCGAGCAATATGTCTAATAGCCCTATAGAGATTGTATCCATGATTGATCGAATTAAGTAAGCCATTAAGGTTGGTACGAGTGGCCGATTCCTCTAAGTCGGGTTCTAAAAATAGTAACTTTAGGAAACGAAAGGACATATCCGTGCATCATATTGAACCATCTACAATTCATCTAAAAAGCTGATGGACAACTACATAGAAAGTAAATAATCATTTCTTTCCATAAGATAATGTGATCGATCCTTCCTTTCAGTTCATAACCCTAATGAGTGCCACACTTGTAAGTGTTATTCGCTTAATGACTTAAATGCCTGCTTTTATGCAACATAAGCTACAAACCATAGAATCCTTTGGTATTTCAATAGTTCAATAATCAATGAGTGCCACTAAGTTAGAATAATCAAAAAAATGCTGAGCATAGGGAATTTAAAGATATCCTACCTTCTTTACCCATTTTGCTTATAGATCTATTTAAGCACTTGGTGATCATTAACCAACTGCCTATAACTCTATTATAACCTCAATTCTCATAATGGTATAAGCTTAACAAAGTATATGAGTATCACAATGGCATGTTTGGACATAACATTAAAGACTTTGTCAATTTCAAGAGAAAGGTTCAGTTGGTGACTATCTAAGGATGAATTTCATTCAAGGAAGCCTAAAATTTTCTAAATATGAACACTAATCATCTATCAAATCATGTTACTACTAATGTGGTAAACATGATAGTATTTGATGACATGATGTATGTTGAGGATAATTAAATGCTAAAGTTCTCTATTTCTAACTTATTTGATATACTGAATGCTAATGGCCTTATCATAAAGTTTATCAATCCTTAGCTTTTGCAAACATCGAGTACTTTTGAAAGTTTCATAAGACAAGGGGGCTTGATATTGATAGCTATAGTGAGATTTCATCAAATGAACTAAACTATATTGAAATTGGGAACTTTGAGGATGGAAAATGAAGAAGTAAAGCCCAAACTAAACATGTTGTGTTTGAATCGAAAGGTTATATGTCCCGAGCCTTTTAGATACGAATCAAATGAAATAGGCCCTATGACGTTAATTTTCAAAACACTTGCTCCAATAAATATTGATTATCAAGCTATCCTTTTTAATTATAGATCTTCTTCTTTGGTTTGTAATTACATATTTTAATGAAGATTTCTTCTAATGGAATAGTTGATGTACGGGGAGTTACACATACAAAGAGGTGATTTACCTTTAAAGAGTTAAAGTTAGAAAAGACAAAGGTATTGAGTCTATTTCCTTCAATGCTAAAGTGAACAAACCTATGGATAATGAGAAAATTATAGAATTTATGAACTCGATGAAACACAATGAGTATAACATGATGGATAAATTGAACAAGACACCTACTCACATCTTTCTACTATCTTTGATTCTTAGTTTTTGGTCTCACTAAAAGACACTTTAAAAATTTCTCAACATGGCATACGTTACGTAACACATAACTTTTGAATCAATGGAACATCGATTGGATAGAGTACAAGTTACCAATTATTTATACTTCACTAAAGATGAGTTCGGACTCGAGGGTACTGGTTATAATAAATCCTTTTACATTACTATCAAATGCAAGGATTTTATAGTATCTAAAGTGTCGATTAACAATGCATAAATCTTTAACTTATTGCCTAAACATGTTCTTGAATGCTTACTAGTCGATCCATCACATATGAGGCGAAGTAATATAATGACATAAACTTAGGATGGTACACCAAGATAGGTTATTGGTGATATCGATATTGACCTTGATATATGGCTACACCGGTTTCAAGCTACCTTGTAAGTGATTGACATCTAACCAACCTATAATATCATCCTAGGAAGGCTTTGGATTCACTTTGTTGGAGCTATTACATCCTTTTTTACATCAATGATTGAAATACATATCTAGAGGAAGGCTAGCACCATGAAAGTTAAAGAGCTAATGATAATGACTAAGCCTATATCGATCTCGTGCATTGAGGTATAAAAAGCTTATAATGGAAACTTGTATGCCTTCAAAATGATTAATGTCGAGCTGGTTCCACAAAATTCATAAAAAGGGAAGTTTGAGCTATCAAATGCTATAAAAATGGTAGCCAAATACATGATGAAAGTTGGGTTGATATCATTTGGCACAAGTGGCAAATATCTTAAGAGTTTCAACTTCATAAAGTTGGGAAATGCTGACCAACATTTTGAGTTGGGTTTCAACCTATCCAAAAAGATTATCAAAGAATGGCTAAACAAAAATGAGAGAAAATGATGACTCGTATTGAAGCGCGAGATCTCATTGATGACATGATTGACATTCCCCATATTCAAGTTACCTTTTTGAATCCCTCTTTTATGGCATTTATTGATGATAAGGATCTAAATCCAGATTATATGTTCAAAGAGATTATGGTAAACACTCTAAGGGTAGTAAAGGCTAATAGCAAAGATCGGTATACGCCATCGACATCATCAATAGCTAACTCGGGCATGGTGACCCTCCACAACTCATAATTAGCATGCTAGAGAAAGCTTTCGACATCGATCAATTTGTCTAGAAGTATGGTGAAAATGAGATTCGACCAACTAGCTCTGATAAGGAAGTGTCAATTGTCTACAAGGTCGAGTAAATATCTTTTATCATGCTTTTGTTTAAACTTTTAACGAATTTGGCTCAAACACTGGAAAATGAACTCTTAATGTGAAGCCTTATTATGTTCATAAATAATATTAATACATCAAACTATATGAAATTTCTCATGAAAATATCTAGTTTGCATTGTTTTTCTCTTTATTTTATTTGTATTTTTAATTTATTTTGGGAATATACATTATGATTACCTCTCAAAAAATAAAATAATTATTCTAAATATGATTGGCCTAACTTTAAGGGAACCTTAATTGTAATAGATAAGGAAGAATAAAATGAAAATGATGTTAGAGAATTCACAAAACTAGTTAAGTTGTTAGAACGAGTTCACCAAATCACATAAAAAAGAATTAAAAGTGATAAATATGGGAACTAATGAGATGAAATGAGAGTTAAAAATTGAAACCTTAATAAAGGATGTTAAAAAAAAAAAAAGAGTTTGTTCTCTATTTTAAGGAAATACATAGATGTGTTTGCATGGTCATATGTCGATATGCTTGGTTTAGACATTAACATAATGGAGCATGGATTGCCATTTATTCTAAAGTGTAAGCTACTTGAAATAGAAATTAAGGAGAACGTGGCCAAATATTCTACTCAAAGGGAAAGATGAAATAAAAAAGCAATGGGATGTTAGATTCGTAAAGGTTGTTGAATACCTTTAATGGTATCAAACATAGTCATAATTGAGAAGAAGGATGGTGGAATTCGAATGTGTGTAGATTTTCATGACCTAAGTAAAAATAGTCCAAAAGATGACTTCGATTGTCACATATTGATGTTTTAGTTTATCATACGAGTGAAGAATGGAACTTACTCATTAATAGATGGATTCTCTAGGTATAATCATATCAAAATGGACATAGAAGATAAGGAAAAAAACCATTTTTTTCATGCCTTAGGGAACTTTCTATTACAAATTCATGCTTTTTGATTTAAAGAATGTTGGGGCTACCTATCAAAGAGCTATAGCCACCTTATTCCATGATATGATGCATAAAGAGTGAAGGTATAGATGGGTGATATAATTGCAATGTCCAAAGATGGTGACACATCATACTCTAATTATAAGAAAGATATTTGAAAGGTTGAGAAAATATTAGTTAAAGTTCAATTCATCAAAGTGCACATTTAGCGTAAAGTTTAAGAAATTGTTCAAACTTATTGTAAGTAATAGAGAAATCAAGGTAGATCTCAATAAGGTCAAGATCTGTCTAAGTTATGCTAGCTCTATCAATTGAGAAAAAAGTTTGAGGCTTCTTTGGCAATTTAATTACATTTCTTGCTTTATTTTTCAATTGATAGAAACACATAAGCTGATATTTCAATTACTATAAAAGAAGAGTCTAGGTGTTTGGGATGATAAGCGCCAAAAGCCTTTGACAAAATAAAATAATATTTATAAGAACTATCATTATTGGTGCCTTAATGCTTGGAAGACATTTGATTTTGTAGTTGATGGTAACAAAGGTAGCTATGGGAAGTGTCTTGGGTTAGCATAATGAATCGGGAAAGGAAGATAAGCCATGTACTACTTGAGTAAAAAGTTTGCCGATGGTGAATCCGGATATAACATGATTGAGAAAATATGTTGTGCTTAGTATGGTGTGCCCAACGAATGAGACAATACATGTTTTACCATACTACTTAGCTAATTTTAAAGATGAATCTACTTAAGTATACATTTGAAAAGCCATACATGTTAGGCAAAATTATGAGATGGCAAGTTATATTATCCGAATAAGCTATTATTTATATGAGGGGAAAGCTATGAAAGGAAGTGAAATAACCAATCATTTGGAAAAAACTCAATTATTGATTATGGGTCTTTAACATTCAAATTCCCTAGTGAATAAATTATAATGATCGAAAAAGAATTTGAGCTAAATAGTGACATGTGAAATTTATACTTCGAATGAGTAATCAATGTGTCCAAAAATGGTTTTAGATAAGTCCCGATCTCCTAAAATGAGAAACAATTTCGATGGCTACCAACTTATAATTTGAGTGCCTAAACAATATAGCAAAATATGAAGCATGTATGTATAGCCTAGAAGGAGCCTTATAGATAAAGATTAATAAGTTTGATATTTATGATGGTTATTTATTAATAATCAGTTATGTTATAAAAGAATGGAATATGAAAGACAAGAAACTAAAGCCATATCAAGAATACTTAATAAAACTAGCTAATCAATTAAAAAAAAAATGAATTCACCCATTTGAATAGAGAGAAAAATCACCTTGCTAATGCTATAGCTACCCTCACCTTAATGACTAAGATTCACTGTGGAGTGAAGATCCAACCAATATGTATTGAAACCAATAATGCTCTAGCATATTATTATGGTTTGATTGAGGATGAACGAGGATAGGAAACCATTATATCAAGCAATTCATCAAGACACGAGAGTATCCATTAAATTCTTACAAGACTAATAAAAAGACACTTAGAAGATTAGTGATAGATTTTTATCTAGATAGTGAGATCCTATACAAAAGAAACTTTGATGGCTCTTTACTAAGATGCTTAGATATGGTAGAGGCTAGAAAACCATAAAATAAGACCATGAGAGAATCTACTCCATACAAGCTAATAGAATATGATGACTCGATAGATTCAATAGAGTGGATATTTCTAGACCATAGAGAAAGACTCCATTGATTATGTGTGAAAGTGTCATAAATGTCAAACTCATACGGACTGAATAAATGCTTCCCCAAATCCCCTCTAGAACATGGTATCACTTTGTTCATTTATAATGTGGGACATAAATGTGATTACGATGATAAACCAGTAAAGCTTGCTTCATCTTTAAAACAATTAATTATTTCGATGTTGAAATAATTTGAATGCCTATAAAATCCTATGGAAACTCAATCAATAATCATAAGATAGAATCCTCACTAGGCTATTTTACCTTAATAAACATAGTAACTATGCTACATATCCACAACAAATCAAATCCTCTACCTAATTCCAAACATAACACGAACTTAGCAAGTAAGGCACCTAAAGTTACCTAAATAAGGTGTAAGCATTCCCAAAGGTAAAATAGTCTAAAAAAGCTAAATATTTATCACAATCTACTTAAAAAATAGTAGCATATGCATGAAAAAAAGTTAGATCAAATAAAGTTGCCTAAGGTATTATTTAGGTCAGTCAAAATCATGTACCTAAATATATCTATACACTAACTAAAAATTATAACAAGGAAATTGATTCCATTCACCCTTTAAGGTAACTCTAAATATCCTCAATTTTATACATAACTCCAATAGGTATAGTAGAAAGTCCTTAAATTTTTTATCCCTAAAAAATAACCCTAACCCCTTTAAAGCATAAAGGTTACGAGAGCGACTTCTAGGAGTAATTTGGCTAGTTCATATAATTCAATCTATCGTTATTATAAAATCATGCAAGTATAATTATCTAATCATAGAACCAATCCAAGTTTCTAACTCAAGATAAAGTAAAAGGCACTTATGGGATAAACATGCAAAAAATTTTAAAACCACAACTCCAAGCTATTGCACATAACAATCTAAAACCCACCTTAAGTGATCACTTTAAGAATGTGCTCCGAGTAATCTTATCTAGTCCAAGACAAGGAAATACTCAAAATTTTGAAAGAATAAATCTTTGAATTTTATTGTTTCCATAGTTGGCTAAGTCTACTGCATATTTTAGTAAAAAAACCTCTTACAATGATGCATGGAAGTTGTTTAAATATGACTCCTAAAACCTAGTAAACTTTAGCTACGACAAAAATTCCTCCCCTAAACTGGACCTTCTCTCCTAAAAATAAATGAGCTTATATAATTCATAATTAATTAGGATCAATTCTCTTTGGTCCTATTTAATTATGGATCTATATATTATAAGGACTCATTAAAAACATTTTCTTAAAAGATAGGAATTCATAAATAAATAAATAAATGCTATCTTAGCTTAGTTAACCACCTCCCTAAAATTTAGGAAATAATTAATCAATGAGGACTTAATAATTAAGCCCAAGTTCAATATATAAAAATAAAACCAAATGATAATAATCTAATCCATATGGGTATTAAATAAACAAAACATAAAAATTAAAGATATAAGCTAAAACTTTCAACAATGCTCGAAAGGAGGAGACACTTTAGTTAGAGAAGATTTTACCCCGATGTCTTAGTCATTGTCCTCATCATCGAGATAAGGAAAGAGATCCCCCTTCTTGAATATGGCTAAAACTAAGTAAGCTTTAGGTAGCCTAACCTTATACGAATGCTTTCCTATCCTCTTTATGATTCCGAACGAGCCTTTGATCTCTTCAATCTTGAAAATCCAAATTTTTAGAAACCTTCTTTCTCATCATGCTCACCCACACCAAGTCTCCCTTATGATAAGTTGCTTTGGATTAAAACTTTGAGACTTCAGCCTATGGTTTCATAATGGCAGGCTTCAACAAAAATCTCTATGTGATTCTCATGTTTTTTCTCTCCCTTATCATCCATAAACCTCTCAATAGCGACGATACCTAATTCACTCCTGCTAGTTTTGACGAGTAGCTCTAAAACCAATCTATTCACTCACGGTAGTAACTTATCCTCAATGATTCCTCAAATACCCTTACAACTCTCGATAGTAACTAACTCTCCCACGATAGCTACACCAAATCCATAATCCTTTAGTATTTCACCATGCTTCTCTAACTCACAATGTATAATCAATATCTTTCCATTCAAATCAATGTTAATACATAAGAAAGATTTATCTCATTATCATCATTATATACATCATACTTAGGATCATTAGCTAAAACATTATAGTTCTTAATCTTATTATGCAAATCATGTTCGATAATGACTATAGTATTAATCAATGTAATTGAAGAAGCTGCTAGAATCCTCGTATTTCACTAGTTCACTGGAAAAATTAATATAACTAGGTAAATAACCTTTAAGCATAGTTTTCTTAATTGTTCTTTATCATTAGTTTGAGAACATACATATATTCCTAGTGTAAGATCGAATAAGTGTTTGCAAAACCATTATAGATGACACATTGATCAAAGTGCTAAAGCCCTACAAATAGAATATCGTAGATGGTCATAGGTAGAACCTCACACAAAACCCAATCATCATATTTTAGATTCAAATTGATGTTTACTTCACATCGATGAGTCACTATCGACCCCTCACTTTTATTGATCCATCTTACCTAAAAAAGGACTAGGATGTTTAGTTGATGTCTTGTTTGTACCTTCCACTAGAGATTAACTAATGATGTTCTTGCTCGAGCCACTTGTTTATATGAAGGATCATGCATCCTATGAAGGTGTGGAATAAAAAAATTTCTCTTCTAAGTCTCCTAAGATCAAGCTATTGAATTAAAGAATCATACATACATGAATTAAGAGCATGAGCAAAGGATTATCCGTTATAGCGTAGGTTTAGTCTTTATAGAAAAAAGAGTCATCCAAGAGTCCAAACTCTATTAATAATCTACACAACTTAAACACCAACAAAGGAAGCCATATAATTCACAAAATGTTAGCTCTAATTCTTTTGTATAGTTTACTTATCTCTTAGAAATCAAAAATAGAGTTTATGTGTCAAAGATAGGCTTTTTGGAAAGAAGAGTGACAACAAGGGTTTATTAGGAAAAAACACTTTTTTCTCTATTTTTCTTATTTTACCGTGTATGCTCTAACTTCTCTTGCACCCTTGATGCCGCCTCTCTCCTTTATTTATAAGGGGGTGATGACAACATCTCCTAATAGGTTAAGGAGGTGTTTCCTATGTGAACTTTGTTTAACCTTATCAATGTAAATCCCGAGCCTTATCCAATTAGACTTATGTTTTTTCTCCCACTAAAATATCTTACAAACTTTTAAATTAAGCCTATTAGCCTAAGCTCTTTTAGCCCGACTAATTATAAATTAATTTGAACTATCTAAATAAATTGGGTTTGATATTTTTAGGAAGCCCACATTAGGAAGAAATTTTCCAAATTATCCTTAAACCTAAATTAGGAAACTAATTTTCTTTTTAGGTAACTTACTTTCAAATTTAGAACTGACTTCCCAATTAGGAAACTAGTTTCTAAAATAAGAAACTTTTCAATTTAGGAAACTTTCTATTTTAAGAAATTTTTCGTTTTAGGAAACTTTCCAATTTTGAAAACTTTTTCCAAAATAAGAAACTTTAAAAACTAAAAACCTTTTTCCAAAATATTTGCTTCTCTTTTATTATATAAATGTTTAAACTTAAGCATGTGACTTAATAGGCTCTTAGATATGTTAATCATGTATCAAGAATAAAAGACTCCTCTTTTATCTCTTGAAACATAAATCAAGATTGGCCTCTAATAAAGCATCACGATTACCCAATTCTCTAGGAGAATTAATTAATCCATAATTAACTTTCATAAGTATGGTTGCCATACAATTCATTCCTCATGTCAATTTATCATAGTGTGATCTCAAACTTGGTTTATAGTTTATTCGATTATGATCACATAAGTTTTCTTCGATTTTCAAATGTCTTAGCTCTAGAGTAAAACAACTATGATTTATTGGTTTTCTCTTACTATGGCTACAGATTCCTTAAGTAGTTATTTATTAAAATACAATGTAATAACTCCTTTAATATATAAGGAAAGTCATATCCTATCCGAGTCATCCACTTGTCTCCATTAGGTTCCTAGTGCATCCAATGAATTGCCCACTTGCAACTCTTGACCGAGTCCATCAAAATAAGTGTTAAAGTACATAAATTCTCTAATGAGATAACCGTGATGACTTCAAGTCAAAGGACCAGATTGTCCCCATCTCGTATGAGATTCCCATATACTAAACCAAAAGGGTTTTCATAAAGAGTCAAGTTCGGTGATATGTTCTCTAACGTTAATTACCTAACTGCTTGTTTTGGCATCACCGTACCAATAGGTATGAGATTTCTTACTATGATCTTATAGAATGAGCATAGCACTTATAAGTCTTATCATATATTGTTAATATCCATTTTTGACAATACTATAACTTGAGACATTTAATGATATCATGTAAGTACATTAATGCTTGTCTCACATATTTCAATCAATCAATCATTAATGTAATGCATATCAAATGGACTTCTATCTAATTCTATCAAATATAAACAACAAAAATTAATAAAAAAGACTTCTTTTTATTAATAAAATAAAGAACGCAAATTACGATAAGTCAAATCATCTAAACAAGGTTAGATCTTAAGCCCCTATATTAACACTATAATCATGAAGTTAGGCCTACCATCCACTTAACATTGTGTTTAAAAGATGGAAGTCCTCCTAAAACACCCCCAAGCTAAAGGTGGCCAAGAATGCTACTAGTAATGCCTCACACTCATAGCTCAATAAATGCGAGACGATAAGCCATATGTCTTCTACTAGGTATAATGGACAACAAAATTAAAACCATTTCATTAACCTTTTAAACTTATTTATATATTATTTTTTTATTATTATTTATCCTTTAAATGCTAAACCAATATTTGTAGTACACACTTAGAAAACTCAACCGCTTCTTGTGGTATCTTTAACTTCACACCATGCCATGATGCATCATTAGCTTATCTACACACCACTAGCCACACTATGAGTTAAAGTTTTATAAGCGTAACCATTCATAAATGTAAGTAAGTTCATTCTATAATGCTAAACTACATTTTTTATCATCCTCATAAAGAGTATATACCATATCATTCCCTTTGTGAGCCTTCCTTGAACATACCAATAGTATATACTAGATCATTCTCTTAGCACACCATATTTATACGTATAAAGATTATACATCGGATCATTCACTTTGAATGCCATCTTGCCCTTTTTAAACATAATAAGAGCATACACCAAATCATTCCCTTAGCATATCAAAATATACAAAAAGTACACACTAGATCATTCCTTTTGTATGTTCTCTTAAATATGTCTTATAAAGAATATATAATAGATCATTTCCTTTATGAGCCCTTTTTTTAAAAAGTACACAATTCCTTCTCTTTATATATATTAAAAATGTGATAAAAATATTTTCATAACATAAATAACATAAATAAATTCTAAATGCAAGACCTTATATAACATACAACCAAGTATACACATCTTTGCAATTGATCAATCATAGTGTGATCACATAATCACATATATTCAAGTAAAAACATAATCTCATATATTCAATCATCAAGTAATCTTATCATCATAATGATCAATTATTAAATGAACATATAAACACTTCAATCCATAAAAATATATATGTACAATCTTATGACATCTATATCTTGTGATGTCGTGTGATTACACTTACCTTAGGTTTTGGTTAGTCCTAATGTTCTCAAAAGTTCCTCCTTTCTCCTTTGTTTTCCTCTTAACCAAGGTCATCCAAATCTCCTTCTATCTCCGCCACACTTTCTCTCTCTTCCTCTCTACCAAACTCCCTCTCTCGCTCTCGACCTAGACCACTTTCCTTTCGTCGCTTATTTTCTCTCTTGTTTTTGTATGTTTTTTTTAGGCTCACATTCCCTAAATGACCTTAACACTCTTTCCATTTATAGGCCTTTTTTGCCAACTATATGAAGGTTTATGAAAGCTAGATTTATCAATTGTATTAATTAAAGATAACTTATGCTTAGATATTAAGTACTTAAGTATTAAGTAATTTCTAGATGTTTTCTACAATAAGTAAGGTTTTCTATACTTAAATATTAAGTACTTATGTATTAAGTATTTTCTATATTTTTCCACATAATTAATATATCTATTCTTACATATTAAGTATGAAAATTTGTAGACTAACCTAGACTAACACTTGTATTGGATACTAATTAAGCTTTATTTATGGGCTAATATACATATGGAACAATTAATCAAGCTATATTTCTAAGTTAAGTCCCAAATCTTTTAATTATTACATTTAGGTCCCTTAATCACCTACATGCCCTCATCTCTTAGCAACATGCATTTTTAAAAACCAAGCATTCAATTATGCAAACATAAAACATGACATAGACATACTTGGCATAACAAACACATAAAAGCATGTGAATATTTATCATTCGAGGTATTACATCCTCCCTCCTCATAAAATATTCTATCCCTAGAATTTGACTTAGTTAAACATGTCCACATAATACAACAAGTATCAAGTAATAATAAACCAAAACACTTACATATTGATGATGTTGCTAGAGCTCGAGTTTAACTATACTATTTAGGTCCATTAAGTTAAACTCACTAGGTCTACTATATTGAACTACTGCGATACCACTTTTTTAACACTCTTGACATAAAGGTAGCCAAGAACGCTACCGGCAATTCCTCACACTCATAGTCCAATAAATGCAAGAGAGTAAGTTACATGTCCTCTACCTTGTATAATACACCATAGAATTAAAACCATTTCATTAGCCTTTTAAAAAATTTTATACATTAACATTTATAATTTTTTAGGCTTGAAATTATAAACCAATATTTATAGTGCACATTTGAAAAACTTGACTCGCTACCGGTAGCATCTTCAACTTAATACCATGCCATCGTATATCATTAGCTTACTTACATACCATGAGACAAACTATTAGCTAAAGCTCAATAAGTGTAACCATGCGGGAATGCAAGGAAGTTCAATTCCATAATGTTAAAATACATTTTTTTTCATCCTTACAAATAGTATACACTAGATCATTCTCTTTGTGAGCCTTTCTTGAACCTACCAAAAGTATAAACTAGGTCATTTTCTTGGCATGCCTAATTTGTACATATAAAGATTATACACTAGATCATTTCCTTTGTATGACACCTCACTCTCTTTGAACATACTAAGGGTATACATTGTATCATTCTCTTAGCATGCTGAAAACATACAATGATTATACACTAGATCATTCCCTTTGTATGCCCTCTTGACTATGTCTTGCAAAGAGTTTACACTAGATTATTCTCTTTGCAAACCTTTTTCTTAAAAGCCCGCATAATTTCTTTTCTTTGTATGCATTAAGAACATGATAAAAAAAAATTCATGGAATGAATTCATTCTAGATGTAAGACCTTACATAACATATAACCAATTATACACATCTTTGCAATTGATTAATCATCACGAGATTAAATAATCACATACATGCAAGTAAGCACATAATCTCTTATATCGAATCATCAAGTAGTCTTATCAACACAATGATCAATCATTAAATGAACATATAAACACATCAATCCATAAAAACAAAAACATATAATCTTATGACACCTAGGTCTTATGATGTCTTGTGATTATACTTACATTAGGTTTTGACTAGTCCTAAAGCTCTTAAAGATTCCTCATTTCTCACTTGTTTTCCTCTTGAACAAGGTTTCCTAAATCTCTTTCTCTCTCACCAAACACTCCTTCCCTCTTTCTCTTAGCCAAAATTTATCTCTCACTCTCGTCCAAGACTTGTTTCCTCTTGGAAATTTAGTTTTACTCTTATTTTTTTCTTTTATTGCTTTATGTTTTCTTTGGCTAACAAACCCCATATGACCTAACACTCTCCCTATTTATAGGCCCTCTTTATCAACTCTAAAAGGGTTCATGAAAACTAGATTTGTCACTTATATTAAGTAAAGACAAGTTATTCTTAGATGTTAAGTACTTAAGTATTAAGTGGTTTCTAGATTTTTTTTCTACATTAAATATTAAGTAATTGAGTATTTTCTATATTTTTCTACATAAGTTATATACATATATCCTTAGCTATTAAGTATGGAACTTTCTAGATTAACCTAGACTAACATTGTATAGGATACTAATTAAGCTTTATTTTTGGGTTAACACTTATATATGGGACAATTAATCAAGTTATATTTCTACATCCCCTAAGTTTAAAAAATTTTACATACAAGTCTCTTTACTTTGTTACTTAGTCCACTTAAGTCCGTAATCTTTTAATTGTTACATTTATGTCGTTTAATCGCCTACACACTCTCATCACTTAGTAACATGCATTTGTGAAACCAAACATTCACTAATGCGAACACATAGCATGACATACACATATTTAGAATTACAAACACATAAATGCATAATAATGTTTAGGGTCCGGATATTACACCTCTTTTATTCGACATCAACATCAATCACCTTATCTTTATCGTAGGATTATATGGCTAGGATCTCATCATCTTCCTAAAAAATAGTCTTTTCCTTATCCGTAAAGACCTAACCCTCATCTTTATCTTCTACATAACCTTCATAGCTAATATGCTTGAGTTAAAGTGATCATCTTTTGATTGGGACATTGAAGAGCAATATGACCAAACCTAAACACTTGAAACATTGTCTTGAATTGTTGCCTCCAACCGTGGCACTTAGCTTGCTTACAACTCTTGAATAACTTCTACCTATAACCCAAACCTCTTAAAAGGTAAAAGTTGAAACCTTAACTATTCCATAGGAATAAAACTCCCCTCTCTTCCAATCATGACCCTACTATTCCATCAAGATTTTTTCTATTTCCTGTCAACCTAGATGGTTAACTTGATAACATATTTGATGGTGTGATAAGATTGTAGATGAAAAAAATTAGCGATGCCTTGCTTCAATCCTCCTAAGAATCTTGCAACTATGTACACTTGAGACTCATTAAGCTTACACCTTAATATGAGTTGTTCGAACTTAGTTGCGTATTCTTCAACACTAAAAGAGCCTTGTTTTAGGTGGTATAAATGTAGAAATATGCCTTATTTATGAAACTCTAACAATTACTTCTCCTTCAAGACCTCTTTTATCTCAACCTATCTCATCATATGTGGTTTCCCTGCTAGTTCTTTTTTGTGATTTAAATTTTCCAACCAAAGAGTTGTAGTCTTGGTGAGTTGAATAATGACTAATTTGATTTTCTTAAGTTTGACTACTTCTTAAAAATCAAAAAATTTCTCTATGACTTGCAACCAATGAATAAACTCATCCAGATTAAGTTGGCTTTGAAAATAAAAAATCCTCAACTTGAACTCGATCATGATGTTGATTCTTTTAAGGTCTCTTAACTCGAGTGCCAACTAATCTTCCTAAGAAGATTTAGTTTGTAACACATGGAAAAGATTCTTTTCCTCACATTCCTCTTCTTGGTTCCTCTTTTGGTTATCCCCTCCACCCATAAACTATTGACCCACTCCTTCCCAAAGTGTTTTCAAATCATAGCTCCTCGATCAAAGTTCTTCATTTTCTTATTGTAACTATTCAATAACTTGTTACATGTCTTGTAAGGTTATCTTGTTTGCTAGATTCTTTTTTGGAGGCATCTTCACTTTGGCCAAACCACATTACGGTAGCCGAACCAAAGATCCGATACCAAGCCGATATTGGAGTAACATGATGCCTCAAAACTTTATATAAGCTTGATAAAAAAAATTATAAGATAGAATCCTCTCTAGGTTATTATACCTTAATAAACACATCAACTATAATGTAAATCCACAACAAATTAAATCCTTCACTTAATTTCATACACAAGATAAACTTAGTAAATATGGCACCCAAAGTTACCCAACTAGGGTGCACGTTTTCTCCAAACTAAATTGGTCCAAAAGAGCTAAAAAAATTGCCACAATATACCTATAATATAGTTATAGCTGCATGCAAAATTTTAGAGGAAAAAAAAGTTTCTTAAGGCCTTATTTAAGTTAGTCGAAATTGTGTACCCAAATTTATCTTTACACTATCTAAACATTATAGCAAGGAAAATAATTTCATTCACCCCTCAAGTAAACCCTAAATATCCTAAAATTTTATACATAACCTCAACAGGTCTAGTAGAAATTCCCTACAAAGTTTTAGCCTTAACAAATAAACTTAGCTCCTTCAACATGCAAAGATTTTGAGAGCAATTTCTAGGAGTAAAGTTGGCTAATTCATGCAAGTCAATCTACTATTATTATAAAATCATGTAAGTCCAATTATCTACCTCTAAAACCAATCCAAATTCCTAAATCAAAGGTAGAGTAAGAGGCGGTTATGGAATATACATGCCAAAAGTCTTGAAATTTTAACTCCAAGCTCTTGCACGGAATAATCTAAAACCCACCTTAGGTGATCACTCTAAAAATGTGCTCCAAGTAATCCTAATCTAGTCCAAGCTCGGGAAATACTTGAATATTTAAAATAATAAGTCTCTTAATGTTATTTCTTCCAAATTCGGCTAAGTCTATTGAATATTTCAACTAAATGCCTTTACAATGATACATAGAAGTTGTTTAAACACTACTCTTAAAACCTAGTAGAATTCAACTACGGTAGAACATCCTCCCCTAGGCCATACCACCTCTCCTAAAAATAAATGAACTTATGTAATTCATATTTAATTAAGACTTATTTTTTTTAGCGTAATTAATTATGGATTGATATATTACAAGGACTTATTAAAAATCTTCTTTCTAAATGATAGAAATCCATCAAATAAAAAGATTCAATCTTAACTTAGCTAGCTACCTCTCTAAGATTTAGGAAATAATTAATTAATGAGGACTTAATAATTTAGCCTAAGTCCAATATATAAACATAAACTCAAATAACAATAATTCAATCTATATGGGCATTAAATAAGCAAAACATTAAAATTAAGGATAGAAGCCAAAACTTTTGGTCATGGTGACCTAAAGCATCCGACCATGCTCAAAGAGGAGACACTTATGTGTCATTACACCAAATAGGTTGAAGCTACTTCTTTTATGCACATAACTTAAGAGGTGGTATTTTGCTTTTTGAGAAGACATCATCTGTAGAATTGCCTTTTAAGAGACTTTGATAATCGATAATGCTAAAAAAATTAATGGCAAATTGATGATTGATTTATAGTAGCATTGAAAGATTAAATGTTGCAATTCTTCACTATATAAGTCTAAGATGAATGGAGCCTTGGAAACTATAAACAAGAATTTGAAGAAGATTATATTAAAGATGGTGGTGACATATAAAGATTGGCATGAGATGTTACTTGTTTGCACTATATGCCTATCAAACGAGTCATCAAAACTTCAAGAGGGCAACTTCTTACTCCTAGATGTATGGGATGGAAGCCATGATGCCTTTATAAATAGAGATACCAGCTCTATGAGTTTACAAAGAGGCAAAATTAAAAGAGTGAAGATAGGCAAAGATTCAACATTAGCGACTAAATCTAATAAGTAAGAAGCTTCTTTTCGCCATCTATCATGCAAAATTGTATCAAAGAAAGTTGGCAAAGGCCTATGATAAGAAGATATGTCAAAAAAAATTTCAAGAGGGAGAAATAATATTAAAATAAGTTTTACTAATCTTGGAGGTAGATGAAAGTAAATAGATGCCTAATTATGAAGGTCTTTATTGTTAGTATAGGTGCCCAAGATCCAACCATGTATGGATGGGCTTGAGTTGATGTGTCATTGCATTATTTATTTTGATAATAATAAAGAAGTCATTTTGTTAATTCTTTTATTTACATGTTTAGTAGAAATAGATAGAAGTCCTTATGATATGCATTTGCAATAGTGATTAATCGAAAGATGTGAGATAAATACTAATGCACATAAATTATATCATTAAAAGTCCTAAGTCATAGCATTATCGGGAATCGACATTGACAAATACGAATAGACTTGTGAGTGCTATGCTCATGCTATATGATAGCGAGTAGGAGATCTCACACTTATTGGCATGGTGATAAAAAAGTAAGCGCTTAAGTGATTTATGTTAGAGAAAATGTCACTGGACTTGATTCGCCATAAGAACCCATTTGGTTTTAGTCTATGGGAATCTCATACGAAATGGGTACAAATGGTCCTTAGACTTAAAATCATCATGTTTATCTCATTGGAGGACTTATGCACCTTGACACTCATTTCAATGGACCCATTAATGGGTTGCGCGTGGACGATTTGTTAGGTGCACTAGGAATCTAATAGAGATAGATGTATGACTAAGATAGGACATGTCATTCCTTGTATGCTAAAGGAGTTATCACATTGCACTTCGATAAATGTACGCTCAAGAAATCTATGGCCATAGTAAGAGTACACCAATAGAGCATAATTGGTCTACTTTAAGAGCTAAGACATTTGGGAATTAAACAAAACTTATGTGATCATAATCGAACAAGACTAATAACCAAGTTCGAGATCACACTTGTGATAAGTTGACATAATGACTAAATTGTATGGTAATCATGCTCATGAAAAGGTAATAATGGATTAACTAATCCTCCTAGAGAATTAGGCAGTCATAATACCTTACTAGAGGTCAATCTTTATTTATGTATCAAGAGATTAAAGAGAAGTCTTTTATTCTTGATAAATTTTCAACATATCTAAAAGCCTATTGAGTCACACCATAAGTTTAAGTATTCACATTACAAATGAGAAGCAAAGATATTGGAAAAAGTTTTCAATTATAAAAGTTTCTTATTTTGGAAATAGTTTTCAAAATGGAAAGTTTTCAAAAATGCAAAGTTTCCTATTTTAGAAATCAATTTCCTAATTTGGAAGTTAGTTTCAAGTTTGAAAATAAAGAACCTAAAAGGAAAGGAGCTTCCTAATTTAGGTTAAAGGGTATTTTAGAAAATTATTTCCTAATGTGGATGCCGCCAAAATAATCTAAGAATATTTATTTAGGCTATAAGCCTATATGGTGAAAAAGGCATTTTCGGGTGGAGCTCTCATTCGACAAACATGGATGGTGATGAACTATCCAAGCCGGTGAATGTAGATGCTTGTAAAGAAATATTACACTTAAGTTATAACTCTCTTTAATTCAAAGCAATGACTATTCATCAAATTCGGCCAAACTAATTTATGTGTTAGCATTTTCTCTTTATTCTTATTTTCTTCTATTGCCTTTCATGATCAAACTTATGATTGTTTTAATTCCTTTTGAAAAAACCATATTCTCAAATGTGATCGAGTCCCCAAAAGCCTATTTTCTTAGTCCTCCGCATAATGATGTATTCATGTCATCTATGAAACATGACAAATAATTCAAAATATTAAATAATAACATGATAAAGGGGTTTACCAAGGTCTTTGATACGATCGGACCTTCCAAATTATGCTTACTTGGAAAAAAAATCATGGGACACCTTGTGCGATAAATTAAAAGAAGTCCACACGAGTGGGGCAAACCTAAGGGTACAATAGATAAAATCTAGGGTTTAAAAAAGAAGAGTCATCACGTCCCCCAAACACTAAGTGGATGGTGTTGACATGATTAAAGGACCTATGATCAACAACTATGGTATAATGCGTGGACGGGCCAGCCTTAAAAAAAAAAGGCGGTAAGCCTTGCACTTTAGTTGCGGACGAGGAAAATGTTATTGAGCAAGAAGAGGAAGTGTGGTTTGAACATCGGGACTTATACTTCTAACAATAAAAAGCATAATTTGCAAGCCGGGAATGTATATCAAATAATAGTCTCCTAGCCCCCTAATTATCTAAACAAGAATCCCAAAAATAACTACTCTTAATATTTCTGTTCAAAGTTGTCTACGTAAAGCTAGATTTGAGTGGCTAATCATGCTTGGTCTCGGAGAATTTTTTTTTTTGACGTGTTCCATCACTTCGAGTCTAAGTTAGTGTGGTTTATCATGCCAATTCAAATAAATGTGGTCCATCTTGTCCTTCTAAGTCATAGTGGTCCGTCACATCCTGCAAAGTCAAAAGTGGTCCGTCACATCTTTCAAAATCGAGTGATTTGTAAAGTCTTTCAAAATCGAGTGGTCTATTACGTCTTTTAAAATCAAAGTGGTCTATCACGCTTTCCAAAGTCGAGTGGTTTGTGATGTCTTTTAAAATCGGAGCGGTCTTATCATGTCTTCTAAGTCAAAGTGGTCCGTCATTTATTTCAAGATCAAAGTGGTCCGTCATACCTTCGAAAACTAACGGTCGATCATTTTCTCACTAAATAATCAATTGTCAGTTAGGTTCAAAGATTTCTGTTTCATTTTCATATTTGCTTGTTGCTAGAGTTGTATGTGCTCAACCCATTTTTCGTTTCCTTATAAGCTTACTATGCAAAGCCAAGGAAAACCTTTTCTTTTCAATGACTTTGCATCGTAAGCATTGTAAAGAGGAAGCAATCTGTTAGCACCTAATTTTTACTTTTTTTATTTAATATTTTTATTTAGTTATTTATTATTACAAAATAATAATAATAATAAAATGTAAATGTAAAATATTTAAAAAATAGATAAAAATAAAAAAATAAAAAAGAAACGAGAGAAAGAAGCAATTAGGATAGTTAGTTTAGATTAATTCTAAAAAAGAGAGGCTAATAGAAAAAATAAAAATCTTGGTAATTAAAAAAAAAAGAAAAAAGAAAAAGAGACAATTGAGGTTCAATTGGAACCAAGTAAAATAAAAGTCCTAAGTATTTGCAATAGAGGGTTTCAATTAAAAAAAACAAAAACAAAACAAAATTGAACCTAAATTGAAGAATTGTGGAAAACCAAGGACCAAGTAGGAATTTTTCCATAAAAAAACCCTACCAATATAAGGCCTCATGCATTTTTTTATCACGGACGGTGTTCATGATCACCCAAAACCGAAAAACCCTACCGACCTCTCTCTCTCGTTGATTGTATCTCTCTTATGCCCGACCTCGCATCACATAACCTTCATTCCCACACTCACACAACCCTCTCACCGGTCCTCTCCCTCACCTAAGCCGTAGGCTAGCCGACCCTCTCCCACTTGTAGCTCTCGCGCGCGTCTGCTACTCGCACGGCTACGCCTCACCCCCACGTAATAGCTCTAGCTCGTCTCGCCCCACTCACGCCCGACCTCGTATCCCTTCCAACCTCACTCCCACACTCAAACCACAAGCCACGGCCCCATTCTCACTGCCTCCCTCGCTCAACCAGATCACTACACTAAGCACTCCCCACACATATAGCCGACCTTACCAACACGACCTTCCTCCCATGCCCATAGCCCTCTCGTTAGCCTCCCTCTCACCCACACATACACCCTACCGCCCACACGGCTACACCCTCATCGCCCGACCAACCAATATACATAGCATAGTGCGCATGCCTATATCATGCCCGTAAGCCTCCTTCATGCGCCATCGTATTGCTCGTAGGCTAGCCATACCTCTCGCCGACCGCCACGCCACACAACCCACTACTCCCTCTCACTAGCCTCACGCCAGCGGTCTTGCTTCGCTAGCCCACGTTAGGCTACACAAGCCCTCATGTCCACGGCCTCTTCCAACACACGGCCCAAGCACACCGGCCCTCACGCCGGACTCTTTTCCATGCCACAAACATGACCTCACTTTAGCCCCCACACCACATCTAAAACACACCATAAAAACCCTCCCTAAATTTAGCTCGAAACACAACCACAAAGCCCCATTAAGAAAAAAGAAAAAGGAATGAAAAAAAGACCTTTTGTTGTGGTTTTATTTATTTTTTTGACGGAAACATATTTCGGAGGATTTTTTAGGTCGCTCTAGTCGGATCCGCACCACACATTATCAATAAATAGTCACTCTCCTTTCTCGACTAATCGAACATTTGGTTACCATCGAGAACAAAGAGAGTAAGACTAACTCCAAATCCGATATCGAAATCATAGGATTTTTTAGTAAAAAATTCGAAACTACTACACTTATAAAATGTATTTTGTGTTTGTTTTTTAGGGGTGATTGTTTGATTGTGGTTTGCAATATGGAATTAAAGTTATTAATGGTGTTCAAAATTATTTTGTATGTTTTTGTATCTATTTTTTGTTTTTATATTTTTATATTTTCCTTGTTTTTGTTATTAGTTCCTATTTTTTGTTTTTTTTGTCTTTTTGCTCCTTGTTGCATCAAAATAAGCCGTCGGTAGCTTCCTACTTATATGATAAAGCCGTTGGAAGGCTTCAAAATATTTTTTGCTTAAGTATTTGCTTATTTGATAATAAGCCATCGGTAGCTTCCTACTTATGTGATGAAGCCGTCGGAGGCTTTCGAAATATTTTCGTTTAATTGTTTACTTGTTTGAAAATAAGGCTGCTTGTAGCTTCCCACTTATGTGACAAATGCGTACGAGGCTTTCAAAATATTTTCGTTTAATTTTTTACTTGTTCAAAAATAAGCCGCTAGTAGCTTCCCACTTATGTGATGAAGCCGTCGGAGGCTTTTGAAATATTTTTGTTTAATTGTTTACTTGTTCGAAAATAAGCCACCGGTAGCTTCCCACTTATGCGACAAATTCAAAACGGTCATTTGCTCCTTGCTTGAGCGACATGAAGTTGTCGATAACTTTCTACCTTTGTGACGAAGTTATCGGTACCTTCTTATATCCATGACTTGAAGTCGTAGGTGGCTTCCCACTTGTGTGAGTAAAGTTGTCGATGACTCATAGCTCATGCCAATAAAAGGTTATTTATCTTTAGAAAATCATCTATTTTTTAATAATGGGTCATGTTCACTAATGATTAGCCGAAATTCTAATTTTTTTTTTACCTTTTTCCCCATTTAGGTAGGGCGTATTGGCCTTGGATCGGCCTAAATGCCCGAACTACCTCGTTTTACACCCGAACCATCTCATCCCATAATTTTATCAAATAAATTCACTTGAATAAGCATAGAAGTATAACAGAATAAATTACCAAATTTTTATATTCATAGACAAACAATGCGACCTACCTTAGGTAGGACGAGATGGTGGTGGCGTCATGTCTTCCCTATACATAACCGACCCCTTATCAAAATATTCATGTAGACTCCCTTATCTCGTTCGGTGGCAACTCCCTTATCTCAACCCTTTCCCCACTAGTGTTAGGCTGATGTCGACAACCATAGAGACAAATTAAATGTCAAAAAGATTCATAAGGAAAATACGGTACTCACCATGTATATTTATCGAAACAATACAAAATTTCACTAGCAAATAACTCTTCTAACTAATTTTTAACAAAGTGTTAATGACATCTTATTTGTCATGAATAGCTTTTATCCGACATGATGTCTAATTTGCCACCTGTTCTTACAAAAATAAAAATGTTAAGCCTTGTCGCGCAAACCATTCGCTGTCATCATTTTGACTAAAGACCAAAACGCATTACATTCTCCAAGCTTAACAAGACGAGTATTGTATCAACTCAACACATAATTAAGGCCACTTAACTATTTCCTTGTCCAATTTTGACGGATCATATGTTACACTCGCCTCACTAGTTTTCAAGGCGAATGAAAACTTTTAGTTTTTCCATACATCAAATAATATGTAAATTTATAGTTCAATTATATTAAAATTGCTTTAAGTTCATGAGATTCCGCAATCCAAACAATATTAGAGCATGTATAGAATGGAATTGTTGTCAAAAGTTGATCATGTAGATTCCAAATATTGACTTTAAACAACAAAAAAGGGGGAAATGGTTGTTTACCCTCTATTGCCTTGATTGCTTCGGTATATTGGTCAAGCATTGGATAAAGATAAGCCATTACTTGGATTAAGATAAAACCTTTTGCCTCCCATGTTTGATCTTATCTCCACAAAGTGAAGTATAAATTTGGATGTTTCTTGGATAAAAGTTATGGATTTTTCCACACAAACTATTAGCATTGTTATCATCCAATTTTAACTCTACTCTTAATATAAATAGGAGGACATTATGATAAGAGAAAAAAAAAAAAAGGAGAAATAATACGAGAAAAAAAGAGGAAATTTGAGTAATTGAGGGCACACTAGAGAAAAATAAAAAAGAATAAGGACTAAAAAATAAAAGTGCAAAAATGGAAAGGCTTAAGGGCTTAATTGAGGAAATGTTGAAAGAATTAGGTCCGAAATGTGAAAAAGGCATCCAATGAGAGCACTGATTTGAACTTTGGTTTTTAACTATTCATCATTTTCTTCCTCATTTTTTTTTGTTGGTCTTGTCCGGCTTTCTTGTTAGCATCCAAATTGCAACCCCTAATTTTTATAATTAAGGTATTTTATATAGATATACTAAAAGAAAAAAAAACGAAGAGAATTTTCAAGGTTTGCTTTTTTGCTAGGGGATTTTTTTTGAAATTATTATTATCAAAAATAATAATTGTAATAATATTAATAAAGTTTGAAAAGAAAAGGATAGAAAAGAAAAAAAAAAGAAAAAGGGAAAAGAAATGAAAATGAAAGAAAATGAAAAGAAATTATAAAAAGGAAAAAAATAGAAGGAATTAACATCGGGTTGAGTAAGGGAGTTTAATTGAAAAATATTTGAAAATATTATGGGTTAATTTGAAAATAATAAAAATTTATCGAAGGAATTGGGAACTATAAGGACTCAATCAGTAACATTTACGGAAGAAGGACCAAGGTGTAACGAATTGATGGATTTGATTGAAAAAATCAAAACACGTGGGGAGCAACATAAAAAAGCATCGGATTACGGAGACTAACTTAAACGCATGGCCGAACGACACGTCGTTTAGTTCTCCCGCCCAAACGAGACCCCTTTCTCCTATTCATCTTCTTCTCTAGAACATATTTATCCCCTTTTTTCGGTCGAGCAAACCAAGTTTGTTGGTGTAAAAAACTGCACGAAACCCTCCCTTCCAACCACCTTAGCATCCCCTCTGTATCCAACTTGCAAAAGAGACAAAATACGTGTCTCTAGCCTCTCTTTTCCCCTCTTAGAGCATGTCAAAAACAACCAAAATGCATTGAATGCAAAGGTTTTGGAGGGTTTTAAAGGGAGATGATCCTCTAAAAATTTCAAATGAAGGGTGAGGATCAGTCTTTTGATGGAGAAAAGGAGAGAAGATAGTATAAAAACGTAGAGAAAGAGCAAACTCTAAGTCAAGCAAGTTAGTTTCGGATGGCTAGGTTTTTGAGAGAAATAAAGGAGTGTAAAGCTTGAGAGAGAGAAAGTAAGGCAGAGGGTAAAATTTTAAAGTGTGGAGAGTGTTTTGAGAAAGAAAAGAGTGAAATAAACTGGGAGAAAAAATGGAGAAAATCAACCCAAAAGGCGGCCACTCACACTAAAATGTGTGTCGCCTTGAACTTTGTGGCTTTGGTGTAGCTTTGTGATGTACTCTCTTCTGACTTTTTTTTTTTTTTTTTTTTGGGTTCTTAATGTGGATTTGTTTGATATGTGAAAGTTGCATGACATTGAAATACTGTTTTAAGCTTTGAAATCAAGCCTAAAGTATGAGGGGAGGGCTGTTGAGAAAAAAAACTTTGAGAAAAAAATTGTCTGTTCCCAGTCTTGGTATGGGTGTTCTAGGTTATTTTTCTCCCATTTCCAGAAGTCTTTCGAAGTGCGTGTTATTCAGTGGTGTAAAGGGATATACCCTCTACACTTTGGTTCAGAGAGTTTGGGAGGGAGATCCAAAGTGGGTCAAGTCAGTCAGCTTTGGTGACGAGGCTGACGGAGTGGAGATGTTTAGGTTAAGATATTTGGAGTTTGAGAAGAGTAGAAGTCTCAAAACTCTTTTTGGCTACGTAGAGGAACACCAGATCTAGAGTTTGATGGAGTTTTTGGGCCAAAATAAGAAAAGGGCGTGAAACGAACCAACAAATTAGGGTTGTTCCTCAAAATAAAAAAAAATAAAAAATAAAAAAACCCAAGTTTGAAGACAAAAATAAATAAATTAAATATAAAAGGGAGATGAAAAAATAAAAAAGAAAAAAAAATGGAACTGAAGCTAGTATGGGGGAGGCAGTTTCAAAACGACACCGTTTCGAGAAGATTCAAGTTGGTTTTGTTCTTTTAAGTTTTTTCAATTATACCCTTGCACCCCCTGATTTTCCTTCAAATTCAATCCCTCGTCATCTTAATTTCATTTGATTATGTCACCAAGATGTTCCTAATTGCTTTCCCAAAATTTTAAGTATTTCGATACTGACCTACAAAAAGTTTAAATTAATTACAATCAAAACTCTAAATAATGAAATCTGAAATTAATTCTATATTTTTTCTTTCGAATCTTCTTTTACTCTTTTTTTCTTCTATTTTTCTTTATAGAAAAATGATAAATAAATTAAAAGCTAACGATAAAAAATATTAACAATAATTAATAATTATTATAAAATAATTAAAATTGGAAACAAATTACCAATATTTTTTTAAAATAATAGGAAATTTTATTTTTAATGATATTATAATAATTATTAATATATAAAATTGAAAAAAAAAACATGTAAAGAAAATTTTTTCATTTTTTAATTATTTTATAATAATTATTAATTTTTTTTTCAATTTTTAATATTTAAAATAGTTATTAATAAAGAACATTTTTAGAAATCTAAAATTTTAATGATTTTATAATGATTGATTATTTTAATAAAAAATTTTGATTATTAATTTTTTTTCAAAAACTTTTCTTTAGATTTTTTAAAAATTTTCTTTATTATTAGTTATTATAAAGTTATTAAAAATTTCTATAGATTTTTTAAAAAAATTTCTTTATTAATAATCATTACAAAATCATTAAAATTTTATAAAGTAATTTATTTAGATTTTTTAAATTTTTATTTAATAAAAAATTATTATAAATCCATTAGAAATTAAAAAAATTGATTAATTTAAAATTTTTCTTTAAATTTTAATGATTTTATAATAATTATTTTGACTTTTAAAAAAATTTAAAAATGATTTTAAAAAATTATATTTTTACCTTTAAATTGACTCATATTGCCACTTGATTGATCGGACGTTAGTCAACTAATGTAAATTAGTTCATGTAACAAATTTAAGTTAATAGATAAACTATTTGATACCAATGTTTAATAATATATGGTTTGTTATGAACTATATCTAGATAGACGAGTTGCAACGATATCTTTGATATAATATAAGGGTAGACCTTTTTGGTGGTTTTTTCCTCAAGGACGAGCATGCCATTTGGTAATATTCTCATGGGCGATCGTCCATTTCGGTGTGTCACTATCCGACTTCGGACGAGACTCCCAAAACATTCTAGGTCTTGAAAATGTTTGCGAGAGATGTGCATCTTATTCACGGGGATTTTTGGGGATGCAAGTTATTATTGTGTTTC
Organism: Dovyalis caffra; assembly: GCA_963924115.1. Classification (NCBI taxonomy): domain Eukaryota; kingdom Viridiplantae; phylum Streptophyta; class Magnoliopsida; order Malpighiales; family Salicaceae; genus Dovyalis; species Dovyalis caffra. The sequence goes on from CAWUPB010000058.1 coordinate 2,267,967, forward strand.
GCCACCTAATATTAGAGGAACTAAGAACCTAAAATAGCATTGGTATTAAGATTCTAGGGCAAAGAGTTGGTTACATTTTAGGAAGACAACAATCACCCAAAAACGCCCTTTTTTAATAAAGGTACCACATCTAAGTTAGTTTTAAATTCATCTCCTTAAATCTTTTATTTGTGCCAAATTATTTTTCGATTGTGTTGAACTCCATTTTTTTATACCAACAACAATCCCTATCGGATAGGAGACTTTGTTAAGAATTTTTAATTCTTTATTAATTTTTTTGTCGAACAACAGATCATTATCGGATATGAGACTTCGTTAAGAAATTTTTTATTATTTATTATTTTTTATAAAAAATTGTCATCAATCCCTAAAATAGGAGACTTGACAATCATCCACCTATTAATTACTTATTAAGCCTAATTACTAAACTCGCTAAAATAAGGTTATCGAAATGAGTTAAAAACAATTAAAATACGAAATTCTAAATAAATAAAAAATTTGCATAAGATAAATAAAGACAGATTAAAGTAAGAAATTCTAAATAAATAAAAAAATTGCATAAAATAAATAAAGACTACAATTATCTTAAATTAAATAATTACAAGCAATTTAAACATTAGATTCTAAATTAAATATAACTAACAAACATGCAAAAATCTAAAATTACAATTACATTAATAAAAAATTATTAAAAGCAATTAAATATCTAAATTAACTACTAAATGTTAAAAGATGCATAAAATCTAAAGTTTAAATTATAATCAGACATTTCTTTTTTCTTTTTTTTTTTTTACTCAAATTTTCTTTCCCTTTTTTTATTTTCCTACTTCTATTTATTCATTTTTTTTATTTTCTTTATTATATATATATATATATATATATATATATATATATATATTTTTTTTTTTTTTTTTTTTTTTTTTTGTTCTTTTTTGTTTTTTTTTTTTGGGAGAGGCTGGATTGATTCCAGCCTCTCTTAATTTTTCTTTGGGAGAAGGCTGGACTAAAATCAGTCCAGCCTTCTCGTTTTTTTTTTTAAAGGCCGAGAGGGGTGGGCTGGACTGAAGTCAGTCCAGCCCGCGTGGCTTTCTTTTTTTTTTATTAGCTAGGCGTAAGCCCAGAAACAGGCCCAGGCGAAGAAAATTTGAGAGAAACGGATCAAGCTTCTCTGGAGACGCTTTCTCTCTCCTGTTCTTCGTGGTTTCAACTTCTCTCTCTAGTATTTCAAATTTTTCGGTAAATAAAAAATTTAATTAAGCAAACCAACGACTCAAATCATGAACTACATAGACAAAAAAATCAATCAAAGCTAACGAACTCACGGAATCAAACGGAAGATCAAGACCTAGGAGCTGACTTGGAAAACACCCGAAGAACACCAAGAACAAACCCACAAAACCCAGGAAAAAAAAAAAAAAGCGCCGACGAGCCCCAAATGACGATTTCTCACTTTTTTTTTTGTTTTGATACTCGATTTCTATTTCTCTACACCAAACAACAATAATGTTCCTCAAAATAGCCTTAAAACCCTTTCAATCTACCTAGGGAACGAAGAAGACGAACCCAGCAGACGAAGAACACGAAGAAAGCTACAGTCACTGCCCAGAAAACCAAAAGGAAAACGCAAACTGCCTAGAAATTCAAAAGACAAAAACCAAAAACCAAAAATGAAAGAATTGAACCCCAAATTTCAAACAAGGAGGTTGAGAAACAATTGAGGATGGAAAATTAGCCCTGAAATAACCGAAACAAAGAACGAAAAGTGGCTACCAATGGAAGAATGAAACCCAGAAAAATAAGAACACCAAGCTAAACCTAGAAAAAAACCCAGAATTTCCCAGAAAACGACATGCCGAATAATCCCAGTTTTTTTGAATTTCAGCTCTCTTTTTTCTTTGTTTTTCACTCTCTCTCAACCCAGATTTTTTCTAACCTCTTTTCCAACGAATTTTTCCCCCTATTTATAAGCTAACATCTACATTAATCAGTGAGGGGAGAGGGGGAGTCTGCTGCAAAAATAGCAGCATGGGCTGCTGCGAATGGCAGCATGGGTTTACTGCAAAAATCCCCAATAATTCGGATTCAAATCTGCAGCTAAAACTCAGGGATTCTTGTCTGGAGTGTGCAACAAGTCTCAGAACTAATTGTTGAGTGTTGGAACAAATTTGCAGAGAAAATTGAACTGATTGGTCCTGGTTTTTGTTTTCAAATTTCACTTTTGTCCCTTCAAAATTCAATCATCTACAATCATCTCCTTTTGCATGCAATTTTGATCCTTTGTGAATTGGATTTTATCAATTGGATCCTTTTGTTATGCAATTTCAGTCTTTATAAATTCAATTGTATCAATTGAGTCATTTGAATTAATTTAATTACCTTTACATTTAGTTCAATTGCACCCTTGGTTGTAATATCCCCTAATTTTTTTTGTATTTTTGTTCTTTTTCCTTTTTTTTTTTTTTTTTGTATTTTTATAGTATATTAAAAAAAGTAAAATAAAATAGAAGCAAAGAACAAGTAAAATAACCAAAAAAAGGTGAAGGTTTTAGGTTATGACAGTTGCCCTCTCTTTACAATACTTATGACACAAAGCGAAATGAAAAATATGTTTTTCAAATGACTTTGTATAATAAGCTTGTAAATATTTTTTTTTAATTGATTTTGTTGTTCTAGGCAACCTTTTCCTTAAAAAAAAAAAAGTGATAGGATGACCTTATTATGGAGGGCGATGAGCCTTGAAAATTAGATATGTTATGCATGAAAAGGTAAATATGCAATACATGGTCATGTTGTAAAGGCGGCTCGCCTTGAAAAAGTAAACATGTATTATCGAAAAATTAAAGATGCATTGCGGGACCATGTTGTAAAGGCGATCGCCTTGAAAATTAGACGTGCATTACCGAAAAATTAAAGATACATTACGGGACCATGTTGTAAGGCGATCCCGAAAAATTAAACGTCTATTACTCGTGAAATTAAAGATGTATTACATGACCAATGTTGCGGTCACTTTGACAAAATAAACATGCACTCGCGAGACCTTGTTCTTGTCACTTAAAAAAATAAACATGCACTGCAAGACCATGTTGTGGTCATCTTGAAAAAATAAACATGCGTTGTGGGGCCATGTTGTAAAGGTGGCTCGCCTTGGAAAAGTAAAAATGCGAGTGTGTGGCTAAGCAACTCGCCTAAGCCAATGAAGATCATTAGGCAACCTTGCCCAAACGATGAAATAAAATTAGGCATCCCGCTCGTAAAAAGATCGTTAGGTAACCCTACCTAAACGATTGACTAAATAGACGACATCGCACTGAAAAATGAGAAGATCATTAGGTAACTCTACCCGAATGGTGAACTAAAATTAGACACCCCGTTCGAAAAACGATCGTTAGGTAACCCTACCTAAACGATTGGCTAAATAGGCAACCACTGCCTAAAAATGAGATGATTAGTAGGCAACCTTATCTTGGAAAAGTAAACATGCGAGTACGGAGGCATGTTGTAAAGGCGATCTGCCTTGGAAAAATAAAAATACGATACAAAGCCAACTTGGAGGGCGGTCGATCCCGAAAAAATAAATATGCAATGATCGCTAGGCAACTCTGCCTAAAATAATGAAAATCATCGGAAAACCCTACCTAAAAAAGATCGTTAGGTAACCCTCCTTAACGGTTGACTAAATACACAACCATGTCCGAAAAATGAGATGATCATTAAGCAACCCTACCTAAATGATGAACTAAAATTTGGCAACCACCGTCTAAAAATAAAATTATCATTAGGCACCCTTGCCTAAAAATAAGAAGATCATTAGTCAACCTTGCCTAAATGATGAACTAAAATTAAGCAATCGGCTTGAAAAATGATCGTTAGGTAACCATACCTAAACAATCAATTAAATAGATAACCTTACCTAAAAATGAAAAGATCATTAGGCAACCTTGCCTAAATGATAGACTACTAAATTGATAACTCTACACTGAAAATGTGTGAGGAAAAGTGAGCCCCTTTTTTTTTTTTGAATTTTAATCCTAAATGATGGTTTCATCTTTTCATTTGAGTTGACATTCCCGAAATGCATCAATAAGGTTGATAACAATGGTTAGTTTCTTACCAACGAGAAACATAGGTTGCCCTACCTTGTCGGCACTTAACTCCCCATTTGATGCCTCTGTTTGGACTTACGTACAAGATCATATCTCATAATACTATCGAAATTTCCTTGCCCCCTAGGCCAAGATCACTCGTTCATTATGAACTTGAGCCTTTTTACTTTCCCTAAACCAACCAAGCTAGATGGACTCTTCGAACTTTGAGGATGGCTAACCTTTAATGTGTTACGATCTACCCCTGTGGGACCATACCCGACCACTCGATTACTTATCAAACCTTGATCGAGTCATTATCCTCCCTCAAGACCACTCTTTGCCCCACTTCCTTGATGGTTTTATCTACTTTGATTTGTGCTCAAAAGTTTATTTAGGCCTCTGTTCCTCCGACTAGCATAATGATGTTATTGTCCGAACAATTGTTGAACTAGATTGAAGTCCTAGATCTTTGTTCTTGATTTCAAGTGTTTTCAATTCACATCGAGTCACCGAGATGCCCCCAAGTGTTGGTTGAGATCAAATATTTATTGTTCTCTCAACATAATCACCGTTTGTGTTCAAATGCTCGTCTTCGATGCTTGCATCATAATTTACAAATTGGTCTTGAAATTTTTGTCATCTTTTTTTAAAAAAATCATTGAATAGACATTTGGTTTTCATGGATCAAGCCGTATACTTGAATGACTCTCTTAAAATAATTCGGATTATTTGAACGAAATGTAGAGATGTTCTAATGAAAGTACTTTCATTCATGACGATGTTCAAATTGATTGATCAAAAGTCAAAACATAACATTCAAATGCTACGATACAATTTCTTTAAGAGGGTTGTTTTAAGCGAGACAAAAAGGTGTTTAGGTTATGTAAAGTTTACATATAGGTCGGCATTTGATGCACTTGAAGGTAATTGATCCATGATAAGTCTCGTTTTAGGTAAATCAAAAAAATTTTGAGCGAGAAAGTATTTCTAGAAAATTGGTTTTAAAGGATAATTTTGACTCGGAATATCTTAATTTCGTTTATCTTACCCCCAAGTTTGTTGATAAAGACTCATGATTCGATGTCATAAAGGATGACAAAAAGTACACCGATCGATCATATTTTTCTTTTTTTAATCACCTTTTTTCTCTTATTAGAATCCAAAAACCTAAGCAAATTGTCTTTGATCGAAAGGATTTATAAAAGCACGTAATGCGAGCTATGGCATTGGGCTTATAAAGAAAAAAGATATAGAGGCTCAAAAAGTGTTTTAAGGGTTTCATGACATAAGATCACCTTGTTGTCCATGAAAATCTCTTTAGGCAATGCCGGTTGGACTCTATCACTTTAGTCATTAATTGGACTCGTTGTATCATCTAGATGTCCATGAATTTTGAATTTTTTTTTTGGCTTTCCATAGTAACTTTGTCATTTTAACTCGTTGACTTTGCTCCTTAGCTTTGACTCTCTTTGTTTGTTTGTTTGAATTCGACTACCATTTTGACCTTTAATTTTTTGTATTAAGGAAATCTTTTTTATTTCTCTTGATTTTTTTTTTCATATTCCTCTTTTTTTTAGGATCATTAATGGGATTCTTTTGATAAAATTTTTTGAAGTTTCAACGACCATTCATGGACACATTCTACCCCTAGTGTGAGAGGTGATCCTAGTCTAGGTTATCGTGAAAGAAATCATTAGGTTCAAAGTGGGACGACAAGGGATAAAGATTATATGAGATATATGAAAGATGGTCTTTTCTCATCTCAAAGATTAATTCGCCTAGGCTAAAAAATACTAATCTCTTTGGGAAAATAGTGATTAGAAGGAGAAATGATGAATGTATTTGAGATCATGACCGAAGATGTACTTGAAGATGTATTATTTATCATTATTTGAGATGATAATCATTTAGTCTTGTCTTTGGGCTTTAGGATGTTTTCTTAGGCAAAACTTTCCTTTAAGGGCTCGGTTTGGAGAAAGAATAAAGATTTTTTTTTATTTGTTTTCAACAAAATGGAGGATTGGCTCATTACTTTTTGCTCGGAAAGGTTATTAGTAGAATGTATTGTTGGCTTTCATGAATTGAAGAATTGCCTCTAGCATACATCGGTCATGTTTTGAGATTTGATCAAATTTTGTAATTTTTTTTTAAATGAATTTTCCATTATATGCAATGCCAAATAATACTTTCAAATGAATATCTCTTGATTTCGGATAAAATAATATGAAATTGTAACGAAATCAAAAACATTCTTTCATTCAAAGATACAACTCCATTATGCATAATCGAAACATTCATAGAAATAGTATTTGAAACCAAACTTGCAACATGTGAATGTCGCTACACAACGTCGGACGGGACCCATCAAAGAAATTAAAGTCCGAGCATTAATTAATTATAAAATTATTTACGAGTTTTGGAGTCGCCACCTAGTATTGAAAGAACTAGGAACCTAGAAATAGCACCGGTTCGGAGATTCCTAAGGTAAGGAGTTGGTTACGCTTTTAGGAAGATATTTAATCACCTAAAAGTGCCTTTTTAAAAAAAGGTACCATGTATCGTTTAGTTACGAATTCACCTCCTAAAATTCCATGTCAAACTATTTTTTGATTTTAAACTCCTGTTTTTTAGACTAAGTCAATCTTTTAATTTTGGGCGTGGCATCATATTGAAACGATTTTCGGTCCCCTTCGTTGGATGACGGGTCGATTCAAACATCGGATCCACTAAAAGCCTTGACACAACCGATGTGTCGAAGACGTCTTAATTAAAAGGTGATTTTTGGTGACGTCAACCCTTGTCAAATAGAAGGCTTCGTCGAAAGTTTTAAATTTGGTGATGTCGGTCCCTATTAGATAGGAGGCTTCGCCAAAATTTAGGTATTTTTTTTATGACGTCGGTCCCTATTAGATAGAAGACTTCATCAAGATTTTTTTTTTAAACAATTTTTCTAGCAATACATATTAAAGAAAATAAAAATAAAAATTCTAAAAAATCGACAAGAAATAAAAATAAACGAGCTAAAAAACAATGAATAATAGAAGAAAAAGATAAAAATAAAATTAAAAAAATCATCTTATACCTAAACCATCAACCCACAACTTTTTTTTTTACCCATCCCTTTTTTTTCCTTTTTCCTTCTTATTTTTTCTTCCTTTTACCTATTTTTTTCTTCCCCGATTCTATTTTTTATTTCTTTATTACCCCTTTTTGTTTTTGGTGTAAAGGTACGGGTCGGATCGAAATCCAGCCCACTCGTATTTATTTTGGAGAAGGGGCCATGGGTCGGATCGAAAACGATCCAGCTACTTGCTTCTTTTTTATGGGATAAAGGACACGGGTCGGATCGATCCAGCCCACCATCTTTCTTTTCAAGAGACTAGGCTGAACCTTGATCCCACTAACGAGTCTTATTGTTTTTATTTTTAGATCAAAGCCCTCGTTTTCCATCCTTCAACTCTTTCTCTCTCTTGTTCGTCCTTTTTTCTTTCTATTTTCCAGCTACTCCATTCTTAAAAACCCAATTTCGGATAAATTAGCTAAATAACATACATCTTTATAACTCGATTTCAATTACAAGCTTAACATAAAGCTAAACCTTAGACAAAATTATGAAATTAATGTTTGGAATGTACGGATAATTGAATTAAAAACTAGAAAAATGATGAACACCAACCCGATATATGCTTAAGTCGACAATTGAAGAGAAACAAAAAATCTTGGACAAAAATCGATCCTCGGGACAATTTTGGAGGAGTTAAAGAACCATCAATAGGTTTTGGATGCCTAGATGGGTTCAAGATCGGAGGACTAAAGTCGGCAGCGTGATGATCTTCAAAGTGTAAAACCCGAACACCAAGCTCGCCCGGAAAAACCAATTGAAAGGGAAGCCTCGAAAAGCAAAATTAAGCCTCAAAAACCCGTATATTTGAACTAGAAATCTCGTGAGGGTTGAAACCGAACTCGGAATAACTAAGAACGATTTAGCTATGAGCCCACCGTAGATGAACTCGTGCCCGGAATTGAAGAACATGAAGAACGTTTAACCTAGAAAACCCAGTCGCAACAAGATCAAAAATTTAGTTTTTTGCTTTTGATTTTCACCCTCTCTCAACCCGAATTCCTCTCCAATCTCCTTCTTCTTCTTTTTCTCTTTTTTGTAAAATCAAACCCTTTTTATAGCCACAAATCTCCTTGAATTCCTCCTAGAATCAACAAACAATTCCCTTAAATTTTTCGTCAAGATTTCAAAATCTCAAATTTGAGATTCGATTAGCTAATCAACGGGGAAAGAAATTAGTGATTGCTTGATTCTCTCGTCCAAAATTAATTCAATGATAAATATAGAATCAAAATCGAAAATTTGTGGAGGATTTGGCAAATTTCTCCAAAGATTTTCGGAGAGAATCTAGGTTTGGAGTGGACGACGAGTCGTCCTTCACATTCGATCTTGTCGTCTACTCCAACATTCCAATTTGGTCCTTGTGCATTTTGATTTTAGCAATTACGTCTTTTGTGGAATAATTTCAGCACAATCTTATCAATTGGGTCCCTGTAAGATGTAATTTAGGGCCTAAAATTTTTAATCGACTCGATTACACCCCTAATTACTTCAATTGTGTCCCTTAATGAAATATTTTTTTGTTTTTCATCATTTTTTTAGTAAAATTCAAATTAAAAAAAAACAAAACACACATGAAATATAAAACTAAAAACTAAAAATAAAAATAAAAATAAAAGTAGAAATAATAAAAAATTAAATAAAAAAGGTTAAATTTTGGGTTATTACGGTGAACACGCATCTTCTGCGTAACTTTCAAACTTCCTCGGTCTCCTCATCTCTTGTATTAGCAATTGTGTGGTTTGGAAGTGAATTCGTGTTTTCATTAGGAGCTTGCGGACTATTGTCAAAACTTATCCGACCTTCCTTAATTAACTCCAACAACTTCTTCTTAAAAGCAGGACAATCGGTTATGTTATGCCTAGTAGCACAAGAATAATATTCACATCTCTCATCCTTCTTATACCATGGAGGATAAGGAGGGCACATGGGGTTAGTAGGGATTGGAGTGATCCGCCTGAGGCTTACTAGATGCTCAAACATTTCACTCAATGGGAAAGGTAAAGGCGATAGTTGTTCGAGCTCTTTTTTGTAATCTTGGTTGTTTTAATGGTAGTGGTGATAGGGTATTTATGGGTTGTTAAAAGATGGTGTAGTTTGGAAATGCATATTAGCTTAAGGGAACTAATTTGCTAGGTAGGTTTGGTGAGGCGTATAGGATGGTTTCAATTGATTTGATGGGTACGTTTGGCTCATAGTGGTTGTTTGATTAGGGGTATAATGGGTGAATGAAGGTAATTGGCGAGTTTTCGAGTTGCCATGGTTTTCATGTTTCTTTTAAATACTCCCTTGATTCTTAGATCGATAAGATCCGAGTCTCAACCCGATGTATCTCCTCATCTATCCTCTTGTTGCCACTGTTTCCTTTCTTTTCGGAACTATCAAAGATCTTTCTATCTCTAATCGCTTACTCCACCCTCTCCGCTATGATAACACTATCGATAAAGTTGGTTGAAACATTATCAATCAAATACTCAAAGTAGGGTGCTTTGAAAGTATTCAAAAATATTGAGATCAACTCGTATTCGGCAATAGCGGATTGATTTGAGCCGCTACTTCACACCACCTTTGCTTATACTCTTTAATGGTCTCTTTAGCTCTTTTCTCCATACCTTGAAGATTTGTACGGTTTGGAGCCACCTCCATGTTAAACTTGTATTGTCTAAAAAAAGCATCGGCTAGATCTTTCCATCTTCTAATCTTAGATCCTTCCAACCTCATATACCGACTCAGTGCTTACCCATCTAAAGTCTCATGGAAAAAGTGTATTAGCAGTTTTTCATCATGTACAACTCTGCCATTTTGCTACGGTAAACCCTCGAGTGGTGGGACATTGAGTTCTAGTGTACTTGCCAAAATCCAAGACCTTGAATTTCCTTGGAATTACCACGTCGGGTATTAAGCACATTTATGAGGCCACGACTCGGTCAATGATGTCTCCTCCCTCAACAACTCTCAAACATTCTTCTAGAGCCATTAGCTTGTCTATATTTGGACCTTCAACTTGTCTTATAATCATGAGCCTCCTCCCTTATAGGATCTATTGCGGGCATTGGTGGCCATTGTGGCACTCGTGGGTTCGCCGTGTATGCTCTAGTAGCATGTGAAGTTTTAGTATAGAAAGCATCTTGGTTGGTTGCATGTGTGTTAGATAGGAATGGCAAACCGACCCACCTCGCCCCGTCTTGTTTGGGGCAAGGATTCCCTGTTTTGAATGGGGAGCGGGTCGGGGCGCCCAACTTTTCTTTCAACGGGGATGGGGCGGGGTGGGTTTTGGTCGTCTCGCCCCATTTGCCCCACTCCATACTTATCTAGTTAGGGTTAAGATTTAATTTGACTATTTGAGTCACTTGACAAATGAAAATTACATTTTATTGATGACTATCGTAGTGTCGTCTAGTCCGGTGATCCTCTACTCCTCTTCGTCGTTCTCTTCATCCAGTGGTCTTCTCGACCTCTTACCGGTGACTATCGTCCGTTAACCACCATAGGCCACGAGCACACCTATAATCGTGACGCCCACCACTACGACCCAGCAGCCTACCGTGACGCCATTTCGTCACTCACCAACCATCATAGCCCTCATCGGCGTCACCCATCGACCACTAGCCACCGACCCACTAGCTAATTATACATATTTGTTCAGCACTTCATCTCCTCTATCAAAATTATTAATCCCTTTTTGCCACCACATATATGTGAATCTCTACTCTCTAGCCAATCCAATATGTGATCCGATGCATGATTTAGCTCGATTCTTCAATGGTCATTTTCCGGTTGACACAAAAATGATAGACTAGAAATAGGTGTGTAGAAGAGAGGATAGAGCTCGTAGACTTAATTTCTTGAAAATGTGCTTAAGATAGTACAATGCTATATCATTGTTTTTTTGGATGAAAATGGTCATTTGGCTCTTAGTTTTTTCGAAAATGTGCTTAAAATTTCAACGTTATGTTTACTTCTCCTTTGTAATTGAACTTGGCCACTTGGGTGATTTTAATTTTTAAGCAAGCACTCCGGGCGCTAGCTCGCGAGCGCCGCCTCCTCCTAGAGGGCTCTGCTGGCTCGTAGGCACTTGGAGCGCCGACAAACCAATAGGTGCTCGAGTCGTAGAAGTTCTACTTGAGGGCTTTTTTTTTAAAAAAAACTATTGATTACCTCTAATGTCCCCATAATTTTATACTCGATTAACAAAAAAATATTTATGTTTTCAAAGGGAACTTTTGTTTTGTGTTAAAAATTTAATCTTTTTATAACAGTCATTTTTAAACTATTGTATTTTTTTAGAAAATGTTAAACCATGGAGATGGAGGCGACTCTTATCACTCTATAGACTCGCACCAATACATCCGAATTCCCCTCCATCTACTCCGATTACCGAATCAATTTCATCTACACAACCTAATATGGGTAAACTTCAAAGTGATTCAAATCTTCCTTCTAAAAGGCAATATAGTTATGTTTGGAATCATTTTACAAAGAAAACTATGAATGATGAAGAAAAGGTAGAATGCAATTATTACAAGAAACAACTTGGAGGCAAGTCAAAGAATGGTACTAAACATTTGCATGATCACTTCAACGAGATGCCCAAGAAGGACGAGTTATAGATATAAGACAAAAGGTTTTAACTTCTAATTTAATTGGTGATGTAATGTCTAATTTTTTTGATCAATAGACGGGAAGAAAGGATCTTGTTTCTATTATCATAATACATGAATACTCGCTCTCTATGATTGATCATATCGACTTCAAGAAGTTTAAAAGTACTCTTCAACCATTGTTCAAATGTCCAAGTAGAAATACGGTAAAACATGATGCCTTCAAGATATATGACAATGAGAGAGCCAAAATGAGGAGAGTTTTTGAAAAACTCGAAAGTAGAATTGCCATCACTATCGATTTATGGATAGCAAGCAATAAAAAAAGGATTCATGGCAATTACGACTCACTATATTTATATTAATGGTTCTTAGACTTTATGAAGCTACTTATTGAGGTACTTTTCATTTCTTATTAAATTAATGATGATTGTTTAATTGTTTTAGTTGAATATTTTTAGTTTATAACTAATTTATATTTTGCTTTAGGTTTATGTATGTTCCTTTTCTACATACAAGCATTGTCCTTGTAGACTGTTTTAATTGATTATTTGATGGATTGGAATGTTGATGAAAAATTATCCACTATTACATTAGATAATTGTTCGATAAATGATTCTATGATTGAGCATGTGAGGGATAAGTTGAAATTTGTAGATTTGTTAAATTCTGGTTCTTTATTGCATATGCGGTGTTGTGCTCATATCATCAACTTAATATTAAAAGATGGGTTGGATGTAATTAAGGAAGGGGTTGAGCGAATTAGAGATAGTGTAGCCTTTTGGACAACGAACTCCTAAAAGAGTTGAGAAGTTTGAGGATGCTCGCTAACTTTCTTCTCATTCCTATCATGAAGAAATTGGTTTTAGATTGTCCAACTAGATGGAATTCTACTTATTTAATGCTTGAAATTGCTTTGTTATATAAGGATTGTTTTTCTAGGTTGAAGCATCGTGACCCTTATTATAAAGTTACACCTACCGATAGTGATTGAGAATTTGCAAAGGAAATGTATGGGAGATTGAAGATCTTTTACTCGTATTATTGAATTATTTTCGGGAACTAGATACCTCACATCTAATTTGTTTTTCACTAAAATTTATGAAATTATGATTGCATTGACTTAATGGCTCACTTGTCCTAATCAAATGGTTAGTGAAATGGCGGAAAGTATGTTACTCAAGTTCAATAAGTATTGGAGTGTGATTCATAAAATATTAGGAGTAGCTATAGTTTTAGATCTTAGGTACAAAATGGATGCACTAGAGTTCTATTTTGAGAAAATTTATGGGAGTGAGGCTATGGTTCAAGTTGAGAACATAAGGAAGCTTTGATATAGTTTGGTAGCTGAGTACCAAAAAAATATAAAGGTGGATGGAGGATGTGGTAGCTCTCTTCCGGATGATTCTTCAACGAGTTTTGAAGGATATAGAATCCGAGTTTGACTTGTATATTTCAAGGAAGAAGGCTAAGGTTACTCTTGTCAAGAAAGAACTAGATTACTACTTATATGAGGGTGTTATTCAAAGAAACAAAGATTTTGATATTCTAATATGGTGGAAAGTAAATGGGATGAAGTACCCTACTTTGATGGCAATTGCTAAGGATGTGTTAGCAATTCCTATGTCAACCGTTGCTTCGGAATCGGCTTTTAATGCCGACGGTAGGCTAGTAAGTCCACATCGAAGTAGACCTCATCCAAAGACGGTAGAAGCATTAATGTGTGCTCAAAATTGGTTGTGGGTAGCTGAAAATAAAGGTAATATACTAATTACTAAACTCTTTTTTTATTATTAATTTCTTATAATTTTTACATATGTTGTTTATGTTTATTATATTTGTTTCTAGGTGGAACTCCATTTGTTTCGGATGGTTATTGTAATATGTATGAGGAGCATTCAGAAGAAGATTAACGTATAAAATAGTATGTCAAAGTTTAAATAATAGCACGAAAAAATTTTGTGACGAGTAATTCACTTTTAATTTAATGAATGTAGGATCTACGGTAATCGACGATTACGTCGAAGTGAATTATGATAATTGAGCTTGATCTATAAGTAGTAAAGACATGCAAGGATTTTTTTTTAATTGTATTTATGATATTAACGGTTATGATATTTTATTGCTTTAATTAAATATATGATTTATTCGATTAAAAAGAATTTAATATATTATGAATTGTGTAATAAACTTGTAGTTAGATATGATGCTAAATGATTATTTTTTTAATTTGTATTTTTATATGAGTTATAATTTTTTTGTTATAGTTTTAAATTTTATAATAGAATGGGTGGGGCGGGGCGGGGCGGGGAATTAAACGGGGCACAATGGGGCGGGGAATTAAACGGGGCACAATAGGGGCGAAACGGGCGGACACAAAATGTTCAACGGGGTCTCGATTCCTCGCGGGGATCCACGTCCCCGTTTAGGGCAAGGATGGTATGTGAAGTAGCACCCCAAACGGGGTATGAGGCGGGGATGGGGCAACAATTGCTAAGGGCATCCCCGTCCCATTGCCATCCTTAGTGCTTGGATGGCCCGGCTTGACTAGGCAATGGAACTGCAGGTGATATCTCGGGTTGTGTCTATTCCCGATTCAAGATACCTCTCTTACTTATTGCCTCTTGAAATAAGATCCTCAATTGCGTCATTTCCTCCTTCGAGAATTCAACATCTTGTTGACACAACCGCTCTTGTCTTGCCTTTTCTTCGTTCTCTATTTGGCGAGTTCAAAGTCAAGTGTTGTGGATGCACGGAGGGAATTGAGCTTTGGCGGAGCGACCTATGTTTCAAAATCCTGTAAAACTCGGAGAACATATGTACAATGAAGATACAATGTATACATGCATGATTTGAACTCGGGTTAGATACCTTTCTTTGTTTGACATCTTGCAAAAGTCGAGGGTTAGAACAAATATCATTTGAAAATTATTCGTGTCTTAATCATGTCAACCTAATGGACAGGATCTAGCTTTTTATGGTTTTGGCAAAGCTCGTCTAGTCCTAAGTCTTTTCAAGTTCTCGAACCGTCTAAATTACCGAGTAGGGTAATCCGACCTCCGACCTTATGTGTTAGGAGGTGGGGGAATGTTATTCCACCATTTCCTATGCATAGGGCAAGTTTCGATCTAAACGAAAGTCCGAAAGAGCATCACTAGACTTTCATCATACTTGCCTCCGGATCCTTTTATCTAATCATAACAAGATTTAGCTCGGGTCCGTAGCTTTTGCGGATTACCTCGAGGTGTGTGCAACAATTCAAAGAAAGCATACAACTCGGTTCAAGATTAAATATGTACATGGATAAAAAAAATAAATAAATTGCATAAAATTAAAAAACTTAAAATATATAAAAGAAATAACTAGCTCAAAATTAAATGACAAAAAATAAATTACTTAAAAAAATAATTGACAAAAAAATAAACACAGGAGATAAACTTCAACGGACTAAACCTATGACCTAACTCTAATTCTCCAATGGAGTCGTCATTCGTCGCTATCCGACTTTGGACTGAACTCCCAAAAAATTCTAGGTTTTGAAATGTTTGCAAAGATGTGCATCTTATTTACGGGGATTTTTGGGGATGCAAGTTATTATTGTGTTTGAAGTCGCCACCTAGTATTAGAGGAACTAGGAACCTAAAATAGCACTAGTAAAGAGATTCTAGTGGCAAGGAGTTGGTTATGTTTTGAGAAGACAACGCTCACCCAAAAACGCCCTTTTCTAAGAAAGGTACTACTTCTAATTTAGTCTTAAATTCATCTCCTTGAATCTTTTATTTGTGCAAAATTATTTTTCAATTTTGTTGAACCGTATTTTTTTATACAACAACGATCTTTATCGGATAGGAGACTTTGTTAAGAATTTTTAATTTTTTATTAATTTTCTTGTCGAACAACAGATCCCTATCGGATAGGAGACTTCGTTAAGAAATTTTTTATTATTTTATTATTTATTTTTTTATGAAAAATTGTCATTAGTCCCTAAAATAAGAGACTTGACAATCATCCATCTATTAATTACTTATTAAGCCTAATTACTAAACTCGCTAAAATAAGGTTATCGAAATGAATTAAAAACAATTAAGGTACGAAATTCTAAATAAATAAAAAATTTGCATAAGATAAATAAAGGCCAATTAAAGTAAGAAATTCTAAATAAATAAAAAAAATTACATAAAATAAATAAAGACTACAATTATCTTAAATTAAATAACTACAGGCAATTTAAACATTAGATTCTAAATTAAATATAACTAACAAACATGCAAAAATCTAAAATTACAATTACATTAATAAAAATTATTAAAAGCAATTAAATATCTAAATTAACTACAAAATGTTAAAAGATGCATAAAATCTAAAGTTTAAATTATAATCAGACATTTATTTTTTCTTTTTTTTTACTCAAATTTTCTTTTCCTACTTCTATTTCTTCATTTTTTATTTTCTTTATTATATTTTTTTTTGTTCTTTTTTTTTTTTTTTTGGGAGAGGCTGGACTGATTCCAGCCTCTCTTAATTTTTCTTTGGGAGAAGGCTGGACCAAAATCAGTCCAGCCTTCTCGTTTTTTTTTTTGCAATGCAGAGATGGGTGGGCTGGACTGAAGTCAGTCCAGCCCATGTGGCTTTCTTTTTTATTCTCTGGGCTTAAGCCCAGAAATAGGCCCAGGCGAAGAAAATTGGAGAGAAACGGATCAAGCGGATCTGGCGATGCTTTCTCTCTCCTGTTCTTCGTGTTCTTCAAATTCTCTCTCTAGTATTTCAAATTTTTCGGTAAATAAAAGATTTAATTAAGCAAACCAACGACTCAAATCATGAACTACATAGACAAACAAATCCATTTAAGCTAGTGAACTCACGGAATTAAATGGAAGATCAAGACCCAGGAGCTGACTTGGAAAACACCCGAAGAACACCAAGAACGAACCCAGAAAACCCATAAAAAAAAAAAAAAAAAAAAGCGCCGACGAGCCCCAAATGACGATTTCTCACTTTTTTTTTTGTTTTGATACTCGATTTCTATTTCTCTACACCCAAACAACAATAATGTTCCTCAAAAGAGCCTTAAAACCCTTTCAATCTACCCAGGGAACGAAGAAGACGACCCAGCCGACGAAGAACACAAAGAACAGCTACAGTTGCTGCCCAGAAATTCAAAGAAAAAAAACCAAAAATGAAAGAATTGAACCCCAAATTTCAACACAAGGAGGTTGAGAAACAATTGAGAATGGAAAATTATCCCTGAAATAACCGAAACAAAGAACGAAAAGAGGCTACCAATGGAAGAACGAAACCCAGAAAAATAAGAACACCAAGCTAAACCCAGAAAAACCCAGAATTTCCCAGAAAATGACAAGCCGAATAATCCCAGTTTTTTCGAATTTCAGCTCTCTCTTTTCTTTGTTTTTCACTCTTTCTCAACCCAGATTTTTTTTAACCTCTTTTTCAACGAATATTTTTCCCTATTTATAAGCTAACATCTACATTAATCAGCGAGGGGAGAGGGGGAGTCTGCTGCAAAAATAGCAGCATGGACTGCTGCCAAAATAGCAGCATGGACTGCTGCCAATGGCAGCATGGGTTTGCTGCAAAAATCCCCAGTAATTCGGATTCAAATCTACAGCCAAAACTCAGGGATTCTTGTCTGGAGTGTGCAACAAATCTCAGAATTATTTGTTGAGTGTTAGAACGAATTTGCAGAGAAAATTGAACTGATTGGTCCTGGTTTTTGTTTCCAAATTTCACTTTGGTCCCTCCAAAATTCAATCATCTCCTTTTGCATGCAATTTTGATGCTTTGTGAATTGGATTTTATCAATTGGATCCTTTTGTTATGCAATTTCAGTCTTTATAAATTCAATTGTATCAATTGAGTCATTTGAATTAATTCAATTACCTTTACATTTAGTTCAATTGCACCCTTGGCTGTAATATCCCCTTTTTTTTTGTATTTTTGTTCTTTCCCCTTTTTTTTTATTTTTGTAGTAAATTAAAAAAAGTAACATAAAATAAAATAAAAGCAAAGAACAAGTAAAATAACCAAAAAAAGGTGAAATTTTTGGGTTATGACATGGTGGTTTTGTTCTCAAAGGCAACATGCCAATTAGTTATATTCGCATAGGCGACCGACCTTTTTTTGATGGTTTTGTTCTCAAAGACGACCTGCTCTATTGGTTATATTTCATGGATAACTGGCTTGTTTTATGATCTTGTTTTCTATGATGACTTGCTCTATTGATCATATTCTCATAGGTGATCGATTCTTTTTAGTAGTCTTATTCTCAAATGCAACGTGTTATATTATTCATATTTCCATGGGCGACTGACTCTTTTTGGTGGTCTTATTCTCAAGGATGACTTGTCATAATGGTTATATTCTCATCTCGTAACCGATCCTTTTTTAAAATCTTATTTTCTAGGATATCCCGCCCTATAGGTTATATCCTCATGGGTGAGCAATCCTTTTTGGTGATCTTGTTTTAAAAAATGTCATGTCCTATTGGTTATATTCTTATGAACGATCAACCCTTTTTAATGGTCTTTTTCTCAATGACAACCTGTCATATGCCTTATTAGTCGAGTCTTTATAGGCGAATGATCCTTTTTGGTGATCATATATGTAAAAGAAAAGAGATGTGCTTTTTCTAGTTACAGTTTTGAATCTTTTGATTAATTCAACGATGCTGGTTTTGAGGTTCAAGTGTTAATGGGTTCTTTCGTTCTAATTCAACCGGTAAAATAGCTTGATGAAATTGTGTTCCACGAATAAAGCTAAGAAAAGAGAACAGGGTTGTTTGCGAGAGGGTTCCTCAAAAAGGAGAACTCACATAATGGGCTGACTGCTGAAGTTCATTCATGGCGACAGACCCCCACATTTCAGTTTCTTCATTGAGACCTTGGATTTGTATACTTTGAACACGGACCAATATGGAGTGCTGCCGCTCCAACCATCTTTTGAATCCAATTCAATATTGGGCTACTTTGTAATGCCTCAAACCTTTATTGGGCTCACAAGAGCAGGTCATTCACTTTTTAGGAAGAAGCCCAATGGACTAATATATAAGAAAGAAACCCAAAAGTTTCCACAGAATTGAGAGATTCATCGTTTAAAGAAACAAATGGCTGCAGTCCACTTTCTCAGTATTTCATATCTCCTGAGCTTTTATTTTTGAAGAATGGCTAACGTGGTTCGTGGGAATTGTGGATCTTATAGCTACAAACATTCAAAAAGATTCGAGAACGGCCAAGTCAATGATCAGCAAGAATTACTTCATATCCAGGTGGACCATAAGGCCATGTTTATACTTACAAGCTCGTTATACCGACAGTAGCGGGAGAACACATTGGTTTTTTTTACCTCTCTTATTCGTCGTAGGTCGTGGCATGACTCTTATGAAGAAAGGGATATTCGAGGCTCAAACAACGTTTTAGGGTGTGTTGACATAGGAACACTTTATTGTTTCGAGAAAATTACTTTTTAGGTGGTCTACGTGATCTGTGATTTTAATGGTTTTTTCTCATTTCAGTCGATCTCGCATTCTACGCTCATTCTTGTTGCATTTTTGGGTTCTTTTTTTTTTTTAACGCTTGTTTTAATTTTGGGACTCACATTAGGAATGCTAGTCCACTCATGCTTATCATTTGTTGGTGTTGTTGTTTTTTTTTAATGCCACTGATAAGGCTTCCTCAATGATTCTTTTCAAGATTAATGACATATTCTTTTTTTTTTTATGTATTTTTTAACTTGTTTTTCCTCAATACGAGGGATAGTCTTAGTTTGAGTTTTTATGAATGGAATCTTAAGACCCAAATTGAGACTGCAAGGAGTAAACTTCTTTTTGAGAGGGATAAAAATTCAATAATGGTATTTTCCCATTCTATCGATAAACTGCATAGTCCGATAAACATTGAACTCCTCGAGTGAGCTTTGCTCGAATTAGAAAGGCACAACAAAATAATTTTTGAATAGATCTTGTGATCTAAGCACATGTCATGCATTATTACAAGAGATACCGAAAGGACATCCTATTAGCTAGGCAAAGATAGATAAGCATTGAAATTAGAAATATTTTAATGAATAGCCAAATATATTTAAATATATTCGGTAGGGTGCATCCGGTCACAAAAAATTTTTTATTTTAAAGTCATGAAAATATATTTCATTGCTTTATGCATCATATGTTACACGACATACAAACTTGACTATACTTACCGAGCGTAAGCTCAACAAATTGTCTTATGATGTAGGTATTCATTAACATATAAAGACTCAAAGTGAAGTTTATTATGAGTTAGAAGGAAAAGTGCTACAAGAGCTTGCCAAAGTGTAATGTAAAAATTATTATTGGTTAAACCCATTCCATTTTAAATGATCTAGATAATTTTGTTAATTTAGATCGGGAATGAATGAGAAGATAAATATTTCAAGATGTTTATTAATTAGTTGGTTTGGTTGGTAAATTGCTAATTAGACAACAAATTAAGTTAATTAAATAGAAATTAAAAGTCAAATTAAAAAAGGGTCATTGACAAAAAATATTGAGTGATTTTAATTAGTATAAGTTAATTAAATGGACATATCAAATTATAAATTAAATTATTTTTCAAAAAGAATAAGTGAATTATTTAGTTTTTTTGTTTAAAGACTAGGATTAAAATAAAAAGGTTTTGATTAAATGAAATGAGTAGACTTTAAATGGTTTTGAGATAATAATTATGTAATATATTTCCATATGTGAAGGATCATGCATCTTATAGAGGTGCGGAATAAATTTTTTTCCTCCATATAGGATTCCTAAGATCATGCTTCGTTGAATCAACTAATTTTCATAAACATGAATCAGATTAAGGTGAGTGATTGACCTCTTGTAGCACAAAAATAATTCAAGTGAAAAGGTATCATCCAAGTGTTTGGTCTTTTATCCATGCAACTCAAACAATCACACAAGAAGCTATAAAAATTATCAAGGACTAGCCCTAACTATTTTGTATAGTGAATTTTCTCTAGAAATCCTTTTAGGGTAATTTACGCCAACCCTAGTGAAAGATAAAAGTTGACAAAAATTTTTCAAGGTAGAGGGTGCTCGCCTTTTTTTTTTTCGATGTGTTATGCCACCTATCTCTCTCTCTTTTATTTATAAGGGCGGCAACTTCTCCTTATAGGTCAAGAAGATCGTTGTTTATATGGACTTTGTCTAATTTTATCCTTGCTAACCCTAAGCCTTATCTAATAATGCTCAAGTTTATCCTTATATCAAAATATCTTGAAGACTTTTAAATTATACCTATTGACCCAAAATTTTTTGGCCTAATTAATTAATGATTAATTTGGACCATCCAAATAAATTGGGTCAAGTATTTTAGTAGAGCCCATACCGGAAAATAATTTCCTAAATTACTAAATCTAAATTAGAAAATCAATTTTCTTTTTTAGGTAATTATCTTTCAAATTTGGAACCGACTTTCAAATTAGGAAACTGATTTTCAAAATAGAAAACTTACTTTCCATTTTAGGAAACTAACTTTCTAAAATAGAAAAAAAATTTCAATAACCTTTACTTTTCTTTTACTCGTATGATTGTTTAAACTTATGTGTGTGACTCGATAGGCTCCTAGATATGTTGGCAATGTATCAGAAGATAAAAAATACCTCTTTTATCTCTTGATACATAAATCAAGATTGACCTTTAACAAGGCATCGTGACTATTAAATTCTCTAGGAGGATTAATTAATCCATAATTAACTTCCACGAGAATAGTTTTCATACATTTTAGTCTTCATATCGAGTTTATCACGAGTGTGATCTCAAACTTAGTTTATAGTTTGTTCGATTATAGTCATATAATTTTTATTCGATCTCTAAATGTCTTAACTCACAAGTAAATCAATTATGTTTTATTAGTAGACTTCTATCGTGACCACGGATTCTTTGATCGGACACTCATTAAAACGTAATGTGATAACTCTTTTAGCATATAAGGAATGACATGTCTTATCTTAATCATCCACATATCTTCATTAAATTTTTAATACACCCAACAAATCACCCACATGCAATTCTTTACTTAGCCCATCGAAATAAATGTCAAAGTATATAAATCTTCTAACGAGATAACCATAATGACTTCAAATTAAAGGACTAGTTATACCTATCTCGCATGAGACTCCTGTAGACTAAATCAAATGGGTTCTTATGGTGAGTCACGTCCAATGATATGTTCTCTAATATTAATCACTCGAGTGCTTTCTTTGGCATCACAATGCCAATAAGTGTGAGATCTCTTACTACTATCTTATAGCAAGAGCATAGCACTCACAAATCTTATTGCATGTAGTCAATATCTAATTTTGACAATGCTATAACTTACGATATTTAATTATATCATTTAAATATATTAATGTTTGTCTCATATCCATTGATTAATCATTAATGCAATGCATATCATATAGACTTCTATCTAATTCTATCAAATTATAAATAACTAGAATTAATTAATAAACTTCTTTTATTAATATTAAATTATAATGTTCCAATATATCAAACCATCCAAGAAAGGTTGGATCTTGGGTACCTATACTAACAATCTTTCGCTTGCACTAGACCTAACAAGCAATGTCTTTATATTCAATAGAAGGATTATGCATCCTATCGAGGTGTAAAATAAAACACAAAATTTTTCTCCATCTAAAACTCCAAAGATCAAGTTCGTTGAATTAACTAACCATACATACATGAATTAAAAACATGAGTAAAGGATTACTTCTTATAGCATAGATTTAACCTTTGCGGAAAAGGAGCTATCTAAGTGTCCGACCTTTATCGATAATTCATATAGCTTAAACACCCACAACGGAAGTCATAGAAATCATAGAGTACTAGCTCTAATCCTTTTGTATAGTTGATTTTCCTCTAAAATTCGATAGTATAATTTGTTGGCTTTGATGTGGAGAGGTGTGACAACTTGGGGTTTTTTTAGAGAAAACATTTTTCTCTCATTTTCTTACTTATGTCGTGTGTCTTATTTTTCAACCTATGATGTCAACTCTCTCTCCTTAATTTTCTTCTCATATGTCGCATCTCTCGTTTCCTTAGTTATAATGAAGTTGCTTCCTTATCCTCCAAAGACAAGGAAGTGGCAATAACAAGTCCTACAAGGACTCCAAGCTATGGCTTCCTAGTCCTCAAAGGACTAAGAGTTACAATGTATGTGGGCTTATTAGACATTATCTTTATATAAAGTCCGATCTTTATCCAATAAGACTCAAGTTTATCCTTCTACCAAATATCTTACGGACTTTTAAATTAAGCTTTTTGGCCCAAACTCTTTCGGCCCCAATTAATTTGGACTATCCAAATAAATTGGGTTAGATATTTTTTAGGAAGCCTACATTAAGAAACTATTTCCTAAATTACCCCCTTTAAACCTAAATTAGGAAACTAAATTCCTTTTTAGATAACTCACTTCCAAATTTGGAATTAAGAAATTGATTTTTAAAATAGGAAACATTCCATTTTAGGAAATTATCCACTTTCGAAAACAATTTCAAAATAGGAAAATTTCAAAAATGAAAACCTTTTCTAAAATATTTGCTTCTCTTTTGTTATGTGAGTGCATAAACTTATACGTGTGACTCAATAGGCTTCTTAGATATGTTGCTAATATATCAAGAATAAAGGACACATCTTTTATCTCTTGATATATAAATCAAGATTAGCCTTTAGTAATGCATTATGACTACCTAATTCTCTAGGAGGATTAAGTAATCTATAATTATAATTTACGAGCAAGGTTACCAAATATTTTATTCATCATATCAATTTATCATAATGTGATCTCGAACTTGGTTTATGGTCCGTTCAATTATGATCACACAAGTTTTTTTCGATTCCTAAATGTCTTAGCTCTAGAGTAAACTAATTATGCTCTATTGGTATACTCCTACTACGATCATAGATTCCTTAGCGGATATCTATCAAAGTGCAATGTGATAACTTCTTTAGCATATAAGGAATGATATGTCCTATTTTAGTCATCCATTAGATTCCTAGTGCATCCAAAAAATTACCCACATGTAGCTATTGATCGACCCATCAAAACGAGTATCAAAGTATATAAATCCTCTAATGAGATAACCATGATGACTTCAAATCAAAGGACTAGTTGAACCCATCTCATATGAGATTTCCCTATGTGCTTGCTTTGGCATCACCATGTTAATAGTTGTGAGATCTCCTATTAATATCTTATAGTATGAGCATAACACTCATAAATCTTAACACGTATGGTCAATTTTTATTCTTGACAATGCTATAACTTAGGATATTTAATGATATCATTTAAGTGTATTAATGTTTGTCTCACATTCTCGATCAATCATTAATGCAATGCATATCATATGGACTTTTATCTAATTTTATCAAATTATAAATGGTAAGAATTAATAGAAAGACTTCTTTTATTATTAAAATAAAGAATGTAATATCATAATAAGTCAAAACTTCCAAACAAGTATGGATATTGGGAACCTACATTAACACGATAATCGAACAAAAGTTTCATGTTTCGTTGTGATAAATGCTTAGTCAAGAGATTTGCTATGTTATCATCAATATGGACCTTTTTTCTATCCTTATATCACTATGATCGATAATCTCTTTAATTTGGTGGAACATTGCGAGTACATGCTTGGATCATTAATGAGATCTTGGTTTCTTAGCTTGGGATCTTTTGGAGTCGGCCATTAAATCATATGATATTAAAAGAAGTTCTTTCTTTGATTCTTTTATACTAAACATTTTAGTATCATATCAATATATCCGCACTTGAGAGAGCCCTAACACTTTACATGCTCTATCTCTATAAATCTCGATTCTTAAAATATAGGTTGCCCTCTCTTATCTTTTATGGAGAAATTCTTAAATACCTAATCATTTATAAATTACAACATGATAATGTAATTATTAAAGAGTAGCATGTCATTTATATATAGAACAATAAAGACTACTAAGCTCCCACTAACCTTTTATATACACAAGGTTCATCTTCATTTTATGAAAAGTCAAACCTTTTGATTATTTCATCAAAACATTGATTCTAGTCCTTATGTCAATTTATCATATTGTAATCTCAAACTTGGTTTATAGCATGTTCAATTATGATCACACAAGTTTTCTTTAATCTCCAAATGTCTTAGCTTATAAGTAAACCAATTATGCTCTATTGGTATACTTCCAATATGGTCATAGATTTATTGAGTAGACATTCGTCGAAGTGTAATGTGATAACTCCTTTAACATATAAGGAATGACATATCCTATCTCAATCATCCACATATCTCCATTATATTCCTAATGTAGCCAACGAATCGCTCATATGCAACTCTTTACTAAGCCCATCGAAACTAATGTTAAAGTATATAAATTCTCTAATGAAGTAATTGTGATGAATTTAAACCAAAGGATCGGTTGTACCCGTCTCGTATAAGATCACATCTAGTGATATATTCTCTAACATTAATCACTCGAATGCTTGTGTTGACATCATTTTGTCAATAGGTATGAGATCTTCTATCTGCTATCTTATAGTAAGAGCATAGCACTCACAAGTCTTGCCACATGTAGTCAATATCCAATCTTGATAATACTACAATTTAGGACATTTAATGATATTATTTATCTCACATCCATTAATCAATCATTAATGAAATGCATATTATATAAAATTTTATCTAATTTTATCTAATTATAAATAACAAGAATTAATAGTAAGACTTTTTTTATTAATATTATAATATGTCAAGCCATCCAAATAAAGTTAGATCTTGGTCATCTACATTAACAATATGCATATTTCAAAAATGTTATATGTTTTTAGAGATGTTATTTTCATAACTACATTTTTAGAAATATTGTTTACAACTTAATATGCTTTATAAAGACCAAGCTAGTTTTTATTTTATACAAGTATGATGTGACTAAAAATATTTCATTAGGAGATCTCAAATTATGTTTTCATGAGTTGAGTTTAAATAAAGATTATTAGTGCATTGTCTTTGAATGAATAACAAAATAAATTGTAATTAGAGTGTGATGAATAAAAGGATGGACCTAAACTTTTTAAATGAAGGAACTTCCACTTGTAAATATTAATTACTTTAGAATAATAATGGTTATGAGGTGTCATGTCATTCATTACATTTCGAATGTGAGGCATTGAGGCATTGTCGGTAATATTCTCGACCTATTTACGTCCTAGGTCGGGGTTGTTATAAATATCCTCCTATATTCATCAAGATTTGGGTCAATAATAGCTAAAAACAAGGGCTTATGTTGTTTTTATAAGCAATCTTATATAATTAATGGTACCAAAATTACCAATACTCCTTGCATTCGAAATTATATATATCAATAGGGAGAGAAGTGCCTAGTACTCGTAAAGCTGATCAAGTCTTCTATTTGAATTTATATTGCTATAATTTTTTCTTTTTTCCAATTTCAAAAAATTATTTATGGATATTTTTTACGTTATTCATATCCCCATTCTGCTAATCAAAGCTTCCTATAGATTGTCTTCTAATTGTTTCTTGTTTTGTGTCTATCTCATCATGAAAAATCGATCCTTTCTATCTAGTAAGATCTTTGGCATAGGTTAACTCATCCTCATCAATTATAGAAAGTGATGCAAACGGGTTATTATCTATTAGTATATCCTTGCCTTTTTCTTTTGAGACATCATGATTGTTATTGTTCAAAGTTATTATGCTCATCCCACAATGATCTTGTTGAACCTAATTTTCTAGTGTTAATTTTCCTTTTCTAGTAGCATTATCGGCCTTTTTGTTCGGAACCTTTAATATTTGTCATGTCCTCATATCTAGAACCTTTGAATAGATCAAATGGTGCTCATATAGCTGGCTAGTACACTCCCCAATCTCACGGACTTCATTAGTTATTACATTCACTTTTGTATTTATGCCACTTTATGTGATTGGGACGATGAGAACTTTTTCATTCTTCTTCTTAACTAGAAACCATACTTCTTTACCCTTATCACTTTATCTATACTGAATTTTTATAGTCACAATCACTTGATCATCTTGAATTGGAATAGCATGCACGAAGTTCTTGTTTTCTTTCTATAAATATCACCCGTGTGGTTAATCTATCCATAACTAGTATAATAAACCATAGTCCCTTCATATTCAATTCTCGACTAGAATCCATGGTCTTTCAAATTACCCTCCCGGATTCTAGTTGGTAAAGGCTTAGAGACATCAACTTCTAAGCATATTCTTGCAAACATAGGATGTGTTAATTCCAAAATTTTATCATCTACAAGAAAAAGCTGTCTAATTCCTTCACCAATTTTTTTAAGATACGAAAGAGTGAAGAACTATAGTAGAAGATGATGTTAGATTAACCTAAACGGATACCAATGGATTTTCTCTTTGAAATTGAAGCTCAAGATTCCATCAACAAACCTATAAATACAATTTTGGATTTTATGGTCTTCACGGGATAACGCATAGATAATATCAACTTCTACCCTAAAATGAACCATAACAAGACGTGGATCTAGTAGTCAGACAATTGGTTCTTGTTGTCATTTTTTTTTTTAAGGAATAATCGCATTTTGCATTTGAACATATGTTCGAGTTTTTACAAGATTTATTTATTCTTTTTATCTTACTTGCCATTTTATTTGCCCATTACTTGATAAAATAGAATGTCAAGTGTTGTTTTCAAAATGATATCTTGTCGGTTTCAATTTTATTCGAAAATTAACTTAATTAGATAAAGAAATCTCAATTTTGTTTTGAAAAAGGCATGTGAAAACTAGATTTTCCTTAAAAGGCATTGGAATTTAGAATTGACTTTTTTGTTGAGGTGTATTTCGCTTGCTACCACTCGAGTTATAGACAAGTAGGATCTCTTATTCCTTTCAAATGTTGAGTTCCTCGTTTGGAGCATAATTTTTGACCAATTGATAGTTTGGTATCATCTCCTTAAGAGTGTTGATGGTTAGTTGGGGTAAGATCACAATTTGAAGGCTAGCGATCATCGATTTAGAACATATTATTTCATCATTCACCTTTTTCTCTTCGACTTTGAGATGGTTAATAGTAAGACTAGCCAACTTTGCCCCCAAGTCTACCTCCTCCTCACCTTGATTAATCGCATAGGTTGGGTAAGAAAACGTTGTATGAATGTGAGGAATATGGGCCTTTCCATCATTTGGCTCCCGCCTCTTAATCCTAGGTAGTCTCTTCTCTTTCTTTTGTTCTATCATTCTTAAGTAATCCTTCCTACTAGTCTTGAACTCTAACCTAAAGCATCTGGTCAACACTTTCTATTTTTATGTTGTTCATTCTTTTTGGCACTTTAGTGTTCAAATCATAGCATAAAAGAAACTCATACTTCATCATATACTTGGCCGCCATTTTTACATTCTCTAATGCCTCTAGGTTAGGCACCAATTTGACATTCATAATTTCAAAGGCATGCAGATTTTCATCGCGACTTCTTTTTACCTCTAAATATGGTATTGGTCCCGAATAATGTTTAAGACTTCAATTTGTTAGTTCCATTAATCTTTTTAACTATAAGCAAAAAATTTAGCCGAAATGCTCATGACTAAAATACAATAAATAAATAAATAAGATATAAAGACTTAAAAAATAGAACATGCATGTCATGTCACTTTAAATGTGTTTTTTTTTTCATTTCAATCTAAAGCATTTTGGTAAAAAAAAAGATGTTCATTGTTGGAAAAGTTGATTGAAATGACAAATTAAAAATTTAAACATGATTTAAAGACATAATAATAGATTCAATTAAAAATGTAAGGACAAATTAAAGACTTAAACTATTATAAAAATATATTGAACTATTTATCCTATAAAATGTGTATAAAAAAAACGTTACAATTAATTAATTGAAAGTTTTTTAAAAAATATTTCCCTTTTTGTATGCGATAAAAATATTTTTCTTCAAAACCACACTATCGAGAGTTTACTTGTTGATTAGAAATTTTTCCCTAGATTAATTGTTCATTGTTTGTTTGCACTTGAATATGGTGGAAAGTATTTTACGCAAAACAAACGCATTATTGGAAGGACCAAAAAAAAAAAAAAAAAAAAACAACGAGATATAATAAATGGCTCTAAATTAAACATAATGGTACTTTTCTCTAGCAAAAAACTTATTGTGAAAACCATAAAGCAAGTTTAAAAATGGGCTCATAGCCCAATTGTTAGTCAATCAACCAACCTAATGTTTTCCATTTCATAAATCCAAAAGTCTATGATTGGCATAGCCCATCAATAATGTTGCTCATACAATTACAAAAATAAAAAAAATAAAAAACATATTCCACTCAAATCTATTTATTTAAAAGATAAATTAATTAATATATTTATTTTAAAAACTGTTTATTTTATTTTATTATTATATATTTTTTTATCAAATTTCTTACATTAACACCTAATATTTAAAATATTTTTTAACATATATTCCTATTTATGAAAATATAATTTAATGTTTGACGAGAAAAAAATAAAGTAAAAATTAATAAAATGAGAAGTAGAGATTTTTTTTAAAAAATAAAAATTTGTTTTTACGCCGGAGAAGAGAAATTGAGGAGATAGATATGAAAAAAGAACTATAAAAAATATAATTTGAAAATAAAAATTATACAATAAAAACACCCCTTTATCACTTTAACAGAAAACGAACAAAATAACTAAATCATTAATACCATTAAAAATTAAATAATTAATTTGTAAAACAAAAGAGACACTAATTTACAATTTACTCTATTCATCGTCATGTTTACTCCATAAAATAAAATAAAAAATAATTAAAAAACACAAAATCTGGCAGCACTTTCCTTTCCTTCCCTTCCAATCATTAAAAAAAAAAAAAAACTCTCTTTATTTGTTTTGTTATTATATATTTCTAGATTTGCTTAGATTAGATTGGAAGGGGAGCCTGTCTCTGGTTCTTCTTCTTCTTCAAGAATTCACCACAAATACTAGTTAAGAAATTGAAAAGAAATATCTGGTGTGGGTGTGAAAATGTACGGATTCGAGGCGCTAACGTTTAACATTCATGGAGGATACCTGGAAGCGATCGTAAGGGGTCACAGATCAGGGCTTTTAACAGCCGCTGATTATAACAATCTTTGCCAGTGTGAAACCCTTGATGATATCAAGATGCACCTCTCTGCTACCGAGTACGGTCCCTATCTTCAGAACGGTGCGTCTTTTTTCCTTCTAAATTGATAATTAAACTGAATTTTGCGATTTTGTTCTGGATCTCGGTCTCAATTTTGTATGTTTGATTTGCGATTTATTGTTCTGCTTGTTTTGATCTATCTAATTCATTTTGTCATTAGTTATAGAGATTTGATGAGGGTCGGGTTGGGTCTGCTCTGCTCTTTTTGAGCATGATTTTCTTTCTCTTATAATTAATTTTTATGACTTGGTTTGCAGAACCTTCACCATTACATACCATTACAATTGTGGAGAAATGCACTCTGAAACTAGTCGATGAGTACAAGCATATGCTTAGTCAAGCCACAGAGCCCTTATCCACCTTCTTGGAGTATTGCACGTATGCTTCCAGTACTTATTGATAGTCATTCTTTACGTTTTCAGTTTGATATGCTGAAAATTTTGGAAAACATGCTGTATCCGGGCTTTAGTTTTCTATGCATTTTTAAATCCCTTGTCAGCACGCTATACATCTTGTTAGTTAGAGGAGGATTGGTTTGATATTTATTAATTGATGGTTTTCGAATTAGGCAAAAAAGGTTAACCCTTTTCCTTCTGCTGTTTTGACCAGATATGGTCATATGATAGACAATGTTGTCCTGATTGTAACTGGAACCTTGCATGAGAGAGATGTTCAGGAACTATTGGAGAAATGCCATCCTTTGGGCATGTTTGACAGGTTATTTTTACCTACATTGTACTGCTTTTCAATTTTGATATTTCATGGAACCTTTCTTGATTTCTGCTTGTATTGCATGCAGTATTGCCACCCTGGCTGTTGCTCAGAATATGCGGGAGCTTTACAGATTGGTGCTTGTTGATACACCGCTGGCACCATACTTCTCAGAATGCATCACATCAGATGTATGATCCTGCATCACTTGCTTCTCTCACTTCTAGTTTTCTATTTATTTGCGTACTTGTGATATTCACTTCCATGTCAAATCTTCCATATGTTGTTGTGTACATAAAAAATTGGCTTTTGTGATAACTTGAAACAATGATTGACAACTAGCTCATTCCTCTTTGTCAGTCTCATTTATGCAATCCTGTCGTTTTGGTGTGGGGTGTGATGCAGCTGAAATTAAAATCATTGACCAGTAAACATTGAAAAACAAGATGATTTAGGCCTTTTAAAGTTCCATTTGTTTATAGCTGCATGCATGCTTGTATGTACGCATTAAGACCAATGCGAACTGAGATGATAACAAATTTATACCTACTTGGTATTTAACATGTATATATGAGTGCACATGTACAGATGCACCCACTAATTGATTCTTGACAGCAAAGGTGGCAGTAAGATCTTTGTTGTGAAGTGATTTTAGTATTTTATTGTTTCTATTGACATCTTTATATTTTATTTCTTATGAACCTTCTGTCTCTGTTAAATTTTTGGCGTTTCTAGGACTTGGATGACATGAATATTGAAATTATGAGGAATACTCTTTACAAGGCATATCTTGAGGATTTTTACAGGTTTTGTCAGGTGAGAATAAGTACAAGAAGGATATTGAAATCTCTTTCTGGCTATATTTAGTTCTGCCTTGTGCTCTTTTCTTATAAAATTAATGTGATATTTGGCCAGAAACTTGGAGGTGCCACATCTGAGATCATGTCTGACCTCCTTTCCTTTGAGGCTGACAGAAGGGCTGTCAATATCACCATAAATAGGTTTGTTAGTGCTTCCATTTTTATTATGCCAGAGAGATGTAGATCTCTTGGGGCTGGTGTGGGAGGATAGTTAATAGTTTTAAGTTTTCCTAATCTTTCATTCTGATGTCATTGATTTGGTTCACTTTGTTCAGCATTGGCACCGAGCTGACCCGGGAGGATCGTAGGAAATTGTACTCTAATTTTGGCTTACTGTAAGCTATTTTTTAATGCTTGATTGTTATCTTGCCTTGTATAATTTCTGCTGTTCTTTAATGTTCCACTCTGACAATCTTGTACTTTCGTTGAACAGCTATCCTTATGGACATGAGGAACTTGCTGTCTGTGAGGACTTGGATCAGGTTTGTTATGGATTTATAAAATTATTAAAATATATCTTCTTTTTTTCCAGTCAAAGATGATCCCGTTCTTCTAATCTTGAGGTTTAGTTTTTTAATTATTTAGTTAGTTATTTTTATTATTCTTATGTTGAACTGAATGATTTTGTGGATGGGAATTATCTGCTTGGCCATTTTGGAATGGTTGGATTTTGGTAACAATTATTAAATTTTGGAAGATACATGTATATATAAAAAGGTTAGAAGGAAATCCTACCATTATTAGGTTTTGGTTCCATTTTATTTTCATCAAGACCATATGGAGATTTATTGAATGTCAGTGTTACTGGGCCAAAATGGTTGCCCTATTATTATTAGTCTTTGAATCTTTCAAGATGAAAAGTTGTGACATTAATTTCTTTTAAAGATTTTGATTGGTGATATTATAATTTTGCAATTCTCTATTTGATCATTTGATGTGATAAGAGGGTGAAATGAAATTAGGAAGCATTCTTTTTAAAAAGTTGCTTGACGTATATGTTTCTATCTTTGACTCTTTGCATTATAGTTATTAGCGATGTATATAACATATCTCGTGATTCTGGGTCTTCTGGTTGTTTGCTATTTCAGGTTCGTGGTGTCATGGAAAAATATCCTCCTTATCAGTCAATCTTTGCCAAGTTGTCATATGGTGAGAGCCAGCTTCTTGACAAGGCATTTTATGAAGAAGAAGTGAAAAGGTTATGCTTAGCTTTTGAGCAACAGGTTTGTATTGGTGGCTGGGTAGCCACTTATTATATAGTAATTTCATATTCAACTTTGTGCCTCTCCTTTTGTCCTCATCTCCTTAGTTCTGTCCAAAGTTGATTCATATATTGCAAGTAATAGCACGGCTGATTTCCAACTGTTTGTAAAATTTTTTGTAGTTTTCAGTTTAGGCTTAAAAGTATTTGCTTCATAAACAATCCTCCATTTTACGTCTATGCTGAACTATTGTTATTATTATTTTTTTAGAACAAATGAAGTAGCCCTAGCATGCAGCAGTTATGCATATGGTCCATTTTTTAGTTCATTTATTCCTGCTTTCCTTTTATGCTTTATGTCTTCTTTGGCTTGCAGTTCCATTATGCTGTCTTCTTTGCATACATAAGATTGAGGGAGCAGGAGATCAGGAATCTGATGTGGATATCTGAATGCGTGGCTCAGAATCAGAAGTCTAGAGTTCATGACAGTGTTGTCTTCATATTTTAGTTGCTTTACAAGTCATTAGAAATGAAACATGTGGTCTCTTGTGTAATCTTCTGTACATTGCCTTCCATGAATTGATGATTTTAAGTTGCAGGGCGTGCCTAGTTTCATTGTTTGGAGATGTGGGCTAAAATAAATGTTGAAATATGTTTTATTTGTATCATCAAAACAAAAAATGTTTTATCTGCTATTTTGAGGTACAGATTATGTATGAGGATCCAAAAGCATTTGAGAAATGACTTTGTTTAGCTTGGTGCAACACTGGCATCCATGAAAAGCTTGATAATGATGTTCATTAAACCATTGGATTTCAACTAAATTCAAATGGCCATTGGTGAACATGTTTGCCAATGTGGACATAATAGCAATCCCTGTTGATGTGTTTGTTGTGTTTCTTAATCTCTTTGTAAATTGGATTTATCTATAGGGATATATAAATGCTTTTGAGTAAAAACTTTTGATCAGTTTGCATGGAAGCTAATTGAATGTTAGTCAATGTGAACGCTTGATCAAGACTGGGGGTGCAACCTGTTACTGGCACGAGATGTTGAAGAATGATAGTTCTGCATGTATTTCGACAAATTGAGGAGTTTTATTTAGCTGGTTTAGATGAACTATTGTATATTCAGTTCGCCTTATGACTTGGCTTATATTAATCTGATTTACCTCTTTCATGGGCTAACTTGAATTTTATTAAATGAAGGTATCTGCTATTGCAAACTGTTAGGTCACGAAAGGAGGTAGGTGATGAGGCAAGTATGCTCACTATGAAACCCATTAATGCATTCATTTGAAACACGCATGACCCTAGAGTTACTTTGAAATGCTCCTAAAAGTATTTCGGATTTTTTTTCACTATCAACACA
Organism: Dovyalis caffra; assembly: GCA_963924115.1. Lineage (NCBI taxonomy): Eukaryota > Viridiplantae > Streptophyta > Magnoliopsida > Malpighiales > Salicaceae > Dovyalis > Dovyalis caffra. Next base: position 2,302,158 of record CAWUPB010000058.1, read on the forward strand.
CTTTCGTTTTTTTATCATCCTAACCTATAGAAATTAGAATTCTTCGTGCGAAACACCTTAGGTATTTAATTTTTTTTAGCACCTTTTAACTGTTTTATAATTATTTTTTTATATTACAATTATTGAATATTTTCAAACAAATTTTCACATCAACCAAGAATAAATTCATTTTATTTTAGATCAAATTAGGATCGGATCACATCTAGTTTCCAATTGATTCTAAAAATAAAAATAAAAATAAAATCTTAAACTCACTAACAAATCAAATCCAGTATCATACAAAAAAGAGAACTATTTTAAAACTTATTCGACTACATTAATTGAAAAATCATAACCTGCTTTTAAGTTTGTATGAAAGTATACGAATTTTTGAAATATACTAGTTCGATATCCAAATTATCCATGGACCATTCCCAAACTTCCAGAAACTCAAAAATAATTTCTCAAGCATTTTTTTTAATGGCCGTCTAAAATTTTAATCTCTGTTGTGCTTTTTTTTTTATATTCCGGAGTTCCTGAGTTCTCTTCAATTTAGTCTCTCATGAGTAATAATCGTTTTAGATGTGGTGTTGTTATTATTCTAATATAATGATGATGGTGATGATGATATAACAAGGGATTACAGAGACTTTTTACAGTATTGGCTCGTGCATCTATTGCTTATTTCAACTTCCCCATGTATCAGTAGTAGCTCTTTTCTTGTCTACTAAGCGTACGCCTGCATCCTAACACCGACTCTAGCTAATATGTCCAACAATTGCTGGTTAATTTCCTTGTGATAATTAAGAATTAGGCATCTGTTACAATACTGTGTAGGTCTCCATTAAGTTAACTGCGAGTACTAGTTTTATCAATCACATGCCATAGGATTTGATGTACGTTTATATATAATAAATAATTCTCTAGCATATTCTTATATCTTTAATTGAACTAAATTTATTCTTGAATAAATGTAAAGGCATCACTAAGATTTTAGATGTGGGGATGCCAAAATAAAACTGAGTAGGATGCATTTAAAAATAACATAAAATAGTAATAGCTATTGAATATAATTAATTTGTTTGGGTTCAAAAATTAGATATTTTCCAAAATAAGCCTTAAATTCAAGGCTATATTTAAATTTTTTTTTCAAAAGTTTAGGACTAATATGAAAATTTTGTCAAATTTTGATGGTGCCATGACACCCTCTAAACATAATATTTTTATGTCTGTCAATATATGTTAAGTTTCTAATCTATTTTTTGGCAAGATTTTCGGATCAAATTATCGAATTAATCATGTGATTTACACATGACTCTTTTTTATTTCTAAAATGCCCTTACATGCCATGCAAATAAAAGTCTTTTATTTACAAATCATATGATTAATTTTAGAGGTCTAGAATACAAATTTTGTCGGAAAAATAGATTAGAATTGTAATGAATATTCAAAGATAAAATAGATTCAATTAGTGATATAAAGATAGATTAGAGAATTATCCTATTATGTAAGAACAAATTAAGCCATTAACCTAAATAATAAGAAAAATTTCGAAGCAAGCCCCCACAACATGGAGGTCTATAAAAAAACCAAGGCTATTTGTGCCAATATATATATTGGCACAATTTTATGCATTATATTTTCACATAGGTAATTGAATTTGCATTTCAATAAGTCAATTTTTTTTTAAAAAAATTAGTTCACGATTACAAGGCTAATACAATTATCGGTAAAATTATTACTTGTATTCGATCTTTAAATATAATTTACTTAGTTGTGGAGAGTGCTATTTAAATTGTTATATACGGTGTTTACGTGGATTGTTACTCGTGGACGTTTAAAATAAACATTTCAAATTAGGACAAGTGTACATGTGTAGTTAATATGAGATTGACAATTTGATTGACCAATATTCAACGAAGCTTTCTTCTAAGATATGAGTGATTCACACTTCACTAATTCGAACTTGGAAGATTTTATAATCGAAATTATTCTAGAAGACACAAATTTTCTAATTTAAGATTTTCTTGTTTAATCTTCATAAATGATTCAAAAGTCCTATTCTGTTTAGTTTTCTTGTTTTCTTACTTGATCTAAACATTTATATTTATGTTAATTAATATTTTATCGGTTAAAAGCTGATTCCTAAGTCGATTTTTTTTTTTGTCATACAAATAGGTTTTAGAATAGTATAAAAAGAGGAGTTTCCTCATCATATTTTCTTTAGCATGCCTCTACACAATAATTTCAATATAAACTTTCTTAAGTTTTCACCAATTTATTTTTCTTGAAGTACTTCATGTAAGTGTATTGTTTTTAACTCTATACTTTATCACTTGTGCTATTCTTATTGCAAAATTTCCTTGCTTTTTTTAAAATTTTATTTATCATTTTCTTTACAACCTTATTTATTGCTTTCTTTACATACTTTCTTTATAAACTTTTAGTCTATTTAATTGCTTTTTTTTTTTTCATGTAATATATATAGTTTTGCAAGTATCTTGTTTGGTGCAAACTCTTCATAGTTTAATTACATAATCTTTGAGATTTATTGCTCAATGTTGACTTCATATTTACTTAGTATAAACCTCCAAGTATATCGGATTGTTTTCCCAACGTAAATCTATATGTATGTCCCTTGATAGAAACAATTGTTTAAAACTAATGTAGACTTTTATGATTTTTATGACTAATATAAGTCTTTGAACCTATATCATGATTAAGTTATTATGGTTAAATTTAACACTAATGTATATGCTTTATTTGAATAGTTTTTATTATCCGGGATGGTCATGCTAATCCTTATTTATTTGAACTTATGTCTAGGATTTTAAAAGAATCCACAATTTATTTGATTCAAAAATAGTTATCGTCTCACCACGAATTGAGTTTTAAATATTAAAAAATTCTTTCAAATTCTTGAAGTAAGGGAGAACTTTATATTGGTAACATTACTTATATAAAGTGCCATGCTCGGTGGGACTCGATCATGGATTTCAAAAAAAACTCCATTATGGTAAAACAATATGGAAAACATACCACGTTCAACAACACTAGGGAGACTATTCTTTCTTACGGTTCGGGGTCGAGTTGTTATGGACACCTAAAGTACTCACGGGGACCATAGTGAAGGATGTAATTCTACAATTCCTCCTCCTTCTAGCCCATTTATTTTATTTAGAAGTCTCTACATTCTCCTCAAAGGGCCATTATTGTCACTTTCCTTCGTTGCGGACTCAACTGTTGGGCAAAGAAACACAAATAACACAACGAACCTCTTTGCCCTTGCTTGAACAATCAAAAACAGGCTACAACTAAATACCCAAGCTAAGCAAGTAACTAATAATTTGAAATATAAGCAACCAATCACAATCACACAAAGAACACATAAATTTAAGTGGAAAACCTCCTCCATTTGAAAAGGAAAAAACCATAAGATCGGAGTCTACAATAACTTTCATTATCAACAATAATGGGTATAAGAAGTCCTCTCTAGATTAAACTAGATGAATAATTAGCCATAAACATCAAAGGTTACACACTCTTGGCAAAGCACATCAAAAGATGATACGCAAATAAAATAGAAGAAACAAAGTTCAGATTTCATCAAAAAACAGCATTGTTACAAGCATAATATCTCGCTCTCCAGGACTCAAAACCAGATCTCTATCGTCCATAATGTGCGCTTGCCTCTCCCGAACATGCCCATCAAATTTGAGCTCGATCCAACGGTTAAAGAACCCAAAAACTCATTTTTTTTTATTTAAAATGTAAGTATATAAATCAAAAGGTAACAAGCTAGAGAACCAGCAAGAGTAGCATATACGGGATACAAAAAATTGGGAACGAGCTCCCAAAGAAAACCGAGCAAAGAGCTAGATTTAGAAGGTTGTTCAAAGAATCGACATTAGTATAGATTCCAAGAAAAACCAATCGGTAACCTTGTACTAGCTAACTAGAATCATTTATAGAGGCTCAACAGAGCATATAATTTTTTTTTTGAGAATAGCATAAAAGAAAGCCAACAATTTACAAAAAATAGTTATTAGCGCGGCAAAAAATCGGTAACCGAGCATGAACGAGCGACCTACATCGAGTAGCGATTAAAAAGGCTACATGCGAAAGGATTTGAAAAGCCTTCGATCGAAGCTATGGAGTTATAAAGAGAGGCGTGACCGAAGCTACGGGAACCGAAGCTAGAAGCAAGAAACCCGACCAATTTGCAACGAGAGGTTAGGCCAAGCCGCGAGTGTCCGAAGGAGGAGGCAAAACACGGCAAATAAACGCACCGGGAGGAGCCGGCATCGCCCGCCGGTATCGCTCGAGAAGGCGCCGGTAAGCGCTAGCCGCTTATGGCGGGAGCGGGAAGGCCCCCGGATGAGAAGCATTCTAGCCGGACTCCTCTATTGAGAGAAGTAAGCGGCGAGAACGAGTAACAATAAGCATGCATATGGATCGGAGGTAGTAAAGACGAGCCCAAACGGAGGCGAAACAACATAAGCAAGAGACCGGATTCAAAGCGGTTAGTAAGTACGGAGGAGCACCCGGACGGTCGAAAAGACCGAGTCGAGGAACCCATCGGCGAGTAACAACCGGACTAGGAGAGACCGAAGGTGAACCGACCGAGAAGTAGATCAAATCTAGCCAACATGCGGGATGTGGTGGTCTAACTTATGATAATAGAAGATCATGTAAAAAAGAATCTAAAATTTTTGAAACACATTGTCCACCAACCTCGACGAAGCATAAAAAACTCTTATATTTCGTTCCTTCCAGATTACATAAATTGTGGTACGAAGGGCCACTCTTCTCATTCTTGTTTCAAGATTGTTACGAAGATAGCAAAGACCTCCGATAAAACTATTTAGCGTAGTCATACCTCTTCTAATCCGTAGTCACCTCTTGATTCTCAACCATAGGAGCTACAAGAGAAGAATAGATGGTTATGTGACTCATTGGCTTGGTTACAAAAGAGACATGCAACACCGATGAGAAGAAACGAGAGACGGTCTTTGGTTTTTAGTGCACCCCTAGTAGCAAGCCATAGAATAAATGCATGCCTCTGTAGGGACCGGGACTCCTAAATCACCTTGCCCCAGCTAACGGAGGCCCTCGTATGTCGAAGTCGGGAATAAGCTATACGAGAGAAGCTACCCTCTCCTAAGTTTCACTTTGTAAGCTCTCTAATAGTATCGTCACGTGCTTTCATATTTCACAATAAGCAAATCTTTCAAATCGATTAAAGCTTTCCACAATGGTGAAGCATTATGATGGGCTTCGACATCCCACACCCGACGATTTTACAAGTAGAAATGGTGGATCCATCGGATCCAAATGGAGTCAACTTTGAGGTGTAGACTTTTCACCATGAAACATTGATTTCTCACTTTGATGTCAAATAAGCCTAAGCCACCTTCCAATGTGGGGAGACAAAGGCTTTTCCAAGCCACTAAAGCCGAAGAGCTCCTATTAACATCTCCGAGTCCAAAGAAAGTTTCTACACATACCGGTGATACGAGCAATAACGACAACGGGCATAGGAAAAATAGCTATCCGGAATTAGAACATACCGAAAAGGACCGACCTTAAAAGCGCTAGCCTACCCGCATAGGAGAGGTGCTTACCCATCCGGCTACTGGATCGCGGATTCCGAATTTGTAACAAAGGGGCAAGCCGACTAGCCAACAAGCGATGAGGGCTCGGAGGGACTCCTAGGTACTTAAATGGGAAAGAACCCTCACTGAACCCGGTTTCACAAAGGATTGAATTTTTCAAGTCTCTCGCCCACCCCATCGAAAAAAATCAAAGACTTGATCACATTGATGTTGAGGTTGGATGTTCGACCAAAGAGGGATAGTTGGTAAGAGAGAATTCGACGGAGGCAACATCCCCACGACAAAACAACAAAACATCATTTGTAAAGGCCGAGTGGGTAATAACATGGATCCTACATTTTGGGTAGAAGTGGAAGTCAAAGTTCCCGGTGACAACCTTTAGTAAGCGGGAGAAATATTCCATGCACACCACAAAAAGATAAAGAGAAAGAGGATCTCCTTGCCTAACGTCCGCTTTACCCGAAAAGAATCCAAAAAGGCTCCCGTTGACGAGAGATGGAATAAGAAGCCGACTCAACACATGCACTAATCCAATTAACAAATAGAACCAGGAAACCCAACTACAAGAGAAGTCATTTCGGGAAAACTCACTACATAGAGTCAAAAGCCTTTCTAAAATCAATCTTCATCGAGCACCTAGAAGAAGCTCGTTTTCGACCATACATGTGAAGCAACTCTTGAACCAAGTTAATATTGTCGGATATTTTCCTCCCTCCCAAGAAGGCATTCTGCATAGGAATAACGATATCCGGAAGAGCATAGGAGAGCACTGGAGGAAATAATCTTAGAAATCACCTTATAAATAATATTGCAACAAGAGATGGGCCTATAGTTGCTTGGTGAAGTAACATTTGCCATTTTTAGGACCAAAGTTATAACCGAATGGTCGACTCGTTTCAAGAGCTTCCCAAACACAAAGAAATCCTTAACCACTGCATAAAAGTCCTTTCTAATAATATCCCAAGCCTACTTGAAGAAGAAAGAAGAGTACCCATCGGGACCCAACACTTTGTCATTTTCAATGCTGAACAAAGTTTTCTTGATGGCATCATCGGTGACCGGGGCAAGGAGCATGCCATGGCTATCCATGTGTAATCGAGGCCCGCTAGCAATAGTATTCGGGTCTAGAGGGATAGTAGCCGTGGGTGTACCCAAGAGGCTTTGATAGAAAGATACAAACTCTTCTCCCACCTCTTGTAATGAGGTAGTAAGTCACCCATCACTCGCTCTTAATTGTCGATATGTGGTTGCTTTTGTGCTTCGATTCATAAGGCCATGAAAGAAGCTAGTACCTTTGTCACGAGTCCTTTAAGAACTTGCACTTTAATTTCGACCAAAAAACATCATTTCCAAAGTCTTAAGACCAACCAAATTCCACCTAAGCCGTTGCTTATCCTCGCGTAGCCCTAAATTATCCCTATCATTTTATAGTGCAACTCGAAGAGCGACCAATTCGATTCACGCCGAGCCACTCTTTTAGAAATATGATTGAAGTGGAGCTTGTTCATCAACTTGAGAGGCTCCTTGAGCATTTTCAACTTCCGATAGAGGACATATATGGGGGTGCCTCCGATTCCGGCTCCCCAAAAATCAGCCATAACTTGATGAAAATCAACATGGCCGACCCACATATTAAAGAACTTGAAACTCCTATTTTTGAAATGAACATGAGAGCTCAATTTAACCGAAACTAAAGCATGATCGAAAAAGCTCTCGGGGTGTTGAAATGAATATGAGCGAGGTAGCGAGTGGAGGATCAAAGAGGGTTAGTTAAAACTCTGTCAATTTTAGACCATACATCCGCCCCATTCCAAATGAAATGGCTCCTCGTGTAGTTAGGTCGGTTAACCCGAGGTCCGAGCAACAAGTTCGAAAGTCATTAGTCTCATAGGTAGAGACGACTTATCCACTTGAGAGAGAATCGAGTTGAAGTCACCCAAAATAAGGCGAGAGGCAATTCGGCTTCCACTAATGGAGATCCTCCCACAACTCTCGTCTAACAATGATGGAGTGTAACTCATAAACAAAAGTGGCATTAAAGGAAGTTTGCTTGTATAAGATCGGTAATCCTAACATTCAACATATCAACCATAACGGTTACGGGGTTCCAAAAAGAGCAATACGGGCTTTACTCGCCATCGTAGCATTAGACAAAAAGCTCCATTACTTGAGCCAAATCCTGTGCATACTGGCAAGCTTAGCCGTACTTAATTTAGTTTCCACGAAGGCACAACCATCTAACCTCTTTTTCTTCATGAGACTAGTCGCCTCATGCTGCTTCGGAGGGCTATTAAGCCCTCCGACATTCTAGCCGAATATGATCATGGATAAGTCGAAGAGGCTAGACCCCTTCGCCCCTTCTTACGCTTGTTCTTCCCGCTGATGGCAGCGCGTCCACGACCCAATTTCACCGACAATTTGCTTTTCATTACGGATGCGGGAAACATTGGCTTGGCCACAAGAGAAGCCGTAACATAATCATAGTCGACCTCATTGTCAATAACGAGTCCACGTTGCGGTAGTCCCGGACCGGTCTCTCGGTTTCCCTTTAAATAACGATCCTTACTCTAGCGACCTCGGATCCGTCTTGAGAACCATTTCGACGAGTAGCACGAACAGGCCCATCCTAAGCTTCCCGACCACTTGGACCGGCGGCCCCAACAATTGGGCTACCCGGCCTACCACGGTCATTCCCGTTACTTCCGCCACCCCGGGCCTAGTAACCTCGATTGGATCATGATCAAGGGTTGGAGCCGGACCGGTTTTAGATTCAAGCATCACGGTTTTACCTTTATTAAGAACCACGTGGGTGGTATTGTTTTTCCTTGATTGTCTCCCACGCCTTGGAGAGCAACTTCTATGAGCATAGGGTCTTTATGTGATTGGACATCGACAAGGCCGGCGTTGGTCGATTCTCTCGGCTTTTGAATCACACTTTTCTCGGCTTGTCCTCCGGCGGCCTCACCGATATCCATGGTGTCCTTACTCAATTCCGGGGTTGGCTAAGATTTGCACACGGCTATGGAATGTCCAAGGACTCGGTATTTTTTACAATGGATTGGGAGAGATTCATACACAACTAGTTGTAGGAGGGTTGTGCCATTCGGTAGCAAGATGCTAATAAACCATGGTAAGGTTTTCATAATATTCATTTCCATAAGAACTCTAGCATAAGAGAGACGATCCATTGAAGGTCGTCAACCTATCGCATTGGAATGGTTTGCCAAGCAAACTAGCGATCTTCGATAAACACATTGTTTACCAACATTTTAACGAAAGGTTCGAAAACTTAACCCAAATTGGGATAGTGGCCATCTTGACATTAGAGAAATCAAAATACTCGGACATTGGCCTCAAAATCAAAGCTCTGCCATAAATCAAATAAGGCCCCCCATTAAGCATCGAAACCTTATCTTTTTTGGAATGGAATTTGTAAATGAGCCAGCTGATTCATGAATTGTTAGAGAAGCCTCACATTTCCAAGTATCTTTTATGATTCCATTTAGAGCTCGAAAGGTTGGATACTTACCGACAACATATCCAACCAAACAACATTTCCATAATTCACATTTTGCATCATCATTAAGTATAATGCATTTTTTTGATTCGGTGATACCCGAAAAATGAGACGAGTTTAGGACACATGGCTGAATTTCTATTACTTATAAACAAGTCTCTCCATCTCCCGGCTAGACGAGCAAGGTTTGTGGCATCTCCTACTTTGGACATATCACAAGCATTGGCCTCATTCAGCCACGAAGTGGAGGGCGCTTCGCCATTGGTAGTGACTCGATGGGGGGCTTTTGCCATTAGCGCTTGGGGGTTAGCTAGGCACCCCGAGCCGACAGTGCCGCCGGTGAGGGGGGCATCCGAAGCCATAGCCTTAGGAGAAGGAGGTGCGGGTCGGCATTGAACCATGAGGGTTGAACAAGTATAGATTATAGATTTGGCGAGAGTCTATAGCTTCCCTAGAGCCCGGAGTGGAGGAGGTGCTCGGAAGAATCTGGGCGAGAGCCAAGCTCCTCATCGGAATGCGAGAAATCCACTACGTCCTCACTGAAAGCTTCCTCTTCTAAACGGTCCTCGACCTCTACAAGCTGTTGGGTTATCTGCGGGAACGGGATTTGTGAAGGGGGGTCTGCTGGGAGTGTCGAGTCGGTAGTTAGGGTTTTGTGCAAGAGGGGTGATGGGGGAACCAAATGCTGTCAAAGGGGGACGAGTGCATATAAAGCAACAAGGGCTATGATGGGATCCTCGAGCCATGCCCTAGAAGCGATCCTAGTAGGGTTAGTGATAGGTTTCTTTTTCTTTTTTTCCATTGGAGAAAAAGGGAAGCAAATCGGGGAGAGAGAAAGTGGGGAAATGAGTGAGTGGGTAGAGAAATGGTGTAGGGGTTAGAGAGAAGGTAGAAACTAAATGTGAAAAAGAGATCTATGGCGGTCTCAACAATAGCGTGCCGGATCTAGAGGGAAATAGCTCTATGGAAAGAGGAGAGCGTCTCTCTCTTCTTTCTCACTCTTGGCCACTAGACCAAAAACTCAATTTTATTGTGGTCGGTACGTGCTAAAACTCTCTTCCCTCTTTCTCTCAAAAGTTGCGGCTCTCACTCATTTTCTTTTATTTTTCTCTATTGCTTCTTCCTTAATCTGATTTCAAAATAAAAGAGAAAGATAGGTTTTATTTAGAAATATCAAAATTACCCTTTAAGTGATTAAAAATTCCTCCTTCACATGGGCTTCGAGATTGGGCTCATGTAGGTAAACTTTTGGGTCATCCTATAACTAGAAGGGAAACCTAACATCAACAACACAACTTAACGTGACCATAAGTAGATCTTCCTCCATCGATATCTATGGCCGATCATGATCTTTTAACTACTTAGAGGCAAGTTCATGAGAAACAAAATACTAATCTCTTTTTATTAGAAGCTCATTCTTTTTCAAGCCAATATCAATATTATAAAAAATAAAGATGGAAAATATGGACAAGAACAACTTCTTCTCAAACATAATTATCTTTAATAAAATGATACAATCAACGATAGATCGTTTCGCTAAAATTAACAACTCTACACTACTTTAAAAACATTTAATTATTGGGGAGCGAGTTAATACATAAACCAATGACTTTGCTTCTACTACCTCTAGAGGTATAACCATAGATTGCTAGACTACTTGCATCGATTGGACAATGTGTAACTTGGTCCATCCAACACCTCTCATGAATCCATACTATATCGCTATGCCTAAGATAACTACGCCATATCCTGTACCACTTGCCACCACATCGGTATGGCCAACATGGTGGGGTCTTTTTTTGCACTAAATGCTTATCTCCCACCTTTATCTCTTTACCAAATTGTTGCTATCCGACATTGGATGAGACTCCTGAAAAAAATTCTAAAGATTTAAGCATTGTATGGATGATTTGTTATGGGGATGTGAGTTATTATTTAGTTTAGAGTTATCACCTAGTATTAAAAAACTAAGAATCTAAAAATAATGCTAGTACGAGAGATTTTTGATCAAGGAGTTGGTTATGCTTTAGGAAGATATTGATCACCCAAAGACATCCTTTCTTAAGAAAGGTATCACGTTTAGTTTAGTCCTAAATTCATCTTATGAATTATTTTATTTGTGTCAAGTTATTTTCAATTTAATCTCTAATTTCCACATTGAATTAAGTTTTTTAGCTTTTGACGTGACATTGTATTGAAACAATTGTCGGCCTCCTTCGTTGGATGACACGTCGGTTTAAACATTAGATCCACTTTTAGCATCAATATAACCGAGTGTGTTAAAGAACATCTTAATTATTAAATGTTGATGACGTATTTTTTTAACTAACAACGAGTCCTTATTAGATCGGAGACTTTGTTAGGAAAAATTATTATTATGTTTTTTTTTATTAATGACGAGCCCTATCAAATTGGAGACTTCATTAAAAATTTTAATTAATTTAATTTATGGAGGGGGAACCGTCATCGATCCATAAGAATTAGGAGACTCGACATTTCATCCACCTATTAACTATTAATCTAATTATTGACATTCGCTCAACTATTAACTAATAAACTAATTTGGAAATAAAATCCTAAAATTAAAATTAATTATTAATTTTTCTTGTTTTTTTTTATCATTTTTAATTTTTTTATTTTTTTATCGATGAGGAATCGTTATTAGTCTCTAAGAATTAGAAGAGTCAACAATTCGCCCACTTGTTAACTACTAAACTAATTTTGAAACAAAATCTTAAAATTAAAATTAAATATTAATTTTCCTTTTTTTATTTATATTTTTTTCAATTATTTGCGATTAAAAAAATTATCATTAGTCCCTAAAGATTAGGAGACTCGATAATTCTTTTATCATATAATTATCTAACCTAATTGCTAAAATAAATTCTAAAATTTAAGGTTAATTAAATAAATTCCAAAGAAAAAAAACATCTAAAAAAATTAAATCTAAATTAATGTGAAAAAAGTAAAAAAAAAAAAAACATGGAGAAAAAAATATTCGGATTTAAGTTATCTAAACGAAATCAAAACATGTAAAAAAAAAAAAAATTCCTATTAGGCCACAAACCTATTAGTTCAAGCCATTGGCCTTACCACCTATCCTTCTTTTCTTTTCTTTTTGGTCTAACTGGATTAATTCTAGTTTCTTATCCCGATTCTTCTTCTTCTTCTTGCTTCTTATTATTATTTGGTGGCGAAGCTTCTTTTCTTTTTGGTCTAACTGGATTAATTCTAGTTTCTTATCCCGATTCTTATTCTTCTTCTTCTTCTTCTTATTATTATTTGGTGGCGAAGCTAGATTGAAACTAGATTCTGCTTGGTTTTTTTTTTTTTTTTTTTTTTTAAGAAAGGCTATACTTAGGGCTAGGTAGAGGTCGAAAGTAGCTCGGCTTTCGTTCCGTGTGGGTTGGGCTTAGCCCAACTCACGTCACTCTCTTTTCTTTAAAAGGAACTCCTAGGTTAGACCTTAAGCCTACAAACAAACCCCATTTCCTTCCTTTTCATTTTTTTGATCAAAACAAAGATTTTCAAGCTCCCGACCCTCTCTTCCTCCCATTCTTCAAAGTTTCTTTTATTCTTCATTTTCTTTCTCTTCCTTACATTCTCTAGAAATCAAATCTTGCTTTTAGAACAAAAGTTAATTGTCTAAGTTGCTTTCATTTTCTCATCTCAAAACGGAATTGAACTCGAGGCTTAAATAACGAAAGAAATTTTAATGATAGTAATAAAGTAAATGAAAACTGGGGAAAAAAAGAAAAAAAAGGACCAAATATGTTTGAAAAAAAAAACACAAGTGATTGTTGCTTTATAAGATGGGTGGATGAAAATGAAGTGTGAGGATGACTTATAGGTGACAAGAGAGTTTACAATTGGTGTTGATTGCTTCGACAATAACTGGAATTCAAGAAATGAAACCCGAAATATGAGCACGAAGAATAATTGAAGAATAGATGAAGCTGCTTCCCATAAAAGGTTGAAAGAAAATTAAAAAACTTCAAATTAGAACCGAGAAAGCATGAATAACGAGTTGAACAACCCACGAAACTCAAAACTAAACCTAGAAAATGCAAGAAAAACCCAATTTAAGAACCTCCAAGTGAAGAACACCTGCCTAGAATTGAAGAACACGAAGAACACTACCTAGAATTTTATAGAAAAATGCTATTGCCCAAAATCAAAATTTTTAATTTGTTTTTTGACTTTCACTCTCTTTATAACCCAAAATTCAAACTCCTTTTTTTGTCGTCCTCTCTTTCTAGCCAACATAAGCCTTTTATAGGTAAGAATTTACTCAAATCGCTTCGCAAGATCGATCCGATCAATCATAGATTTCAATTGCTAAATATCAAATCGACATTTGATTAGCTAAAATAAGAAAAGCTGAATCGGTGAGGCATGGTTCTTTGCTTGGTATCAATTCCGACTAAGAATCATAGTGAACGTAATTCAAAAAAACATAACTAGGGGATGATTTGAAAAGTTTGATGAATAATCTTCAAAGAGATTTTTGGATTAGAAGGGACGACGAGTCGTCTACTTGATTTAGTCCTATGATTCGATCCAAAGTTCTAATTTGGCCTCTGTACATTTTAATTGTCTACAATCATGTCCTTTTCTATGGAATTTCAGTCCTTATAAAGTGTAATTTTTTTAATTGAGGTCCCCATATAGTGTAATTTAAGTTTTGAATTTTCTAAATGATTCAATTGTACCCCTAATCACTTTAATTACACTTTCTTTTAATGCAATTATGTCCATGGATAAATTTTTTTGTATTTTTTATATGTTTTCCTTTTTGTATTTTTTTAATCATTTTTATATTTTTTTTAGTTTTAAAATAAACTCCAAAATCAAATCAAAATAAAATAAAATAAAACAAAATAAAATAACAAATAAATAACAAAAAAATATGGAGAAATTTTTTTGTTATGATAGTTACCCTTTGTTATGGCCCAAAGTCTAATGAAAAAGATGTTTTTCAATGACTTTGTTTGCTAAGCTTGTAATTTTTTTTTTAAAGGTTGGTTGATTGTTACGAGTGATTAAACTTGAAAGTAAAGTTTTGATGGGATGACCTTATTATGAAAGTTGACTCGCCTAAAAATCAAATATGTAGTGTATAGTAATATTAAAGGGCGGCACTGTCCTGCGAATTAAATATGCGGTACTTGGGTAAATTGAAAGACGACATCGTCCCGAAAATTAAATAGGCGATACATGACCAAATTGAAGGGTGGCTCGCCTTAAAAATTAAATATGTGGACATGGCCATATGGATTAAGGCGATTTACCTTAGAAAATTAAATATGCGATACGTGACCAAATTAAAGGACAAGTTGAATTTATTGTATATGGTCAAATTGAGGGGCGACCTACCCTAAAAATTAAATATGCACTACACGATCAAATTGAGGGGCAACTTGTCCCGAAAATTAAATATACGATACACGACTAAATTGAAAGGTTGGCTAATCTTAAAATTAAATATGCGAGTGCATGGCTAAATTAGAGGGCGGCCTGTCCTAAAAATTAAATATATAGTGCATGGCCAAATTGAAGGATAGTGTGTTCGAAAATTAAATATGCGGTATATGGCCAAATTGAAGGGCGACTTGTCCTAAAAATTAAATATACGGGACATGGCCATGTTGATTAAGGCGACATACCTTGAAAAATTAAATATGCGATACATGATCAAATTGAAAGCGAGCCTATCATAAAAATTAAATATGTAGTACATGACCAAATTGAAGGATGATCTGTCTTAAAAATTAATTATGTGATACGGGGCCAAATTGAAGGATAGCCGACTCTAAAAATTAAATATGCAGTACATGGCCAAATTAAAGATAGGCTTGTCTTGAAAATTAAATATACGATCCATGGTCATGTTGATTAATGTAACCTACCTTAGAAAATTAAATATGTAGTACATGACCAAATTGAAGGATGATCTGTCTTAAAAATTAATTATGTGATACGAGGCCAAATTGAAGGGTAGCCGACCCTAAAAATTAAATATGCGATACATGACCAAATTAAAGGTAGGCTTGTCTTGAAAATTAAATATACGATCCATGGTCATGTTGATTAATGTAACCTACCTTAGAAAATTAAATATGTAGTACATGACTAAATTGAAGGGCGACCGACCTAAAAATTAAATATACGAGTATATGGCTTTGTTGTCAAGGACGAGTCTACCATGAAAATTAAACATGCAATATATACCTTTATTTTCAAGAGCAACCTATCCCGAAAATGAAATATGCGAGTGATCACTAAGCACCCTTACCTAAAGTGATGAGTTGAATTAATTGACCTTACCCGAAGTAGGAATTTGTCATTGACTTTAGGTTTTTGCACTTGGACATTAGTCTATTGTAAGGTGACCCTACCCGAAGTGAATCTATGGAAAATATTATTTTTTTCATTTTCTTGGTATTTCGTTATTCGGGATTTTCTATAGATTTCTCCCATTCCATAGGATTGCGATGTATCTAAAAGAAACTTAGCATAATGGCTAGTTGAGATAACTATAAGAAACATAAGCCACCATGCTCAAATCTCCCTTTTGACTTTTCTCTTTTGGCTATCAAGGTTCCAAAGTTAGTCGGTTATCTATGATCCGAGCATTATGGCCTTGTCACCTAATTATGTTTTATCCTTCTTGTAAACTTGGGTATATTTATCCCTTCGAAGTTTATTTGAAGTAAACTAGTCCTCTTGGTCTATTGATAATAGTGAAGGATCATGCATCCTCTAGAGGTGCGAAATAAAACAAAATTTTTCCTCTTAGACTCCCAATATTAAGTCGTTGAATCAACTAATCATATATACATGAATTAAAGCACAAGTAAAAAGATTACCTTTTATGAAATAGATTTAACATTTGTAGGAATAGAGTCGTCTACGTGTCCAAGTCTCTATTGATAATTCATGTTATCCAAGCACCCACGAAGAAGTAATCAAAAGTTAAAAAGTACTAGCTTCACCTTTTTTCGACTTGTTTGATTTTTCTCTTTAGAAATCTAATTAGGGATATTTTGCAACAACTCGTAAGAGAGAGGGAGAGAGTTAGCATATTTTAAGGATGAGAAAAACTATTTTCTCCTCATTTTTCCTCTATGTCATGCATGCCCTAAAATTACCCTCTCTTTGTTGTACCTCTCTCTTATTTTAGGGGAAAATATCTTCCTTGTCCTTTAATGACAAGAAAGTGGTAGCAACAAGCCCTAAAAAGACTTTAGGTTATGACTTCGTAGTCCTTTAAGGACTAAGAGTTGTAATGCATATGGGCTTTTTGATCTTATCCTTATAAAGCTTGATCCTTATCTAATAAGGATCAAGTTTATCGAGAAAAGTGTTTTTCTTATCCTTTAAGGATAAGAAAGTGGTAGCAACAAGCCTTAAAAAGACTCTAAGTTGTAACTTCCTAGTCCTCAAAGGACTAAGAATTGTAATGCATGTGAGCTTTTTGATCTTATCCTTATAAAGCTTGATCCTTATCTAATAAGGATCAAGTTTATCCTCTCATTAAAATATCTTGTAAGCTTTTAAATTAAACCTATTAGCCCAAACTCTTTTGGCCCTATTAATTTGGATATCTAAATAAATTATGTTAGATATTTTTGGGAAGCTCATATTAGGAAATAATTTTTTAAATTACCCTTAAACTTAAATTAAAAAACCAATTTCCTTTTTAGGTAACTTGCTTTCGAATTTGGAACCGACTTCCAAATTAGGAAGCTGATTTCTAAAATAGGAAACATTCTATTTTAGGAAAAGTTTTCAAAAACAGGAAACTTTTCATTTTTGAAAACTTTTTCCAAAATAGAAAACTTTCAAAATTGGAAATCTTTTCCAAAATATTTTCTTCTCTTTTATTATGTGAATGCTTAAACTTATGCGTGTGACTCAATAGACTCTTAGATATATTGCCAATATATCAAGAATAAAAAACACATCTTTTTCCTCTTGATACATAAATTAAGACTAGCCTCAACAAAACATCATGACTATTCGATTTTTTAGGATGATTAATTAATTGATAATTACCTTTCATGAGTATGGTTATCATATAATTCAATCCTCATGTCATTTTATCATAGTGTGATCTCGAACTTGGTTATTAGTCTATTTGATTATAATCACACAAATTTTTTTTTATTTTTAAATGTCTTAGCTTTAGAGTAAACCAACTATGCTCTATTGGTATACTCCTACTATGGTCATAGATTTCTTGAGTAGACATTTATCAAGATGCAATGTGATAACTCTTTTAACATATAAGGAATGACATGCCCTATCTTAGTCATCCACTTATCTCCATTAGATTCCTAGTACACCCAATGAATCACTCACACGTAACTCCTTACCGAGTCCATCAAAATAGGTGTCAAAGTACATAAATCATCTAATAAGATAACCATGATGGCTTCAAATCAAAGGACCAGTTGTACCCATCTCGTATGAAATTCTCATAAACGAAATCAAATGGCTTCTCATGATGAATCAAGCTTGGTGATATGTTCTCTAACATTAATCACTTAAGTGCTTGCTTCGATATTACCATGCTAATAGGTGTGACATCTCCTACTAATAGCTTATAACAAGAGCATAACACTCATAAGTCTTATCACATATAGTCAATATCCATTCTTGATAATGCTATGACTTGGAACATTTAATGATATCATTTAAGTGCATTAATATTTATCTTACATCTTTTAATCAATTATTAATGCAATTCATATCATATGGACTTCTATCTAATTCTATCAATAAATATAAAAAACAAGCATTAATAGAAGGGCTTTTTTTATTAATAAAATGAAGGGTGCAATATTTCAAAAAGTCAAACTATCTAATTAAGGTTGGATATTGGGCACCTACACTAATAGGTAGTGGTTGTTTCCCAGTATGATCAACTCGCCAATCAACTACTTATACTTAATGATATGGTGCTTGATTTATTTTCACTTTGGTGACCTTTTTTGTGATTTGAAGTACCATATGCTTTTCGAAACATTTGACAATTTTACATTTTGTGAATTTTCTCCTTCATGGGGAAAGCTAGGTAGATTCTATTTAGATATTTTGGATCTAAAGTTTAGATGAAAACATTCGGCTACTCATGGACTTATCATGCAAATGTAACGATGTGGCTAATATGGGTTTTTATATTTGTACAATAATGTTGCATTTAGATTGTGGCCAAATTATGGGTTTGAGGATAGAAAATATTTTTTACCCCCAAGTATTGTCCTTTGGCAATAATCATGATTTCGTATAGCCCATGTTTCGACTTTGACTATTTGTTTTCAATAAAATTCAATTATTGATGCTCGAGAATCCGATGCTCATTAAATTGGTAAATCAACTCAAGTTAGAAAGGATTTTAATCGATATGTAATATAGGCTATGGTGTGGTTCTCTTGAAGAATGGATAAAGTAGGCTCAAATAGTGTTTTAGGGTTCTCTTAACATAGGACCACTTTTGAAGACAATTTTTTTTAAGACTCAAATTTGGTTAGAGATATGTTTGACATTGATTTCATCAGCCTAACTTATGTTTTTTTTTTCTTTCATCACTTGGGATTAGTATTTATGAGGTGAGTCACTCTTTTCTTTAATGTAGTAGGAATTGTGTAGTAAGTTTGGTATTTTTTTTTGAAAGTCCATGATCTTGTTCTTTTCTTATTCTAAATTTTTCTTGGTAATGACTTCCTCTTTTTTAGTTTGAGATTTTAAGGAAACAAGTTGTTTGGAGACATGCCTTTCAAATCATATTTTGAATAATCAATTTTTCCCTAATGTAAAGGGTGACCCTAGCTTAGGCTTCATAAAGGGAATAAAAAAGCTCAAAATTTATTTTCAAAGGATAAATTTTTAATTGAGTGCGATAAAATTTCAAAAAGGGCTTTTCCTCATTCTATCATAATAGTACCTATCTCGGACAATTTGTACTTTATTAGCCCCTTTTATTAGAATAGTATTCATATAGAACCCGTACATCTAGACACTTGCTATTTCATTGTCATAGGAGGTGCCATAGGAGCAATTTGGGACATGGACAAGCGAAAAAAGATTTTTGGCTCAATTTTGTTTCAATTTTATGTTTGTCTTTTTGCATGACAAGTCTCGAGTGCCAACAAGATGTATTTGTTTTTTTTTTTTACCAAGCTCACCATTTTATTTGTTTGTTGTTTTAGGCAAATATAATATTAAAAAATTATCTCCTAACTAAAATCTTGGTTACTTAGCCTAGTTTAGAGTAATTTTCATCATATGTAAAGTGGTTAGACTAATTTTGAAAGACGTATAGAAATCAAGTTCTTTTTAGGTTCATCGGGACCCTTGATTGATTTTTTTTTATTTTCTCTCTTTCTATTTTTTTTTCAAGGTAAATTAACCTTGTTGTATATCAAGTAGAATACTACTGTGACATCTTAATTGACTTGCATGCCATTTATAAATAGTATTAATAAACCAAGTTCTTTCTAGATTATTGGGACCATTGATTGATTTTTTTCTTTTTTCTTTTCTCTCTTTCTTTCTTTCTTTTTTTCTTTTTTTGAGTTAAATTGAGCCTCGCTATCTATTAAGTTGAATACTGCTATAACATCTTAATTGACTTGTATTTCATTTATAAATAGTATTAATAGAGATCATGAGATGATAGAAGAGGTAATGTATTTTTATGGGGTCGTAGAAACAAAGATACGGAATAAATAATATAATTATTTTAGAATTTTAAAAGATGTTCATTTTCTATATCCCCGGAAGTAGAAAAATGTGATAATAAAAGAAATAAAATAGGCGGAAGGTTTGAGAAAATTCATGATCTCATATTAATATTATAAATGACAAGTCTTTCTCGATATCTTGAGCTAGATAACTATGAGATTAAGATATATATATATATATATATATATATATATATATATATATATATATATATAAGTAGTAATTTAGTCAATAGTATAGGTAGGTAGAATTTTCTCCTCCTTCCAATTGTTGAGTCTTTTATTCGATGCTCCTTCCTTGATTAGCGGAGTTGATAGATAGAATCTCCTTCAGCATGTTAACGATCAGTTGTGGCAACATCACTATTTGGGGACCAACCACCATCGATTCAAGATAGATTGCCTCTTCTATCATCAGCTCTTCCTAAATGTGATTGATGAATAGGTCAACCATTTTTGCTCATAAGTTCATTATCTCTTTATTCATATTGATGACATGGAAAAGGTAGGGGAAGGTAGCTCAAATATGAAAAATGAAGATCCTTTAATTCTAGCTAATCGTTTCTCCTTCTTCTGCTCAATAGCTCTCAAGTGATCCTTCATAATAGGTTTAAACTCCGGCCTAAAAAGGTGATCCAAGTTTGATCCCTTCAAAGCACTCATCGCTCCTAATATTTTATTATCGAGATCATGATTCGGTGGGAACCCATACTTCATCGGGTATTTTGCTATCATCTTTGTAGCACTAGACACTTTTAGGTTTATTAAAATAGCATTCTCAAGTACTAATTCCGCATTCATAACCTTAAAAGCATGCGATTTCCATCCTTATTCCTTTCATCCTCGACATAAGGTACATACATATTTTTTAATAAGGGTATTGTCTCTTTCGTCATTACCGTGACTAATTTATCATTAATCATATACTTCAATATTTGGTGCGGTGATGATGCCCCAACCTAGTCGAGTGGATCCATGATCTATTTAGAAGCATACTATATGATGGATGAATATTGATAACTTACAAAGTAACTTAGAATTGGTTAGTTATAATATCCAAATTGATATTAATGTCTCTTATCACTTGTCTTGGAGATCCATCATGAGTTTTAGCCATCATACTACTAGGATGCATATGAGATGCATTCATGGGCAATTGGTCTAAGATCACCTCCGGTAGGACATTTAGAATAAGTTTATTGTTAATTAGTATCTTAGCAATCACATGCTCCTTACATTTAATAGTGATGTGTAGTGGCTCATTATGACCAATGCCCTTAGGGCTCAACTCATCTTCGAGAGATTTACAAGTAACTCGGTAGCTTGAATTTTTTGTATTAAATGTTCCATGGCATCCAAAGTAATATCCTAAGGGATATATGCTTCATTCCAAACCTTGTGTGACACTTTTCGATTTGGTTTTAAACTCATAATCAATGATAGTAAAGAGATCTTAGAAGGTGTCTTTTTTAGTTGGTCCAACACACTATAATCACTATTTTTTTATCACTTTCTTACCATATTTAGGGAAAGCACCTTCAGCTCGGATGAAACCAGCAATACTAGTATTAAACTATATGCTTATTACTAGATAAGCATGGTTTACTCGTATTATAAGATGGAGCTAGATGATTCTTCGGTCTTGATAGAATTATTCTTGGAGGCCCATTGCTTGTAGATTGATATGTACATACCTTTGAATAATCACCCTTTGATGGTGAGACCATTCCCATTATTGATCTCTCTGGGACCTTCTTAACTTATAAAGTTTCTAAAACCAATATGGTTTCCACTTCCTTATGAAACTCCTTATAATTGCCGATATCATGTCTTTCTTTCTAGTGATATTTACAATACTGATTTTTGCCATTTATATTCTTATTATTCAGTAGCCTTCTAAGATAACCTATTTATGTAAATATCGAATACAAATTATCCATTGATACTTTCATATTTCTCCTTTCTCTTTTACCCTCTCGTTTCTTCGAGAGTTATCATACTCATATTGCTCCTTCTAGCAGCATGATTTGATAGTGGATTAGTATTGATATTTGGGTTAGTTGAATCATCAAAACTTATCTAATTATATTTGATAAGATATTCATCTTTTTCTTAAAAGTCAAGCATTCCTCGATAGAGTGTCTAATGACACCGTTGTGATATTCACATGGCTCATTGTCTTTGTACTATGATTGAAAAAGGGGTTGTAAAACTTTTACGAGAATAGGAATTATCTACCTTATGTTAACTAGTCGATGGAATAGTTCTTTCAAGGAGATAAAGAGTGGTGGCAATGGTTCTTAATCTTCTCATTTTTAGTTGTTGTGAGGGTATTCGTTTCTTGGTGTTTGGTTGAAGTTTGAAAGACCACGAGGTGGTCCGACTAAACTAGAGAATTGGTTATTTTGATAAATAGGCATGGTTGGATTATATTGGGATGATGGGTTTGTATTGTATGGTGGGTAGACTTGATTTAGTATGGGTGATCTTTTTTAAGTAGGGAAAAGGTAACGAGATATGCAATGTGTTTGGTAAGGTGCTTAGGGGTAAGATAGTGGTTGTACTTGGTATTGGCTCGATGGGTGTATTGTCTTAGATTGTTCCAATGGCTTTTGGGTTTATGGGTGACTACTTGATAAACTTCCCTCTCTCTCCTCATAATACCCACACTCGTCCTTTCCACTCCTCTAGAAATTCTTCTAGCTTTAACATCTAATTTAACTCTTTCGTAATTACTACTATATCAATAAAATTGGTCGAAGCATTATCAATTAGATATTTAAAGTATGATGCTTTGAAAGTGTTCGAGAAGATTGAAGTCGGTTAAGATTCTAACAATAAAGAATTAATTTAGACGACCACCTTGTGCCACCTTTGTGCATATTCCTTGATCGTCTTCTTAAGCCTCTTTTTCATTCCTTGGAGATCCGAATGGTTAGGCACTACCTTTATGTTAAATTTATATTGTTTAAAGAAAGCGTTAGCTGGAGCCTTTTACTTTTTAATCTTTAATCCCTCCAACCTTATATACTAGCTTAAAGCCGATCCACTTGGGCTCTCATGAAAAAGCAACTTTTCATCATGAATAACTTCGTCATCTTGCTATAGTAAACCCTCGGATGGGTCATGGGACACTCGGATTCTAGTGTATTTAAGGAAATCCAGCATTTTAAACTTCTTCAAGATTATTACATTAGGTACCAAACACATTTTTGAGGCCCTAATTGGATCATAGATATCTCCCTCCTTTATTTCTCTTGGACGTTCCTTAAAAACCATCAATTTATCCATACTTGGACCTTCAACTCGCCTTGTACCCATAATTCTCTTTTTCAATAGGAACTAGAGTGGACATAGGTGGCATTTGCGAGACTCATGGGTCTATCGGCTAGGCAAATACTTCGATAGGATATGAGGTTTTGGCATAGAAAGTTGCTTGATTTATTGTTGGTATGGTGGATGGCATAGGTTGATTAAGTGATGGAATAACATATGACATTTAAGGTTGTGCTTACCCTTGATTTGAGCTACTTCTCTCACTTATTACCTTTTCTAATAAGGTTTTTAGTTAAGTCACATTCTCTTTTAG
The DNA here is from genome assembly GCA_963924115.1 of Dovyalis caffra. NCBI lineage: Eukaryota > Viridiplantae > Streptophyta > Magnoliopsida > Malpighiales > Salicaceae > Dovyalis > Dovyalis caffra. Next base: position 2,325,606 of record CAWUPB010000058.1, read on the forward strand.
AGAGTCAAAATCCTACTAATGAATTTGTTCTCATCGTGATCTTTCCTCGTTCTCCATTTGGCAAGTCTTGAGTCCGGTGTTATGGACACACAAAAGGGACCGAGTGGAGTAACCTATATTTAATACATGAAAAAATACTAAGGGTAAAAAATATATACAATGAATACAAGATGCAAATACATGATTTGAACTAGGTTAGATACCTTATCTTTATTTTGTTACACATCAAATCATGATAGAGTTCTTGCTGAGGAAGGGTTAGATCAAGCTAGTACTCACCGAGGGCCAAATTACCCCACAAATACTTGATCAATTCGAAAGATATATCTACCTCTAATTCTAGTCATGATCTGAATATTCATAAGCTCGAAAAGATTGTAACTTTGATAACAATGCGAGGAAAACTTGAAAGTTAGACTTATAACCTTGACCCAAATTTTAGGGCCGGACAATCTCCTTCATCATTTTGGATCCGCTTAGATCTGATCCTAAAATCCCTAGCTTCATTTTTTATTTTCTCTATCATGATTTATATTAAGGATATCCAACAAAAGCCGAGGATTAGCACAAACATCATTTGAAAATTATTCTTGCCTTAAAAGGGTCGACTCTAATGGACATGATAGAACTTCTTTATGGTTAAATGAAGCTTTTCTAGTCCTAAAGCTTTTTCAAGTTTCTAAACTATTTAAATTACTAGTGGGATAATTCACCATCTAACCTTATCTACGATAAGGTAGGGGAAGGTTATTCTATCATTTTCGATACATAGGGCGAGTTACAATCCAAACGAGAGTCTAAAAGAGCATCAATATTTTTTCATCATACTTACCTCCAAATCTCTCAATCTAAATTATAGTAGGGTTTTAGCTTGGGTCTAGAGTTTTTATAGGTTTCCTTCGTGGTATGTGTAACGAGTTCAAAGAAAGCATCCAACATAATTCAAAAAATAAATATACGGTGAAAAAATAAATTAGAAAAATTAAAATATATATGATAAATACATAACTTAAAATTAAATGAAAAAAATAAATTACTTGAAAAATAATTAGAAAAAATAAATACAAGAGATAAACTTAATAGACAAAATTTATGGCCTAACTCTAAATCCCAATGGAGTTGTCATTTTATCTCTATCCAATGTTGAACGGGACTCTAAAAAAATCCTAAAGATTTAATCATCGTATGGGTGATTTTTTTGGGGATGTGAGTTATTATTTAGTTTGGATTCACTACCTAGTATTAAGGAAGTAAGAACCTAAAAATAGCACTAGAGTAGACATTTTTGGGTAAGGAATTGGTAATGTTTTGGAAAGATATCGATCACCCAAAGATGCCCTTTCCTAAGAAAGGTACTACATCTAGTTTAGTCCTAAATTCATCTCCTAAAGTATTTTATTTATGCTAAGTCATTTATGATTTAATCTCTAATTTCCAAGTTGAATTTAAGTTTTTCAATTTTGGACGTGGTATTGTATTGAAACAATCGTCGATCCCTTTTGTTGGGTAACACATTGGTTTAAACATTGGATCCACTTTTAAAATCGACACAACCAAGTGTGTTAGAGAACATCTTGATTATTAATTATTAATGATATATTTTTAACTAACAACAATCCCTATCGGATAGAAGATTTTGTTAGTAAAATTTGTTATTACATTTTTTTACGTTTTTGTTAACGAAAGTTCCTATGAGATAAATGTAATACCGGTGACCTAAAACCCTCTTATAGTGTACACATATTGTATGGATGTTTTGATTAGTAAATAAAAAGTATGTTTAATAAATGTGTAAATGAAGTTTGGACCTTAATTAAGGATAAGAGAAATAAAATTTGGATTGGAGGGAAGGGTCAATGAAATGAGGAATAATTGAATTAGAGGTTGGTACCTTTAATTGGTGTGGCTATGTTATAACCTAGGGTTGCAATCGTAAAGATTTAAAATTTGGGTCCTTGATTGAAATGACTAAAAAAATTTGGCAACCTAACTTAATTTTAGAATAGGCCTAGGATAAGGGCCAACTTGATGGAAATTGTGAAGTTATGGATTGGAATTATAGGACTCGATTGTAAAGATTTGAAATTTAAGGGCTAAAATGTAAAGTGGTGACATTTCGAGGGACCAAATAAGAACTTTCAGACCAAGACTTTACATCTCAAACCAGCCACTTCATCCCTAAATTATTGAGTGCATTAATATTCCTTTACAAATGGATGGCTAGAAATTGATGTGGTGGAAGGCTAGACTTTAAAGAAAAGTGGATGGTAGAGATTTAACCAAATGAAAGGCTAAGATTAAAAGATTAATCAAGGATGGAGATGTGACCAAATTAAAGGTGGAAATCAAGTCAAAACAAGAAAAAAAATCAACCACTCACACCTATAAATTCATCCATGATGGAGAAGAAAAAAGGTTAGAAAATTAGAAAATCAAGGTAACCCCACGTCAAATTTTCAAAGTAAATTACATATCAAGCAAGCGAAAACCACTCAAACCACTTAGATAGCCTAGAAATACCCTAAAACACCCTTAAAACCAGATTAGAAGATTAAACAAAGAAGGTGCAAAAAGTACTATTTGGGTTGAAAGTTTGGAGAGAAAAAGGAGAAAGGAAGTCGAAGAAAAATGGAGAATTTCGGCAAACTCAAGTGAGGTAAGTGTAATCCTTACTACACCATAAGAAAGTAATATTTTAAATATATAATTAATGTTAAATTAAATTTATCTTGTTTGAGGTTTGATGGTTTAATTGTTAGAGAAATCAAGTATGCAAAATTAGTGTTCTTGAGGATTAGGTTTTGCTCGAATTTTTATACTCGCTTATTCATGGGTCTTAGGTTGATTTATAAGTAAAGTTTAAAGAATTAAATTTTTTTATATATGTTTCTTTTGAGCCCCTGTAAAAAGGTTTTTTTCATTAGGTTTATATATAAAAGGTTATACTTGTTTTAGTGCGTACTATTTTAGATGACATACTATTGGATAGATTGGCTCTTAAAATTTAAAATTATATTATCAATCATGTGTTTGGTATTTTGACCTAATGTTTAGATATGTTTTGAATTAATATTCCTATTTACTAATAGAAAAAGGATAGGATTTAATTGTGTCTATAAGTTAATATGTTGCTACTTGATTTGAGGTCGCCTTATAATAAACCTACTGGAAACAAATTTGATGTGTATGTATTCTTGATGTCATAAACTTGATGTTTGGATGGTTAATTTCTATTAATCCATGAGTTTAGAGGTTGTACTTTTCCTTATAAGAAGGTGGTTGGATAACCTAAAACATGAATAAATTAGTGGTTTTATTACTTAATGTCTACAAGGTGTTTAATGGAATGCCTTAAAGGTGTTCATGAGGTTAAATGGAAATATGTGAAACTTGATCACTTTAGGATGAATTTTGGCCAAATAACAAATTTTTATTGATTGATAAATTTAACCTAATTGAATTTAAAATGATGAAGAACATGTTAATTTAAGAGGTTAATGTGAGGTTTAGTGTATAAATAGCCTAGAAGTGGTCATGGTTGTGATGAACGATAATTGTTCATGTTGCTTATCATGTTTGTCCATGATATGGTGTGATTTATGTTCATTGTTTGCTCATGGTTGATTTCATGTTATTCTTATGTACTATTAGTGTTTTGTGAATATATAAAATCCTCCATTTTTCATGATGAAATGTCATGTGTTTCATAGATCATGTATCATATTCACATCACGAAATGGTTTTAACCACGTTTTCAAAGACAAAGTCAAGTGCATGATTTGAAGAAAATAACTAGTCATGTCCCAATCATAGTCATAGGCTTAATCATGGCACACGAGGAGAGTGATCAACTCTTTGTGGGCATCACAATCATAGGTTCATGGTTCACATTTGTGAACGTCATAGAGGGGCATGTCTAGTGTTTTTCACAATTTTCATAGGCATGGTTTTCATGAATCCATATATATATATGTTCAGTAGGGTATACCTGGTCATAAAAAATGTATTTTAAAGTCACAAAAATGTACTTCAAGGCATCACAAGCATTCATACACAAAAGGCATCACCCGTATTGCATGGATTGCACTTAATAAGCATCACATTGCATTGCTCACTATTTAATTCTTATGGTGTAGGAAAGAAGAAAAAGGATTAAAGACCATCATCACCAATATATGTCGGAGACTTGCTAAAGATGTGCTTAGAATAACGAAGTATGGAACCTTACCTCACTTAGCTTGGTTTTGATTATATGTAAATAAAAGTAAGGTAAGGAACGTTTTGGCATGTAAGCTAATTGAAAAAAAGATTGTTTGTAATAATGTGTGTTTGGTTGGAATAACAAATTAAATGATATGAGAAAATTGAGAAACAAATTCATACCTAAGTTAATTTAAGAGGACTTAGCATCCCATACTTATTAAAGACCTCATTAGTAAAATTGCCCACTTCACTAATAAATTGATCACGTTAAGGTAAAATTAAAAAGAGGAGGCTTGTCGACTTACGTTCATTGCACTTCAAATGTGAGTCAACGACGATAATACTCACAACCTATCTAGGTCCTAGGTTAGGGGTGTTACAATAGGAGACTTCGTTAGAAATTTTAATTAATTTTATCGATGGCAAAGCATCATCGGTCTCTAAGAATTAGGAGACTCAGCAATTCATCCACCTATTAACTATTAATCTAATTATTGACCTTCGCTCACCTATTAACTATTAAATTAATTTTGAAACAAAATCCTAAAATTAAAATTGATTATTAATTTTTCCTTTTTTATCATTTTTATTTTTTTGTTATTTTTTATTGATGGGGAATCATCGGTAGTCCCTAAGAATTAGGAGACTCGAAAATTCTCTCATTTATTAACTACTACAATAATTTTGAAACAAAATCCAAAAATTAAATTTAACTATTAAATTTACTTTTTTTTGTTTGTCATTTTTATTTTTATGATTTTTATTTTTATTGATTATTTGTTGATAAAAAAAATTATCATCGATCCCTAAAAATTATGAGACTCGATAATTCTTTTATTAACTAGTTATCTAACCTAACTATTAAAATAAATTCTAAAATTTAAGGTTAATTAAATAAATTCCAAAGAAAAACATCTAAAAAAAATTAAATCCAAATTAATGTGAAAAAAAAACACATGGAGAAATAAAAATATTCAGATTTAGGATATCTAAACTAAATCAAAACATGTAAAAAAAAATCTTGTTAGGCCATAGGCCCATTGGGTCAAGCGATTGGCCTTACAATCTATCATTCTTTTCTTTTCTTTTCTTTTTCTTCTCTTTTTGGTCCGAATGGACTAATTCTAGTTTCTTGCCCATATTTTTTTTTTTTTTGGTTGGCGTAGTCTGGATTGAAACCATATTCTACTTGGCTTCTTTTATTTATTTTTTAAAGGGCTACACTAAGGCTAGGTTGGCTGAAACCATCCTAGCCTTTCGTTTCTATAGTTTGGGCTTAGCCCAACTCACGTCCCTCTATTTTCTTTAAAAAGAACTCTAGACTTAAGGCTTTAATCTTACTCAATCATTCAATGAACACACCTTTTATTAATTTTGAACAATATACCCATACATCACAATAATATTTTTAGGAGGGTCTTAAGTCATGATTATTACATAGATCCACGTGGACCATTATGGAAGAAATGTATGAGCAACTTGTCATCATGTACAACTTCGACCATCTTGCTACCATATACTCGTAGCCGAGTCATTAGACATTGGGTGCCCATGTACTTGGTGAATTCAAGAACTATGAATTTCTTAAAAATTACCACATCGGGTACCAAACATATCTCAACCGCTCTTACAAGGTCATAGACTCAGCTTTTTCAATAGCTCTTAAGGAATTTTTTTGATGAAAGATAGTTCATCCATATTAGACCCCTCTATCATCTTAGCTTTGGTGGTTTCCTTACTAATGAAGCCTACATGAGGAGTTTTTTGCATCTCTAACATTTATGAACCCATTGTATAAGCGAATGACCTAATAGGATAAAAAGTATCGGTATGGAATGATGTTGCCCTCAAATTGATTGGTGTTACATTAGAAGGCCCAAGTTGCAAGTTGGGCATTGAGAGGGCATGCGGTATATTACCCCGAGCTTGGCCTTGGGTTAAAGTATTTCTCCCGATTGGTAATGCTAACATGGTCTTTTCCAATAGATTGATCAAATGGACAATTTCCCTTTTTCATTTTATCAAGTTCTTATTGGTAGGTTTGTTCCCAATGTTATCCTTCTTTGTTTTTCATTTAGCGATGCCCGGGTTGGGGTGTAGTGGATTCAAGGATTGCAGTTGAGTTTTGGAGGGATGACCTATATTTTATATCCCGTAAAACAACTCAAAAGACATATGTACAAGTGAATTACAATATATTCATGTATGATGTGAATTAGGTGGATATGTTACTTTGTCATTTCGGACTTTAAATCACGATAGAACTTATGTTGAGGACAAGCCAAATCAGATTTTAGTACTTGCTATGGGTACAACTCCATAGATACTTTAGGCAATTCAAAAAAAATATCTATCCTAATTCTCTTCATTTTTTTGTTTTTTTGAATTTTTGAACTTTTTTTGGTTAGGACCTTGCGTGATGGATGCATCTTCTAATAACATGCATAAGAGAATTTAAAATTTGAATTCTAGCACATTTTAAAATGTGACTTAGAGCCATTTTTCCTTAAAAGACAAAAATAATACAACTATTTACATTATAACGGTCACTTGTTACAACCGGGAATGGCAAACCGACTCGTCCCACCGGGCCCCGCCCCACCCCGCTTTGAATGGGGAACGAGGTGAGGTGTTTTTTTCAACGGGGATGGGGCGAGGTTGGGTTTTGGATGCCTCGCCTCGTTTGCTCCTCTCCATACTTATCTAGTTAGGGTTAGGATTTAATTTGAGTCACTTGATAAATGAAAATTACATTTTATTGGTGACTCGCCGTAGTGTCGTCCGGTCCAGGTGGTCCTTTACTCCTCTTCGTCGTTCTCGCCGTCCAGGTGGTCCTCTCGGCCTCTTACCGGTGATTGTCGTCTACCGAGCACCACAAGCCACAACACACCCGCAACCACGACACCCACCACTACTGACCCGGCAGCCCACCGTGATGCCATTTCGCCACTCGTCAACCACCATAGCCCTCCGTCGGCATCACCCACCAACCACTAGCCACTAGCCATCGACCCACCGGGTAATTATACATATTTTTTCAGCACTCCAGCTTGTCTCTCAAAATTATTAATCCATTTTTGCCACCATATATATGTGAATCTCTACTCTCTAGCCAATACAATATGTGATCCGATGTATGATTTGGCTCGATTCTTCAATGGTCATTTTTTGCTTTAGATAGAAATGACAAAATGGAAATAGGTTTGTAGAAGAGAGGACGAGCTCATAGACTTAATTTCTTGAAAATGTGCTTAAGATAGTACAATGCTATATCATTGTTTTTTTGGATGAAAATGGTCATTTGGCTCTTAGTTTTTTGAAAATTTGCTTAAAATTTCAACTTTATGTTTGGTTCTACTTTATAATTGAACTTGGGTGATTTTAATTTTTAAGCCGGGATTCTAGGCGCCGCCCGTACTCGGAGCACCCGCTTGCTAAGCGTAGGCAAGACACGAGCGTCCGTTGGCCCACCGGCATTCCGGACGCACGTAACTCCCGCGAGCCGGCAGGCCCTCCGAGCGCGAAGTTCTACTTGAGGGCTTTTTTTTAAAAAAAAACTATTGATTACTTCTAATCTCCTCATAATTTTATACCGATTAACAAAAAAATATTTATGTTTTCAAAGAGAACTTTTGTTTTGTATTGGAAATTTAATCTTTTTATAATAGTGATTTTTAAGCTATTGTATATTTTTAGAAAATGACAAGCCATGGAGATGGAGACAGCTCTCATCACTCTACGGACTCGCACCAATACATCCGAATTCCACTCCATCTACTCTAGTTATAGAATCAATTTCATCCGTACAACCTAATGTGGGTGAACTTCAAAGTGATTCGGATCTTCCTTCTAAAAGGCGATATTATTCTATCCGAAATTATTTTACAAGAAAAGCTCGTGAATGGTGAAGAAAAGGTAAAATGCAATTATTGCAAGAAGCAACTTGGAGGCAAGTCAAAGAATGGTACCAAACATATGCATGATCACTTCAACATATGCCCAAGAAGGATAATTGCGGATATAAGACATAAGGTTTTAACTTCTAATTTAATTGGTGATGTAATGTCTAATTCTTTGGATCAAGAGACGGAAAGAAAGGATCTTGTTCTTATGATCATAATGCATGAATACTCGCTCTCTATGGTTGATCATATCGACTTCGGGAAGTTTACAAGTACTCTTCAACCATTGTTCAAATGTCCAAGTAGAAATACCATAAAACATGATGCCTTTAAGATATATGACAATGAGAGAGCCAAAACGAGGAGAGTTTTTAAAATACTCGAAGTAGAATTGCCATCATTACTGATTTGTGGACAGCAAGCAATCAAAAAAAGGATTCATGGCAATTACGACTCACTATATTGATGGTTCTTGGACGTTATGAAGCCAGCTTATTGAGGTACTTTTCATTTCTTATTAACTTAATGATGTTTGTTTAATTATTTTAGTTAAATATTTTAGTTTATAAATAATTTATATTTTGCTTTAGGTTTATGTATGTTCCTTATCCACATGCAATTGCTTTGATTGATTGTTTGATGGATTGGAATGTTGACAAAAAATTATCCACTACTACATTGGATAATTATTTCACAAATGATTCTATGATTGAGCATGTGAGGGATAAATTGAAATCTATAGATTTGTTGAATTTTGATTCTTTATTGCATATGTGGTGTTGTGCTCATATCATCAACTTAATAGTGAAAGATGGGTTGGATGTCATTAAGGAAAGGGTTGAGTGAATTAGAGATAGTGTAGCCTTTTGGATAGTAACTCCTAAAAGAGTTGAGAAGTTTGAGGATGTCGTTAGCTTCCTTCCCATTCCTATCATGAAGAAATTGGTTTTAGATTGTCCAACTAGATGGAATTCTACTTATTTGATGCTTGAAATTGCTTTGTTATATAAGGATTGTTTTTCTAGGTTGAAGCGTCATGAACCTCATTATAAAGTTGCACCTATTGATAGTGATTAGGAATTTGCAAAGGAAATGTATGGGAGATTGAAGATCTTTTATTGTATTATTGAATTATTTTCGGGAACTAAAAGCCCCACATCTAATTTGTTTTTCACTAAAATTTATGAAATTAAGATTGCATTGACTCACCGGCTCACTTATCCTAATCAAATGGTTAGTGAAATGGAAGAAAGTATGTTAGTCAAGTTCAATAAGTATTGGAGTGTGATTTATGAAATATTGGGAGTACTCGTAGTTTTAGATCCTAGGTACAAAATGGATTCACTAGAGTTTTATTTTGAGAAAATTTATGGGAGTGAGGGTATGGTTCAAGTTAAGAATATAAGGAAGCTTTGTTATAGTTTGGTAGTTGAGAACAAAAAAAATATAAAGGTGGATGAAGGATGTGGTAGCTTTTTTCGGATGATTCTTCAACAGTTTTAGAGGAATGGAATCCGAGTTTGACTTGTATGTTTCAAGGAAGAAGGCTAAGGCTACTCTTGTCAAGACAGAACTAGATTAATACTTAGATGAAGGTGTTATTGCAAGAAACAAAGATTTTGATATTCTAATGTGGTGGAAAGTAAATGGGATGAAGTACCCTACTTTGATGGCAATTGCTAAAGATGTGTTGGCAATTCCTATGTCAACCCTCGCTTCGAGTCGGCTTTTAGTACTCGGTGGTAGGCTAGTAAGTCCACAAGTAGACTTCATCCAAAGACGGTAGAAGCATTAATGTGTGCTCAAAATTGGTTGTGGGCAGCTGAAAATAAAGGTAATATACTAATTACTAAAACTCTTTTTTTTATTAATTTCTTATAATTTTTACATATGTTGTTTATGTTTATTATATATTTTTTTTAGGTGGAACTCTATTTGTTTTAGATGGTTATTGTACTATGTATGAGGAGCATTCAGAAGAAGATGAAGGTATAAAATAATATGTCAAAGTTTAAATGATAGCATGAAAAAATTTTGTGACAACTAATTCACTTTTAATTTAATGAATGTAGGATCTACAATAATCAATGATTACGTCGAAGTGTAATATGATGATTGAGCTTTGATGATCTATGAGTAGTAAAGACATGCAAGGATTTGTTTTTTTTAATTGTATTTGTGATATTAACGGTTATGATATTTTATCGCTTTAATTAAATATGTTATTTATTTGATTAAAAAGAATTTAATATATTATGAATTGTGTAGTAAACTTGTAGTTGAATATGATGTTAAATGATTTTTTTTTAATTTTTAATTTTTATATGAGTTATATTTTTTTTGCAATAGTTTTAAATTTTATAATAGAATGGGCGAGGCGGGGTAGGGTGGGGAATTAAACGAGGCGGACAAAAATTTTTCAACGGGGTCTCGATTCCTCGCGAGGATCCCCGTCCTCGTTTAGGATGGGGATGGTATGTGAAGTAGCACCCCAAACGAGGTATGGGGCAAGAATGGGGCAACAATTGCTAAGAGCGAGGTGGGGGCGGGGATGGCCCATTGCCATCCCTAGTTACAACCATTGAAATTATATTACAATGCTAGTAATATTTTTGTCACATGCGGTGAGAATTCAAATTCTACTCTTCACGACTTTGAACCTCGGATATGAAGCACTAGTGGCTATAAGGTTTTTGTGCCTTATATAGAAAACATGAGCTCCTTTTTAGTAGTGTACTTGTTACTTATGACCTTCTTTATATATATATATATATATAGTTTTGACATATAATATATGGGTAGACGAGTCTCCTTTCTCAAATTGAGTCTACTACGATCCGGCTCTAAAATCCTCAATGTCATGCTCTGTCATGATTTGTTTAGATGATGATTTGTAAAAACAAGGCTTATAATTGACATCATTTAAAGATAGTTCATATCTTAAATGGAAAATATAATGGATATGATCTAGCTTTTTTAGGATTTAGGCACAACTTATCTAATCCTAAAGTTTGTTTTAAGTTTTTGGACTCGTCTAAATTACTAATGGGATAATTCAGCCTCTAACCTTATACACCAAAAGGTATGAGAAGGTCATTCCATTATTTCCTACGTATAGGGTGAGTTCCAAACCAAATAAGAGTTCGGATGAGCATCACTCTACTTTCATCATACTTACCTCTGAATCTCTCTATCCAAATCCATAAGTTTTTTTTTTTAAAGCTCGAGTCCGAGCTTTTGTAGGATTTTTATTGTGATATGTGCAATAGTTCAAAGAAAATACATATTTAACCCGAGTTCATAAAATAAATATGTACAGAAATTAAAATGCAAGAAAAATAAATTACATAAAGTAAATAACTTGAAATTAAATAAATGATAAATAAGTACTTGAAAATAAAGAAATTGGATGTAAATGACAAAAATAAATAAAGGAGATAAACTTCAAAAAAGTTACACCTATGGCCTAACTTTAATTCTCCAATGGAGTCATCATTTGTTACTACCCATTGTTTGCAAGACTCTAAAAAATTATTGTTATTTATTGGTTGATTTTTTTGTTTTTGAGGTATAAGTTATTATTGATTTTGGAGTCGTCATCTAGTATTAAGAGACTACAAACCTAAAATTGATATTAGTTTAAAGATTCTAAGACAAGGAGTTGGTTATGTTTTGAGAAAGATATCAATTAGCCAAAAACACTATTTTCTAAGAAAGGTATCGTGTTTTGTTTAATTCTGAAATTTATTTTCTAAAAATTTCTATTTTTTACAAAATTAATCCTAAGTTAAAATTTCAAGTTTTATTTCCTAAGCCAAATTATTTTTTATTTTTCTTTGTGGCATCATATTGAATCAATCGTCAAACCCCTTCGTTAGGGGTTCATCAATTCAACATTGGATTCGACTTAAGTCTCAACATAACAAGTATGTCAAAAAATAACCTAATTATTGAGATAAAAATTACAAGTTTTTTTATTTTAAAACATGCGATAAAAACTTTATAAAAATCATTTTTTATCTTTTCTATTTGCGACATCATATTAAATTAATATCAAAATTCAAGATTTGAGAGTCTTGTCTATTTAGCATCGAATCCAAATTAAAATCCCGACATGATTGCCCTATCAAGAAACGACCTAATTAACTAAAAGTATTGATGAGAAATGCTCGAATAAAATCGACTTGACTTGACTCATTATTATTATATTTTAGCATTTTTAAGGCTAAGAAAATATATCGAACCACCGTCCGTCCCTAATAAATAAGAGACTCATTGATTTGACATTACAATTGAATCAACTTCATACATTAAAAAAATTTCACAACCTAAATATTTTTAAGTTTTGTAACACAAATAAAATTAACTTTATCGAAAAACGAGTATCATAAAGTAATTAAAAAAAAAAGGTAAGAGAAACAAAAAAAAAAAGATCACTAAAAAGTGACCAAAATGCCATTGGGATGCTATTGGAAATTGACCAAAATGCCCTTGGTGGGGAAAATTACCAAAATGCCATTACATGTAAAAATTACCAAATTGGCCCTACATAGAAAATTATGAAACAAAAAACCCTACACGAGCTTTTAGAGATTACCTAAATGCCTCTAGATGGTTGGATTATATTTTTGCCCTTGAAATGTGGTCGTCATGTATGGTAGTAAAATTATGAAATGTCCACTCGGGCATGATAACTTATGCATCATCACAAAAATGGTCATCGTTAACTATTCTAACCATGGTTTTACATATAGAAAAGCTTGCCTTGTAGATAATAGCCTCCTAGCTCAATTCATGTGGGTGGTGTTATCCACCTCCCTCGGGGAGGGAGATCGGTGGCAAAGAAGTTTTAGTTTTAAGTTTTTCTTTTTCACTCCTTCCCCACCACTATTATCCGTGCCAATGGTCTCTATTATCGCAATATTCCGATGAGTGAAGTAGTCCACCTCATAGATCTAGACCTCCTTTATCTATCCATGAGGGTTGTGTCTCCACCTCCACTTATAGAGGGAGATCGACGATAAAAAAGTTTTGATTAGAAATTTTTCTCTCTCTCCTTGCCCACCACCTCTATTGACGTCGATGGTCTCTATTTTGACAATATTCTAGAGAGTGAAGTAGCCCATCTCGTAGATCTTGACCTCCTCTATCTACGGTGTCATCCACCTCCACTTATAAAAAGAGATCGGTGCTAAAAATATTTCTATTAGAATTCTTTTTTTTGTAAGTTTTGAGTGTTTTTTTATTAGTTTTAGAGGGTTTCAAAGATGAGAAAAGTGATATAGAAGTGATGAGTTGCTTATGGATTTATTTTTGGTAATTTTTGGATTTTTAATTGGCCGAAATCTGGTTGGAAATGGTGGTGGTTATCTTGTCGGCATGAAGGAGGCTAAATTTCCAACTAGGAGTGAGGGAGAGGCGAGCTGAAGCAAGAGAGAGAGAGAGAGAGAGAGAGAGAGAGAGAGAGAGAGGGCTCCTCTTTTAAAATGAAGTGAAAAAAATGTTTATTTAGAGACTTTCTAAGGTTTGAGATAAAATCAATTGAATTCTTTTCTTTGATTATTTTTGTCAATTTCAATGTATATGTTATTATTTGTCTCCAACTAACTCCTTAATTAAAATTGTTTAATTCCTATTCTCATGATTTCTTTTAATTTTGTTTTGATTAATTCTCAATCAAGTTCTTTGATTTTTATCTCTTTGCAATTACATCCTTAATTCAATGTCACTTTCTCCTCGCTTTTCATATCATTTTTTATTGGATCTCAAATCATTTTCTCAATTTTTTTATTTTTTTATTCTTTATTTTTTTCTCTTTTTTAATTAAAAATGAGAAATAATTCTAAGAAATTAAAATCCTAAAAATTTGTAAAAGTGCCAAAAAAATTATTAAAAAGACAAAACTATGAAACATTCCAAGTTTTTTTTTTTTTTTGAATATTTGAATTTCTCTCTTTTTTTTATTTTTTTTAATGTTGTATGAAAATAAACAGGGGTTAGAAATGATTTATTACAATATTGATAAAAAATAGTTAATTTGTTGTAGGTTTTTTTTTATATATATATATAAAGTCTTGATTTGTGTTATTTATTAGTTGGCGAATAGTGCATTGGTTGCTAGTTATTTAGAATTATATCATGTTAAATGGTAAAGAACATGGTTAATTCAATTTGTTTTTTCTAACAAAAGTGAAAAAAAAATGTATACCAGATATTACACCGATTTTGTTATCATACTTCTTTAATGTTTGTTCTTTTTATTTTTATTAATTTTGATTCCTTTAGAATTTTTATTTTTATTTATATAGTGTTTGAAACTTAAGTAATTTTATTTTGAAACTATTATTTTGACATAAATTAAAAAAGGAAAAAGAAAAAAATCAAGTTCTCAAATAGAAAAAAAGTCGTACAAGACTTTCAATATAAAGGAAAAAAGAAAAAGGATACAAGTACTCCAATAGAAAATTAAAGATTTTCCGATAATCTTTTTTTCATAAAAATAATTACATCGGTATTTAAAGGAGAATACAAAACCCTAATGACCCATATAAAATAGGAAACTAACTAATAAAATAGGAAGCTAACTAATAAGGGAAAAACTCCTAAAATTAAGATGCTAAAAATATACAATCTGTTGTAATCAACACTCCCCCTCAAGTTGGTGAGTGGATGTCTTCCATTCCCGACTTGCTAGTGATTTCTTGAAACCTCGAAGCGACCAATCCCTTGGTTAGAATATCTACCAATTGATTTCTTGATGCCACGTGAGGAATGGTAATGAGTCCACTATCAATCTTCTCTTTGATGAAGTGCCTATCCACCTCTACGTGTTTTGTTCGATCATGTTGAACCGGGTTATGAGCGATAATGATGGCTGATTTATTGTCACAATATAACTTTATTGATCCACTTCCTTCAACCATTAAATCTTTTAGGATTATTCTAATCCAAAGAAGTTCACAAACACCAAGAGCCATAACATGGAATTCCGCCTCCGCACTTGATCCGGCCTCCACTTTCTATTTCTTGCTCCTCCAAGTAACCAAGTTTCCTCCTATGAAAATGCAGTAGCCCATGGTTGACCTTCTATCTATAAGGGATCATACATAGTCGGCATCGGTGTAGGCTTCTATAGTTAGATTGCTTCCCTTTTTGAACAAAATGGCCTTTCATTGAGTCATCTTTAAGTACCGAAGAATCCTCCGAACTCGCTTGTAAATGCTTTTCCTTAGGATCATGCATGAATTGACTAACTACACTTACGAGCATAGGCAATGTCAAGTCCGGTATGTGAGAGATAAATCGGTCTCCCTACTAGCCTCGATAGCATCCTTTATCAATAGTTGCTCCATCTTTGCTTTCTTGGCCCATTCGGTGATTTGGATCAATATGAGTGCTCAAAGGTTTGCACCCAAGATTACCAATTTCTTTGAGTAGATCAAGAATGTACTTCGTTGACTTATAAATATCCCTTGTTTGGAGTAAGCCACTTCAATCCCAAGGAAGTACTTTAGCCTACCAAGCTCTTTAATTTCAAATTATCGAGCCAATTGTGTTCCTAGTTTCATCTTCTCTTCTTCATCACTCCTAGTAACTATGATATCATCCACATACACCAATAAGACCGTAATCTTTCTCGTATCCGAGTGTTTTACAAACAAAGTGTGATCACCATGACTCGCTTGTAACCAAACTTCACCATGGCCTTGGTAAACCTCCTAAAACCAAGCTCTTGGTGACTATTTTAGCCTATACAAGGTTTTTTTCAATTTACAAACTTTATTAAGACTAAAATTTTCATCAAACCCAGTGTGGTGTTTCCATATAAACTTCTTCGTTTAACTCCTCATGAAGAAATGCATTTTTTATATCATACCATTGAATATCCCATTCAAAATGAACTGCTAGAGATAACACAATTCTCACTCGTGTTCATCTTTGCTACCGGTGCAAAGGTCTCTTGGTAGTCCACCCCATAAGCTTGTTTATAGCCTTTTGCAACTAATCTCATATTGTACCTTTCAATTGTTCCATCGGCCTTGAATTTCATGGTATAGACACTGTTTACGACCAACTGCCCTTTTCTCCTTAGGACGTGTAACAATATCCCAAGTCTCATTTTTCTCCAAGGCGCTCATCTCCTCCTCCATCGCAGGTGTCCAATCCCTATCTTTTAAGGCATCATATACTATTTTAGGTATTTCAATTGAGTTTAAAGTGGAGAGAAAACTTTTATTTTAGAAGGATAGTCTATGTGAGGAGATAAAGTTTGTTATGGGATGTTGAGTACACTTTCGTGTTCCTTTTCGCAAGGCAATGGGAAGGTCAAGATCATAATTTGGATGGTCATCACAAGAGACAATATTGTTAGTTTTAGAAATTGGTAAGTTCAAAGTGTTTTCATTACCTGTGCTCGGTGTTGGCTCTTGGACCTTTTTTGATACTTGTGAAAGTTGTACTCTTGTTGAATACTATTGTAGTCTGCTTCAATAAAAGGGCTAAATTCTATTTTTCGGATGTGGGATTAACAATTTTGGCAATTTCTACATATTCAATAGTCTGTAATAATTTTTACGGATTCGGATTCGACATTGTGCTTAATTTTTTCCGGAATAACATCCGTGGAGTTTGGTGAGGGAGCTAGTATAACATTTGTGAAGATTGATGAGGGAGATGATGATTGATTCTCAATGAGGTTTGTACCTATGTCTAAAAAGGATATGGTGAGCATACATCTTTTTCTCTAGAATGCTCCCCCGAAGATGAGTGGGAGGGAATTTATAGAAAGGCTCAAATTCATGGAATGTGACATCAAGAGATACAATGATTCGTCGACTTGGAAGGGTCATAGCACTTATAACCTTTTGTGTGGAGGAATAGCCAATAAAAATCCACCTTTTTCTCGAGGTTCTAATTTAGATTTGTGATGTTTATGGTTATGTAAGAAAGCAACACACCCGAACACTTTTGAGCAAAGACTCGATTAGAAATAACATCCGGGAAGTGTTTGGATAATAGGTTGATAAGATCTGCGATTTTCTAAGATTTTAGAAGGCATAAGATTTGGGATAAGTTGTAGTTAGAACTCGCTTCCCTCAATAGAAATTTAGGAGCATTGGATTGAAATAGAAGAGCACGAGTGACTTCTAAGAGGTGACGATTTTTTCTTTTGGCAACCCCATTCCGTTGGGGTGTTTTGACACATGAGGATTCATGAATAATACCCTCCCTTTTAAAGAAGGAAGAAAGACATTGATTGAAATAGTCTTTAGCATTATCTAATTGAAACCTTTTTATTTTTGTGCCAAATTAAGTGAAAATCATTTTTTGAAATTGGGGAAGTAATGAGCTAACTTCGATTTGTCCTTTAGTAAAAACAACCAGGTAGTACGAGTGCAATCATCGATAAAAGTTATGAACCATCTTGCCCCATGAATATCATGAATTTTTGAAGGCCCTCATATATCGGAATGTATCAAAGAAAAAGGTTGGCTGCATTTTATTGATTTTATTAAAAATGAAGTACGATAATATTTCGTAAATTGATAAACTTCACACTAAAAATCCAAAATAACTACATCTCTAAACAAAGAAGGAAACATCTGTTTTAGCAAAGAAAAGGTGGATGACCTAGTCGAAGGTGGTGCCTAGATTGTATTCTTGGTTGATGTAGTTAAAAGGACTTGAGATGGGATGGATTGATTTTCCTTTATTTGATCACCTCCTAGGTCCTCAAGGTAGTACAACCCATCACGCTCTTTAGCAAATCCAATCGTCTTCCCCGAGGTTCGATCCCGAAAAACATAATGAGAATCAAAAAAGGTTATTTTGCAATGGAGCTCTTTAGTGATTTTATGAATAGAGATAAAATTGGTGGAAAGTTTTGGGATATGAAGGACATGTTTAAGGGTACTAAAGGGTTAAGATATAGGTTGTCTTGTCTAGCAATTTTAGTAGGGGAAACCATCGACTACAATGATGTTTTGATTTCCTAGAGTGGGTTTATATGAATCAAAGAGTGTGACATTGTAAGTCATATGGTTGGTTGCCCCTAAATCTACAATCCATCTCCGAAATTGTTTAGTATTTGATGCATTAGAAGAATTAGTCATAAGAAACATATCAATTTTGGCAAGAGAACAAGAACTCGATTTGTCGAGTGAGTCAAGGAGACATCTCAATCTTCCTATATCTTCTTTGTTGAACTATGTGAAATCTTTCTTATTTGGTTTTGTAGCTTCGAGTCATTGTCTCCTCTTTATTTGCTATGTTAGCTTGACTTTGTGCTTGGCCTTTGAAACCTCCGAGTTCGTGCCAAAACTTATGCCTTGCCATGTAACTTAAAATAGCTCTCATGTGTGTGACGTGGTTTGTTATAGTAAGTACACCATAATCCATCCTTATTGGATGATTTTTTTGATTCGATGAGGTCGTGGATTATCATTCCCCTTATTTCCTCCTCCGAGTCTGCGAGACACCATTCGCTGAAGCCTCTTGTGAACAAGGTTCCAACATGACACCTCGACGGCTTTCTTTAGCACGAACAATTGAGAAAATCTCACGAAGAGTTGGTATTGGGTCGTTACCAAGAATCCGAACTTTGATATGATCGTATTCCGTATTTAATCCCGATAGAAATTCAAATACTCGATCATGCTCGAGAAATTCTTGCATGACACTAATGTCATGGCTGCACTTCAATCGCGAGTCACGATTGTGATCAATTTCCAACCATAATCCTATCATCCGATTATAATAATCGATAATGGACATATTCCCTTACCTAGTATGCCCAACTCGAATCTTCAATTTGCAAATCCAAGCGAGCATCCTTCTTTTTGGAGTAAGTTTGTCGTAGATTCTCCCATATGGCCTTTGCTATGGTAAGGAACATTAGATTCCGACTAATCTCTAGTTTCATTGAATTCCATAACCATGACATGATCATGGAGTCTTCCTCGTCCCATGCTCTAAATCCTGGATCCTTCAAAGATGGGTTGGCATCGGTGAGATGACCTATCTTTCCACGCGCCTTAAGAAACGTACGAACCACCTAACTCCATTGTAGATAGTTTGTTCCATCAAAGTGATAAAATAGGTTCATATTCTAGAAATCATTCCCAGTTCCTACCGTATTGACGAGTTGTTGATGTGACCTCAAATTCGTCAATAACAACCAGAGTGGAAGGAGTAGAAGAAGATGACATACTTTCGAAGAAAAAATAAAAGTAGTATCGACGAATGAAGGTCGAGAGAGGAAAAAAATTTTTTTGTGACAACAATGAAGGCTATCGGTATCAACAAAGAGGGTCGGTTCGTCGGCGACTACGATTCTTGGCAATGAAGGCTTGAAAAATTCCTTAGGTTTCGACCTAGTGCTCGATACCATGAAGATTTTCTAATAAGCTTTTTTTTTTCACAAAAATAATTACATCGGTATTTAAAGGAGAATCCAAACCCTAAGACCCATATAAAATAGGAAACTAACTAATAAAATAGGAAGCTAACTAATAAGGGAAAAACTCCTAAAATTAAGGTCCTAAAAATATACAATCCGGTGTAATCAACAACAATGATAATAATAATACTAATAAAAACCATCATCAAATTGGTCATTATCCGTATAATTTAAAAAATTTGAATTTAAATAAGAGATTTAATGATAAATATTACTCTCAAACTATTAAATTATTGTAATTTAAGGCCCATACTATTCATATGGGCTATGTAATAAATACATAAATAAATAATAATAAGTACAATTATCGAATTGGTCATTTTCTTTATAATTTCAAAATTTTGAGTATATATAAGATATTTAATGACAAAAAATACCTCTTAAAGTCCACACTATTAATTTGACATATGTAGATAGCAAACTATTATTATTATTTTTTTTAAAAAAAATGTTATCTTTCTTTTATTATCTCTAATGATCGAAACATTAATCGTTGACCGTTAAACAAAATTTACCTCTAAACTATTATAGTTGTGGCAAAAAAAGATTTCTACTATCAATATAGACTATTTGAACACTCAACTATTAATTTTTTTTAGCAAATTTTATCCTTCTCTATTGTTTCGATAGTTAAAGTATTGACCGATTAGTCGAAATACTTAAAATGACGTCATTTTGGGTATGAAGATTTTTTTTAGAATTAAAATTTATTTTTTAGAAAATTAATAATTCAATTTTTTTTTAACTAGATGGATTTATTGCACATTATTAATTATCTAACCAAAAAAAAAAAAAAGATCCATAAAAAAAATCATCTAAATTACCTTAAAGCTAATTATTATTAAATATTTTTTAAATTAATTAATTCTCAAGAAAATTAATGATTCAATTTTTTTTCTTTTTACTAGATGGATCCATTACACATCATTAATTGTCTAACAATAATATAAATTTTATTTACCATTGCTCCAATAGTTTGAAGATAAATTATGTTATTAAATTATATTTCGGTTAATGATCAATGTTTTGATTGCCACGAGTAATGCAGAAATGATAACATTTGTCTAAATAATAATAATTAATATTCAAATAGTCCAAATTCATCGTATATGTTTTAAATTGTCATAATTCAATCGTTGAAAGATAATTTTAGTGTCACGTGTCTATTTAAAGAATATGTTAATAATTTTTAAGGAAAAGATAATAAATAAATAAATAAATAAAGCAATTAGACCTTTCAATAGGAAAAAAAAAAGAGTACAATTATTCAAATAGAAAAATTGTTCCGGTACAACTACTAATTTTGCAATTAACTCATCGATGTTGATACTTACAAATTTTTCGATAATGGATTCCTTAGTGAGATTTTTAAAGCTTAGAGTAATTATCCATGTCTAATCCGATATAAAATTGCTTGAAAATTGTTGTCATAGGTATATGTTGAAATGCTTCCCCTTATGTGGTCTTACATTGCCAAAAATTGACGCACCCATCATATAACTTGTTCTTTCTTTTTAAGAACGGAAAACTTGTTCTATATTGAACGTCACCATTGCCTATAGATTATATTCATATATATATATATATATATTTTATAACTCGGGATGTTTGAGTCGGCTTGCATGCACCTCAATTAATCCCCGGACCTACTAAACATCTTGCAAGCCTAATGAGCGGGTAAGGCACTCGTGGGGGTGACAGGCGTACGCGAGAGAATCGAATCCGGATGTCATAGATGAGTGACTCTCAACCTCACCACTAGACCGTGACCTCAAGCACGATTGTCATTATAGATGTCAGCTGTTGAAAACCTTCCATCCATTTTTTTTTTCAATATAAAGTTAAATAATGATAAAATGAGAAGAAAACACATGGTTTATGTAGGTTTGAGAA
Source organism: Dovyalis caffra (assembly GCA_963924115.1). NCBI lineage: Eukaryota > Viridiplantae > Streptophyta > Magnoliopsida > Malpighiales > Salicaceae > Dovyalis > Dovyalis caffra. The sequence goes on from CAWUPB010000058.1 coordinate 2,347,062, forward strand.
GAAGCCATAGAACATTCTATTTAATGAATTGATACTATTATTAGAATGTATGTCTTATTATAAAAAGTATAAATAAAATTTATTCTATCTATTAAAAACGAGAAACCCTAACAATATTGTCTGAAAAGAACGCTTATTTTGGTTGGAACTTGGAAAATTTACCTTTCAAAGCAGAACTTAAAAGTTTCAAAAAGAAGATCTGGGGTTTGGTTCGGTTTTTCGGTTTGAACCAACTATTGCTGACCGTGAGACTTGGTAGCAAAGCTGGGAGCTTCTGCTAGTGGTAAATTGGTTATGAAGCTATTTACTCTTCTCTCCCAGAAGAAACGACAAAAAGGAAAGAGGAAAATTAACTCTCCGTAATCGATCACACATTTTCTATGCATGCATACACTTTAACAGGACAGGTGAACCGGCTTTGTTAATACCAATCCCGAGTTTCTTGATCTCCTTGACGGTAAACGAGAGCTGGAGAAAATGGAAGCAGAGCCATCAACAACAACCAGGATTACGGATTTGAACGAGGACTCGCTGGCTCACTGTGCCACTTACTTAACCCTTCAGGACCTCTCCAATTTAGCCATGACCTGCAGATCCCTCAAACGCGTCGCATATTCCGATTCCATCTGGCAACACTGCTTCAGGTTTCAAAAACCCATTTCCCTTTTTGTCTTTTTATTTATTCTAATTCAATTAATGGATATTTTTATAGTTTTTGTGCATTTGAACGGATTTTTGTGTATAGGGAGCACTGGCCACAAGAAGTGTCACAAACTTCAGCGCTGAGAGAAGCATATATAAAACGACGTGTTGCAGTTCAGCAGTTCAAGTTTGTTGATCCTTTGGTTGCTGACTTCTGTATTACAGATGCTAAACCTTTTGATCATATCATTTTGGACAAGAATGATATTACCGTTTCCCAGGTAATTAACCAATCTACTTTTATTTTTATTTTTTTTCATAAAATTTATTGTGTTGTAAACTTTTCTGGGTTGTTTAGGGCTCCTTGATACAAATGACAAATATTGATAGCTATTTGAATGGAAGAGACGGTGTTACCGTGTTAAGGGATCATAATGCAAGAGTTACTTGTATGAGGTGAGAATATCTGATGGGTTTTGTTTTTCCATTACTAAACTTCTCTGAGTTAGGTTCAACTTTTTTATGCTTATGTCTCAGGAATTGCTTTAACTTTTAAGCTAGAATCTGGATTGGATGGGCTGAATTGTTTATTTGGATCGATTGGTGCAGATAATAGTTGTATGTTATATGGATTTTAGTTTGTGGATGTAAATAGAGTGAGTTTATATGGATGGCTGGAATGTTTACTTGGGAAGATTGTTGTTATGCTATCATTCATTTTAACAGGTCTGGAAAATGATATGTGCAGATTGTTTCCCCTTAGTGAAACTTCTCTCTTTCGAAGGGAGAGACAAAGGAAGGAAAATGTTTTGGTAACCTCAAGTTGCGATCATTCTATTCGTCTCTGGTGGAAGGTATTACATGAATTATTGATGTTGCTGCTTTTTCATCAAAATGTGACTATCAGATTTGTTGCTCCCTAGTTGCCAAATGCTTACTAGGTGATACTGGTCTTCAACAGCTCTGAAACTTTAGGACAACATATATTGTCAGTGGTTCCTGTTCTATGTTGGTTTTTAAGTTTATCTTGGCAAACAAAGGGATTGTTTGTTAATTTTATATGTAATTAATTTGTAAGTCTTGTGCTATTTTGTAGGGTTCTTGCCAACGATGTTTTAGAGGTCATAATGGCCCTGTTTCGACCTTGTCAGATAAATTGTTAGGTGACGGTAATGCCAAATTACTGGCAAGTGGTGGGGAGGATGGCACAGTTCGTCTTTGGTCTCTTAGTTCAAGTGGAAAGCATGGCCAACATGCTTTAAAGGCTACACTTTACGGGCATGAGAAGCCTATTAAATTGATGTCAGTTGCCGGGTATGAGTTGGTTTCTTAATATAGTAACTAATTTTTTTTTTTTTTTTTTTTTCCGTGAAAACTAGAATAAATTTAAGTTTTAGCCTTTTATCGTTTTCACTAATATATTTGAAGTTGTTTGGTCTTGTTAACTTGCTATTATGAAGATGGGAAGGCACAAATTTGTAAATCTTGTTTTCTCTCTGTTTTACTTTTTTAGTTCTTTCATGTCACTGCATAATATTGAGATTACCATGCATTTAGAAGAAGAGGCCAGGGGGTGCATTTTCCCAAGTGAATTTAATTTTGACCATTGCTGTATTCATGGTTGATTTTCTTTAGTAAAAAGGGATAGCTTCTGTGAAAAAAATGATTAGAATGGTTTGAGGTTCTAGTTTTGACCAAATATAACTTTTGATAGTTTATTTTCTCAGTGACAGAATAGCGGTCTTGATTTCGTAGCTCACACAAATTTAACGTACGAAAATTATCTGTTCCATAACTGAAAGGAGAAGATGATAGATTACATGGTTTAGTGGTCTTGTGATTTGTTTTGGAAACAGAAAAGCATAACATATGGTTTAGCAATGAGTAGTCCATCCAAAGTGGTCGGAAGCTTTTGGCATACATTACTCATTGCATATCTCTATTTGAAATGGGTTAGTGCTTCATGTGGCGCCTAACATCTTATAGCCATCTGGAGTGTTTGTTCCTTGAGGTTTATATTCTCCCATAATGACACTAATCCATATTTCCTTCAGGCACAGAACTTCTCTTTTGGCAACTGTCTCAAATGATTCCAAGGTACCCTTTTTCATCTTTCCAGTGCAACCTTTGCTATAAAGCATAACAATTATCTGAATTGTAATTTGATCTGTCTAGAATGCATAGACAAGTATTTTTATTTAATTTATTTGTGCTTTTTTATCATGTTTAAACTTCCCAAAGTGTGATATTTAGTCTATGCTCAAATGTTGCTTTTTCAGCACTATGAGAGTCATAAGTAAGCTTGAATTTTGTTTGATTCAAAATTTGAGAAACAGTTTCTTTTTTAGTTATAGGACTGTGGTCTTGAGTAGAGGTTATTCTGTTTGTGATACATAGGTCAGAGAAATCACTTCATGATTTCAGTGGAACTTGAGAAATTGATGCAAGAACTGCAGTTCTAAAAATTGATGCAACAAAGTGTATAAGAGGTGCTGAAGGTGTTATGTCTGACACCGTTGACGTTTTGAACGCAATCACCAGTTGCAAAAATAAACCTGTTCATTGCCAAGACGTTGGCTCATGTAGCCCATTTCTTTCAAATTGGTGTGGCCAAATAGAAATTATAGTGAAAGAAGATGAGAGATAAAACTGATATAAATACAAGGCGAGTTTTGTATATTGATGGCAAGTGGTGTAGCAATGTTTAATTTTACTTGAGGGAATTCTGTGATTGCTTGGTGAAATAAAGGAAAGCAGTGATAGAACCTGAAGCCAGTGATGGACTGAAAAGGGGGCACGTTACTGCAAAGACAAAAGAGAATTGGCCAAACCTCAAATTAGCCCCTAATGTATCCAGTTCTAGATTTTATCCCGAACCAAAAATTTTACCAATTGGGTCCATGATATTTTGGACTTTTATCAACTGGGTGCTTCTGTCCATGTCAGTTAATATGTTCCGTCAAATGTTCTCAAACCAGATTACAGTAGATGGAAAATCAAAATATTAACATATATGGACAAGAGGACCTGGTTGAGTAATGTCTGATACATCAGGGTCCCAATTGGAAAGATTTTTCTTTTGGGATGAAAATGAGAATTGGGTAATAGGTCAAGGACACAATATAGGTTCCCCATAGAAAATTTGCTTACTCTAAAACCCTTGCAAAACAATATGAAAATATATATGCGTATTGACCCTCTCAAAACTATATTTTTGTTCCCAAAATACTAGTGTGTGTGCTGGGCCATGTATAAAGCGGATACAAATTGCTAGAAGTGTCATAAAGAATGCAACAATTGTGTTCTAATTCAGTGCTGTTAAATCTATTATTGTTTGTGGCTTTATGGTTTTCAACTTATTCACAAGTGGACAAAATGTAATAATCTTGCTGAATTCTGTAGTGCTTATTGATGTCTGTTTCATTTAAAGCTTTATGGTCAAACTGATGCATGCTTCTGGTGAAATGAAGATCTTCTTTACATGGGATTTTGTTCTTGTAGGACAAGCAGTTATGTAATATATTGTGGGATCCTGGAACTTGTGGCAGTTCATAGTTTCTAAATATTTATTTTTGGTGTATCCTCCGACATCAATAACAATCAGGCTTGCCCTGTTATTAATCTTCTACATGGTACGATTAGTGCATGGACTGGTGACCAACATTGATCTCCAGGTCACCTAAAACATATGATGGTTTATCCTGGGAAATGTTTCATGTTTCAACTTGGTAGAAGATGGTCCAATCCAAAATTTAAGTATTGTCTTTGATTGTTCTACTGTTTTGTTTTCTGGACTTTGTTTGATGTTTTCAGCGCTCCTAATAGGTTAGGGTTTGGGATACCACAACATCATCTGCTGTTCGTTCTTCATGCTGTGTTGGAATGACTTCTGTGCCTGGTGCACCCATTGATATGAAGTGCCATGAATCATTGTTATATGTTGCTGCTGGTTCCTCTGTTGTAGCAATTGATTTGAGGACCATGCAAAAAGTTATTACCACGGCAATCTACCAGCCAAAGCTGTGTTCATTTGCCATTTCGCCTTTAAAGCCCTTGATCTGCACTGGTGGAATTGACAAGTAAGGCATTTTACTGAAAGCATTCTTTTAGTTTTTATAAGTTTGTTTACAGTTCATTGTCATTACTCACTTAGATGGCAGTGCTTTAACAAACTACAAGAATCAGTACCATTTACACCACTGTATTAATTCATTTTTCTTTGAATGGCCTAGTTTTCAGCATCCAAATTTGTCACTTTTCTGTTTCTTTTGTACCCAATATGAGATTCTTATATAGTTTGTCACTTTTTTATTATGGGGCAGTCAGTCCTTGCAATACAATAATCAAATGCTATGCTATGTCGTGAATATATACTTCAGCTGAGGAAAACATTTAAATACTGCAGAGCCATGCTATGGGATATAAGGATAAACCAGAAGACTCTGAAACCTGAACCAGTGGCTGAGTTAGATGGACACACCGGTCCAGTGACACTGTTACATATGGATCCATACAAAATAGTTACAGGAGGGCCGGAGGATTCTTACATTAATGTTTGGGAGGCTGACACCAGTACACAAACAAATTCCTTTATTTGCTGTCCTTCTGAGGGTGCAAGTACCAGCTCGGGCTTGGGGTGTTCAGCCATGGCTGTGAATGGGACGCGGATTGTCACTGCTAGCTATGGTGAAGAACATGGACTGTTATGCTTTAGGGACTTCTTCAATGCCACTTGTCCTGTTTCGAAATCTGAAGATGTGCACGCTTCCAAGTTTTGGGATTCACAGTCTCACAGTGATGGGGATACAGATAGCTAGATAGCTGGATGGATTGTATATATTGATTTTTGATTTTCATGTCCTGGGATTTCAGCCATGCCTTTGTGAATCACAACTCCGTTGAATTTGAGTTAATGTACTCGAAGAGAGGCCTCCACCCGATGGCCCTGTGAGATCTTTTTTTTTTTTTTTTTTTTTTTTTTTTTTTTACTTCTGCTGTAGTTATAACTCAAAATTGCCGGCCATTTATTTCATGTGTATTCGTCGTTTAAAAATGTAAATGGAAAAATACGTTTAACAAATCGTTTACTCTTTTCTACAGCAAATTCCCTCTTTATATTCACCGTTACTTACTAACTAGCTAGTAGGCGTTTTTATTCGATAGCTTAAACATAACGTAGTCAAGTAACTGATGGATAAACACTCACTGCATCTCCTCTCATTCTTTAACGTGAAAAATTATTGTGTAGTTTTGCTGCCTTTCACTAGTACGAGTATTGCCATTGGGCCAATCACTGTCTTGATCTGTGATATTTCTCCAGCATTTGACAATCTAGTCAACTTCATCCCTTTTCCTTGGCTTTCCTAGATATTTCTGCCATTACATCATCCACCTCAGCTGATATTTTCCCATGTCGTGTGTCATATCCATCCTCCTATTTCTATATCTTCATGGCTTTATTATACCAGCATGAATTTATCTGATAAATTCTACAACAAAAAATCAATTATCCAAATGAGCACGGTGCAAACTTAATACTAATAACTCAAAAATTCCCAGCCCAGTTTTAGTAAGTAAAGGGACCAATGGAAGGTGAAAAGGTTACAGAATCCTTCAATGAATGGGAACAAATCCAGTGCCCAACAAGCCAATCAAGAGAATGGGAAATGGTTGCTTTTGGAGACAATAAGAACCATATTCAGGTTGACCTCTCCATCTTCCCTCCAAGCAACCACGAAGGCCTTCAAATCCCACAACCACCACCAGAATCACAAACTACTCCTGGCCAACCAAGTTCAAGTGCTGTGTGCAATGTGAAAGCTGAGGAAATAGCAGGGGCTGACTCCAGGCCAAAAGCGGTGCGAAATGGAATCGGGAAGCTTTTGAGGTCTGGGGGATTTTGGATAGCTAGCAGAGTTCGTTATTATGTGATGTACAGAGTTGGATTTTGCTCATTTGCCTCGCTTACTGTGTTGGTAGCAGCAGTCTTGCTATTCTCCAGGTTGCAAAGGCGGCGTAAATGGCTCCGGGAACAGAGGAAGGACCGTCTCATCCATCTTATCAACGAGAAAGACCAGGTTCCTTGCAAATTCAATCACTTTCTCCTTACTTTTTTCCTGAAATTGTAGATATACTGGATGCCAATTTGCATTAGTTTGGAAACAGGATATCACTTTTTTCCTGAAATTGTAGATATACTGGATGCCAATTTGCATTAGTTTGGAAACAGGATATCCAAATCTTGAGGCTTTGTTGGTCTGATTCAGTGCCATTAAGAATAAAGAATAATGCATGAGACTTGTCGGGTTAGACCTACTTTTTGGGTTGTACGCCATCTCAGTGGCAAGTGGTGACAGTAAGGAAACCAAGGAATTGGATGTTAGAGTTCATTAGTGAATAGCTAATTCATAGGTAATGTTTTTATTAGTTCAGCCATTGGCTATTCCTCTTAGACAAGATTTTTGGCTGTGCAACCAAGTCATAGCTAGGCAAGTAACTAAGAACACATTGTGGTGTGTAGCTGTGCTTGCCGTACCTGTACTTGCATCCTTCTTACATATGATTGATTGTGGATATTTGCAATTGCGTATCTGTTGTGTAATTCAGTCTATTTTGTCAATGATTCTTCTGCAGACTATTGGCCAGCTCTTGCTCCAAATTGCACAATTGAAAGAAATGCTATTAGGCCGTCGCAAGGTTGCAGTCATCCGGGTTGGTTGATTGATATTACATGAAAGCTGATGTTAGTTCAGAGCTTCTCCTCCAGCAGCTTACGGAATTACATGAGAGAGATAAAATAGTGATACATATATGTACCGGTAGAAGCTTGAGTATTAAATTGCTGAGTGGACTAGTTTCAATAAGTTCTCTGAGTTGGATATACGTATTCATGCTTTTTTTCCTCAAGTCATTTTTAATTTGCTAGGTTCTTGGCCATATGCGAACCAGTTTCAAATTTTACCTATTGGGTCTAATCCTTTTTTAAGATCACTTGTTCGTACCAAGAAAAGGATATCATCTGAACTCAGTAATTTCAGATGACAAATTAATCCCAACAAAATTTCGTGCCTTCCATATAGCCCAGCAAATTAAGTCCGAGAAAGAAATTAGAATATGCTGTAAAACTTTATTTAAACCAATCAAGAAAGCTCAAGTTTGGATCTTTTGCGGACCGAGTGGCGAAAGGGCTGACTGTCAATAGGTCTTTAGCCACAGCACACTCCATCATCAAATGTGTGATGTCTTCTACATCACAGCCATGGACACCGAGAACAAGAGAAAGGTTCGTGAGTTTTGCCTACCAATCTTAACTAGGCATGTGCCTGTCCGTTGGATGGGTTAAATAGGTTTGGTTTATGTAATATGCATTAATTTATCATGGCATAATATAATGATAATGAAAGTGTAACTCTCAAATGTTAATCATATGCGTTTGACAATAACAATTTTTTTTTTCAAAAAAAAATCTATAGAAAAGTACATATGATGTTTTTAGAGAAAATATATAAGTAGATAGCTTATAAGGTAGAGTTGCAAGACACATAGATAGATAGATAGCTTGCAATAAATTATAAAAAAGAAAAATACAAGAGAGAGAAGAAAAATTGAGAAATTAGGCTCAAAGAAAAGTGAATATAGTATTTTTAAAAAATTTATGGATTAAATAATAAAAATTACCTATGTAATTCTGATCTTACCTCCTCAAAATATAGCGAAAGTAGTGGATCCCGCACCAATTCATCCTGCATTTATAAAAATTCAAATATTTTCAAATAACTTTGTTTTCACTTGATAACCTAAGGTTTCAACACAAAAAGTCTATGATACATGACATAATAAAGATACCGGCACTTCTTTTGTCTATTGATAATAAGGCCTAACATATGACATGGCATAAGTGCCCAGCAAATTATGATAGTAAGATAATGAGAAATTTTAATTTATTTTATAAGTAATTAATATTTACTCCACAGAAGAGAATATATATATATATATATATATATATAAAGAGAGAGAGAGAGAGCAAGGGAATTAAAAAAAAAAACTTAAGTAGAAATATTTTTATCAATTTTAGTATATTTTGATGTGAATTTTTTTTGTCTATTTCTTTAAAGTGAATTCATAAAATCGATATTGCTAATTACTTATACTTTAAATTTCTCATAGACAATGGATAAACCACATGATATTAGACATGCATGATTTTATTTTATCCATAAAAAAAAAAAAAAAAAAAAAAAAAAAAAAAAACGAAACTCTTGACTTTGTTTTTTGTTCGTTTGGATGGTATAATCTATTAGTAATTTAATAATTTACTACATATTTTTATTACACATATGTATAGAAAAAATATTTTTTTTAAAAAAAAAACCTACTCGAGAGGGCCTCTATCCTAAAATAAAATAAATAATAAGAGCTTTTCTCAAGGATCCTCTCGCTATAAGAATATTGGTCTTATTCATTTTTTTTTATGCTATTTTGGTAATTTCACTAATGGGTTATTTTGAGCCGACCTTACTTAACTATTAAAATCTTGGCATAAAACTCGAGTTGTGCTTTAAATGTACGTAGTCCTAAGTCATATATGTTAAATTACTTTTTTACCCTTAACTTTTCACATTGAGGTTGAAAAAAAAACACCGATTACATTATATAAAAGCAACATATTGAGTTTGGGAACCATCTTTTTACCCTTCATTGGATCAAATGGCATTCTTACTTTTCCAATTTGCTCTAATTTTTAGGGGCTTTGGTTTTTATACTCTTTTGTGTTTTTTTTTTTTTTTTAGCTTGATGGTTTTAAGTTATTTGAGTTACAAAATAATAATAATAATTGAAATTATGAATGACTGTAAACACGCATTTGTTGTAGATGTGTTGAAATATATAGGATGACATGTTTGTGATTATATAACAATTGAAGGTTAGTTAGTAGAATTAGTTTTTTAAGTTGTTGTTGGATTAGTTAGAAGTTAGAGAGAGTTAGTTAGCAACTAATGTTAGTATAAAAGCTCTCTCTCTCATTGGAAAAAGTAACAAGAACATATTGCATTATTTTGGGATTTTTGAGCTTTGAATCAATGCGAGCACTTTACCCTAATTCCTCTTCTTCTTGTTCTTTTCTTTTCCTACAACTATTGGAATCGATTTTCTACATGATATCAAAGCAAATCGATCATTGATAAGAAATTCCCCTTTTGTGATTCTACAATGTGATTATGGTGAATGAGAATAAGAATGGTGATATCTCGAAGACTTCTAGTGATAGCTTTTAATCCTTTGTAGTTGATAAGCTCGGACGTACCCCGAATGGTTCTTATGAGTTAGCCTTTGATAGGAGCTTCAAATTACATTCCATGGCATAGGTATATAGAAATTACTCTTGCTTGCAAGAACAAGATTAGATTTGTCAATGGTGCTATTTCAAAACCAAGAAAAAGAGATCCAAATCTTTCACATTGGGAACAAGTCAACAATATCGTGATTTCTTGGTTGCTTAGTGTGGTTTTTAAAGAAATTTATTTTATACTCCATGGCAAGATCTTGTAGCGATTATGTGGTCAAATTTGCGAAAACGCATCTCGAACATTGTTAGTTCTATGGTTTATGGTATGCGAAAGGCGATTTCTTCCTATAATCAAGAAAATATGAACATTGAGATGTATTACACCAAACTCAAGCAACTATGGGATGAATTGGAAGCCATGACTCATATTCCAATATGTAAAGCAAATGTTTATTGTGAAGTAGTGAAGGCATAGGAAGAACAAAAGGATGAATAGAAGTTAATGCGAGTTTTTGATGGGATCGAAGGATAGTTTTAAACTTGTTAAAGCTCAAATTTTGCTAATGAAGCCCTTACCATGTGTGGAAAATGCCTATTTTATGGTTCAACAGGAGGAAAAACAAATAGAGGTTTTATAGTTTATGCCTATGGAGGATCTAACCACTCGCTCTCATGATTAGGAATAACATGAGTCAAAATCAAGGATATCAAAGGAGTCAAGTGTGGAAAACAAATATCGGGAAGAATTTATAGTATGAACATTATCAAATGTCGGGACATGTGAAGGCTAAATGTTTCTAGCTCCATGGATATCCACCTAATTTCAAACTCGGAGAGGAGGAGGAATACGATAAATGTTCAAGTAAATTCAAAGAAGGTTCCAAGTCACAATGTTGAATATGGTTAATAGATGAATCTTGGTAATATGCCTAACAACTTGCTTCGAAAGGGTCAAACATTAGATATGTCAATGCTAAAAGTAGTCCAATGTCTCAATACACCAATGCCGGTGTTACTCTCCAACTTAATGTTAGTGTAGGTGCCTAAGATCCAATCCTGTTTGGATGAGCTTGAGTTAATGTATTATTGCATTATTTATTTTAATAATAATAAAGAATTTATTCTATTAATTCTTGTGTTTTATGTTTGTAAATTCAGTGAAATTAGATAGAAGTTCTTATGATATGCATTTGCAATAGTGATTGATCGAAAGATGTGAGATAAAAACTAATGCATATAAATGATATCATTAAAACGTCCCAAGTCGTAACATTATGAAGAATTGACATTAACTATATATGGATAGACTTGTAAGTGCTATGCTCATGCTATATGATAGTAGTAGGAGATCTCACATCTATTGGCATGGTGATGCTAAAGCAAGCACTTAAGTGATGTATGTTAGAGAACATACCACTAGATTTGACTCACCATGAGAACCTATTTAGTTTTGGTATATGAGAATCTCATATGAGATGGGTACAAATGGTCCTTGGACTTGAAGTCATCACGGTTGTCTCATTAGAGGACTTATACACTTTGACACTCGTTTCGATGGATCCTTTAAAAGGTTGCATATGGGCGATTCATTATATGCACTAGAAATCTAACGAGACAATGTATGATTAAGATAGGACATGTCATTCCTTGTATGCTAAAGGAATTATCACATTGCACTTCGATAAATATCCGTTCGAGAAATTTATGGCCACGGTAGGAATACACCAATAGAGCATAGTTGGTTTACTCTAAGAGCTAAGACATTTGAGAATCGAAGAAAACTTGTGTGATCATAATCGAATAAAACTTATAACTAAGTTTGAGATCACACTCGTGATAAGTTGACATGAAGAATTAATTGCATGATAACCATGCTCATGAAAGATAATAATGGATTAATTAATCCTCCTAAAAAATTAGATAGTCATAATGCCTTGCTAGAGGTCAATCTTGATGTATGTATCAAGAGATAAAAGAGGAGTCTTTTATTCTTGATACATTGTCAATACATCTAAGAGTCTATTGAGTCATACACATAAGTTTAAGTACTCACATTATAAATGAGAAGAAAAAATATTATGAAAGTTTCTGTTTTGGAAAGGGTTTCCAAAATAGAAAGTTTCCTTAATTAAAAAGTTTCCTAAAATGAAAATTTTTCTATTTTAGAAATTAGTTTTCTAATTTGGAAGTTAGTTCCAAATTTGGAAGTAAAAAACCTAAAATGGAAATGAGTTTTCTAATTTAGGTTAAAGGGTATTTTGAAAATTTATTTCCTAATATAGACTCGCCTAAAATAATCTAAGATTATTTATTTGGATAGTTCAAATAAATTAATTAGGCTAAAATGATTTTGGCTCATTAGGTTTAATTAAAAACCTTAAGATATTTTGGTGAGAGGAAAAACATCAACCTTATTAGATAAGGATGAATGTTTTGAAGATAATATCAAAAGTCCACATGTAGAAATGACTCCTCATCCTTGGAAGATAAGGAAACAACAATCTAGAGCCCTAATGGGGAATTGATGTCGCATCTCTCATTGTCCCTAGAGGATAAGAAAAATTTATGGATAAGAAAAATTTCCTATAAATATAAGGGGGAGCGAGAGGTGCAACAACTAAGCAAAACGAGAGAGAGAAAAAGAAAAATTCAGCCATCCCGAAAAACTAACTAGGGCACACGACAAAGTGAAGAAAGAAGGAAAAAATAGTTTCCTTCAAAAAACCTAGTATAAATATACTATTTCCTTCTCTTTTAAGGTTGTCACAAAATTGCCTAGGATTGATTTTATAGGAAATACTACGCAAATCGGAGAAAGGTTGAGCAAGCATCCTATTGATTTTGAGTGCTTCTTTGTGGATGCTTGGACTGTGTGGATCATCAATAGAGGCTAGACAATTGGATGGCTTTTATGATAAAAGAATTTGGATCTGTGCTTGCAAGAGGTAATTCTTTATTCATTGCCTTAAATTCATGTATGTATGGTTAATAGATTAAACGGCTTGATCTTAGGGCCTTGGATGGAGAAATTTTTTTTTATTCCGCACCTCCATAGGATGCCTATTCCTTTACCTAATCTCCAATTTGCTCCAGGCCAAATGAATCAACTACTTCAACTCCTTGTTCAACATAATTAATCCTTTCCAAATCAAGTTCGGCATTTGACGGATATCGGTCATTGTTTATTTGTATCATATAAACTAGATGACTAGATTATTAACGAGTGGAGCCACTAATCATATCACACATTTTTTTGTCTTTAAATCACCAACAAAATTACCAATCCTCATTTAATTCATTTGCCAAATGGTTCAACTACATATGTGACACACACATGAACTGTTTCTATACATTTTATTATCACTTTGCATAATGTTTTCTTTATTCTAATCTTTGAACATAACCTTTTATCTCGTCGATAAACTCATCAAAGATTTTGACTTGCATCATCACCTTTAATTCTAATTCTTGTCATATGTAGGACCATATGCGGAAGACAGCTATGAAAATTGGTAGACAAATGGATGGATTGTTTTGTTTTAGTTTTTTCTATGAGGCACATGAGTCAAAACTTTCTTGTTTAGCTCTAATTGTTCAAAGTCTTGTCATAAATATCTTAGATAACTTCGTTTTACGACATCATATATTAGGTCATACTTCTTTCAATAAACTTACACATCTTGTCTCTATAATTCTAGGATTACATGATATAAAACACATGAATTGTAATATCTATCCTTGCCCAAATAGTCCCGATTACCTTTCAATGAAAGTGATATTTCTTCTTTCACGACCTTCCATATTATTCACTATGATGTTTGGGGACCATATAAAGTTCCAACACATAATCGTTTTTGTTATTTTTTGACAATTGTTGATGATGTCACTAGAAATACTTGAACTTATTATATGGTTTCTCAAAGTGAAGTTCCTTCCTTGTTACGATCTTTGTTTCCTTCCTTGTTACGAGTCTTTGTTTAAGCTTATTCATAATCAGTTTTATAGCTTTATTAATATCATTAGAGCTGATAATGGTTCAAAATTCGTTAATCAAACCTCAAAATTTTTCTTTCTTAATCATCGCATTATCCACCAAAGTAGTTGTGTTCTTACTCTATAACAAAATCGTATTCTTGAAAGAAAACATAGACATGTTCTTGAAGTAGCTAGAGCTTTGAGATTTCAAGCTTCATTACCTATACAATTTTAAGAGGAATGTGTGTTGATCGTCACTCATCTTATTAACAAAGTCTCTTCTTACGTTCTTCATAATAGATCACCTTTTGAACTTCTCTTTAAATCTCCACCTAGTTATGAACAAAATATTTGTCCGTTATGATTTTAATTTGTTGAATATGTTTTTCCTTTTTCAACTTCCTCCGAGTCTTCGACTATCGTTCTTCTTTTTCCCTTTGAACTTAGTGAATTTGCTATTCACTCAAAGGCTTGTGATGATACCTTATTGTCTCATAATCTAATTTAGTATTCCAATTCTACTTCTTTTTCCCATTCTAATCCTTCTACAGTATCTTTTTCTCTTTCAAACTCGATCTTCCTAGTTCTATTATTCTAGAGGTAGGTTCTTCTCTTCCAATTCATATGTCTCGTCGATCGGATAGACAAAGAGTTCCTCCTATATGGTAGAAAGATTATACTTGTTCCTCCCATTTTTTACCACACCATTTGTTCACACACATGGGTTTCCATAACACAATTGCATACATCCCATGTCTAACTTTATTTCTCTTCATTTTACTCCTCCTTTATATCATCATCTTGTACTTAATATTGAAACTCACAAAGAACCTACCTCTTACTCATAACCTTATCAAAATTTGAAATGAAGAGAAATAATGGCATTAGAAATTAAGACATTAAAGGATAACCACACTTGGTTTATCACTAATTTACCCTCTAAAAAGTAAGTTGTTGGTCTGTAAGTGGGTGTATAAGGTGAAATACAAGGTTGATGGGTTTTGTGAAAAGATACAAGGCACATTTGGTGGCAAAAGGGTATACATAAGCCGAGGGCCTTGATTACTAAGATACTTTTGCTCTGTTGTAAAAATGACTGCGATCGGGACTCTTTTGGTTGTAACAGTTGTTAAAGGCTAATTTTTAGCCCAATTGGATGTTAATAATGTATTTTTGCATAGAGATTTGAATGAGCTAAGATGAAGTTGCCTCTAGGTTTTGGTGTAATAGGAGCAAGGAACCATCTTATTTACATGTTAATGAAGTCTTTGTATGGACTCAAATTCTAGACAATGGTTTTTAAGTTTTCATCTATTTTGCTTTTAGCGAGCTTTACTCGATCTCAATATGATCATTCTTTCTTCATTCAAAATGATGAGAATCAACTTATTGCCTTGCTAGTTTATATTGATGCGGATCATAAGGATTGACAAGGAGATTATTGACGAGTTTGAAGAGGATGTTAGATAAAAAATTCAAAATCAAAGACCTAGAAGACTTGACATATTTCTTGGGCATTGAAGTTCTTCGAAATAAGGATGGAATCTACCTCAATTAACGTAAATATGCTTAAGATATTATTGTAGATGCTAGTCTTTCGAAGCAAAACCAAGCTCCATACCAATGTACCAAAATCACAAGCTTAATGCCTCTAATGGAGAAAACTTGGATGATCCTTTAATGTACGGAAGGTCTGGTTTGCAAATTGATTTACCTCACCATTTTCAAACCTGATTTGACTTATCCGAGTCCACGGATTAATTCGGTTCATGTCACTCCCTTGCATTCCTTGCATGAAGATGGCTCACAAACTTCTTCCAACGACTTAGGACTTGTGTTTGATAACTTTTTTGATGCTGATTGGGCGGCTTGCCTAGTGATCGAAAGATCCATCACTAGCTATTGTATCAAGCTGGGAGGAGCTCGATCGATGGAAAACCAAAAAATAACATACTATCGCAAAATCTTCGACCAAATCTAAATATAGGGCAATAATGTTAGTTTGTTGTGAAGCGGCTTGGATTTTAAATTTGTTGATAGAATTGCAAGTGACTAGCTTGACTCCAATGCCTTTGGCTTGTGATAACTAGGTAGCTTTGCATGTTGCATCTAATCCAGATCCGCACAAACGCACGAAGCATATTGAGCTTGATTGCCATCTAGTTTGAGAAAATTTACAACCGGGGATGATTGCTTCTCATTACCTTCCTATTGAAAGAACTCAACTATAATCTTTCCCCGGCAAGTTGGGGATTTGCAACCTGCTGTAAACTCCCACTTAAGGGGGATGCTGAAATATATAGGATGGCATGTTTATGATTATATAATAAATAGAGGTTAGTTAGTAGAGTTAGTTAATTTAAGTTGTTAGTAGATTAGTGAGCCATTAGAGAGAGTTAGTTTGCAACTAATGTTAGTATAAAAGCTCTCTCTCTCACTACAAAAAGTAATAAAAACATATAACGAGTATTTTGGGGTTTTTGATTTCCGAATCAATACAAAGCACTTTACCCTAATTCTTCTTCTTCTTCCTATTCTTTTCTTTTCCTGCAAATACTTGAATATGATTTTCTACAACATGTCATGATATAGAGAGCACTATTAGGCTAACTGCTGTTATTATATTATGTTCTTTTCACGGCATTACTCATGTTGTGCTTCCTTGGTGTTCAAATTATGTTTTTGCATACATGACTTCCTCAAGTTTAACTTGATTGAGTGAAAGAAAAGGTCAAGGACATACCTCTGATTGTGAACTCATGTACTATTTCAAGCTTTTGAAGAATACATGTGAATATTTATAAAAAGAAAATTAAAAAAAAAAGAAAAAAAAAGAAAAAAGAAAAGAAAAGAAGAAGATATTGAGAAGGTACCCATAAAGGACTTACATTATTGCAAAAATAGGTGTTTAATTGACGGTGCAATCCATTGGTCTGGAAACTCAACTTATCATAGAAGAAAGAGAAAAAAAAAACGAAGGTCATTTCATTTGTTCCATTGAGGTTTGATAACATATGATCCCCATTCGGTTTTGATTACAACTTATCAATTATAAGACCTGCTGGAATAAACTATAACTTTCGCACTTTTCATATCACATATAAATTAATTGAGTCTCATTTTACACATAGATCCAAAGTCATAATCCAAGGCAAAGCATGGTCCTTCACGAAGAGCATACGATATGCTTCTGATCCAAGTCATATGCATTTGTAATCACATAGGACACAGAGGCATATGATATCTAATTAAAAAATATATATGTTTAAAGAAAATACATAGAGTTGCACAGCGGTACATCATAGGATGGTCTCTTTTAATTTTTGATACAGTCACCAACCAACAATATCTCCTTTTCATGTAAGATTTACACATGCCAACATTAACAATTCTCCTTAATTTGAAAAAGCAACAGTTAAAATGATATGAAATTTACAGTGTGAAGGTAAAATCAATAATTATTTACAAATAAAATTCTCTTATATATATATTAAGAGTTTTAAGGAGAAAAGAGAAAGATATATATAGTTTTAAGGAGAAAAGAGATATATATACTCGATAGAGAAAAACGAGTAGTTTTAATATTTTCTAAGATATTATGATGCGTCTCTATATATAGTAGTGTAATATACAGTTTTATTTCAATCAAAGTATAATTGTGAAGAGATGAGCTATCAAACTTAATTGCCCCTTCATGCGTGCCGAGAGCAACCAAAAATAATTTATCTTACGATTTCTAAGATATAGACAGGATGAACAATGATCAAATCCATATGGACTAATTAATCAAATCACACAAAAGAAAAATGAGGATTTTGTTTGGCACATACTTAACACAAGAATAACTTCTAAACAAATAGAAATTAACAACAAAGAAAATTTGATAAAAAATAATATCGATTCATGGGGAATTAATCAAATTTGCAAATTGATTACTATATGTATATTTACTTGCAAGCCAAGTAAATCCTAATTTTTCCCTATGTTTATTAATTCAAGGCTAGCACTCAAATTAATTACTTATTACTAATTAATTTGATATTAAGCAATCCTCTTCAGATTAATAAAAACAAAACATTCTTAGGGAGAAGGTAATGATGAACAACTGAATTACTTAGCACTACTTTTTTAATTCATTCTCTATTTTTTAAAAAAAAACAAACAATGAAAACTTGGATCATAATCCTGTTGCCTAATTGCTACTTTAATCAAGTTTCTTAACAATTACGGATTATGAACTCAATTTAGCATTAGACCATAAAATTCAGTCAATTAATATGCATCTCAATCAATAAAATCATACGAGTCATAAATAAATAAAATCAAGAAACAAAAATATTTGAATAGAAGAACAATTATGATTAGGAGTAAAGTATCACAATTGTACTAACCAATTAAAATTCTCTTGAATCGATAAAGGAAAATTAGCTAGACATGAATATAAAGAATACATAATATTATTCAGAGAAATAAGCTAGAGGAAGAAGAAGAAGATAGAGATGGAGATGAAGATATATTTTTATCTTTACAAGTCTTATTTCTATCCCAAAAGAAGGAAAAATACCGATTTCCTCTTCTTTACTTTTTGCTAGATGTGGACCACGATACATGGCAATATAGAGTTTTCTCTCTTCCGGAAAGTGGTAGAAATATCCCTCATCTTTCTAACGCACTAAACCTTGTATCAAATAAAGGTCCATGGATCAATTTATGGGCTAAACACCGCCACCAACTCAACCGATCGGCCGGACTTAGAAATTCAACTTTGCGAGTTAAATTCCTCCTTCAAACTGACCTAGTTTGGACTTACCCCCTACATAAGAATTGTAGATATGCTTCTAATAGTTTCCATGGGTTTGATCTTACTCCAATTGAACTTTTAAAACTCCATATATGAATTAAAAGTTGCGGTTGATCCGGACTTAATAAAATTCGAATCAATTTTCTAGAGAAGAAATAAAATATTGTTTAGAGGCCCAAACTAACTTGGATTTTGATCTACTATATCATTATGAAAAGCTTGAGATGTCATCTACAAAAATATGAAGACCACTTCTACTAATTCTATTGCCAAAGCTATTAAAAACTTGCAAGACGTTTAGAAGGTTTAAGTCAAACCCGCCAAAATTTCCTAAATTTAAGCACAATTTCTCTCATTCCTAATTTTATATCCTAAAAATGAATATGAGCATTAATTATCGTAATAGGACATAAAACATAACAAATAAACTAAATATAAAGAGAATAAAGATATAATATAATATATATCAAATTCCACCACACTTAGCTTTTCCACGTCCTAAGACAAACTAAACTAAACACTAACCACAAAGCACAAACACTAATTCTCCTAATGACACCAAAAACAATATATACCATAATCATAAATGAGAAAAAGAATTCAAACACCATAACACATCATGAATTAAACATACTCAACACACTCAAACTAAAAGAGACAAGTAATTTTCATTTAAAAAGCAATTAACAAGTGGAGTAGACACTCACACGTCACTCATTTAACACTCAAATCTTTGAAAGGGTACATCATAGCACTCAAGTTCAATTCCTGAAAAATAACAATTGTAAGTTTTTTTTCATCAAATCTCCACTACTTATTAAAAAAAAAATCAAATGGTCTTTATTAAGGTTGTAATGGGGTTGAGGTAAAGGTAGGGAACAATTTGAATAAAGAGGTAAAGCTAAAGAAACTAATAGAGAATTCAAAACATAAAATTTGGGTAGATAAAATAATTAAGACCCAAAACCATAACCAAATATCATCATCAAATACTCTTGTTTTTTTTTTCTCAACTTTCCCTTTCTTTTAATTAGGAGACGGAATTTGGACAAATTCATAATCTTAAGTTTCAGCTTCGGTTTTGACCTATTAACCAGATAGATCGAGGCCTCGAGTTCTGCATAGATAAATATGGGCTTTTGAATCATCTAATTTTGAAGTCTAAAGCTCAAGTTATGCCCATTTCAGTTTTCATGTCTCTTTTTGTTCCATGACAACTATGAAATTTACTCAAAAGACATAAGCATAAGCACTAAAGCTCATATTTTCATTACTTTCCACTCTTTCTCTCATATTTTCCAACCATATACATCAAGGCACAACACCCTCACACTCATTAAAAAAACATTTCTTTTTAAACCCATTTATCGCATTCCGGATGTTGTACTAAGTCCGAGGTAGGTAAAAGATATGGTTTTATTTCAAAACTCATAAAATAGGTTATCAACAAAAAAAAAAAAAAAGGTCAATTAGGCTCAAAAGGAGCTCATTAAAGATAATATATAAGGTAGTTTATTTAAGTCAAAGTGGTTAAAATCCTAGGTGTCATCATCATCTTTATGCACTTATGCAAGAATGTAGTCTCAACTAGCATTAGAAGCAAGTTTTAGAAATGTAATCATGAATGAACATTACTCAATAAGAGAAAATAGAAGATTGACATATAAGTATTCAATCCAAATAAGACTCAAAAGCTCACCTAAGAATTTTTTTAGTCTACCAATATAAGTTCATACTCTTTAAAATCAAGCCCAAGTCATCTTTAGCCTAAGCATGCATGTTATTCATTCAATCATGTTATAACATTCTCATCTCAATTATGTATAATTTTATGATGCATAAATTCTTAAAAACCATTGGAGAAACATCCTAGACATCCTAAAAATAAATAAATAAAAACACAACTTAAATCCTAACTCTTTTCCCTTAGATTTAAAACTTACATTATCCCCAATGTAATGCATACAATCAATAATTTTATGGATAAGTAAAATTAAAAGATATAGGGATAGGAATTAAATATGGTGGTGGCCACCTAGCCACTCTTGGGTTGCCTCTCACGTAGCGTCTTTGTTTAACGTCATTAACCCGACAATGTAGCTCTTTTCTTCTTAACCCGAATACTTTGGTTCTTCCAACTAGGCTTCTTCTATTATATGCTCCTTAAAGCCTTCAAAAATGGTTTGAGCCTATGTCCCTTGACTTTGAACACCTTGTTAGTTTCTAAGCTCCTAAACTCAACTGTAACATAAGAAAATGCATTAACAATTTCAAAAGGATTAATCCATCAAGAACGTAACTTACTAGGCATTAACTTAAGTCTTGAATTATAAAGAAAGACTTTCCGTCCATCCACAAAGTGCTTCCTAGTAATCATATTATAATGTAATGCCTTGATCTTATCTTTGTACATTCTTACATTCTCATATGTCTTAAGTTGATCTCCTCTAGTTCTTATAATTGCAACTTCCTTTACTTTCGAGTTTTGTCCATATCTATATTGTAACTTTTCACTACCCAATAAGCCTTGTGCTTTAGCTCTATAGAAAGATGACATGACTTAGTAAAGATCAACCTATAAGGAGACATCCCAATAAGTGTCTTATATGTTATCCTATAAGCCTATAACATGTTATTAAGTCTAAGAGTCCAACCCTTTTTGTTCGGAGTCACAATCTTCTCTAAAATGGATTGGACTTCACTATTAGAAACCTCGACTTGCTCATTTATTTGAGGGTAGTATGTTGTAAATGTCACCATACTTCTTCAACAACACGTCTATTGTCCGAGTTACAAAAATGGCTGTTTTGGTCACTAATTATTGCTCTTGGTCTTCCAAACCCGATAAATATGTTAGACATAATAAAACCTATAATAGCTTTAGAGTCATCACTTTTGGTGGTCTTTGCTTCTACTCGTTTTGAAACATAATCAATCGTAAGTAATATATATATATATATATATATAAGAAGAAGGAAATAGGCTTATAAAATAACACTTCACACATCAAAGATTTCACATATAAGTATAAGGGTTTGCATCATCTCATTCCTATGGGTTAACCCTCTTATCCTTTGACATTATTCATAATTCTTGCAAAAAACATAAACATCATAGAATAACGTAGGCCAATAAAAACCACTATCAAACACCTTCCTACCTATTCTTTTAAGTCCAAAATGACCTCCACAAGCATATGTATGACAAAGCAAGGATAGATCGAAACTTAGAATCGAGCACATATCTTATAATAATCGATCCGATCAATTTTTTAGTGCTCAATTTTTCAATTTTTTTTTATTTTAGTGCCCAACCATTGATTTTCCATGGTTCACTACCCAAGCTTTGATTTTTTATTCGTTTTGATGCTTGAGTTCATATAAAGTCTTATTTTGCTTATGTGTCCGAGTAAGACCTTCCACGTGGCGTTTTACCGCAATGTGATAGTTTGTAATTGACATATCAACGACAACTAAAACCTACCAAACTAACTGGTTTAGTTCTATTTATTTTTCTAACTAAACTAAAGAGAAATTAAGGATAAAGTTAAAAGCATCAACAAAATGGTGTAAGTTAAACGAATCCTTTAACTTACATCATTTTGATGATGTTAAAAAAATAGAAAAACTGATGTGATTAGTATAAATCAAAAAGAAATTTTGAATTTAAATCGATAGGAGAGATGGTATTGGATTATTAGTTTTTCATTAAATATTTGAGGGCAAATGAAATCAAGATCTTTCTAGACAAAACTACCCATTTGAGCCTAATTTTCTTAAAAAGCCTTTGAGCTTAGAAAATTGCTTGAGCCTACCTGAAAAGCTGCCGAGTCAAAACAACCTATTGACTCTACCTTTCTTGAAAAACCCATGACCCCATGACATCCATTCGAACATCTCACTTCCTTCGAGCTAACATTTGACACTTGTGTTTCTAAAAAATGATTTCTTTTCAAACCTTTGATGTGATCCAAATATATTTCACTCACTTAGCTTGAAAAGGATCACCTAGAGGATTACATCACGATATTTGTGACATGTGTTTTGAATTTTGACCAAAGGAATCAAATATTTTTTTTGAATGAGATTATATTCTTGTAAACATCTCTCTCATTTATTTGAGTAATTCAACTTACTTTGATGGAAATTATTTGAATATACGGACTAATCCATGAAAGTTAAAACAACTCAAAGTGAAGTCTTATAAAAAAATGGAAAAATCAAAGCCAAATCAAGTTGACTTTACTTTTATCCGAGTGTTATCACCCAAAATTTTGCCCTTATTACTTTTTCTTCAATTTTTATTTTTGTTGCAAAATACCCAAAAAAAAATTGAAAAGAAAAAAATGAAAAATGAAAAATGAAAAAGAAAAAAAATCAATTAGAATAATTATTTTAGGTTAAAAAAATGAGGGAGAGGGGTTAATTGAAGAAAATGGAAAGCTTGGAGGTAATAAAAAGGGTAATTGATGGCCTAATAAAAAAAATCAAAACTTATGTCTTTGAATTAGAATAATAAATTGCATAATTAGAAGAAATAAAAAAGAAAATTCCTAATTAATTGAGATTTAAGGGTCCTATTGAAACAAAACTCAAAATTAAACTCAAATTGATTCATCACGGAAAACCGGGGAATAAATGGTATTTTTACCAAAAAAAAAAAAACCTAATACCCATCTATAAATAATCTTTTCCTTACATTTTAGTCTATCTCCTAAAAATAACACAACCAGCCGTCTCCCTCTCTCGCATACCATGGAAATGAAAACCCCTCCATAACAACCCTTTCACTTGAATAGCCCCTTAAAGGATCATGCATCCTATAGAGGTGCGGAATAAATAAAAATTTTCTTCCATCTAAAGGGCCCAAGATCATTTCGTTGAATTAACTAACTTTATATATTTGAATTAAAGTAATGAATAGTGAATTACATCTTGTAGCATAGATCTAAATTCCTTAGCAAAAAAGTCATCCAAGTGTCCGACTTTTATTGACGATCCACGTAGTCCAAGCACCCATAAAAAAAACATTCAAAATTGATAGAGTGTTAGCTACACGTATTCCGATTTATGTAATGTTTCATATAGAAATCTAATCCGGGCAAGCTTGCGACAACCTTAAAGAAAGAGGAAAAGTAACGTGTATTAGGGTTTTAAGAGAAAAGTATTTTTTCCTTTTATTTTACTTTTTTCCATGTACCACTGAGAGATTTTCTCTCTTTGTCGAATTTCTTCCCTCTCTTTTCTTACTTGTGCCGCATCTCTCTCCCCATATATTTATAGGAGAGACTTCCTTGTCCTCCAAGAATAAGGAAGGGTGGTAATGAGTCCTTTAAGGATCGTACGTTGTTGCTTCCTAATCCTCCGAGGATTAGAAGTTATTTTATATGTGAGCTTTTTTATCTTTATCTTTAAAACATTCATCGTTATCCAATAAGGTTGATGTTTATTCCCCCATCAAAATATCTTAAGGCTTTTAATTAAACTTATTGGGCCAAAACCATTCTAGCCCAATTAATTTATTTGGACTATCCAAATAAATAATCTTAGATAATTTTAGACAGACCCATATAAGGAAAATGAATTTTGACTATGACTTAAAGTTTTAATAGTCAAAACCAACATCTGTGAACCCTTTCACTACTAGTTCATCTTCTCTATTGACTAAGAAAGCATCTTAAGTTCTTCGCAAGTACTTTAGAATGCTCTTCACATCAATCTAGTGTTTTTCGCTCGGATCAACTTGATATCTCGCTACATATACTTAAAGCATATGACATCAAATTGCATACATAACATGACATACATGATAGATCCTATAGTTGATGCGTAGGGAATACGACTCATCCTTTCCTTTTCATTTTATGTGTCGAGTCACTCACCTTTGAAAAATTTTATGCTATGTGACATTAAAATAAGTACTCTATTGGATTCTTCCATACTAAACCCTTTAGTATTTTATTAATGTATGTGCTTTAGGAGAGAGCTAACATTCTTCATGACCTATCTTTATAGATCTTGATTCCTAGAATATAAGCTATCTCTCTTATGTCTTTCATTGAGAAATTCTTAGATAACCAATATTTTACAGATTGCAATATAGTGGTATTGTTGTCAATAAGTAGTATATCATTTACATATAGCACAACAAAAATAATTAAGCTCTCACTATCCTTCTTATATACACAAGGTTCATCTTTATTTTGTAAAAAATCAAACTCTTTTATCATTTCATCAAAATGTTAATTCCAACTCCTAGATGTTTGCTTAAGTCCGTAAATGGACTTTTACAATTTGCAAATCTTATTTATATGTGCTTTGGTGACAAAAATATTAGGTTATGTCATGTACACATCCTCATTCAATTTTTCATTAAGTCCAACCTTCCTCCCATTAGTTCTAGCATTTATAAATTCCTTCTTAAGGAATATAACATGCCTAGCCATGAATACATTTTTTTCTTATAGTTGGTAAAAGTAATATTTATTTGTTTCTTTTAGATATCTCATAAATTTATACTTTGCTTATTTAAGCTCAAGCTTGTCCCCGTCTAAACGTTTGACATATGCTTCACGACCTTAAATTTTAAAGAAAGACAAATTTGCTTTTTTTCCTTTCTATATCTTATATGGAGTTTGATCAACGGAATTTGATGGAACCCCGTTCAAAATAAATGTTGCGAGAAGCTCATATTCTTAAAATGAAATTGGGATATCAATTTGACTCAACATGGATTAGACCATGTTTGACGATGTACTATTCCTCCTTTCGGACACACCTTTTATTTGTGGTGTTCCTAGTGGAGTCCATTGTGAGAAAATCTCATTCTCTTTTAAATTATCTAAAAATTCAATGCTTAAGTATTCTTCATCTCAATTTGATCAAAGTGTCTTAATACTTTTACCTGTTTGTTTCTCAACTTCAAACCTAAAATATTTAAACTTTTCAAACGCTTCAAATTTCTATCACATGAGATACATATAACCAAAACATAATCTATCATTAATAAAGGTTATGAAATAATCATATTCTCCTCTAGCTTGGGTAGACATGGGCCTATATACATTATTATGTATGAGGCTTAACAAATCGGTAGCTTTTTCACCTTTTCCACTAAAAATGGATGTTATCATTTTACCAAGCAAACAATATTGGTAGACATCATAAGATTTATAATCAAATGATTCTAAATATCCATTTCTATATAGTTTGGATATACAATTTTTGTTTATATGGCCAAGTCGATAATGCCGCGAGATAGGTTTTGTTTAGATTATTAGTTTTAAGTCTTTTTACATTTATGTTATAGATAGGTGTGTCTATGTTCGTAACATATAAACCATTATTTACATCAGCATTTCCATATAAAGCATCATCTTTATAAAAGGAACGACCTTTGTTCATAAATTAAAAATGAAAAACCATCTTAGTCCAAACATGAAATGGAAATGATATTCCTAGTTATACTAGGAATATAATAACATTTTTTAATAGAAGTGTAAGTTCGATGGTAGTGTTAACTCATAGGTGCCTACCGCTAATGGTATAACTTTTGAACCATTACTCATACGTAAGTCAAACTTACTAGAAACGAGTCTTTCTAGCCTTTTTTTAGTCCTTTTAAATTTATGTAAATATGTGTACCACATCCAATATCAAATACCCATGATGTGGGGCTAAAAGTAGAAAATTTTACTTCAATAATATGAATACTTGAGGTGCTTGTTATATCTCTTCTTTTTCACCCCTTCATAGAACTCCTTATGGTCTATCGTATAGAGCATTTTCCTATGTTAGGGGACATTCTTATTATTCATTTTCTAGTCAAGCAATTTTATGCTATTTAAGATATTACTTTCATTAATTATCGATCTCATTGATGTATTACTAGTAATACTATGTAAAAACCTTGACATGATAGAAAAAACGTATGGTTTAGTTAATTAAATTGCATAAAATAAAATAAAGAATAAATTAATGAAGTAAAATCTATGTTCATTTTTACTATTTTTTTCAAGTTCTATAACCTTTAATATAGAACTCAAGAAAACATTTCGATTCATTTTCTTAATGGGTTAAGATCCCATCCTCTAACATGTATTAACCTTGAGTTATCTTAATAAGTTATACATAAAGGATTAGATAGGTAACTCCTTAATAATTATATATAATGTAATTTCTAATCTCATTAGCATGACAACTCGTTGTTATATCATATCTTATGTGAATACCAATCCTTGCCTCGCAAGTTTATTGGATCTTGAGTTATCTTAGCAAACCCAACAATTCATTTAAGTTAGACCCAACGTTTGAAAACATCACGGGGCTCATGATTTGTTTCCCTCGAGGAAGAAGTGACCTTAAGTTATCTTAACAAGCTAACAACAACCAAGAGAGTTCCCTCCTCATAACGCTAGAAGGAAATCAACTTAATATTTTATTTGAAGGATCTTATCCTAGCATGCATACTAATCAATAATCACATTATTCCTAACATGCATATTAATATTAATTGCATAATATACATACATCTTATGTATGACATAAAGGACCGAGTAAATGGTAATGGATCTCTAATACTATCCCCCTCGAGCCACGAGGAGACTAATGAGTCAAATTTCTAGGTGAAAAATTATTATAAATTCTTTAAAAAATGTCTTCATTTCTTGGCATCTTCTTCATGCATATATTCTAATTCCTATCTTCTACTTTTATATTTATTTGAATAAGAAATCTTTAGTTACATTCGAGGGGAGTGAGATGAGAAGAGAAATACAATAGAGTATAAGAGAAGATAGGAATAACGGATCCTATTTATCCAAAAAATTACAATCATTCATTTCATAAAACTAGTTCAACTCATCCGTATCATTCACTTATGCCTCAATCATATTGATACATGGAATACTAATGAAACATATTTCATTCATAAAATAATTATAAATCTATGTTCTTGATCATTTTATAAATTTATCAAAATTTTAATTTTAAAACATTTTGAGCCTTATGTCCATAGGCTTTTAGGCTCGAGGGCCAACGAGCTTCGATGCCCAAGCCCTCGACTTGGCACGCTCGTGCACACCAGCCCATAACCAATAGCCTAGCATGCAAGCACCAAGCCCGTGGCCTCACACACTTGGCCTATGGCCTACGTTTTGCACTCTTTACATACAAGCGCCTAGCTCGCATGCCTAGTGCATAAGCGTTTGGCCTACGACTTAGCACATGAGTGCACGGCCTATGGTCTTATGCATGGTCGGCCTATGCAAGCTAAGCTCGTATCGGCCGGTGTGCAAGGCCGCCTATCATGTACCTAGCATGCGACCTCTTGGCTCTGTTGTGCGTCTAGTACATGATCGGCCTAGGTTTTTTTATAAACGCTAGTGTCGATGTCCAATGTCGGCCTCGTGTGACCCACTATTTTTTAACCCAAATTTTGATAAGTTAATATAAAATACTAAAAATACTTAGATTTATAATTAAGAATAGTTAGTTCATATAGTTAATCATAATTAATATAATATACAATCAAAGATTCAACCCGGCTTTACTACCAATTGAAGGATCATGCATCTTATGGAGGTGCGGAATAAATAAAAATTTTCCTCCATCTAAAGGGCTCAAGATCATGTCGTTGAATTAACTAACTATATATACATAAATTAAAACAATGAATATAAAATTACCTCTTGTAGTGCAAATCTAAATTTTTTAACAAAAAAGTCATCTAAGTGTCCGGTCTCTATTGATGATCCGCACAATCCACGCACCCTCAAAAAGCACTCAAAATTGTAGAGGAAAAGTGGAAAAGTTTGCCACAATCTTAAAGGAAGGGGAAAATAGCTTGTATTAGGGTTTTAGGAGAAAACTATTTTCTCTTTTTACTTTGCTTTTTACTCGTGTACCCTAGAGAGATTTTCTCTCTTTGTTGAATTTTCCCCCTCTCTTTTCTTACTTGTGCCACACCTCTCTCTACCATATATTTATAAGAGAGACTTCCTTGTCCTCTAAGGACAAAGATCGGCGGCAATGAGTCCCTTAAGGACTCTAGGTTGTTGCTTCCTAACCCTTCTAGGATTAGGAGTTATTTTACATGTAGGCTTTTTGATCTTTGTCTTTAAAACATTCATTCTTATCCAATAAGGTTGATGTTTATCCTCTCATCAAAATATTTTAAGGCTTTTAATTAAATCTATTGAGCCAAAACCATTATGGCCTAATTAATTTATTTGGACTATCCAAATAAATAATTTTAGATGGCTTACATTAGGAATCAATTTCCTAAAATACCATTTAACCTAAATTAGGAAACTCATTTTTATTTTAGATTATTTACTTTTAAATTTAGAACGAACTTCCAAATTAGAAAACTAATTTTAAACTAAGAAACTTTTCATTTTAGGAAACTTCCATTTAAGGAAACTTTTCATATTTGAAAATTTTCCGTTTTAGAAAACATTTCATTTTTGAAAACCTTTTCCAAAATAGGAAATTTTCAAAGTTAAAAACTTTTTCCAATATGGTTGCTTCTTTTTAATCATGTGAATACTTAAATTTATTTGTGTGACTTAATAGACTCCTAGATATGTTGACAATATATCAAGAACAAAAGACTCCTCTTTTATCTCTTGATATATAAATCAACATTGGCCACTAGTTATGCATCATGACTATCTAATTCTCTAGGAGGATTAATTAATCCATTATGACCTTTCACGAGCATGGTTACCATACAATTCAATCATCATGTCAACTTATCACGAGTGTGATCTCAAATTTGGTTATAAGTCTTATTCGATTATGCTCACACAAGTTTTCTTCGATTTCTAAATATCTTAACTTTTAGAATAAACCAACTATGCTTTATTAATGTACTCCTACCGTGGCCACAGATTTCTCAAGCAAACATTCATTGAAGTGCAATGTGATAACTCCTTTAGCATACAAGGAATGATATGTCCTATCTTATCCATAAACCCACCTCCATTAGATTCCTAGTGCATCTAACGAATCGCCCACGTGTAACCCTTTATTAGGTCTATCGAAATGAGTGTCAAAGTGTATAAATCCTCTAATAAGATAACGATGATGACTTCAATTCTAAAGACTATTTAGACCCATCTCGTATGAGATTTCCATAGACTAAACCAAATGGGTTCTCGTTATGAGTCAAGTCTAGTTATATGTTCTTTAACATAAATCACCTAAGTCCTTACTTTGGCATCACCATGCCAATAGGTGTTCTCCTATTATTATCATATAGCATGAGCATAGCACTCATAAGTCTATCCATGTATAGTTAATGTCAATTCTTAACAATGCTACGACTTGAAACGTTTAATGATATCATTTATATACATTAGTGTTTGTCTCATATCTTTTGATCAATCATTGTTGCAAATGTATATCATAAGAACTTCTATCTAATTTTATTGAATTAATAAACATAAAACATAAGAATTAATAGAAAAAATTCTTTATTATTATTATTAAAATAAATGATACAATAATACAATAACCGAAACCCCTCCAAGCATGGTTGGATCTTGACCACCTACACTAACACCCATATACACCAACCCATAAACATTGCCCCCGACCCTCTCACCTGGATAGCTCCTCCATGCCAAGCCACAAGTACTTACCCGACCGGCTCCTCTAGGCCTTTTCTCACATACTAGGTACATCGGACGGCCCTTACACGCTAGGCACACCTCTATAGCTAGCCCCTAACATGCCGAGCTCTCTCCCTTACACTTGCCGGCCTCTACTCTAGCCCCCACAATACGAGGCACACTCTATAGCCAGCCTTCACATGTTAGGCAAAAGCATGCCTAACGACCCCCCACACTAAGCCGGTTTCCACTCCACAACCAGACCTTACGTTAGGCCTCTAAAACAACTTGTAAAATAGCCCTCCTTACAACCTTTAAAACAACCTCCATACACCCCTTTCCAACACCCAAATCACCCTAAAATAGCTCTAAATCGCCCCCTTATAACCCCTAAAAAACCCCCTAAAAGCGAGCCTTCTAACCCTCTTTACTGACTCCTAAGTTACTAAAAGAAAAAGAGAAATTAAAGATAAAAAGATTTCTTATGTTAGATTATGTTGGCGGGAATAACATGAGATTATAGACTCGCCTTTGTTTGATTTTTGATAAAAAAAATAGAGCAAAAAAAGTCATTTTAAGTTTTCAAGAAACTCTATAAAGTTTTAAGAACTTTGTAAATTGTTTAGCAACTTTAGAGTATTTACATGAGCAACGAGAGGATTTTTTTGGTCAATCTAGCGACCCTCGTACCATACATTGCCAACCAATAGTTACTCTCTTTTCTTGATTAATTGAAAAATTGATTATCATCGAGAATGAAGAAGGTAAGATCGACTCCAAATCGAACATCAAAATTTTAAGACTTTGGGTACAAATCCTAAGACCATTGCATTTCTAAAAATATAATAAAGGTTAAAAACAACTAGTCTCGTTTGGAATATGATTAAAATTATGACATTTAGCTTTACATTCATGGACTAAATATGGTTAAAAGGAATATTATTACAATGATAAAAAAAAATCTATTTTTCTATTTTTATGCCTTCTATTTATATGTAAAGTTTATGCTAGTTTTATGGTTAATTGACTTTTCATGATTGGTTGCAATAATAAAATGAAGTCGTTGGTGGCTTCTCACTTATATGATGAAATTATCAATGGTTTCGAAATCATTTTATCTAGTTGTTGATTCCTAATTCTTGATGCTCGAGTCTTGATTTTTGTTTCCATTTCTTGATTCTTTTTTTTTCTTGTTTCTTATTTCATCAAAATGAAGTTGCCAAAGGGTTTCAAAGTAATTTTTATTTAATGTTTACTTGTTTGAAATGAAGTTGTCGGTGACTTTCTACTTATGTGATAAAATTGCTAGTGGCTTCCAAACTAGTAATCCGCTCTTTATTCAAACCATATAAGGTGATCGATAGCTCCTTGCTTATATGACGAAGTTATCGATAGCCTTTAAATTCATGACTTGAAGTCGTTGGTGGCTTCCCTATTATGTGAGCGAAGTCGTCGGTGACTCATTGCTCATGCCAATAAAAGGTTATTCATCTTTAGAAACTCACCTATTTATTAATAATAGGTCATATTCAATAATGATTAGTTAAAATTCTAAATTTCCCCACCTTCTCCTTGTTGGGTAGAGAGTATTAGCCTTAGACCAACTCGAACTCCCAAACTATCTTGTTTTACATTCGAACCACCTCGCTCTATATTTTTACAAAATAAACTCATTTAAATAGGCATAAAAGCGTAACACAATAAAAAAGTAAATTTTTATATTCATAGGCAAACAGTGTAGCCTACCTTATGTAAGATAGAATGATGGTGATGTCATATCTTCTTCATATGTAACCGACCTCTTATCTAGATATCTATATAAACTAGTATGTTTAGGATTTTTTAGTTCTCCTCGATCGGCTAGGTGGTGACTCTGTCTCGGCCTCCTTTACGATGATTGACGTCTATACGGAGCAATAAAAAAATCATTTGAACTATGACTAAAATTCATTAGAGCAATCATTTCAACTTCGCTTATCTTATTCTTGTTTTGCTTAACATAACATGATATGCTCCTTTTTATCTCTCAAAATAGCTCGATTTTCAAAAATATGATTAGTCCCTACAAAACTTTTTCTTTGAACTTATGCATGATCAAATGATTGACATCATTTATAAAATGTAATGCGTAGCAAATTGGTAAATGATAACGGGATAAGAGTTTTGCTCGGACTTGGTAAGCAAGAAAGCTTTCTTTGCAAAACTTAGCATAAGATCCCTCCTAAT
This sequence comes from Dovyalis caffra, assembly GCA_963924115.1. NCBI lineage: Eukaryota > Viridiplantae > Streptophyta > Magnoliopsida > Malpighiales > Salicaceae > Dovyalis > Dovyalis caffra. Next base: position 2,379,606 of record CAWUPB010000058.1, read on the forward strand.
AAATTAAGAATGGCGAGAGATGAAAGCTATCTCAATGATTTTTAGGTCAAATTTCTTAACATGTGTTGGCAAAAGTGGGGCAATACTTTAAGAGAAAGAAAGAACAAACAATAACTTGCTTAACCATAGAAGTAAATGTCATTTCGGATGACATGAATGATAACTTAGTCAAAACTTACAAAAAAAAAATGTAATCGAGAGGACGTGATTAAATCGATAAAAATCAAAAATAGCGAGTTAGCCTAAAACCTTGAGCCTATTCAAATGATGACGACTTACAAATGAGGAGAAGAGGAGAAAGTTTTTATTTTAGCGAGTGATGATTTATTTTTCTTCGGGACAATCGGGTATGTTGCTTTCACTCTGTAAATTGCCAATGGAAGATCACTTTTTTGATATCAAGGATGTTACCCGTATTAACTAGTTGCCAAGAGAAGGTCACTTTATTCACATCAAGTATCGTTACTTGCACTAATCGTGTTTTAAGGAAGGTCCTCCATAATTGACCGGTGATTTAAGGGCGATCGGTCATCATTCGACCTTACAGATTGATTTGTTTATTTGTTCGTTCTTTTATAATTTTCTTTATAAGCTTATTATGTAAAGTTAAAGAAAAATCAAATTTTCAATGGTTTTGCATCGTAAGCATTGTAAAGAGAGACAATTGTTAGCATCCAAAATTTTCACAAAAAGAAAAGAAAAGGGACTAAAAAACACAATTGAGGGATATAATTGAAGAAAAAAAGAGAAAAAGACCAAAATAAAAAAGTTGGTAAGTAGAGGGACCAAATCAAATTTTAGCCAAAAACCCAATATAAATCTAGAATTTCTCTCTCTAAAGGCCAATTGGTCGCCTCTTTCTCTTAAAATTTTGACCACTAGCCACACATGCTCTCTTTCAAAATTCGATTGCTAGCCTTTCTTGTTCAATTATCGACCGGCTCCCTTTCCTTCTCCACCCTAAGTTGCTACCCGATCTAGCTCTCCTCCAATCGAACCTTTTCGTTTAATTACCATAGTCGTTACTTAATCTCCTTTACCCTAAGCCGACCACCGATCCGACCCACGTAGCAAAAGCTCATTTGTTGATCTACAACAACCTAACCCGATCAACATAACGGTAGCTCTTCGCCAATCTCTAGCGAGCCCACTCCAACCAAACGGATACAATAGCCTAACTCGATGTAGTCTAGCGACGTAGCCTAGCTCGGTCCGATTCGATCCAACGGACATAGCAACCTAGCTCGATCCCGATTCCAACGACCTTGATCCGATCACCAATAGCCACTTTACCTCACATCAATTTTAGATTTATAATGGGCAATCATCTCTCCTTCTTGGTTGACTAAATACCGGTCTTCATCGGGGTTGAAAAAGTTGAAATTGACCCTAATTCGATAGTCAAATTCATTATACTATTTACGGTGATTTATTTTCCATCTTTTATTTTATTTTAATATGTATCAAATTTAATTCGTATTGATGTGTTTGTAATTAATTAAATTGTTGTGGTGTATGTAAATTAATTAAAAATAATGTTTATTTATGATTTGATTAAATTGTTGTTGTGCATATGGTGTAATTAAATTGTTGTTGTGTTCGTATTGATTTGACCGATTCATGATTGCTCATGTGGTTGAGTGGTTTGTTATTGCTTGTGCTATTTTAAGACACGTTGGGTCTAATCTCATTTTTAGACAACTTTTGGTCGATTATGACCATTAATCGAGTCGTGCCTATTTGTCCTAAAAAATATTTTATTATTGCTTCATGTCGAGTTCAAACCATGTTTTTGGATCATTTTTCATGATGGTAACGTTAAATTGTCACGTGCTAATTTTATTTAAAAGTATAATTCGGATCATGCCAGTTTGAAACTCGTTCTTTGGGTAATTTTATTGTCAAATAATGATTAATTTAGACATTGTTGCCAAATTGTCTTAAAACGTGATTTTTTAGCCACATTAGTTCGAACCTCGTTTTGGACCATTATGGCATGTTGCGAGGATTAAGTTTGTATTGCGTAAATTTTACCTAAAAATCACGATATTTAAGGTCGTGTCAATCCAAACTCTATTTTTGGTTTGTTTTTGTCAATTTTAATGATTTTATCGATTTTGCTCGAAAATCACAACTTTTGAAATCACGTCGGTCTTAATCTTATTTTTGAATTATTTTTGTCATCATAAATGATTTTTATTATTTTTCCAATTTTTCCAATTTTTTCATTTTTATTATTTTTATAGCCTTTGCCAATTTTGCCTTTTTATATCGTATTTATCTATTTTGCCCATTTGTTGATTTTATTGATCCGCCTATTTACTTGTTTGCCTATTTGCTCATTTTTTCTAATTGCCTATTTTGCTTATTTTTCAATTTATTGATTTTTCCCGATTACCAATTTTACTAATTTGCCTAATTACTTAGGTGCTAATTTTGTTAACTTGTCGATTCATCTATTTTGCCTATTTTGTCGTTATTTACCTATTTACATATTTTGTCGATTTGCTTATTCTATCTCGTTTGCCTATTTGGTTATTTTTTAGCCTTTTTTTATGTTCGTTATTTAAGTCGCATTATCCATATATCTTTACATTCATCACGCTTTTTATTTAACTCGCTTATTATAGAGTGAGGACAAGGTCTACGATAGGTCAAGTCCTAAATCACTTGACTAGTGGACAAATATTTAAGAAAATAAGTATAAACTTTCATTATTGAAAAATTAAAAATAAATCAATGTTGTATGCAATGCTTCCTCGCGACGAACCAATAACATGTGCTAGCACGGCTCCCTCACGACCCTCGCACATTAGCTTCGTGCCAATCTTCCTCAAGCACAAACCTCATAATAGGTCTCTCTTCCTCACTTGCACGCTCGGTGAATAGCCTCGATCTCTCTTCCTTACCCACCTACCCGGTCGGCCTCCCGAGCTAGCCAACTAGCTTGCATACCCATAAGCACACAAACACTAAAAGTAGTAAGGCCCTTTATAGGCTAGTAGCTCCTCTCGACAAGCGACCAACATTCCCTCTCGAGCCAGCGAGTTTTCCCTTTGATCTAGTAGCGATCAAAGCTCCTTTAAAAAAAACAAACAAGAGGAACTAAAAAGAATGAAAATGTGCTATTGGTTTATTTGTTTTGATAGGAAAATACAATAACAAAAGTCTCCTTGAGTTTTAGGAAACTTTGTAAAGTTTTGTAAATTTACGACATCATTTTACAATAGTAATGACCTCGAGGGATCCACAACACATTTTACCAACAAGCGAGTTACTCCTTTTTTTTTATTAACTAAATAGTTAGTTATCATTAGGAATGAAGAGAGTTGAATTGACTTTAAGTTAGGCATCAAAATTATAGAACTTTTGGGTAAAATTCCAAAACCATTGCATTCTTTAAAAAAATGATAGTTAAAAAATGATTGAGTTATTTGAAAATATGAATAAAACTACTACCTTTTTGTTTAAATACACACAGTTTAAATATGTATTGGAGCAAACATTGTTGTAATGATCATTAAAGGACAAAACTAAACTATTTTACATCTGCATATCTAAATGTGAAGTTTGTCTTGTTTTATTCATTGATTGATTAACTATGTCCGATTGTGTGAATGAAAATATTGCATTTTTTAAATATTCATGATTTAAATATGGATTAAAGAAATAATCACTCTAATATGAAGTTTGTCTCTAATTAACTATGTCTAATTGTAGTTGATTGATTAACTATGTCTAATTGTATGAATGAAAATGTTTCATTTTGTTTAATATTCATGGTTTAAATGGGTTAGAGTAAATATTGTTGTAATGGTCATTAAAGGACAAATTACACTATTTTACACTTATATGTCTACATGAGAAGTTTGTGCTTGCTCTTAAGGTTGATTGATTAACCGTGTCTAATTGTAATATGAAAATGAAGTCATCTGTGGTTTTTGAATCATTTTGTATGTTTCATGTATCTCGTTTCCTATTTCTATTCCTATTTTTTGTTTCCTTATACTTAAATGTTGAATTACCGAAATGAAGCTACCAATGACTTTCCACTTATGTGACGAAGTCACAAGTAGTTTTGAAATAATTTTTATTTAATGTCCGTTTATTTGAAACAAAGTCGTTAGTGGCTTCCCACTTATGTGATGAAGTCTGTAAGTGGTTTCTAAAATAGTTATCTACTCTTTGCTTGAGCTAAATAAAATGGCCGATAGCTTTCTACTCACATGATGAAGTTATCATTAGCTTTTTCAAACTCATGACTTGAAGTTGTTAGTGGCTTTCCACTTGTGTGAGTGAAGTCACCGATGACTCATTATCTATGCCAATAAAAGGCTATCCATCTTTAGAAACCCACTTATTTATTGATAATAGATTGTGTTCACTAATGACTAGCTGAAATTCTAACTCCTCTTATCTTTCCTCTTTCGGTTAGGGGTATTAGCCTTTGACCGACCCGAACTCCCAAACTACCATGTTTTACACTCGAACTACTTTATTCCATATTTTTATGAAATAAACTCATTTAAATAGACATAAGAGTATAACATAGTAAAAACTAAATCTTTATGTTCATAGATAAACAATTTAGCCTACCTTAAGTAGGACGAGATGATGATGATATCATATCTTTCCCATATATAATCGACCCCTTACCTAAATATTTATGTAGATTAGTACATTTAGAATTTTCTAGTTCTTCCAATTAGCTAGGTGGCAATTCCTTATTTAACCCTTATCGCGAGGGTCGATGTCGACAAGTGGCGCTAAATAAATCTCACATGCCTTCATTTACTATACACTCGTTTATTGCCATTTGTTTCACCAAAGATGCCAATTTTATCATGTGTTGTTCAAGTGTTGAGATAAAATTTTCTTTCATTTTTTGTTGAGGTGGATGATCATTTTGGACACTAAACTATTGAAAGTTAATAGCCATATTAGTAATCAAGATTCTTATTTCTTTCAATGTTTTATCTATCGAGCTCCTCCACTAGCTGCATTTATTATAGTCCAGATCATTTAAGGGGAGTATTTCATAAAAATACTAAATTAGGAATTGCTCATTGATTTGATGTCGAGGGTAACTAGTATATAGTTTCCTGAATCTCTCCCAATACCCATATAATCTCTCTTACGTGCATTGTCTAATCCCATATATCTCTTTACGGATGTTTACAACGTAAGATGTGGGAAAATATTTCTTCAAAAATAATCTCTTCATTTCAATCAATGTGTTGATTGATCCGGATGGTAAATAGGAAAGCCAATCCTTGGCCATGTTAGCCAATGAAAAGGTAAAAACTCTCGACTTGATCCGATCTTCGGATACCCTCGTTGGTTTCATACAAGAGCGGACTATATGAAATTCCTTTGTGAGGGTCTTCACCTAATAAATCATAAAAGTTAGGTAAGAGATAGATTAGGCCGGATTTTAACTCGAAATTTACCTCAATATCAAGATAATCAATACATAAAGTTTATAAATTCAAATCTAGAAAGGGCCAATTCTTTAAGAGTGTGATTAAGGATTGGATTGACCACAATTCATCTTCACGATCACTACAAGAAACAAACAATTAAAACACCAAAAAATAGTTAATTTGAACTATCATGTCCTAACAACGATTGCCAAAATTTGATGGCATATCGTACCACTAATAAATTAGTTATTTATATTAATCTTTACAGAGCTTTTAATCATAATAATGTAATAAGGGTAAGTAAAGGTTTAATCCATAGGGAAAGATGTTAAATTGATTGTTTCTTTGATGGAGTGTTCTTATAGTGTAAAAAGAGGGTTTTATGTTTGGAATGTTTAAAAACAAATAGAGTAAGTACAATGAATTGAAATAACAATGATAAAGGAATATTGGTTGAACTTTAGTATCCACTTTTTGTTTAGTTGCTGATCTTGAATTAAATGATTAACTTATTCTAAATATAAATATTCACCATCGGATAAAAATATGTATACTATCCTCGGTCTCTCCTTATTTAGTCATTAACCAAATATATGATACTTGATTAATTCTCTAGCTACTAAATAACCTATTAAATACTAGATAGATTTAATCTAATAACAATATTAATAAAAGAAAGACAAGTAAAGCTAAGCAACCTTCCTAAGTGCTAGAGAAGATGTAACCTAGTTTTATATTTTTCAAGGAATTGAAAGAATATGTAAAAACTAATCATCAACTCTATTTATTACCACGAGTAAGTTTAGACAAGTAATTATACGAACTTGAATAGTTAGCTAGCAATAAGTTAATATGATCAAAAAATTAGCATACATTTTAATCAATCTAATCATATAACTATAATCCAATCATACGAGAAAAACATAAAATACTCGACAAGATAAGTATAAAAATAAAACCCATAATCTCACAATGATTTAACTAAAAGCTTCAACTTGATTCAACCAAGAATAGAGTTTAGTTGCTCTTATTAGGTTACAAAAAGAGAGTTTTCTATGAATGGTGGTTTTCAAGGGGTGGGAATCCCAAAATAATGCCCTAAGCACACTATTTATAGCTAAAACTAAGGTTACATCACATAGGTTTTAGCTCCACATGGCTACATGGGTTAATGAATAAAGTTACATGGTTGTTGCTTAATATTATATGATTTAGAGCCTTGAAGAATTAGTGTTACATGGTTTGCTTGGCTAGGACACACGACTGTATGCCATTATTCTTTATTCTATGTTGCTTCTTTATCGCTCGTGTAGACTTTTGCCTTCAAGTCGTACGGAATCTATTTTGCCTATGTAGACTTGTTCTCCTTATGAGACATGAGCATTTGACTTTGTACTACAACCCATGTGCAATGTCTACTACTTGTATGGTCGTCTTTCCTCTTAGATTGTGCTAAGCTAGGACATACATATGGTCGTGTGGAATTTCTTCCTCTAGCTATGTGGAATGATACTACTCGTATAGCTTATATTGCTAAGCAATCCACACGGTTTCTTCTTTTATGTCACACAACTAGTAGCTTTTTACTTTTTTATTTCACACGATCGTGTGACTTTTCTAAACCTCTTTGGTGACTTCTTTCTTCCTTGCTTTGGTTTTGGGTTTTCTTGCTCCAATTCATCATTTTTTCCTACAAAACCCAAAACCGTCATCTTATTCTTAAATAACCTAATATAACACAATAAATACTAAAAAGTTCAATGTAATATAGTATAAAAATCATGCTAATTATGCACTTATTAATTACCGAGAATGATGTACAAAAATAGCTTTTGCGACGAAGAAACATATGATTCCATTTCGTTCCTTTTTTAATCCTTTTTGGTAACATTCTTTATGCCATTAATAAGTAGTCATTTAGCCCATATTTTTAGAATATTATTTTGATTCTATTCATTCATAAGGATAATAATAAGTTAATATCCATTAATTCAACTAACTTACGATTGGTAGGAAAGTTAAAGATTATATTCTTTTCCATCATATATCCTTTTTTGTGTGTGTATATATATATATATATATAATTAATACCAAGCACTCTGAATTCTATTGCTTGAAATATTTGAACGGATATACGTGCTTGAAATATGTAAATAAAGTATAAGCTTACACCCTATTTTGTTTGTTATATTTTTTATTATCTTATTTTAATGCAATTTATTGCCTAATATGCATAATATTTCTATATGATTTGTCTAGTTTTATTATTTTTCGATGTGTTTATAATTTTTTTATTTTATTTTTATATTTTTACTTTCTTGTATATAAGTATCATGAATTTCATTCTACATTTGCACCATTAGCTTCTTCTATTTGGCGAGTGGTTCAAATTTTCATGTTTCGTTTATATTTGTTTAAAAAATTCTGTTTCACTCCTTAAATTTAGTTGCTAGAGTTAATGGATCTTTTATTATGATGATTTTCTTTTCTTGGAATTATTTGTTTTTCAACTATCTCGTAACTATCTATCATGCAATTCTCAACATGCGGACTACTTTGGTCGTAGTTTGAGTATGCTCCCTTGCTCTAGTACTTATCTTCCATGTTTGCTTTATTTATTTATTTTTTGTTGATGTTGATTGAAGTGTTTCTATGTTTACAAATTAATATGGACAATAATTGCATCTCTTAAGTTGATTGAAGTTGGTGGTTATGGTAGCATTGCAAATGAAATGAAGGATCGGCTAAAGAACTTATTAGATTAGGTATGTAATTCCTATCATTAATCTTAGATCCTTCGATTCCCTCATGTCAATTTATTACCGATTTGCGGTTATCAACATCCATTATTGTGTTTACACATTTCTTCTCATCAATTTTATTTTGAAAACAAAAATGACATGGCTTTCACTTTGCGACCACCATTTGAAGTGATTTTGAAATTGCCAACAACTAGTTTGATATTAGAATAATATATGAATTTAAGATGCATAACTCTTTATAATTACAAGGTTAACCTCGTTCAATAATAAATGATTTTAATTCTGAACATTTTAGTTTTCTATAATGTAATTTTTTTCATTTGGTGACTTTTTTTTCTTTTCTCATTCTTTAAAAACCAAGTTTGTATAAACAAAATAATGTCTTTGAAGAACATGCAAATGAAGCGAGAAAAAGGATGAAAAATATTTAAAAAAAAGTGGGTTGTGTTTTCTTTTATGTAAAGTTGCTCTCTTTATTAATAGTGGTTAATTTTTTCAATTCTCTTACAATAAATATATGGTTATAATAATAATATTTATTTTGTTAAATTTAGTGCTATCATATGAATTTTGATTAATATTTTATTTTGATTTTTTTTTTCAATTATAGGTATAACCTTATCATATTCTTGATGTTTAATTCATAGTGGTTAGTGTTGAATCCGCATCAAAAGATTGTATAAAAATTGATGAAAGAGTTAAGAACTTTCGGAAATGGCAAATCAATGAAAAGAGGTTAACTCGAGCAATAAAAAGTGTTGTCTAAGGTAAGAACCTAAAAATGGTTAAGGTGTGTGGCACAAATGATGGACCAATTCTTTTCTAGTTAATACTCTTTTTTTTTTTTTTTTTCAAACAATTGTTGTTTGGATGCTTTTTGATCAACTATTAAAATTTGTATTTGTAGCTTTTTACATTATTTATCAAATGCTCCTCTAAGTTTTTTCCTTTGTGGTTAGCTAGCAAGTTTAATTGGATTTTTCTAATTTTTTTTTATTCGTTTTCATATACTCGCTAAATAATTCATTGCTGTTTTTTTTTTCATGCGAAATTAATTTGTAATGTGTAAACATCACATCACATTTCTTATCTTTGTATTTTTTTTTTTTTTTTGCAAAAACCTCGTAACATTCCCTTTATTATTTGTAGAATTCCATGGATGAATTCCAATAATTTACTCATCAATGTCCGAGATAAAATATTTTCTTAATCGATGCATAAAAACAAAGCTTCCATAAAAAAATAAAAAATATTGTAATGTCCATTGATATTTTGAACCATTAAGTACCACATTTAAACGCTTACTTAAAAACTTTCATTTAACTCAACTCACAAATAAATAATATTTCACCATTTGCAACATAGTGCGTAACGTCAACTAGTGATTTACTAATTATTCCGTCTTCATTTGTTGCACACTCACAAGACAACCATTTTGAATGTTAAGCCATTAAACTAAATTGTTGTTAATAAATAACCAACTGGTTGGTTATCCAAGTACTATCGTGTTTTATTATTAAAAAGAATATTTTTTATTTATTAAAAATAAATAAAAATCATTGTTTTAATCAACAAACCAAAGTGTCAACCCAAAAGCTTAAGATGTATCCTCTCAAGTAAAAGATTTTTTGGTTTGAAACTTGCACAAATCCACAACTATCTTGTGCTTAATTATTTAATTCAAAGAGATAGTAGAGTGGTGAGATTTGAACTCATGATTATTTAGTCAAAATTTTGATACCATGTCAAGATACCATCTCAATACATATAAATTATCTCAACCCCGAAGTTTAAACCGTTGGATGGGGCCTTAGGAATGGTTATACTACCATCTAACACAAAGTATTAACAATTTTTGTAATTGAAAAAGAATAATTAAAAAAATTATCTCAACCTAAAATTTTAAGGTGTTTAGTGGGGTTTTATGAATGGTTTTATATCATTCTCTAACACAAATTATTAGCACTTTTTGTAATTGAAAAGGGAAAAAAGAAAAATTACACATTACTTGTAATTAAAAATGAATGGGTATGAATTTTAAAACAAAAAATTACACCAAATTATGTATTAAATAAAATTTATAAACCCAAATAAAGAAAAAAAGAGAGGAAAAATGAGAGAGTGTACCTAGCAATAAGGCAATAAGAGTCATAAGTAGAAAAGAAAATACACACTCACACATCATAGCTACCTTTTCTAGGCTTTTACTAAGTAAATTCCAAATAGGTAACTAATTAGTAGAATTATCTTTATTATAGTAGTTTTGTTTAATAATAATACTTGGATAATTAATTTGATTTTTAATTAATAACTAATTTGTTCTAAATCTTGATATTATAACTAAAAAAAAGAAGTAAAAAGCACTCACATTTCTTGAATGGCAATATCAAAATGGAGATAAATTGCTAAAATATTTTTAAAAAATAACTAAACACTTAATGCTTATTGAAAAACTTAAAATTTAATATATTTACAGATGACTAATCTAATTTACCAAAATGATTAGAAATAAAAAGACGAAAAGCTTGATTTTTGTTTTGTTTTATTTTGTTTACGTGTAGCTATTTTTTTCTAGGCTTTTATTGATTAAATTCCAAATAGATAACTAACTAGTAGAATTATAATTATTATATTAGTAGAATTATCTTTATTATATAGTTTGTGTTTAATAATGATACTTGCCTTAATGATAGAATCAAAGTCAAGATAAATTTCTTAAAAAAAAAAAAGGCTAAATACTTAAAGCTTATTAAAAACAAACTTGATATTTAATAAATATATAGAAGAGTAATCTAATTTACCAAAATAATTAGAAATAAAAAGATGAAAAACTTGACTTTTGTTTTCTGTTTTGTCTATATGTAGCTATTTTTTCTAGGCTTTTATTAATTGAATTCCAAATAGATATCTAATTAGACCAATTATCTTTATCATAGTACTTTGTGTTTAATAATAGTCATTGCATAATTAATTTAATTTTTAATTAATAACTAATTTATTCTAAATCTTGATAATATGAACTCGAAAAGAGAGAGAGAGAGAGAGAAAAAAAAAGTCTCACATATCCTACATGACAACACTAAAATCAAGATACATTTCTAACAAATTTAGAAAAAAAAAGAAAAATATTTAATGCTTATAAAAAAAACTTGAAATTTAATATATGTATATATCACTAATCTAATTTACCAAAATAATTTGAAGTAAAAAGATGAAAAACTTGATTTTTGTTTTATTTTGTCTATGTATAGCTGTTTTTTATAGGCTTTAATTAAATAATTTCCAAATCGGTAATTAATTAGTAGAATTATCTTTGTATAGTTGTTTGTGTTTGGTAATAATACTTGTATAATTAATTTAATTTTTTAATTAACAACTAATTTTTTTCTAAATCTTGATATTATCAACTAAAAAAGAGTGAGGAAAAAATGCTCACATATCCTACATGAACAATAAAATCAAGATAAATTTATAAAGATTTAGAAAAAAATTAAAAATAGTTAATGCTTATAAAGAAACTTGAAATTTAATATATGTATATCATCACTAATCTAGTTTAGCAAAATAATTAGAAATAATAGATGAAAGTTTTGATTTTTGTCTTTTTTTTCTTCTAGTCTAAAAGTTAAGGAAATGTGGATATGGCATAATATGGATAAATAGATAAAAATATTTCTTAAGATTATGCTACTGATTGTGAAAAATATATATTCTTTAATATTTATATTATTTTATATAAAAAAATTAATCTAAGAACCAATAAAGATAGAACTTAAAAACAATACTTAATCAATTGATATGTAAAATTATATCGGGTGCAATGTTATGTAAGTTTTTTTTTTCTTTTTGGTTTTTTTATAAATCTTTCATTCATGAGGTTGAGAGATGGAATAATATCTATCATAATATACTATAGAGTTAATGACATATTTATGTCTTCAAGTATGAATGTAATTATTAAAAAAAAAAATCTTAAACTTCAACTTCGATGTAGACATGAGCTCGGTCTCTTGTCATAGAATATGAAATTAATTTTTTTGCATACGCTACATTGCGGATTAGATAAAATATATAAAATTATTTACAAAAATCATTTCAGTTTAATAGTCTATTTTATGATGTGAATCTATAAAAATATATAAAATCAGAAGTGAAAAAAATTATTTATAATTTTTTAATAAAAAATTTTGTATTTAACTATTTCTTATTTGAGTTTTTCATAATTTTTCCTTTAGAAAAAAGGATTTATCCTTGTTAATCCATGGATTATTAACTAAAAGGAAAATTAAATAATTTTTTTTTTAGAAAGCTTTAGTATTTTTAAGATTATGTCGAAAAACAAAAATAATAAATATTAAAAGTTTACATAAAACTGAACGAATAATTTTTTTATTTTTATTTAATGTTGATGAGAATATCGATTTTTGAAAAAAAATGAATTTAATTATTATATATTTATTTACAAAAGAATGAATAATATTAAAATAAAAACTATATTAATTTGAATCATTGAGTGGTAAAGCCAAAACATAATTTTAATTATTTAATTTAAAATAAGTTAATTTTACAATATTTAAAAATAAATAAATAAAAGTAAATGCTTAGTGTAGTAGTTGCACAGTTAATTTTTAAAAAAACAACGATTCGAGTTTTTAGTCCAAAACAAAAAATACTATTTATATAAAAAAAGTTAACTTGCAATGAATCTATTAACTAAATTTGAAGTTAATAGGCTAAAATAAAAATTATTACAAATTTGATTTCGATTAATTTTGATTATATAAAGAAGAAACAAATTAATAAAACATGTGAATCCTTTTTCTTTTTTTTTCCCCCTCCTTCTTAAATAATTTTTTATTTCTATGCTAGCATGGCTAGTTCTTAAATACGAGCCTCACACGTAGAGCAATCATCTTCTTTTTATTTTTCACATTTGAGTTTCAACTATTAATTGACTAATTTTAGTTTTTTTTTCCTAAAAAAATCGAGAAAAATTATTTGAAATACACTTTTAATCTAAAAATGTATTTTAGATAAATTATATATATTAATCATGACACTATAATTTAAAAATTATCTAAATTTATTTTTCAAAAGAAAAAATACTCATGTTCTAAAAATTTATTCCAAAATTCATATATATGGAAAAATAAATCAAAACTCGTCAATAAATATACTTTTAAATTAATTGGATGAGAATGGTAAAAAAAAAACAACAAATTAAAGTAGTAAATTTTAAATAATAAAAATAATTAACAAAAAATACTAAAACAAAATGGGACCAAATCACAATACAATTAAAATTTGAAATTGAAAAAAAAATATATAGAAAAATTGAAGAGCATATAATTTTAAATTAATTGGATAAGAATTTTTTAAAAAAAATGACAAATTAAAGTAATAAATTTTAAATAATAAATATAGTTAATAAAAAATAGTAAAATAAAATGGGATCAAATCATAATATAATTAAAGTTTGAAATTAAAAAAAAAGAGAGAATTTTTTTAAAATGACAAATTAAAGTAGTAAATTTTAAATAATAAAAATAGTTAATAAAAAATACTAAAACAAAATTGGATCAAATCATAATATAATTAAAGTTTGAAATTAAAAAAAAAAGAGAGAGAATTTTTTTTTAAAAAAATGACAAATTAAAGTAGTAAATCTTAAATAATAAAAAAAATTAACAAAAAACACTAAAACAAAATGAGATTAAATCATAATACAATTAAAGTTTAAAATTAAAAAAAATATATAAAAATTTTGAGGACCAAAGTGTTACAAAAATGTCATGAATAATGAAAAGAATAATGATTTGTGAGTGTGTGAATAGTGATTTATGAATATATGAATAGTGTTTCAAATAGTAAATGAATAGTAAAACTAATGATACTTTAATTTTATGTATAATGTAAATAACCTACTTACAGTTTTACTTTTTTTACAAAATAATGTAAAAAATAAAATTCGAGCTATACAAATATTATTATAAAAGATCAACATAGACATCATGTTATTTTTATTCTTTTGGTAATTATATATTATTTTTAAATATGAAAATTAAATGATTAAGATAACTATCATTATGATTTAAAAAACGATTGATGATGACTTTAAATTTTCTCCAAATTTAAGTATCACTGAAAATTGTATGAATTTCCTGAAGTTTTAACTTGAAGTCAAGGTGGCACGGAAGGATTGGTGTTTTTTCAGTAAATTATCAATTAATACTTTTCTATTTTTGCAAAATAAATTAAATAGTTTTTCTGTTTTGAAAAACTAATTAATTAGTCTATTTTGTTTATTTCATGTCCTTTCCAAACTGTTTTTTTTAGTTTATTTATAGAGATATAAGATTTGATTGAAATAATTAATAATTTAAAATAATTAGGGAAATAATTTTGTCATATAATTAATTTTTAATTATTTACAGTTTATATATATTTGAAATAACACCCAATACTCTTTTTCAGAATTATTGAGCTATATTGGTCTCTCTACAAATAATTTTTATTAATAAATCACTATACAACTTTCTACTATCTAAAATCAACTTATATATATATATATATATAAGTTGATTTTAGATAGTAGAAAGTTGTATAGTGATTTATTAATAAAAATTATTTGTAGAGAGACCAATATAACCAGACCAATATAGTAGGGAGACGAAATGGTGCATAAGTTTGAAATTATGATAGCCGAGTGATGGTGAATGGAAAGTTTATTTTGTATACCAAATTTTTTTTTTTTTTAAAAAAAAACAACAAACAAAAGAAAAGAAAGGAAAAGAAAAGCAAAGTCGTCATTTATTCTCTTGTTCTCAGGGAGAGAGATTGTTGGTGGGTGTATGTACAGATCTCACTCTCTCGATCCACATAGCACAGGTAACGAATGCATTTCTCTTTGATCAATCACTTTTCTCTCTCGCTATACTTGAATCTGGCTTCGCTTGCTTTTTCACTTCCTTTTCCAGAATATTTTCGATGTTTTCGATTTCTATTTTGTTTCGAGAGAAGAGAGGAAAGAGAGAGGCAATGCGATCGACTAAGTGGAAATCCTGAATTTTTCTCCAGTTTTAAGCCTTTAATTTTAAGCTGGATCTTCTTGTGTAGACAATTTCAAAGTTGAGAGTAGAGGCGATCTGTTGATTACCGTAGAATTTGAATTTTTTTTGTGTGTGTGTGTGTGTGTTTTTGTTTTTGTTAATGATGGCTTTATTAGGGTTTTTGTGTATTTGTTAGAATTTGATTTTGATAAATTGTTTTTTATAGGCTAGGAAGGTTTATGCTTAGTCAAACACTTGCATCTTCTTTGGGTAGCAACTTTTGGTTATATTGAGAGAATATTGTACGGAAATGGGGAGATTAAAGCTGCAGACTGGGATTAAGTCGATTGAGGAAGAACCCGACGAGCGTGATATTTTTGAATCTAATAGAGCTACTTTAGCATATGCCATTAATTCAGAAGTAAGTGCTGTGTTGGCGGTGATGAGGAGAAATGTGAGATGGGGGGGTCGTTATGTGTCAGGTGATGACCAACTAGAAGACTCTCTAATTCAATCTTTGAAGACATTGAGGAAGCAAATCTTCTCTTGGAAGCATCCATGGCATACCATCAACCCGGCTCTCTATCTTCAGCCGTTCTTGGATGTGATTCGGTCAGATGAAACGGGTGCACCGATCACTGGGGTTGCTTTGTTGTCTGTTTACAAGATATTAACTCTTGATGTGATAGATCACAATACTGTAAATGTTGAAGACGCTATGCAGCTCGTAGTTGATGCTGTGACTAGTTGCCGGTTTGAGGTGACAGACCCTGCCTCTGAAGAAATGGTGTTGATGAAGATACTTCAGGTTCTTCTGGCTTGTATGAAGAGCAAAGCATCTGTCATGTTGAGTAATCAGCATGTTTGTACCATAGTGAACACTTGCTTTCGTATCGTACATCAAGCAGGCAGTAAAAGTGAGTTGTTGCAGAGGATTTCACGCCACACTATGCATGAACTTGTCAAGTGCATTTTTTCACACCTTCCAGATGTTGAAAACGCAGAACAGGCATTGTTTAATGGAGTTACTACTGTCAAACAGGAGGTATGATTGCATCTCACATTCATCTTCATTATTGCAATATCTCCTCTTTCAATTGTCCTTCTGTTATTTGCTGAGACATAGGATAAAAGAGAAGCTGAAAATTTTGAGATGAAAACAATAATCATGATAAAGGGTTGTCTTGAAAACAAATGTTAATAGTTTATTGGGGCTTTTGACTTGTGGTAATTTAGAATTAAAACTTCCTTTTAAGTATCTTTTCAGTTTTTCTCCACTGCGTGTTCATGGTTGTCAAACAACAGAAAATATTATTCTTTTTCCAATGTTGCATGGTTGGAAAATTAATAGAACTTTAGGGGAAAATCTGTTCTGATTTAAACTCAAAAGTCATAGGTGATAAGAGGTGGTTTGGCTCCTTTCCTTTACTTTTTTGTGAATTTGTGAGGCTACTTTTATGATCTTAGTTTATGATTTATACTATTTTATTTTGTCAATTTCTTTTAGTTTTGGAAGACTGGCACATTCCATGTAGGAGCCTGGAAAAATTTCTGTGGAAATTAATTTCTGAGTATTATGCATACAAACATATTAGGTGGTTTATGGACTGGGACCTGGAGAGGAACTATTAGCACTTTTTGTTTATTGGAAAACTACGTAATTTTTGGATGAAAGAATGGAAAAGATAAACATGTCAGACATGTGTGCCTCGGAACAGACTTATCTACTTTTTTTCTTTTTTCCTACTTTTGAAATATTAAAAACTTTTTGTTTCTTATGCAGGTTGGTGGGCTGGATAATGATTATGCTTTTGGGAGTAAACAGATGGAGAATGGCAATGGCAATTCAGAATTGGATGGTCAAGCATCCTCTGTGAGCTATGGTTCTAATGTTTCCACTGCTCTGGTGGCAATGGAAGAAAATGCAATTGGGGCTGGTAGTGTAAAGGATGCCCTTCCTTTTGATTTGCATCTTATGACAGAGCCATATGGAGTGCCATGCATGGTGGAGATATTTCATTTCTTGTGCTCCTTATTAAATATTGTTGAGCATGTCGGAACAGGTCCCAGATCAAATACTATAGCATTTGATGAAGATGTCCCACTTTTTGCTTTGGGCTTAATTAATTCAGCTATAGAATTGGGCGGCTCTTCTATTCGTCGTCACACTAGGTTACTGAGTTTGATTCAAGATGAATTATTTCGTAATCTGATGCAATTTGGTTTGTCGATGAGCCCGCTTATTCTCTCAATGGTCTGTAGCATAGTTCTCAACCTGTATCACCATCTGCGAACTGAACTAAAACTGCAGCTCGAGGCTTTCTTCTCCTGTGTGATTTTGAGACTTGCACAGAGCAGATATGGTGCTTCATACCAGCAGCAAGAGGTTGCCATGGAGGCTCTTGTAGACTTCTGCAGGCAGAAAACCTTTATGGTGGAGATGTATGCCAACTTGGATTGTGACATAACATGCAGTAATGTGTTTGAAGACCTTGCTAATTTATTGTCAAAGAGTGCTTTTCCAGTCAATTGCCCTTTGTCTGCAACACACATTCTTGCTCTGGATGGCCTTATTGCTGTTATTCAGGGGATGGCTGAAAGGATAGGCAATGGATCAGTGAGTTCAGAACTGGCACCGGTGAATCTTGAGGAGTATACCCCCTTCTGGATGGTGAAGTGTGAAAACTATAGTGATCCAAATCAGTGGGTTCCATTTGTCCGCCGGAGGAAGTACATTAAGAGAAGGTTGATGATTGGAGCTGATCACTTTAATCGTGACCCAAAGAAAGGACTAGAGTTTCTCCAAGGAACACATCTCCTACCTGACAAACTTGACCCTCAAAGTGTGGCTTGCTTTTTCAGGTACACTGCTGGGTTAGATAAGAATCTTGTTGGGGATTTCTTGGGAAATCATGATGAGTTTTGCGTTCAGGTTCTCCATGAATTTGCTTGGACTTTTGATTTCCAAGACATGAATCTGGATACTGCTTTGCGGTTGTTCTTGGAAACCTTTAGACTTCCTGGAGAATCACAAAAAATACAAAGGGTGCTTGAGGCATTTTCTGAGAGATATTATGAGCAAACACCACAGATTCTAGCTAACAAGGATGCAGCTCTTTTGCTGTCTTATTCTCTTATAATGCTCAACACAGATCAGCATAATGTACAGGTGAAGAAGAAAATGACAGAAGAGGACTTCATCCGGAATAATAGGCACATCAATGGAGGAAATGACTTACCTCGAGAGTTCCTGACGGAATTGTATCATTCAATTCTCAAGAATGAGATCCGCACAACTCCAGAACAAGGATTTGGTTTCCCTGAAATGACCCCGAGCCGTTGGATTGATCTAATGCACAAGTCCAAAAAGACTGCTCCATTCATCACATCTGATTCTAGAGCTTACCTTGACCATGATATGTTTGCTATAATGTCAGGTCCAACAATTGCTGCTATCTCTGTGGTGTTTGATCATGCAGAACATGAAGATGTTTACCAGACATGTATTGATGGATTCTTGGCTGTTGCTAAAATCTCAGCATGCCATCATCTTGAAGATGTATTGGATGATCTTGTTGTGTCTCTTTGCAAGTTCACAACCCTCTTGAATCCATCATCGGTCGAGGAACCTGTGCTAGCCTTTGGTGATGATGCAAAAGCAAGGATGGCAACTGTGACAGTTTTTACCATTGCAAATAGGTATGGAGATTATATTCGTACTGGTTGGAGGAATATTCTGGATTGCATCCTGCGATTGCACAAACTCGGTCTCCTTCCTGCTCGTGTGGCCAGTGATGCTGCTGATGAATCAGAGCTTGCTGCTGACCCAGGCCATGGTAAACCTATTACAAATTCCCTGTCTTCTGTTCACATGCAATCCATGGGAACTCCTAGGAGATCTTCTGGATTAATGGGCCGATTCAGTCAGCTCTTATCTCTCGATACCGAGGAGCCGAGATCGCAACCCACTGAACAACAACTTGCTGCTCATCAACGCACCCTTCAAACAATCCAGAAGTGCCATGTTGACAGCATATTCACTGAGAGCAAGTTCTTGCAAGCTGAATCGTTATTGCAGCTAGCACGAGCACTCATCTGGGCTGCAGGTCGCCCTCAGAAAGGCAACAGTTCACCAGAAGACGAAGATACTGCTGTTTTCTGCCTTGAGTTGCTCATTGCAATTACACTGAACAACCGGGACAGGATTGTGCTATTGTGGCAGGGTGTTTATGAGCACATAGCTAATATTGTTCAGTCAACTGTAATGCCTTGTGCGTTAGTAGAGAAGGCTGTTTTTGGACTTCTCCGGATTTGCCAGCGGCTGCTCCCCTACAAAGAGAACCTGGCGGATGAACTTTTGAGGTCACTGCAACTTGTATTGAAGCTTGATGCTCGTGTTGCTGATGCATACTGTGAACAAATTACACAGGAAGTGACTCGTCTTGTGAAAGCAAATGCTACACACATCAGATCTCTAATGGGTTGGCGTACAATTACATCCTTGCTTTCCATCACTGCTCGTCATCCAGAAGCTTCTGAAGCAGGATTTGATGCCCTGTTGTTCATTATGTCTGATGCAGCGCATTTGTTGCCTGCAAATTATGTTCTCTGTGTTGATGCAGCGAGGCAGTTTGCAGAGTCTCGTGTGGGACAGGCTGAGAGGTCTGTGCAAGCACTTGAACTTATGGCAGGTTCTGTTGATTGTTTGGCTAGGTGGTCCCGTGATGCAAAGGAAGCAATGGGGGAGGAGGAGTCTGCAAAATTATCACAGGATATTGGGGAAATGTGGCTGAGGCTTGTGCAGGGTTTACGAAAAGTTTGTTTGGATCAGAGAGAAGAGGTCAGAAACCATGCTCTTTTATCATTGCAAAAGTGCTTGACCGGAGTGGATGGGATCAACCTTCCACATGGTCTGTGGTTACAGTGTTTTGATCTGGTGATCTTCACTATGCTAGATGACTTGCTTGAAATTGCTCAGGGACACCAAAAAGACTACCGAAACATGGAAGGGACACTTATCATTGCTGTAAAACTCTTGTCAAAAGTGTTTTTACAGTTGCTTCATGAACTAGCGCAGTTAACAACTTTCTGCAAATTATGGTTGGGAGTGCTTAGCAGAATGGAAAAATATCTGAAGGTCAAAGTAAAAGGGAAGAAAAAT